>JAPDPK010000064.1:1350435-2025652 GCA_031772115.1 Heritiera littoralis
GAGTTACTAACTCTCAAGGATGATAAAAGACTTGAGGGAGTGTAAATTGGTTTTGAGAGAAGACGCCCAAGATTCTTCAGGACCTTGAGAAAATTTGGGATGGGCGACCCACGAGTGGGGTGATCGCTCAACATCGGATAACATGTTGTGAGATGTGGGCGAACTAGGTGGTCGCCAACTCACTTGAGAGAATAATCCTAGAGCGCGGGAGAGCGCCAAAGGGATGATTATTGATGGCCGGAAGAGGCGGGCAGTACTCTTAAGGACAATAAGAAGTATAAAGAGATATTCGTGGTCTCATATTAGAGACGAGAATAAATAAAAGTTGAGAAGGTGATAAGGAAGAGAAATGCCTATATTAGAGGCACTTCCTATACTCAGTGAAAATTGAAAAGAGTAAAATGCTATCTGGATAGTTGTGGATATATTGAGTAAGTCTGCTCATTCCTTGATTATGGAATTTGTTGAGCTAATTAATGCCTTGGCCGGATTATATTGAAAAGAGTAAATTGCTATCTGGATAGTTATGGCTATATTGAGTAAGTCTGCTCATTCCTTGATTATGGAATTTGTAGAGCTAATTAATGCCTTGGCTGGATTATATGTCAGGGAAATGGTGAGGTTTTACAGTATTCCAGTGAGCATTATAGTTGATAGGGAGTCCCGCTTCATATCTTAGTGTTAAGAGAGATTACAGGAAGCTATGGGATCCCGATTGAGTTTTGCACCGCAGATTATCCACAGACTGAGAGACAGTCCGAGCGTATGATATGGACGCTCGAGGATATGGTGTGATCGTGTGCAGTTGATTTTATAAGCTCCTGGGATAATCCTCTACCCTGGCAGAGTTTGTTGATGATGATGGCCAAAGGAGAGTATAGGCATAGCACTTGAAAGGGATTATTTAGCAGACGATATAATCCACGATAGCATGAGAAAATGGGAGACCGAAAATTATTTTCGACTTGGTCGAACAGACTTCTTGAGATATACAAGAGGTTATGTATATTAAGGTGTTACCATTGGGATGCATAATGAGAGGGAAATTGAGTTCCCGATTCATTGGATCGTCGGAGATCTTAGATCATGTGAAAGACGTGCACTACCTCCCGAGTTGTCAGGAGTGCATAATGTATTTCATGTCTCATGAATGAGAAAGTACTATCCATATACTTCTCACGTGATTCGAAATGAGTCCTAGAGATTAGAGAGGACAGGAATTACGTTGAGAAATCGGTACAGATTTTGGATAGGAAGGATAAAGTGTAGTGATAAAGTGTTATGATCTAAGATTTATTCTTTGATTGATGCTCTGGCAGTATGACGCTACTTGAGAATTAGAATGCCTTATGTGTAAGAAATATACACAGCTTTCACACTGATAGATCTGGTTGAAATTTGGAGGACCAAATTTTTTAAGATGGGGAGAAAATGTAAGATCCGATTCTACACTACTGTAGAGTCTAATTTCATAAAAGTGATAATGGAAATTAAATAAATAGAGAGTATTGATTTCCATTTAGTTGAAAAGCTCCTTAACTTGAGTTGAGAACAGAGCAAATTAAGTGAAATCCTCTACGGACGAGTAAGAGGGTAGCTCGCCAATGGGCGAGCAAGATGACAATCGCCATAGGTGATGGTGAGTTGGACGATGGCGTGGGCGAATAATGGAGTTCGCCAGCAAGTTATTTGGGGATGGTCGCCCAAATGGGCGTGAACTGGTGATCTCCCATATGATAGCAAGTGGGCGATTAGGGCTATAAACTATGATAGCCAAGTAAAGGAAGTCAGCTCACAAATCACCACATCGTATGTTGGCAAACTGAAATTGGTGTTGGCGAGCTGAGATTTCAGATTGAATGGGCGAACTGGAACTGGAATCAGCACGTGAATATTGCAGCCAAAATTGACTTTGTAAGTTATACGGTTGAAAATAATTAATGGAGAAGATGTTGAAGTCAGTAAGGAATTAACCTTATCGGTTGAGAAGTAAAACAAGGTCAATAGAAGCAGAAAAAGGAGTGTGGAAGGGAGACTTTCACGCCACTTGTGCTGCAGCTTTTCTTCATGCGTTAAATGCATGAAAGACGTGGA
The DNA here is from genome assembly GCA_031772115.1 of Heritiera littoralis. NCBI lineage: Eukaryota > Viridiplantae > Streptophyta > Magnoliopsida > Malvales > Malvaceae > Heritiera > Heritiera littoralis. Next base: position 1,352,530 of record JAPDPK010000064.1, read on the forward strand.
AATGATGAAAGAAGCAGGATAAGGGACAGGCGGAAGCTTTGGATTGGTTTAGAATGGCTTGAGGAAAACAGATTTAGCAAATTTCATTCTCTTCACAAAAACCATTCTCCTGCAAATTTATGTTCTGACTTCACCCAGTTCTATCATGCTTGATTTACTGAGCTTCATCCTTACGTTAGCCAAATAAGAAAATCTCTTTGCAAGAACGTTCTTCCATTGTTGATGAATTAAAGGAAGAAGCAAAGTGAGGCTAACAGGAGACAGAAAGAATTCTGCTCTAGAAGTGCAGTTGGTTGAGGTGAGTTTCATATTTCTGAGGTGTTCTTGATGCTTAATGATAGATTTCTATGTTTTATGAAGTAATAAACATAGATACAGTCTTGTTTTTAGTTAGATCCTTAGAGAATATGAAAACAAGGAAAATAATGGAATAAGTGACGAGAATGGCGACTATGGTGATCGCCCATGTTGAAAATTAGTAATCGCCAATGAGGCGAGTAGATAATAAGGAACTCGCCAAGGTAAAGTCTGTGTTCAAAGGGCGAGAACGCCCAATTCTAGTGAAATGAATTAATGGGCAAGCTCAAATGCATAAGGCATTGGGCGAGTAGAATTGTGGGCGAACTCCCACAATTAAGCCAATGAAGGCCTCGTGAGTTGACTGGCGGGCGAGCTTCCACGTGCAAAACATTTATTGAATGGCGAGCTCAGTTGTGCTAGTTAGAGCTCTGTTGGGCGAGTAGTCATTTGATTTATCTCAATCTCGCCAAGTGATATAAAAAAAAAGAAATATTAATAGAATTTATAATTATTTGCAGCCGATAATTGGAAATGGCTATTGGCGAGCAGGAAGCAGGGCGAAGCAAATCTTCGTTAAACCAGGTAAGGGAGATGTGTGTCAAGTGATGCATGTCCTGTGGAGTAAATTTTATGAAAACATTGAGATAAATGTTTTGTTTTCTGACATGCATTGGTTTAATAATAGTTATGATAATGGGTGCGAATTGGGCGAGCTACATAGCCGACCCTATGTTATTTTTGGTCGAACCAAAATCTCTTAAAAAATTGGGGCGGGCGACCTTTGTTTAATGAAATCCGGGTGAGCCAATGAAGGTCGAACTCATTTCAAGTTGTTTGGGCGGGCGAACCTTCTTTTATATATAAGGCGGGCGAACCGCTATCAACGAGACATACTTCTGTTTTGAAAAGCTAAGTGGCTGGCGAATACTAATTTACCGTCCTGTCGAGTTAGTCAGGGGCGAGCCGTGAAGGGCGATCTGACTCTGACGAACAGTTTTAAAGTGTAATTTCTTATACGAAAAATAAGACGTTTTAATATTTTCAAAATAGAAATATGAAACCTTTTTGGGCGAGTTGGCCATTGGGCAAACTAGCCATGGGCGAGCCAGTTTAACTCGTGCTTTTCTCACACGAAAAAATGTTGAGATTGCGGGCTATTTTACTATTTTATAAAACCTTTTGGAAATCAAATCATTTGGTGGAAATGATAACATGAGATAAAACTTGATTTTGAGACATTAGGCCATGAGTTCATGCATTATTATTCATGTAGTTGCGTGACCCACCTGGGGCGGTGGCTCGGTCAATGAACCAATGGGTGCACCTCAGGGCATCACAGGGCTGATGGACCCACCAAGTCATCAGCGGTCTTGAGGTCACTTGGCAAGTGGACCCGAGGACCATCTATAGATTATGGCCATAGATCTGAGATAGCCGTCAGGGGCGATGGCCTACGGGTGCACCCCAAAAGCGGCAGATTCCGTTTTCGCAAGGGGGAGGGGGAACGATGATAGCATGATTTATTTGTTGCCTAGTCTCAACTTACCAATTTCTGTTTACTGTGAGGATTTGTTGAAATCCTATATAGTGTTTACTACATTTTAAAGTAAACTGTTTAGCCAGTGATTTGAATGGTGTTTTAAGAGAGTTGTTTACTATATATCCACTGTCTTTTCTACTGGGTTATTGCTAAGAAAAGAATAAATGCGTTGTGATATATAGTTTTGCTTTATTTAAAGCAGCATATGTTTCCTTTACTGAGCGTATGAATCGCTCACCTCTTTGTTTTAACTCCACAGATAAGAAGTACACGGAGTTGAGAGAATTAGCTCTCAGATGGGTATAGCTATGCTTAAAGCACTAAGGCATGGCACGTTAAATGTGACAAGTACAGTTTCTTCTCTTTTACATTTCAGACATATGTATACAGTACTACCTTAGTGAAATAAAGGTTAATAGGGGATGTCAGATGTAAGGAATAATGAAAAGAAATTTTCTATTCCATAATTAATAGATAAATGTTTTTCATTTATCACTATTACTGTTGAATGTTAATGGCATCGCAGACAGCCCAACCGGTAAAGTTGTATGGAAATACGTGAAAAATGTGGTAACGGGATGTTACAGTACTAAAATTGAAAAATAAATAAGTTTAGTAGTGAAATCTCAAAAGACTGAACACTAATACACATAACTAAACAGATTTCTAATACGTATAGTTTAAAACACAACCATTATACACCAAGTTCACAACACGATCACTATGCACATTAGTTCACAACACGGTGACTATGCACATGAGTTCAAAATACAGTTAATTTGCATGAGTTCAACACATAGCAATTATGCACGAATTCAAAACACGATGATTATGCACATGAATTTCAAAACAAATAATCATATGAAAATAGATGCCTGATGGAGTTAGGCAAATATGCCTCACAATACTGAAAACTGATGCTAACATTAATACTGATAAACTTTAGGAATGAAACCTCAAATCACTAAACTGAAATTATAATCAAAACATATACTGATCAAGTTTAGCATAAGGTCTTAAATGCTGAAATGAAACTAAAATCCAAAACGAATACTGATAAAGTTTGGCATAAAGCTTGAAATACTGAACTAAATCCAAAATCAAAACAGTTACTGATAAAGTTTGACATAAAGCCTCATATACTGAATTGAATCGAAAATCAAAACAGTTACTGATAAAGTTTGGCATAAAGCCTCAAATCATTGAAAACTAATACTGATAAAGTGTAGGTAAAGATCCTTGATAGCTGATACTGATACTGATGTCCATCCTAGCTAGTGATGAATAAAACATCACAAGGACACGACTGTGTAGCTCGTAGTTCCCTTAGGATCTAGAGGTGGCCCCTACGGTAATATCTATTGCCATAGAGTTACTCTAGCCCAGCTGCACAGTCGAGAACTGGAACTTGTCTGCTGGTTTTCCAGACAAGCTTGATAATGCCTAGAGCACAAGGCTCGTAAGGCGCAGATATTGATACTGAAAGTCTAAAGCATAAAGCTCGGTAGACAGGTAAAGAAACCTAGAGCGAAACTTGATAGGCTCTGAATGACCCGAAGGTCAATGGATCTGCCTAAAGTCAAATATAAAACAGAAAACTAAGTACTGATAGGAATCCTTTAGTTCAAAAAACAGATTACTAAGTATTGATTCAAATTCCTTTGGTTCAGCAAATGAATTATTGATCAAAGCTAAATTTAGCAAGATGGAATATGTTGTCAAAAATCAAAGGTACAACATTATGCCAACTACGCTTAAGGTTTTCAAAACACAGATCAAAACCATTTTGGTGTTTCCATATATGCATAAAAGCCCTTTTTTACATAGTTAGCCTCAAAACTATGCTTTTCAAGTTAAAGCGTAATGTCAAGTATTACAACGCTTATGCATAAAATAGTTCTAGTCAAAACATGCTATGTGTGAATTCACTTATGCATCAATAAAGTACCTTTATGCAGTTTGGATGGTTACATAATGAAATTTTTATACGGACCATGCATATGTACACTTAGCCTAAACAAACTAGACAGACAAGTTTCATGAAATAACTAAACTTCTGAACATTTTATTTCACACAATAGGCAAGCTTGGCCGGCCACAACACATAAATCATAAAACACAATTTCAATCCCGACACCAGCATCATTTAGAGTCACAGTTTGATCATACCTTGTATCTTACCTTAATCACTCGATCAATAGCATCGCAACGCTTAAATTCGAAAGCTAGGTAAATTATTTATAAAAATTAAACATCTCCTACTAGATGATACTAGCGAAGCTTTACTTAATCCACTTACCTGAATGCTAAGCAATTTTCTTCCTTGAGCTTCCAAATCAAACTCAATCTTCTTCACTACTCCAAATCACTACAAACCAATTCATTTCGATCTCAATAATTCATCCTCATTATACTTAATTATGTACTAAAACATATAACTTAAAATCACAATTAATCCAGTTCACTTCTATGTCGAGAATACATTCTTGGTTACCACACCATTGGGTTTTTTGTGTGTGTGTGTGTGTGTTCAAATGTGTATATATGTATGTGTGTATATATATACATATACCTATATCAATACATATGCATGACCAAAGCTTAATCTGAGACTCATGCACTTACCCTTGTTTTCTTGAGTGCCGAGCCTATCCCAAGCTCTCCTTGAATCTCCACTTCTTTAAGACCTCCAATAAATTTACATAACCATATAACAATCTCCTTACTTTTACTCTTTCTAAAATGGTTAGACATTCTCACCAAGCGTCCTTAATATTTCTCAATGATCCCTCTCAGTATAGGCATTTTCAAGGCTATCTTCACACCTGTTGCTCTAGGTTTTCATTGGACCAAAGGGTAGAAGCTAGCAAGCTTCTTTCTTGCTGTCCTGTGCGTGCTAGGGGGAGGGGTTTACCTGCACCGAAAGGCCTGCTGTCGTAGCCTTCTTGCCCAGCCGAGCTTTCCCCCTTCGTTTCCCTGTTCCAGAATCGAGAGAAGCAATCAACTGTTCCTTGGCTGCTGCTCTATATCAAGTCCACGAAGAATGGTGAACAATAGCCTCCTATTCAGCCTTGGCGCACCTCTTCTTTTTCACCAACCCAAAATCTGCCTCACGTCCCTACTTCTCTTTTCTTTTCTATTTCACATTTTGCTCTCATGTCTCCCTCTCTTGTATTCTTTCTTTTTTGTTGAATATTCCTTGTTTTAGCCCTTCTTCAACCTCTAAAATCTCATGATCAGTCGAAAATGCAACCCCTACACTTTTCTCTCGCTCACTGTGCTGCTATGTAAAACTCGAGAGACCACCAAAATCTACTTCCATTTCTTTTCCTTCTTTTATTTTATTATTATTATTATTTTTGATATAGCAAGTTGTAGATCTCGGTTTCCTTTTTCCATTTCTACTGATGTGAGACGAAAATAGAGGCTTCTTCACTGTCCCATGAGTGAAAATCTATTTTGCTCAAAATCATTTTTGAACTAATAGAAAAGCCCTTTGTTTAAGCTCTGAAAACCGAGAATGAAGCTTTGCTTTCTGCACTCCTGTTGCCTACACCTGGGAGGAGGATCGATTTGCACTAAGGAAGAAAACTCCTTGTCAACCTCACCCTTACTGAAAACTGCTTGTACCAACCATTGTCAGGCCACCAAAATTGAGTCGCTAACTCGCCTTCAGCCTTCCTTGTGCCGAACAGCTTCAGTTTTCTTATCACTTCCTTCTTCAATCTTCTCTTGTCTCTCTACTATCTCTCTCATTGAAAACCCTCAAGAAAATGGTGTTGGCTGAGGGTGGCTCACTTCTCTTTTTTTATTTATTTTTTTTTCGATCATGTCTTCTTCAACTTAGGTCCAATGGTTAGTCGTTTCTCGACACTTACAAGTGGTAAGGGGTTCGAGTCACAGCGGACGCGAAAGAAATCCGTGAGGGGCTAAGTGCCACGTCTGTGTGACGGGGGCCACCTCTAGAACCCAGAGCGGACAGTACGGATGACTGAGGTGATGAATGACCCGTAAGGCACTTCGGGCCCTCACAATAAAACGCGCGTTTTATTGTGAGGGCCCAAAGTGCCTTACGGGTCATTCATCACCTCACTCATCCGTACTGTCCGCTCTGGGTTCTAGAGGTGGCCCCCATCACACAGACGTAGCACTTAGCCCCTCACGGATTTCTTTCGCGTCCGCCGTGACTCGAACCCCTTACCACTTGTAATTGTCGAGACACGACTAACCATTGAACTCTTATTGTGAGGGCCTAAAGTACCTTACGGGTCATTCATCACCTCACTCATCCGTACTGTTTGGTCTGGGTTCTAGAGGTGGCTCCCGTCACACAGACGTGGCACTTAGCCCCTCACGGATTTCTTTTGCGTCCACCGTGACTCGAACCCCTTACCACTTGTAAGTGTCGAGACACGACTAACCATTGGACTCTTATTGTGAGGGCCCGAAGTACCTTACGGGTCATTCATCACCTCACTCATCCGTACTATCCGCTCTGGGTTCTAGAGGTGGCCCCCGTCACGCAGACGTGGCACTTAGCCCCTAATGGATTTCTTTCGCGTCCGCCGTGACTCGAACCCCTTACCACTTGTAAGTGTCTCGACACTTACAAGTGGTAAGGGGTTCGAGTCACGACGGACGCGAAAGAAATCCGTGAGGGGCTAAGTGCCACGTCTGCGTGACGGGGCTACCTCTAGAACCCAGAACGGACAGTACGAATGAGTGAGGTGATGAATGACCCGTAAGGTACTTCGGGCCCTCACAATAAAACGCGCGTTTTATTGTGAGGGCTCGAAGTACCTTACGGGTCATTCATCATCTCACTCATCCGTACTGTCCGCTCTGGGTTCTAGAGGTGGCCCCCGTCACGCAGAGGTGGCACTTAGCCCCTCACGGATTCACCTCTAGAACCCAGAGCAGACAGTACGAATGAGTGAGGTGATGAATGACCCGTAAGGTACTTCGGGCCCTCACAAAAACCATCAATCTGAACCAAGATCAATGTCATAACAAGATGATCTCGTGTCTCATATCACACAATCTAAATTTTCATAAATATTGTTATCTTGCATGACATGCCCAAATAATTCTTTGATATTCAGGACAGGAATCACTTTTTATAACATTTGTGTTCGATCTCTGCTCTATTAATGGATAGTTTATGGATCCTTTGGTCCTCGAAATTCACAATGGTTCCAAACTATATATTTTAAATTTTTGAATTTTAAAATCCTTGTTGTTCAAATTTTAAAATTTCAAAAGTCAAATGATTTTAAAATATGTATAATCTTTAGATCAATTATTTTCTAATCCATATGGTTTATGGAGTTATATTGTTTTCAAAGTATATAGGCTGGTGAAAATACTTTTCCCAAATATACATAATTTAATACACTTTTTGAATTTGTAAGGGTAAGGCATTTAATCCTCTTGAAGCATCTTGATACGGTCCAATTTCCTACCACACATGATGGATAGGCCAATTTCCTACCACATATGATGGATAGGTTCTAAAAATTTCTTGCCACTATTATGGACTAGTCCAACCCCTACTGATCAAATTCAATAGGTCAAATCGATAGTAATAATTTATCGAAACCCATTAAGATCACTTATTCCCTCAAAATTCAATTTCTATAATTCAAAATCATAATTTCAAATTCCAATATCGTTAAAATACATTAATTTCGACTTGAAATTCTAAATGTATCCTTCAATTGTCGGTATAATTCTTGTTTGCTTTAAGCTATCCTTAACTGATCACATATTAATTTTACATTCTCGAGAGCTTTCTATACTAATTCAGGAGCAAATATCTTTCTCTAACTCAACCACAGCCATTTGGTACAGAAGCTTTGATATCGGTTAAGTATTTAGGGGTAGCTCTATAGAAAGCTTCGTTTCTCTTTTCGATGGCAAACCTAATTATTCTTTTGAAAATACATTAGGAAGTCCTTGATGATAAGTATATTGGATAGCTTCGGACATATCACATCAGGGTCCTGTACTAATGCTAAATAACTTTCACACGAAATGCGTACTTCAATACATTCAGAATAAAACCAATAGGCACTCATCGCTTCATTACTGATCAAAACATATCTTTTGGGGATCAGATAGGGAGAAGATTATAGTTTTCTTGTGGCAGTCTACACTAACATGATGGGTGGCTAACTGTCCATGCCTAAAAGAACTTTGAAGTCGCACATGAGCAACAATATTTGATTTGCTATTAAGTCTTTATCTTCCACCTTTGCTTTACACTGACGATAGACACACTCATTCATCTAAGATTCCTTGAAAGGAATGCTAATATGCAAAGGATAACCTAGAGGTTTTGGCCTGATATGCAGCCTACTATAGGTCCAATTGATGAGGGTGATTGAGTCAAGAGGTGGAATTGGCTTCGTGCCGATCTCCCAGACCTACTTCTGCCCCTGGTCTCCCTCCATATTTTGATCTCTTAATTACTGTAGAAGAAAGGGATAAGGATGCTTCATAGGATGTTTGCCTCTTCTCTACATCTGGATGAAGAGTCACTTTGAATGTAAAGAATCCCACTTTCACAAAGCATATTACAAAGTTTGTATTCCTATTAAGGAATTCTGTGAAAGTCAATGGCCAAGGCCACAATCAAAGAATGCATGGATTTGGAAGCTACGTAACCTTACTAGGCAAGAGGTAGTTTGGTTGGCACCTTGGATGCGACATGTTCCAACTTTATTCAGTTGTGGAAAATATCCTTGGATTCCTTTACTAGGATTATGGGGTGCCATTAGTTATGCTCCAGCTATGGTTAGAAGACAATCGGGGTCTGAACAGTTTATTCCAATGACTCATGGGCTTACATAATTTGAGTTTGACTACAATGAAGTAGGGTCTTTGAAGAAGGCAGAAGAGGCTATTCAGGCATGGAAGTCTACTGTCAGAATAAGTGCAGGGATCTACACTAACAATTTGACTCCTAATGTTAGCTTTAAATTGCAATATATATTTTGAAATGACAAAAACTTAAGTAAGCTTTAATGTCTTAATTCATATTGTAAATTTGCCTTATCACATATGATTTTCTCAATCCATTTTAAGTGTTCATATCAAACATTAAGACCATGATCTAATGATTCATTCTTATCGGTCTTAATACTTTATAAAATGGTTTTCAATATTAAGTAATTTTCTCAAGAATTATTGAACATAAGTTTAGAAAATTACTTACAAGTTTTTGGACAATATTTTCATTTGAGAAAGTCAAGAAAAACTCCCTTAAAGCTTATAAATGTTTTGGGTTGAATTAAAATCAAAAGCCATATCATTTCTAACCCAAAAGTGCAGGAAAAATGCCCTCTGGAAGAAAAGGATCGATCCCATAGGGAAAGGGATCGATCCCTTTTTGGCAGAATACCCCGGAAGCCCAGAATGAAGAAAAGGATCGATCCCTTTATGCCAGAAAGCCCCCAATGGCTAGTTTCTGTTTTGGCTCCAACCAACGTCCAAAAACCATCCAAGGGACTATAAATAGAGGCTTAGATGCTAAAGGAAGCAAGAGGAACAACCAAGCAACATCTTTCATCATCTTATTCATCTTCCTCAAGCCTCAACAACAAATCAAGAGCTACAAAGTCTTTATCTTCCATCATTCACTTATCTCTTGTATTGTTTAGCACAAATATTGTATAGGCTTTTCTTTGTGCCTAATTTCTGTAATCATTTGCCTACTTAGAGGCCTTCTTTGATTACACCCATTGTAAACCAATTCAATCCTTGTAAAAAGGGGAGGTTTCTCTTTAGCCTATGAAAAAGAGGGAGGTTACTCTTTAGCCTAAGAAAAAGAGGGAGGTTTCTCTTGAGCCTAGAAAAAGAGAGAGGTTTCTCTTTAGTCTGCAAAAAGAGGGAGTGTAACACAAATTCAAGTATAGTGAATTTGGGGAAAATCCTTGGGAGCGTCTCAAGGTAGAGGATGTAGGCAAGTTGCCGAACCTCTATAAATCGCTTGTGTAAATCTCTCTTTCCCTACTCTTTTTACTTGCAATTATATTGTGCTTATTGAATTGAATTTATATTGCATGCTTGAGTAGTCTAGAGAACTTAGAAAATATCAATCTAAGCTAGAGAATTTAGAGGAACCGAAAAACGAACCTAAGGTAGTAAAAACCGATTCACCCCCCTTCTCGGTATAGCTTATAGAGCCAACAATTGGTATCAGAGCTTGGGCTCGAGATTAATTTAGACTAACCTCTATCGAGTAAAACGATCATAAATGGCTCACTTGAATGTAGGCACACCCGTAGGAGAAGAGGGACAATCATTAGTTAGACCTCCACTCTTCAATGGTGAAAATTATTCATATTGGAAAACTAGAATGATGTTATTTGTACAATCAAATGATTATGAAGTGTGGAGAATTATAGTGAATGGTCCTAGAATTCCTATGAAGAAAGTAGATGGAAAAGATGTCCCTAAGAGTGAGGATGAGTGGGACACAAATGACATGAGATTGGCACAAATGAATGCCAAGACTATGCACACCCTATTTTGTGCTTTAGGTCCCAATGAGTATAATAGAGTATCATTATGTGAGAATGCCAAGCAAATATGGGACAAATTAGCCATCACACATGAAGGGACCAATCAAGTGAAAGAGACCAAAGTAGGAATGCTCACACATGATTATAAGCTATTTAGGATGAAAGAAAATGAGTCTATTAGCGAAATGTTCACTAGGTTTAATGATATAATTAATGGACTTAAGGCTCTAGGCAAGGCTTATTCTAATGTTGAAATGGTAAAAAAAATTTTGAATAGCTTGCCTAAGTCATGGGAGGCAAAGGTAACCGCAATAGAAGAATCTAAGGATCCTAACACCTTGTCTCTAGATGAACTTATGGGCTCCCTACTTACATATGAGATGAAATTGAAAAGAAATGAAGAGCCTTTAAAGAAAGTAGGGGTAGCACTTAAGTCTTCCACTTATGAGGTTATTGAAGATAATAGTGATGAGAGTGGGAATGAGGAAGAAAAGGAAATAGCAATGTTTGCCAAAAGATTTAATAGATTCATGAGAATGAAAGAAAAAGAAAATAATAGGAGACATCAAAGAGGGGAGTCAAGTAGAAGAGAAAAGGACCCCTTAGTATGTTATGAGTGTAATGAACTGGGTCATACTAAGTTAGATTGCCCCTTACTTAGGAGAGAAAAGGATAGAAAGCCTAAGAAGAAAGCATTTGTGGCTGCATGGAGCAATAGTGATAGCTCCGATGAGGAAAACGCAGATAAAGAGGTAGCTTACTCATGCTTTATGGTTATTAGTGATGATGAGGCTAGTTGTAGTTCTAGTGAAGATAATGATTATACATTTGATGAACTACAAAATGCTTTTAATGAATTAGCAAATGATTTTCAATGCATGAACTCCAAATATAAGAAAATCATTGCTAAATTGAAAATAGAAAATGAAATGCTATTAAATGCCAAACTTGAATTTCAGAAGAAATTAGAAGAAGCAAATCTAGAAATAGATGAAGTAAATAAAAAGAACTTAAATTTGCATAACTCATTTTCTAGGTTCTATATGGGTCAACAAAAATTAGATCATATGCTTGAGACCTAAAGAGCTTTTTTTGACAAAGATGGGCTAGGATATAATGCAATACATAAAGAAACTCATCTTAGGAATTTCTTAGTGAGCAAAAATTCTATGCATGATTTATCTCTTACATGCTCACTATGCAATAGGATAGGCATTCTTCACAAGCATGCACAAATAGAAAAACCACATTTAGAGGAAGAGTGGTTAGAAAAATGTGGGTGCCAAAGCATGCAATAAATAATGATGATTTGAGTTTGAAATGGATCCCCAAAGGATCAAAAATTGTTTGCACTAACTCTCATGGACCCAAGAAAATGTGGGTACCAAAGCATGTTTGAATTTGTTTGTTGTAGGAGTGTTAGAGCATGGGAATATAATGAAACAATGGAGTTCAATTGCTCTACACACCTCTATGGAGATTGCTTGCGCCAATGAGAAAAAGGAAAAGCTTGAGGATCCATCACAACAATTCTTCAAAGGATAGCTCAAGGTGGACTCAACAATTCAAGGCAAAGCATACTCAAGCTAAGGAGTTTTTGTAAGCTTAATTCTTTACTCCTTAAACTTTTTATTGTTTATGCCTTGATGATATGGTTTGTTGATGATCTTTGATGCATTATAAGTTGAATGGATAAATAAAAGGCATGATAAATGATTGGATAGTTTTTGATGCAATATTTGATTGAATAAAAAACATGTTTAATGATTTTAAAATGATTATTGAATTTCTGCATTTTGAGCAAGTTTTCCATGTGTTGATAATGTATTTACTTGCCTAAAATTGCCAAATATGTCATATATGCAAAATGCCATGTCATGTGCATTAATGAAGAATATGTATGTTGGAAATCATGGCATGTTGTTCACAAGATGTGCTTTGATGATATATGTGCTTAAAACCTTTGTGAACAAGTTTGTTTTGACATATTTATGTAATTCAATGAATTAGTGTTGCCAAAACATGCATAACTTTCAAAATGACCCCCTTTGAGGCCAAAAATGCATGTTATTGTGTAAATTCTTCCAAAATTGCAAAATCTTTTGTAAAATGGTTTTTCATTCTTGTTTTTCATTCATACAAGTCCAAAATCATGTTTTACAAGTGTTTAAACCTTTACTTGGACTTAAAATACTCAAAAACAAAGTTTTGGTACCTCACAACTTGAATTTTCTGTCAAAACAACTGCAGAATATGCAGGAAACATATGAGGGATTGATCTCCCTAGGCCAGAAAAGGCTCTCCTGCATGTCTTCAACCGAAATTGAGAAGAACTTTTTATTGTTTTGATACTTTCTCTCTTCTCAACTTAAAATTCAATATTTTAACTTCCTTTTGATGATCTTTAAACTATGAAACTTCATTTTTCATTGATATTATGCCTCAACTCCATCAACTTGTATCATTTCCAACAAATGGTATCACTTTCAACAATCAATATCATTTTTCTTGAGCTCACAAGTGTAAAATCAGTTTTCTCATTGAAAATGGTCATGAATTGCATAAATCTTGAAATAATCTTGAAATATACTTTCAATGAATGCTTAACCATAATTTTGAGAATTATTTCAAGAATTTATGGATATATTTGAGAATTTGATGAACTTGTACTTAATGAATATTCTTCATTCCTTTTTTTGTTCATCTTAGTCAAGCATGCTTATAGGATTATGTCTCTTAGCTTGATTTATCTATTTCACACTAGGTTTCATGATAAGTATACATCTAGTGGAAGAATAATTAAAACTTGACCTTAAGGATTGATGTCAAATATAAATTCAACAATTGGTAATGGTCATTGGCCTATAAATTGTGATGGTAAATGGATCCTAAATGTTCAAATGCATGAAACGTTATCATCCATGTACTTAAATTTTTCTTATGGCCAAACTATTAAAGAACTTGGGCATTAATGACAACACCAACATTCAAAGATAAATGCAAACTTGAACATATGTATTATCCGTGCATTTATTATTTGAATCTTTCCTTGCTCATAATTGATTAAGGACTTGAATTGGAAAATGAGCATAGGATTTTTGTACTTGAAACCATGGAAGAAAATGTGTTTGCTTGAATACCTTTATTGTTTGAATCTTCCATATGGTATAACTTTGAGAATATGAATACGGATTAATACTTTATGATTGTATGCTTATGTTTAATTAATCCATATGCATATTTGATGATGTGTGATTGTGTTCTTGCATATTTAGAATGATTATTTTCTTGACATGAACACACTACACATAATTATTGGATTCATGCAAAATGACTAAGTTAACCATTAGTAACAATTGGTATTTAGATTGAAATAACAATTTGTATCATTGGCAACCATATTTTCAATAATTGGTAAGCCAAAACTAAATTGCCAATTGGTATGAGCTTTAAATTGACAATTCTTCTCATGCTCTTTAGTTTGAAATGACAAATAGGGAAGAATTCACATAAGTCACTTTTGCATGAAACTCTTGTGTGCTAGAATTTGAAGTTAATTGCTATATGTTTTGATTCTATGTACACTCTTGCTTGAACATGATTTATGAGCTCATGCATATGATATGTCATCTAATTCTAGCTAATAATCATGATGTATTGCCATGCACCTTAGTTGGACTTTAGAGAACAATTGATATACTTGGGTGCTTGCTTAATTTCTTACCAATTGGAACCTTTTTGCAAAATTACTTATCAACAATTGGTATCAAAATTATTTATAAACAATTGGTATAGGATCATAAGTCATGTTCTTTGCATGAATATTTCATACTTTTTATGAACAATTGACTTATTTATTTGTGCTATGAGTCCCATGTACTAACATGTTTCTTGTTGGATGGAGCATATTCTTTTATCTCTTCTCACATAGCCATGATTTTAGGGGGAGCATATTTTTTATTATTTTTCCTTCTTTTTGCTGTGACAAAAAGGGGGAGAGATAGATATTAAAAAGGAGAGATATTAAGGGGGAGAGATAATGGGGGAGAAAAGTTTGAAAATTCATTTTCAAAACCCATGCTTATATTAAGGGGGAGCTTTATAAAATCCTGTTTTATTTGAGGGGGAGTATTTTATGAAAGAATTTTCAAAGCAAATTTACATTAAGTTTTGTCATATCAAAAAGGGGGAGATTGTTAGCTTTAAATTGCAATATATATTTTGAAATGACAAAAACTTAAGTAAGCTTTAATGTCTTAATTCATATTGTAAATTGCCTTATCACATAAGATTTTCTCAATCCATTTTAAGTGTTCATATCAAACATTAAGACCATGATCTAATGATTCATTCTTATCGGTCTTAATACTTTATAAAATGGTTTTCAATATTAAGTAATTTTCTCAAGAATTATTGAACATAAGTTTAGAAAATTACTTATAAGTTTTTGGACAATATTTTCATTTGAGAAAGTCAAGAAAAACTCCCTTAAAGCTTATAAATGTTTTGGGTTGAATTAAAATCAAAAGCCATATCATTTCTAACCCAAAAGTGCAGGAAAAATGCCCTCTGGAAGAAAACGATCGATCCCATAGGGAAAGGGATCGATCCCTTTTTGGCAGAATGCCCCGAAAGCCCAGAATGAAGAAAAGGATCGATCCTTTTATGCCAGAAAGCCCCCAACGGCTAGTTTCTGTGAGATACAACGTCTAGTTTCTGTTTTGGCTCCAACCAACGTCCACAAACCATCCAAGGGACTATAAATAGAGGCTTAGAAGCTAAAGGAAGCAAGAGGAACAACCAAGCAACATCCTTCATCATCTTATTCATCTTCCTCAAGCCTCAATAACAAATCAAGAGCTACAAAGTCTTTATCTTCCATCATTCACTTATCTCTTGTATTGTTTAGCACAAATATTGTATAGGCTTTTCTTTGTGCCTAATTTCTGTAATCATTTGCCTACTTAGAGGCCTTCTTTGATTACACCCATTGTAAACCAATTCAATCCTTGTAAAAAGGGGAGGTTTCTCTTTAGCCTATGAAAAAGAGGGAGGTTTCTCTTGAGCCTAGAAAAAGAGAGAGGTTTCTCTTTAGCCTGCAAAAAGAGGGAGTGTAACACAAATTCAAGTATAGTGAATTTGGGGAAAATCCTTAGGAGCGTCTCAAGGTAGAGGACGTAGGCAAGTTGCCGAATCTCTATAAATCGCTTGTGTAAATCTCTCTTTCCCTACTCTCTTTACTTGCAATTATATTGTGCTTATTGAATTGAATTTATATTACATGCTTGAGTAGTCTAGAGAACTTAGAAATATATCAATCTAAGCTAGAGAATTTAGAGGAACCGAAAAACGAACCTAAGGGTAGTAAAAACCGATTCACCCCCCTCTCAGTATAGCTTATAAAGCCAACACCTAATTACTTGGTTTGGCACACTCGATGAGGTAAAGATGTTAAGTTCCCTGTAGAAAATGGCAATCCATCAAAGCCAATAATGCGAGAATCAGTAATAGAGTTGAAACTAACTAAAAGGAAACTACAAGAGGAAAGGGATGAGCTGCAAAGAGAAAATAAAAGATTGAAGAAAGAAATACAAGAGATGTCAGAACAAGCTTAGGGGATGGATCAAGAAAAGGGGAAGATGCAAAATTTGATTGATGAGATGAAGAAGAAATTAACAAATGTTAGCTTCGAGGTAGTACAGATAAAAGAAGAAAAGAAACTCTTCGAGGCTCAAGTGGAGGAAAAGAGCTTGAAAATCAAGAACTTCAAAACAAGATGCAGGCAATGATAAATGACGCTCAAGCTCAAATTGAAAATGTGGTCAAATCATATAAGAAAATAGAGGAAGATATGATCTTTTGGAGAGAAGAATGTGGGAAATGGAAGAAGGCTCGTGACGTTTGGCTACTAGAGCAAATATTTGAGCAGATCAACATGGTCGCCAGGATAGCTGACGAGGTCCAGCAAACTATAGTGAACTTGAGAGATGCTACACCCCCATTTGGATATTATAGGCGGCGATTGTTGCAGTTCTTAGACATGGCATATGAGCATTATGGCTTATTAGGAAAGCTTTTATGGAAGCTATAGATTTCTTTTTGGATGTAATAATTTTCTTATATTCTGGTAGACATTTGTTTTGGAACAAAGTTCATTTAATAGCATTGGTATTTTTTTAATATATACATCTTTTTGAATAAACAAAAATAGATAAATAAAAAATAAAATAATAAAAAATCAAAAACTAAAAAATTAAAAAAATTTAAAAAAAAAACATTGAGTTTGTCTAGGTCATTAATTCACACATTGCATAACATATTATAATTACATCACACTTTTGCATACATAAGAATGTATATAGAATTAATCATTAGGGTATATAGTTAGATTTAAATTTGGTATGCATACCATGTACTTGGCTTATTTGTGTGTGCATTTTTAGGCATTAACACATCATGACATAACATCTTAACTTTGGGTTATGGTAATAAGGTTTAAAGACACCCTATTGAAATAATCTACTCATCAACTCACCAAGTTCATGGAGAAAGGACCAGGTGATCACATGGAAAGTATGGAAGAGAAGAATGACATGGAGACCCAAATGAAGATTGACTCTTTAGAAAAGAGATTGCAAGTTGTGGAAGGGTTGGGTTTTTGTGGTTCATTGGATGCTGCTAGCCTATGCTTAATCCTCAGATGTAGTTATCCCACAAAAGTTCAAGGCACCGAAGTTTGAAAAGTTTAATGGAACTTCTTGCCCCAAGACTCGCCTCATCATGTATTGTCAGAAGATGGCTCCTCACAAGCATGACAATAAGTGGTTGATCCATTTTTTTCAAGAAAGCCTTATAGGTTTTGGTGCTAAGTGGTATGCTCAGTTGGAAAGGACTCGCACCAATTCTTGGGAAGCATTAGAAAGAGCATTTATATCGCAGTACAAACATGTCATATATCTAGCACCAGACCAGTTATCTCTACAAGCCATGGAGAAGAAGCCTACTGAAAGCATTAGAGAGTATGTTCAAAGATGGAGAGATGCGGCTGCACAAGTCCAACCTCCCCTTACAGAAAGAGAAATCACCACCTTGTTTGTCAGTACTCTTAAAGCACCTTATTATGAAAGAATGATCGGTACCGCTGATAATTCTATAATTTATAGAATTATCATGAATTTAATAATATAATTTATCTCTAAATCATTATTATTAGATTCAAATCCCTAATTTATCTGTTAAATTTCTCTCAATGATGTAGGAACTCCAACTGATAAAGAAGTCAAAGATGTGAAGGATTTCAGTTCCAAATTTCATTCAAACACAAGACTTTGTTGATAAAGCTCCATGCATGGATATCTTTACTTGCTATCAAGAAAGATAAATTGTTGCATTTATCTTTTACGAAGATAAATTATCAAGATGGACTTTTTGCTAAGGATAGAGATAATCAAAAGAGCTGATAAAAGATAAATTTTCTTTGAAGATAAAGATCGAGCCCTATCTGCCAAGATTTTGAGTTAATCATCGTCCCCACTGCCTCTATAAATAGCCAGCTTCAGCACCATGAAGAGCATTCAATCATACTAAGGGATATAGAGTAGTTTAGTTTTATTCTCTTTGTTTTAGTTTTCAAGTTTTCAGCTAAATTTCTTTTGATTTTTATTTTGCAATATTTTAGAAGTTTTGATTTAAATAAAGATTTTTTTTATTTTCACTTTCTTGCTATTTTAAATACATTAGTGTTTTGATAAAAAAATTTCTTTCGATCGTTTGAATAAAATTAGGGTGTGAAATTTTAGTACTTAGTAAGCAATTCACAAATTCAATCCTCGTGGGAACGATACTCTACTCATCACTTTATTACTTGCTACGGTCCGTATACTTGCGGTACACTCATCGAAAATTCGGTAACAAGTTTTTGGCGCCGTTGCCGGGGATTGAAGGATTTGTTTTGCTAATATTAATACCAAGCATACCTAGTTTTAATTCAAATATTTTTTTTTATTTTTTCTCCTTGTTACTAATATCTTCTCTTGTTTTTCTTGCGAGGTACATCGGCCTAGTGCATGAGCCGTGCAAGGAGTGGTGAATTGGCTCCCCTTAACCTCGAAATTGAAAGGACTTTACGAAGAATCAAGAAGGAGAACCAAGAAGACCTTGTTGAAACAAATACCATGGAAGAAGCAGATACCAAGGCTCTTCGAGATTATGCAATGCCTACGGTGAATGGATTCGAGATGAGCATAAGATATCCAACCATTCAAGCAAACAATTTCGAGATCAAACCAGCCATTATCCAAATGATCCAAACTTCTGTACAGTTTGGGGGTTCAATCAATGATGATCCTAATGCTCATTTGAAACATTTTTTACAAATTTGCTCCACTTTTAAGAATAATGGTGTTTCTGATGATGCGATAAGACTGAGATTATTTCCTTTTTCTCTCAGGGATAAAGCGATGGATTGGCTGAACTCATTGGCACCAGGATCAATCACAACATGGGAGGACTTAGTCCAGAAGTTCTTGGCAAAATTCTTCCCACCAGCCAAAACAGCTAAGATGAGGAACGACATCACCACTTTCATGCAACACGATTCAGAGTCACTTTATGAAGCATGGGAGAGGTACAAAGAACTCTTGAGAAGGTGTCCTCATCATGGGATTCCAAATTGGTTGCAAGTGCAGATATTCTACAATGGGTTGGTAAGCCAGACCAGAACTACTATAGACACACCTACAGGTGGTGCATTAATGAGCAAGTCTATAGATGATGCCTACAATTTGATAGAAGACATGGCTGCAAACAGTTATCAATGGTCAGCTGAGAGGCTAACATCAAAGAGAACAGCAGGTATGTATGAGTTAGATGCACTCACCACCCTTACCTCTCAAATCTCAGCCTTAACCAAAAAGGTTGATTCTCTTGGAGTCAATCAACAACCTAACCCAATTCATTCCATTCAAAACCCTTTCGTAACTTGTGATAATTGTGGGGGTAATCACTCTGGCGATAGGTGTCCTATTCGAGCCGAACAAGTCCAATATGTTTCCCATCCAAATAGGAACCATAACCCATTCTCAAACACCTATAACCCTGGCTGGAGAAATCACCCAAATTTGTCTTGGAACAATAATCAAGGGCAACCATCTAACCCAAGACCTACCTATCCTCCTGGTTTCCATACTCAACCACCACCACCACTTCCACATAATCCTCTACCACAAGTCCACCACAAGAAAAGAAGCCTTCTTTAGAAGAGATGTTCACCACCATCTTACAAAACCAAGCAGCTTCTATAAAGAACCTTGAAATTCATGTAGGTCAGATTGCTAATGCCATTAGTAACCGTCCCCAAGGTACCCTACCTAGCAATACTGAACCTAATCCAAGAAGGGAAGGTAAAGAGCATTGTAAATCAATCACCTTGAGGAAGGGTAAAGAAGTGGGTTACATACCTAATGACTCAGAGGAAGATGTTAGAGTTGAAGTCCAGGCAGAAGAAGAAGATAAGCAACAAAAGAACATTGAGCAGACTTCATCTCAATCTGGTAAGACCATTGAATCACCTCCTCCACCTATCCCTTTTCCTCAAAGATTCAAGCAAAAGAAGACAGATAGGCAATTTGCTAAGTTCCTAGAGGTATTCAAAAAGCTCCACATCAACATCCCTTTCTCTGATGCATTGGAGCAAATGCCAATTTATGCCAAATTCATGAAGGACATCATCTCCAAGAAAAGGCAAATTGAGGATTTTGAAACTGTTGCTCTTACTGAGGAGTGCAACACCATTTTGCAAAGGAACTTACCACCTAAGCTTGAAGATCCGGGGAGTTTTACTATCCCTTGCACTATTGGTAACTTATTTTTTGATAAAGCTTTATGTGATTTAGGTGCAAGTATTAATTTAATGCCTTTTTCTATTTTCAGGAAACTTGGACTAGGAGAGACTAAACCAACCAAGATAACACTCCAATTAGCAGACCGATCTCTCAAGTATCCAAGAGGCATTATTGAGGATGTGCTAGTGAAGGTTGACAAATTTGTCTTTCCAGCTGATTTTGTAGTGTTAGATATGGAGGAAGATCGTGAAGTCCCAATTATCCTTGGGAGGCCCTTTCTGGCAACTGGTAAGGCTCTTATTGATGTGCAAAAAGGAGAGCTCACCATGCGGGTCAATGATCAAGAGGTAACATTTAACCTTTTCTCTGCAATTAAATTCCCAAGTGAGACTGATGATTGTTTTAAGGTGAATGAAGAAGAGAGTATAGTTCAGGGAATATTCATAAATCAACAATCTATGGACACCATAGAAGCAATTCTTGATGAAGAGAAGTCCAATTGTGCTGAGCCCAACGAGTTGGATGAATTCAGAATGCAAGCATATGAGAGTGCTAGACTCTATAAGGAGAGAACGAAGAAGTGGCATGACAAGAAGATAATGAAAAAACAATTTGAACCGGGGCAACAGGTTTTACTCTATAATTCTTGTTTGAAGCTATTTCCAGGTAAGTTGAAATCAAGGTGGTCTGGACCATTCATTGTTACTCAAGTATTTTCATATGGAATTGTGGAAATAGGAGCTGAATTTTCAAAGGAACCATTTAAGGTTAGTGGTCAGAGATTGAAACATTATTGGGGAGGAGTGATCGATCGTGAAAAATCGGTTACTGATCTTAATGATCCACCTTGAAGAATGACAGACATAGTCAAGCTGATGACTATAAATCAAGCGCTTCTGGGGAGGCAACCCTAGCATTTTATTGCTTTCTTAGTTATTTCTCTTATTTCTTAGTTTAGATATTTCATTAGTTGATTTCTTTTCTTTATTTTATAGGTGTCAGAGTCTAAGTTTGGGGGACGACAAAGGAATTTGGCAAGTTTTGCAGTTTGAGCTTCATCAAAAAAAAAATCAGGGAAGTTTCCTTTATCCTTTTCTTGAATTCTTGAATTTTTTACACATTGAGGACAATGTATGTTTCAAGTTGGGGGGAAGAGCAAAAATTTTTATTTTAAAGATTGAGCAAAATTTTTTCAATTTTCTTTTAAAAATCTTTGCAAAAAAAAAATATTTTGTGCTTTAAAATGGTTTTTACCTTAAAGTGATTATATGCTTGCTTGATAATTCCTTGATATTTAACCATTGATTGAGAATGTGATAGCATTATGAAATTTATGAATATGAGCAAAGTATATGAATGAATTCTTTAGTGAATTATCTTTTTGATTGAGATTTTTCCAAAAATTGAATGCACAATGTTTCTATCATTGAAGTCATGCATATTTAGAGAAGATTTATGTGAATAGGAATAAACACTAGTCTTTAAAGTTTGTTATTTGTCTAGAATTTGTTCTATCATCTCTCAAGGCGAAATCCTAGAACACACTTAGCTAAAGAGGTGATTTAGGCCATCTTTGGACCGTTTGAGCTTTTCAAGACTACCATGATATATTTTATCCTTAGTCACCCAATTTGAGCTTAAAGTAGACCTTCTTTCTTGTTTTACCTACATTAATAATTAGCTTAGCCTATAAAAAAAAATAAAATTTCCCATACCCCGTTATATGCATGAGGACTATGTCATGATATATTTAGAGCTACACATATATGAAAGAAAGGGTGAAATTTAAAAAAAAAATTCAAATGATTCAAAAAAAAAAAGAGAAAAAAAAAAGAAAAAGAAATCAAGTTGGGGGAATTATTTGAAAGCTCTTAAAAAGTCCAAGAAAAAGAATGCATGATTAGGGGTTAAGCCTAAAAATCCTTTTTCTCCTACCTTTACCCTAGCCATACATTACAAGCTTATAAAGTCCTATTGATCTTTAGCTATGTGTGTCTACATTAGTGGAGAGAAGATGAGAAAAACAAACTTATGGAAGATAACTATTCTTTGAGATATTTTGTTATGTTCATATTTGTATAAATTCATCCGGATTGCATGAACTAAAATGAAGAAACATTACACACACACACGGAAAAATTCAATTGAATTGATACTCTCTTTTGAATGAGTTTATATATATTTAGCTAATGTTTATGAATTTTCATGGAGTTGTAATGTTTTCAAAATCTTTACGGAAATTAAAGGGAAATCATTCTTGCAAGTGTATTTGACCTCTAGGTACATTTCTTTGGGAATGTTATTTTGCTCGAGGACAAGCAAAAATTCAAGTTTGGGGGTGTGATAATTCTATAATTTATAGAATTATCATGAATTTAATAATATAATTTATCTCTAAATCATTATTATTAGATTCAAATCCCTAATTTATCTGTTAAATTTCTCTCAATGATGTAGGAACTCCAACTGATAAAGAAGTCAAAGATGTGAAGGATTTCAGTTCCAAATTTCATTCAAACACAAGACTTTGTTGATAAAGCTCCATGCATGGATATCTTTACTTGCTATCAAGAAAGATAAATTGTTGCATTTATCTTTTACGAAGATAAATTATCAAGATGGACTTTTTGCTAAGGATAGAGATAATCAAAAGAGCTGATAAAAGATAAATTTTCTTTGAAGATAAAGATCGAGCCCTATCTGCCAAGATTTTGAGTTAATCATCGTCCCCACTGCCTCTATAAATAGCCAGCTTCAGCACCATGAAGAGCATTCAATCATACTAAGGGATATAGAGTAGTTTAGTTTTATTCTCTTTGTTTTAGTTTTCAAGTTTTCAGCTAAATTTCTTTTGATTTTTATTTTGCAATATTTTAGAAGTTTTGATTTAAATAAAGATTTTTTTTATTTTCACTTTCTTGCTATTTTAAATACATTAGTGTTTTGATAAAAAAATTTCTTTCGATCGTTTGAATAAAATTAGGGTGTGAAATTTTAGTACTTAGTAAGCAATTCACAAATTCAATCCTCGTGGGAACGATACTCTACTCATCACTTTATTACTTGCTACGGTCCGTATACTTGCGGTACACTCATCGAAAATTCGGTAACAACCGCTACTAAAGATTTTGCAGATATAGTGCTATCTGGGGAAATTATAGAGAATGCTATCAAGAGTGGTAGATTAGAGGATGGTGATATGGATGATAAGAAGGAAGGATTAACAGTGAAGGAAAAAGAGGAAGCGTTTGTTCTTTAACCTAAATTGTTTCTTTGCCTGTTTGTTCTTTAACCAACTTATTCTTATTTCTTTCACCATGAATATCCTTTTTCTTTTTTTTCTAACCACTTTGCATTTGGGATTAAAAACATATTTCTTCGCATTTTCCATGAAAATTGGAATGATGATAGATAAATGATTGAAAATCTTCATGAAAGATCCTTGCATTACAATGAGAAGAAATTCGAGAATGATCAAGGGCATATGAGAAAAGAAAAGGAAGATGAAGAAGACAGTAAAATGATAAAATCTTTAGATGGGAAAGTCCAAATAGTTGATCAAGCAGAGAGAAGAAGAAGAAGGGCAATTAGAATTGTGAAAAGCAAAGAAGGTAGGAAGATAGAAGTTAGAGGAACGTCCTATGAACCTTGTTACCATAACCTTTGCATAAATTTCATTGACATTAGCATTTGTATTTCATTGATGCATTTGAATATAGGAAGAGCAATTTAAACATTTGCAATGTACACTTGACATTCACGGCATTTAATTGCATGCATGAAAAATGATAAAGGGAAAAATGAAAAAAAAAAGAGAATGAAAAATAAGAAAGAAAGAATGAGAAAGAAAGGAATGGAAAATGACAAAAATGATGTGAAAAATTGAGAAAAGAATGATGAAAATGTGAGGAGAAAATGATGTGATAATGAGAAAAAGTGAGAAGAAAATGATAAGAAAAAACAAAAAAATGATGAATATAATGACTTTACATGGATAGGATATGAGAAGAAATTTTAGAGTGATTTCCTAAAATTTTGAAATTTTGGACATGAGATGAAGTTTTAGAGTGATTTTCTAAAATTTCGAAAATTGGACATGAAAAGAAATTTTAGATTGATTTCCTAAAATTTCGAAATTGAATATGAAACGAAATTTTAGAGTGATTTCCTAAAATTTCAAAAATTGGACATGAGAAGAAATTTTTAGAGTGATTTCCTAAAATTTCAAAGATTGGATAGGATAAGAAATTTTAGAGTGATTTCCTAAAATTTCAAAAAATGGGTCATGAAAAAGAAATTTTAGAGTGATTTCCTAAAATTTCGAAATTGGATATGAAACCAAATTTTAGAGTGATTTCCTAAAATTTCAAAAGTTGGACATGAGAAGAAATTTTAGAGTGATTTCCTAAAATTTGGACAAATTAGATAGGAAAAAAGTTTAGAGTGATTTCCTAAAATTTTGAAATTTTGGACATAAGAAGAAATTTTAGAGTGATTTCCTAAAATTTTGAAATTGGATATGAAACGAAATTTTAGAGTGATTTCCTAAAATTTCAAAAAATTAAATAGGAGGAGAAATTTCAAGGTGATTTCCCAAAAGTTCGAAAAATTAGATGAGAAACGAAGTTTTAGAGTGATTTTCTAAAATTTCGGAAAAAATGGATGAGAACAGAAATTTTGGAGTGATTTCCTAAAATTTCAAAGATTGGATGGAATAGAAATTTCAAAGTGATTTCCTGAATTTTGAAGAAAAAATAGAGTAAGACAAAATGGGTATCTATGTCTTTATACTATTACTATTTCATAGCAAATGTACAAAGAGGGGTAGCTATAGACACCTCATTTTGTTCAGATTGTATTTTTATAAAAAATAATAATTTGTAAATTTTGAATTGACATTTTGAATTAACATCTAGAAAATTAGGGTTAACACTATTAGGAATATTTAAATTAGAATTATTTAATATATTAATATAAGATAAATAGTAATATAGATTAGGATTTATTAGATAATTATAAATCAAAATATTTTTAGGATAAGATATTATTTTAGATTATTTAAAAAAATTAATTAAGATTAATATTTGATTGGAATTAGGATAGGATTATTTAATTAAGATTAACATTAGATTAATTTTGAGATAATTAGGATTTAAGAAAAAGGAGGAAAAACAAATCTAACAGAATTTTAGTTCTATGAAACCACTAACTCCATACTTATGAAAGAATAGAGAGAGACCGGAGGGGGGAGGGATGAAAAAAGAGCGATTACTGTCATCAATTCTTGCTTCTTGCACCATCAGTATCTTCATCACCTAAGCCGCCATTATCACCAAGTTTGCATCTTCATCACTATCGCCTATCACTACTTACACAGCCATTAAACTTTGTCCTCCATCGTCCAAGCTTGCAACTGACACCTCACCGTCTCTCACTATCGCTGCTTCCCTGCTCATGGTTTAGCTTGCTTCTCGTTCACGTCTGTCGCGTGTCCGTCCAGCCCATTTTTGTTGCAACACCGCTGATCACCTCATCGTTGCCCCTATTCCAATGCTGCCAGCTTCAACTTCTGATCACAACTGACTACTTCTTGCATTGCTGAGTTCACCACCGCCAAATTGGACTACCGCTCCACCCTCTTGCTGCTTGTTTGTCTATCCCGCTTTGCTACACCATCATCGCTCATCACCTGCTGTTTAAACCAAATAGGAGATTTTTTTGTTCCATTGCACTGCCATCGCCACGTGAAGAAAGGAATTGAAAAGAAAGATACAGAGGAAGATAAAGTAAAAGAAAAGACAAGCAAAGGAAATCAATTATCTGCCAGGTTTTGTTTACTTTGTTTTCTTTAATTAATTAATGAATGGCATGCACTAAGTATTTAATGATTAGCTAGTTTAATAACTTAATAATTCAATATGTATAATAACGTATATCTTGATAAATGGATTGATATTTCCTTTAACATTAGATTGCATGTTGATTAGTTTGGATAAAGGTATGATAATTAATTTAAATTAATAATTTGAGAAATTTTGCATGTTAATGATTTGTATATTCGTAGAATGTAATTCAATTTGTATGAGTAGATTTGTAATCTTGTTTGTATTATAGAATTTAGAATTACATTTTTAGAAAGCATGACCTTTTAGAGAAATATGGTGTGGGTTTTTAGAAAAAAAATATATAAATAATAAAAAATATATAAATAAACAAGAAATAAAAAAAGTTATAAAAAATAAGCAGTGATTACCCGATGATGAAAACCTTAAGGTGACTGCGAGTAAGCAACACTTAAGGATTTTCTAGGTATGAATGTCCTATTAAATTTTTCCAGAGTAATGGATGATTTAATAAGATATTTTAAAATATAATCAACACTTATGTAAAAAAATAATAATTATATCAAATTTGATAAATATATAAATAAATGAATAGTGGTTATCCGAGGATGAAATCTTTAAGGTGACTACAACTAAGCAGCACTTAAAGAATTTCTAAGTAAAAGTTGCCTTTTAAATTTTTCCAGAGTAATGGATGATTTAATTGGAAGTTTTGAAAAGTAATCAACATTTATTTTAAGTAATATAAATAAAATAAATAATAATAATAATACTAATATAATAATAATAATAATAATAATAATAATAATAATAATAATTTAGAAAGACTAAACAATGAAGATGGGTAAAGGTTGTCCTGATGATGGAAGTCTTAGGGTGATTGCAAGTAAGTAGTACTTAAGAATTTTCTAGGTGAAAAGTTCCTTTAGATTATTGTCAGAGTAATGGAGAATCTGAAGGTGATTTCGATAAAAAAATAATCAATATTCATTTTCCCAACAAAGATAAAATAAATAAAAAAAACAAATAAAATAAAATAAAATTAAGAAATAAAATAAAAAAGAGTTAGAAAGGGTAGAAATAAAATTTTAAGACAAACTTACAATAATTTAAGGCTAATATGGTACCATCTTAGATGGGCATTGTGGGGGTGCTAATCCTTTTCTACATGTAACCGTACTCTCGAACCTAGGATTTTTGAATGTAGACCTAACCTTGTCCATAGTTATGAATAAGTGACCAATCACTCCTAGGTAGAATGGTTGGTGGCGACTCCTAGAATTTTAAAGTCTAGCAATTAGATTCACGGACCTAGACGTTATGACACTAACAATGGGCAAAAAGAAATTCATTGATAAGTGTTGTTGCACCAAACAACAATAAAGGTATGCTGACGTCGATGTTCGTACTTACTCTCCACGTGTCTCCAAGAAGCTTCTGTAAAACAAGAAAAGTCAGAGAGACGCAAGGGTGGTTCCCTGCGTAGACACTCCAATGCTTAAGTCAGCAGAAAGTTCCTTAGTATTGGGAAGCGTAAAAGCCAGTAGTCAAAAATTAGGGAGTAAAATTGTACCTGGGGGCCAATTTATAGGCCAATATTCTAGGTTAATTGCTTAAGGATAAGTCCATCATTTTACTGAGAATTTGTGTCCCGATATAACACAAGTTCCTCGAAAACCGGGAGCATTCGGAGCCTGTCGCCTACGAGAGACTCGTACCACATGTCACGTTGCGGCGTCAGGGATCTGTCTCTAGCGGGAGCCGGAGTCATGCACCACGTGTCGCCTTATGACTGCATGCAACGGACTGTGAGTCTATCGCCCGGCGATAGGTGTAAAGCATGCCACGTGTCGCATTATGATTGTAGGCGACGGACTGGGAATCTGTTGCAAGGCAATAGGTGTAATGCGCCCCAGGTGTCACCTTATGATTGCAGGCGACAGACTTGGAGTCTGTAGCCCAACGACAGGCGTAATGAAGCAGCTTTGCCTTCTGTCGCCTAAGACCACGTGGCCCGGTGATTCTTCACCACGTGGTGATTTTGACGCTTTTTGGGCCTGCCCAATGTCGGTAGAGTTTGCCATATCAATTGCTCCCTACTCTCTTGTTGGATTTTCTCCAACCAAGAGAGTATAAATATGTGTTTTTGGGCTTTTGCCCAATCGTGAATAGTCCTGTTTTTTTTTTTGTGATTTCTTCTGGTATTTTTTGCAAGTGAAAAAAATTCTACTCTGTGACAGGCGTGATCAGGAGCAACGTTTGACATTCCCTATCGCGGCTATATAAACTGCTGGGCCCCAACGAGAGAATGCACGAGAAACCTGAGCAACCGTTTGTCGCCCATTTTCAACTCTCTCGCCAAAAAGAGTCCTTCACTCTCACACCAAGAGTCTCTCGCTTATCTCATCGACAGTAAGTATACATCTGTCACCTCATTATTCACCTATCGCACTAGGTTCAGGTCTCCCGTAGGTGGCTTGGTTTTCCATGTAGAGTTTAGGTCTCCCGCGAGTATCTTGCTCAATAGATCTGTCGCCTTAATAGGTCTGTTGCTGGGTAGTTTTGGTATTTTTGCCATGTCTTTGCTACGCTCGGGTAAAACACTTAAAACGGGTGGTCTCGTGTGTTCTTTGAAAAATGCTGACTTAGAGGATATCAGGACTCGTTTCCCTCTTCCCTCGGGTTATAGCTATAGACTTCCAGTGCAAGGGGAGGTTACGCCCGACTTGGTTAGAAACGGTGTAGCCGTTCATAAGGCTTCTTTGTCTTTCGGTTTTCGCTTCCCTCTTTCGGAGTTTGGCGAAGCATTTCTTAGATATAAGGACATCGTCCCGTGTCAACTCCATCCCCATGCGTGGGCTCAACTGGTAGCGTTTTCCATAGTGTGTCATAACCTGGATATTATTCCAACAGTTCCTCTCTTAAGCGCATTTTTTAGAGTTCGTAGGCTAAAAGGGTTAATAACGTTCTCTCTTCAACGGTTAACGGTCGACGAGTTTCCTAATAATAAAATCTTCTCGGATCTCCCCAATAAACTGCGTGGCTTTAAGAGCGAGTGGGTCATTGTTGAGATTCCAAGCGACCTGCGGATTATCTCTAGATGGAATCGTGATACTTCCGACCATTCACAGCGCTCAGGAAGATTCAAAATAGAAATTTTAAGAGACTAATTTGGTGAGCCTATTCGGCGAATCTGTTCTACTGGGGAGCGTAATTTATTTTCTCTTTTAACCCCGAAGAACATTGTCACTGCCGGTTGGGGGGTAAGCAGGACCGTTCCTGGGGCTTCGGCTGCCCCATTAGACCTGCCTACAACTCCTCGTGTTTCTAATGCTGGTCCTAGTCAGCCAACCCCGGTACCCATAGCCGAAGCATACACCCCCGTAGGCCGCCTTGTAGATGAATCCTCTTCAGATTTGGAGGACGAGACCCCTGAGGTTGCGGGTACTAGTGATCAAATAGAGGAGAACCCTGAGTGGGCTTAGGCTGATGCCTTTGGGAGTCCTTTCGTCGATTTTTCGTTGGAATCAAATTTGGATAGTCTAGAGGACTTTGGTGGTTTTCTAGGTTTTCAATCCTTTTTTACTTTTTGTACGCATGTGCGTGGCGTTTTACTTGGTCGGCTAATCCTTTATGTTTATATTGTGCAGGCATGAACTTCTTAGATTTACTGCGTAGGAGGGATGCCAGTGCTGCTGCTCGGGCACCTCCTCCTTCTCAATCGCAAGCTGACCGGCTCGTGCTCCTACTCCTCCTCCTCCAGCCACTGGTGAATCTAGCCATCCTACACAAGAGGCCGGAAGGAATAAGTGGAAGAGGCCTCTTGTTCTTGATCGTGGTTCAGACGATCGCGAGACCTCTGAGTCCCAAAGGGGTGATTCAGCCCGTCACAAAGGTGGCTCTCGAGTCGCTGAGGATAGGTCTGCCCCTCACCAGCCTAGGCGCAAATACAGAAAGAGGCTGATTTTTGAAGCCATAATGCCTACAAGATCGATTTTGCCTAAGGTAGCCGATCCGACTTTAAGGCGCTATCCAGTTGATAGCGAGGTCGTTGTAGGTGGAGAAGACTTCCAGACCTATCCCGGAATGAATGACAATGACAGCATCGAGGATGCCGAGATAGTGTGTCGTCTGGCCTGGAGCACCATCCTCCCTCGCGACGAGGCAGGCCTTTTCACAAACCTTACAGAAGCGGAGGATAATTCTGACTATTTCGCTATGAAGGCGAGAGCTTTGTGCTTGTTTAGTAATTATATTCTCCCTTTGTAAGCTCTTTCATCAAGTTTTTTGAGTTACGTCTGTTTTATGTCTTGTCAGACGGCTCAAAAAAATTACAGCGGTCAATGCTTGACATAGGGCCCTCAGGGAACAAGCCGATAAAGAGATTCATGAGCAAAGAATGGAGCTTACGAACGAGGTTGTCCAGCTTGGCCCCTATCCCAAAAGGATGGAGGAGTTGAGTAAAAAGAATGCTGATCTCGAGCAAAGGCTCCAAGAAGAGCAGGCGAAGGTGGCTTCCCTTCAAGGGTACCAGGAAGCTTACAATAATGTCGTCGATGATCGGGGAGCTATGGAGAGGCAGCGGGATGAGGCCATTGAGGAGCTGCACAACATACTGGATCGTCAAAGAGAAGCTCGAATCAAGGATGTTCGTGAATACCACTTGTCCCAGCATTGTTTTGACAAGAAAACAGAGTTCGCGACAAGATTCATTAAATACGGTTTCTACTGGCTCATTCTTGGCTAGAGAAGCATCGACCTAGTGAGGCTTTCCCTGAATAACTTTTTATTAAGGAGGCCAAGTACTATGAAGCTCCCTCTTGGACCAAGGATGAGCCCGACTTGCAAAGTCCGGAGGTCTATTTAGTGAAGGGAGCCGTGAATCAACTGGACAATCTTGAGGGTCCTTGGCCTCCTTGACAGCCACAACGTCAGCCTGAGTCTTCTGAGGTGTTTCATCGATCTGAGCCTCCAGCAGTGCGTGACGTTCCTGAGTCTGTCGAGGCAGGCGATTAGCCTGAGTCTATCGAGGCACTATTGGGGTTAGACGGTGACGAGTTTCAAATTTCTGATTCTGCAGCCGTTGATCCCGTGCCAGACTCTGCGGCTGTGGTTGGGCCTTCAGGTGACGTTCCTGCTTCCAGGATGACTTCTTCAGCTCCCCAGGATCCTGGTTCTTCGACTCCTCCAGTTCTTGAGCCTCAAGCTTCTCAAGACGCTAGTGTTGATGTAGCGCCTTTGTCAGCCGGCTGACTCGATCATTGCCGTAGATTAGAGTTTAGTATTTTTTGTTTTGTTTGTTAACTCCAATGTACAAATTCATTTTTAATGAAAAGTACCATTTCATTCTGTAGCTCTTTCTTTCTGTTTATGTGAATTCAGTATAATACTTTGTATACCTGTTACATCACAAAGTTCTGAAGCGATATTAAATAATTCAATCTTTTGCGGCGAAAGCGTACCTTAACCTTTACACCATGTTGCTCCCCAAGTTCTACTTTGAGACAGTTTTTATTCCTGTGCAAAGATGAACTTTTCTCGAGCATTGTGCCTATCTTGCGCTTTTTTCGCTTAAGGACTTTATTGAATAACGACTAAAATGTCAAGGTGTTAACCATAATTTGCCAACTTATTACAACATATTAGTCTGAAAATTTCAACGTACCTCGTTACATGCTATTTTGTACCTTTTGTGTTACCTGGATATCGCGTTTGTTGCTCGATGGTTTCGCTGTTTTGCCTTTCTCACGCACTTTTCGTGTTTAAGGACTGGTCTTTGCTCGTTTCGCACCTTTTTTGCGTTTAGGGACTTTTAGATGTGCCCGTCTAGCGCATTATTTGCTTAAGGACTTTATTTTGCCCGTCTCGCGCATTTTTCACTTAAGGACTTTTGTATTTGCCCGTCTCGCACATTTTTCACTTAGGGACTTTAGTTTGCCCGTCTCGCGCATTTTTCGCTTAGGGACTTTAGTTTGCCCATCTCGCACATTTTTCGCTTAGGGACTTTAGTTTGCCCGTCTCGCGCATTTTTCGCTTAGGGACTTTAGTTTGCCCGTCTCACGCATTTTTCGCTTAGGGACTTTATTTTGTCCGTCTCGTGCATTTTTCACTTAGGGACTTTATTTTGCCCATCTCTTGCATTTTTGCTTAAGGACTTTATTTTGCCGGTCTCGCGCATTTTTCGCTTAGGGACCCGTCTCGCCCATTTTTTGCTTAGGGACTTTATTTTGCCAACTGTTGCCTCATTTCAATTTCTGTAAAACATAATCTGTCTCACACATTGCATTAGAGAAAATGATGGGCTGGCCTTTATTCATAAGTCATATGATTGCAAAACAATAGTAACGGAGCAATAGATGGAAAAGTAAAGAGAAGAATAACAATAAAAAAATACAATGTTTACTGCCAATACAGCTTAAGATGGTTGGTATTCCAAGTCTTTGAGATCTTCTTTCCTTGCAAGGTTTTCAAGGTACATGTGCTAGGTCCGACCATCTTTCTAATTCTGTATGGTCCTTCCCAATTAGCCCGGAGCTTTCCATCCTCCTTATGGGTGTTTGTAATTGTCGACTTTCTCAAAACCAGGTCTCCTTCTTGCAATTCTCTGTTCTTCACCCGTGCATTGTAATAAGTGGCTACCCTCTGTTGGTAAGCAGCCAATCTCATTTTTGCTTTGTCTCTCAGCTCATCTATCAGGTCTAGATTCTCCCTTAGTCCCTGAGAATTGAGCTCCTCGATGTAGGGGACCAACCGGGGTGACTCGGCTCCAACTTCTACTGGGATGAGGGCTTCAGTCCCATACACCAAATTGAACGGTGTTTCCCCTGTCGACACCTTACTTGTCGTTCTGTAGGCCCATAGGACACTCGGGAGCTCATCTACCCATGCTCCCTTTGCTTTGTCTAGTCTGGTCTTCAACCCATGTAGTATAGTTCAATTACTCACCTCTGCCTGCCCATTAGTCTGCGGGTAAGACACAGAAGATATTCTTAGGAGAATGTTCAGGCCTTTGCAGAAATCTCGGAAAGCATCACAATCGAACTGCTTCCCATGGTCTACATTTATCGCACGAGGGGATCCCAAATCGGCAAATTATGTCCTTCCACACCATTGCTTCCACCTTCTTCTCAGAAATTGTGGCCAAAGGCTTGGCCTCTATTCACTTCGTGAAGTAATCCATGGCCACAAGTAAGTACTTTCGTTGTCCTGAGCCTAGTGGAAAAGGTCCCAGGATATGTAGTCCCCACTGTGCAAATGGAGTTGGCTGGAGAGTGTTCTGAAGGGCTGAAACAGGCGCGGTTGTTATTGGAGCGAATTTCTGACACTTTTCGCATCTTCTCACTTTATCTGTGGCATCCTTCCTCAGTGTAGGCCAATAAAACCTTGCACAAAGTATTTTCGAGGCCAAGGCACGAGCCCCTAAATGTTCACCGCATATTCCCTCATGAACTTCAGCTAAGGTGTACTCAGCCTGTTGGGGCCCTAGGCATTTCAACAAGGGCATTGTGAAGCTTCGCTTATAGAGTTCTTCATTTACCACGGTAAACCTGGCACTTTTCAATTTCAACCTTCGAGCCTCGTCACTGTTAGCTGGGAGTGTATTCCCCAAAATATAGTCTTTGATCGGGACTCTCCAATCATCTTCGATCTCGATATCGCAGACACCTTCTTCTTCTTCGATACTTGGCTTAGAGAGGGATTCCACTTTGACGATACCCCCTTTGACCCTTCTAGAAGAAGCCAATTTTGAAAGAGCATCTGCATGGTTGTTATCTGACCAATTTATCTGAGTCAGCTGAAAGTGCTTAAACGACTGTGCCAACAATTGTACCTTCTGCAGATAAGGGACTAACACGAGTTCTCGTGCTTCCTACTCACCCGACAACTGGTTTACCACCAATTGTGAATCACTATGGGCCACTAAGTTGCTGACTCCTAGTTTCTTAGCAAGTTTCATCCCAGCTATCAAGGCTTCGTACTCGGTTGTATTGTTCGAACTTGGAAAATCGAAATGTAGGGAATACTCATAGGTTTCCCCTTCAGGCAATATTAACACAATTCCGGCTCCACTGTCATCTATGTTACGAGCTCCATCAACAAATAATTTCCACCAGACTAACTCTGTTTCTTCTTGGACCTCTCGACCAATGCATTCTACAATGAAATCTGCCAATGCCTGTCCTTTTATTGCTTGGCGAGGCTGGAAGTGAATGTCATATTCACTCAATTCGATAGCCCATTTAATTAGACGCCCGGAGTGTTTTGGTTTCTGCAGTATTTGCCTCAAGGGCTGATCCATTAAGATAGTCACCGAGTGAGCTTAGAAGTAAGGCCGCAACTTTCGAGTTGCCATCACCAGGGATAAAGCTATTCTTTCAACAAAGGGGTACCTTGCCTTGGCATCTAGCAGGACTTTGCTTACATAATAGATCGAGCAATCCCTGTCCCCTTCTTTCCTTAGTAGGACTGCACTTACAGCTTTCTCTCCTACATCGAGGTACATGAGGAGGTGGTCTCCAGGCTGTGGCTGAGATAATAGAGGCAACACTTTCAGGTAGTCTTTCAACCTTTCAAAGGCGTCGTTATACTCTTTCGTCCATTTGAAGTTCTTTCCTGCCTTTATTGCCTTGAAAAATGGTAGACTTCTTTCAGCTGATTTGGACAAGAAACGACTCAAGGCTGATGTCCTCCCTGTTAGCCTTTGAACTTCTCTTACAGTATTGGGTGGCCTCATGTCCAAAATAGCTTGAACTTTCTCGGGATTAGCCTCTATCCCTCGATTAGTAATCATGAATCCCAAGAACTTTCCTGATCTCACCCCAAATGAGCATTTATTGGGATTCAACTTCATCTCGTACTGTCGCAGCACATTGAATACCTTAGTCATTTTCTCAGCATGTGATTCTCCCTGTCGGCTTTTGATGATCATATCATCAACATAAGCTTTCATGGTGTTGCCCAACAAATCTTGGAACACCTTATTTACCATGCGCTGGTAGGTAGCTCCCGCATTTTTCAAACCGAATGGCATTACTCGATAGCAATATGTCCCACTATCGGTAATGAACGAAGTCTTTTCCTCATCATCTGGATGCATCATGATTTGGTGGTACCCCGAAAAGGCATCTAAGAAACTAAGCAATTCATACCCACAAGTTTCATTTGCTAACTTGTCTATTCGGGGTAGTGGATACAAATCCTTAGGGCAAGCTTTGTTCAGATCCGTGAAGTCCACACACATTCTCCATTTCCCGTTGGCTTTCTTCACCATCACAACGTTGGCCAACCACTCTGGATAATTAACTTCTCTAATGAATTTCGCCTGTAACAATTTCGAAATTTCTTCGTTTATTGCCTGTTGCCTCTCTGGAGCAAAATTCCTCTTCTTTTGCTTTATCGGCCTTGCCCCTGAGACTACATTCAACCGATGACAAACAACTTCAGGATTAATTCTGAGCATATCGGCTGGGGTCCATGCGAACACATCAGTATTCTCTTTTAGGCATCGGATTATTTCTCCTTTCACTTCTTCAAGAAGCTGGCCCCCCACATACATTATTCTTTCTCCATCTTTTTCATCCAACCAAATTGCCTCCATCTCCTCATTAGGTTTTGGCTTAGGCTTTTCTTCAATTGTAAGGGTTTCCTTCCTCTGAATCCCCTTACATGTGGTGGATGTGACATTACACGTTCTGGCTTTCCTTTGATCTCCCCTCACTTGTCCAACACCGTGAGGAGTTGGAAACTTCATTAACAAATAGCAAGGATGCACCACCGCTCTCATTTCGTTTAACAATGGCCGCCTAAAGATCATATTGTAAGCCACATACGTTGATCTCACCACCATAAACAATGCTTGTCGGATGACATCATTTGGGCTCTCCCCCAATGTAACAGGTAGCTGAATGGCGCCTGCTACCTTTAACTTCTCTCCAGAGAAACCGTATAAGGGTGTGGGTATTGGCTTCAACCTGTCCTCCATGATATTCATCCTCTCGAAGCAGTTCTAGTAGATTAAGTTCACCGAACTCCTATTGTCGACCAAGATTCGACTCACTGGGTGCTTTGCTACCACGTCTGTAATTACCATCAGGTCATCATGAGGAACCACTACATCTCCTCTATCGGCTGGTGTAAAAGTAATGGGTCCTCATCCTGCTTTTTCTCCATTACTGAGCTGATTTTGTGGGCCTATCGAGCGTAAGATTTTCGAGATGAAGAAGAAGTACCAGCTAATGATTCACCTCTGGATATTACGTTAATAGCTGGCCCTGTGGGTTCATTATCTTCCTCTCGATTCCTTCCTTCTGTTCTTCTGTCATTATCTCTCCTGTCACCTTCATTTTGTCTCACAGGTCCCCTGTTTTCACCTCTTCTGTCTCTAAATTGATTTCCTCTGTTCCGCATAGGATAGTTGTTTCTGTCACCTCTCCACATGAAACGGTTTATTTTTCCCTCTCGCGCCAGCTTTTCTAGCTGATTCGTCAACTCCCTACACTTCTCGGTCGTGTGCCCATGCGCTGAGTGGTAATCGCAGTATGACCTTAAATCACGGCCCAAATTCCCCGACGCCTTCTTTGGAGTCTGTATAAGCCCTGATCCTTCAATAGCTGCCAACACTAAAGCCCGAGATTCAGTGAGTGGGGTGTAGGAATTGTATTTTAGTGCGGGAGCTTTCTTAAACTTTCTCGGTTGCCTAGAAGATGCTTCAGTGACTTCTCTTCCTTGTTTCCTTCCATCCTTGGATTCTCCTATCATCACCATTTTCATTACTTCCTCCTGGGTTACGTACTTATGTGCACGGGAAAGCAGGTCTGAGATGGTAGTTGGCTGTTCTAGCGACAGGGATTCTTACAATTTCTCAGACATTGTCCCATGTAACATGGCTGCCACGGCTATACCGACTTGCAGATCTCGCACCTCTAAAGTAGCATCTCTGAACTGATCCACATAACTCTTCAATGACTCCTTAGCTCCCTGCTTAATAGTAAGCAAATAGGTCGGTTCCTTCCTTCTCTGACTATTCACCGCAAACGCCTTGAGAAACTCACTTCGCAGCTGGTCAAAAGAGACAATGGATCCTTCAGGCAGGTTATTGAACCATTTCATCGCATGTCCGGTTAAAGTTAAGGAAAAAGCCCTACACATTATCTTGTCTTCCCATCCATGTAGCAACATTAGGGCCTCATAGTTTTGCATATGGTCGTAGGGGTCCATCTTTCCGGTGTATGCGGCCATCTGTGGCATTTTGAACTTTGGGGGTAGAGGTTTTTGCATGATGGTCGTGCAGAACGGTACTCTTCTTCTCTGGCTCTCTTCTGCAGACACTAATTTTTTCTCTTCTAGTACCTGTTCTATCATCTTCTTCATGTCCACAAAGTGAGCGAGTTGATTCCTGGCATGAGACAAATCGGGCAGGTCTTCGACAACTATTTCCTTACCCTTTACTTGAGGTGCATCTGTTCCTGCCATTTGTGTACACCAAGTGGGGTCAAACTCCGACCCAGCTCCCCAAGTGCTTTGGCCTTCATCACCGTTCTTTTCAGCACCTCCGATACCTTATTCTGCATTGGTACCAGCGAATTTTGACAAGTCATGGTGGTGGGCGGAAGACCCTGCCGCTCGGTCAACACCCTATCACTTAGGTACCTGTCGCTCGACACCAGACACCTGTCGCGTGACCTCTGTCGCAGGGTCTGGGCCTGCCGCTTCCTCAATCTCTCTCTGGTTACTTGCGACAGGCCTCCTGCTCCCCTGTCCTGTCGAACCCTGATGAATGTCATGCTCTTCCACATGGGGAACCTCTCGCCGACAATAGGAGTTTGCCGCTGTCGTGTCCTCCTGTCGCCCAAACACCTGCGGTGGGACACCTCTACTTGTTCCTCCTACCAAGTTCTGCATGGGAGGCGGCAGATCCAATGTCGGGAGAACTCCTTGGAACAGATCCACCATGGCTCGCAGTGCCTAGGTAGTCTCTTCACTCGGTCGCCTTAGAGCCTCGAATTCTTCCGCCGACACAGTAATTCTTTCTTCCTCCCTGTTCACCTGGTTCGTCTGGCGAATCTACTATTCAGGGGAGCTCACAGAGTTTTCCTCACTTCCTGTCCTTACATTTGTCGATCTTGTTCTCACCATCTTAGAAAATCTCAATTGGCTTTTTATACGTTTCCCACAGACGGCGTCAATTGTTATTGCACCAAACAACAATAAAGGTATGCTGACGTCGATGTTCGTACTTAGTCTCCACGTGTCTTCAAGAAGCTTCTGTAATAAAAGAAAAGTCAGAGAGATGCAGGGGTGGTTCCCTGCGTAGACACTCCGATGCTTAAGTCAGCAAAAAGTTCTTTAGTATTGGGAAGTGTAAAAGCCAGTA
The DNA here is from genome assembly GCA_031772115.1 of Heritiera littoralis. Lineage (NCBI taxonomy): Eukaryota > Viridiplantae > Streptophyta > Magnoliopsida > Malvales > Malvaceae > Heritiera > Heritiera littoralis. Next base: position 1,390,953 of record JAPDPK010000064.1, read on the forward strand.
GTCAAAAATTAAGGAGTAAAATTGTACCTGGGGGCCTATTTATAGGCCAATATTCTAGGTTAATTGCTTAAGGATAAGTCCATCATTTTACTGAGAATTTGTGTCCCGATATAACACAAGTTCCTCAAAAATCGGGAGCATTCGGAGCCTGTCGCCTGCGAGAGACTCGTACAGCATGTTACGTTGTGGTGTCAGGGATCTGTCGCTAGCAGGAGCTGGAGTCATGCACCACGTGTCGCCTTATGACTGCATGCGACGGATTGTGAGTCTATCGCCCGGCGATAGGTGTAAAGCGCGCCACGTGTCGCGTTATGATTGCCGGCGACGGACTGGGAATTTGTCGCAAGGCGATAGGTGTAATGCGCGCCAGGTGTCGCCTTATGATTGCAGGCGACAGACTTGGAGTCTGTCGCCCAGCGACAAGCGTAATGAAGCAGCTTTGGCTTCTGTCGCCTAAGACCACTTGGCCCGATGATTCTCTGCCACGTGGTGATTTTGATGCTTTTTGGGCCTGGCCCAATGTTGATAGAGTTTGCCATATCAATAAGAAAAAATCTGCGACGTTCCAATTACTTACCCAAGACACCACGGATCACAATTACAGTGATGCATCTGGCAGTGACCGAGTCTTCGTCCGAGTTGACATAAACCTCATCTCCATCCACACAGTCTTTGATGAAGATAACCATTTCTACAATGACAATCAATATGATGTTGAAGACTCCATTTTTGCCGATGCACCCGATGATGACGACGACTGCAGCGATGATTATGATAGAGTGCTGGGAAACTCTTCTTGTACGGCTGCCAATGAGAAGGGTGCATTGCCAGAGAATATCAGGAGGGAGATTTTGGAGCTACGATTTCCAGATTATGGTTACAATTATTTGATTCATTCGAGAGAGATTAGAAATACGGGTGGCGGCTCTGCTTTCTATCATAACCATAAGTTCAAGCCTGATCAGCTTGCTCGTGATGTAAAGGTTTGTTCAGTTTGTCAATTTTAAAGAGGTGTACTTTCTGATTAATTTATTTTTGATTAATTTTTTTCTGTGTTTTGCTTAGGCGTATGATGCTTCGAAAGTACATATGTTGAAATCAGAAGGGGATTATAATGAGGACATGATATATAGTGTTGCTTCAAGGACTCTTAACGCAAGGGTGCAGAAAGTGCTTGACCTTGAAGTGGCTGTATTGCTTGATGATAGTGATTTGTCGCGGTTTGGCTCAGATGTTGAGGATTTGGATGAGGATTTTGTTGTCAGAGCAAACACAGCTGAAGAAGGAGAGAGCAATGAGAGTTATAAGAAGTTGGATTTTGTTGAGGAACCTGAGGTTATTACTGGAGGTGTCAAGAAAGCTGATTCTGATTCTTTCAATCTAAAGATTGCTAATGAAGTAAGGAATTACCAAGTGGAAGAAAAGCCACAATCCCGGTATCCCTTGGATGAACATTTTGACATTGTGAGTCTTTTTTAGAGTAATTAACTCTTTATAGTAATTTGTGTGTTTGGAATTTGTGAAACTGTGAATGTTTATATGCTGTGGAGGGATTAAAGACTTCCTTTGAATTTTAGGAATTTTAGGTCCTAAAAGAAATTAAAGTATCTCTAATTTGTTTAGTGCAATTGGTTGAATTGGAATGTTGTCTGAAGATTTTACCTTCTGATTTCTGCCTTTTGATTGAACTTCCAAGAATATGGTACCGATATTTGGTTATCACACACAGAGCTTGAAATGCAAGAATATGGCACTGATGATGATGATGAATGTGATGGCTACATAGTTGAAGAAGAAGAATTTCTAGCAGGCAAGCTAAGCTTCTATTGACAAAGTCGAGGATACAGGTAGTTTAAAGCTTGAACAGTTTAAGAGAAAGCAACATGGTCAGGAGTCCAAGGAGGAAAAGAAAGAACGGAAGGTATCTATTTGCATGCGTGCTTGATTCTCTTTAAGCCTGCTTGTTTGTAAATTTGTTAATTGCTTTGAAATGATGTTTACTTGTTCACATCATGTTACTTGCATTTGTTTTCGTTTCTTATTCGATGGATTATGCTTTCAGCTTGCTGTTAAAAAGGAGCGAAGTGAAGCGTGGCAAATGAAGAAGGCAATGAAAGAGCTTTACCGGAGTAAAGCCCAGTAAGCTCAGAAAGTAGCTGTTGTAGCTGCTCCATCTTCCATTCGTTTAATGTAGGTATACTAATGACTAAAAATATGGATGTTTTTTTTTTTCCAATCATAAAATTTCGAGAGTGAAAGAGAACAATATGCTCAAGAATTTGCCTGGAAAAAATTTGGATTCTGGTGCCATTATTAGGAATTTAGAATGAGCTATGTCCAAATTTTAGATTTTGTGATTTGCTTGTACTTTGTAGTGGTAAATGGAGATAATGAGCATGTGTTGTCGAATTTTCACATTCCTCAAACTAGTGATTATTCATATTATGAATGGCCAAGTTATGGGAGCTGATACATGAGTAGCTTCAGTTACGGTTTTAATGAAAGGCTAATAGGTGCAGCTGTATAGATTTTATATGAATGATTGGGTAGTTTTGATAAAGTTTCACATGCAGACTATGAGTACATTTTTGGGTTCTTGAACAGAAAACATGTAGTTTGAATTTTTTGGTAACAGTTATGATTCAGAGAACAAGCACTTTCATATTGTATGAGTTGTGAAAACAAACTGGCAAATTTGTTCAAGTAGACAAATTATGATCCCCTTTTCTAGTAATTTATTTTTTTAGTTACAAAGGAAATATTAAATAATTGAAGATGAGTGTTTGGATTAAACTTTAAGACTTACAATATGTCACAATTAATTCTTAATCACTTAGTCAAGGGAATACAATATGTCATTGGGGATGGAGGGTGAGGCTTGTAATGTACAGGCTGATGGCAATTTAGGGGGTAAGGATAATGAAGAGGTTGTTGCAAACTTAGGTAATCGAACTAATCAAGAGAATACTTTTGTTTGTCCTGAAGGTTGCTGAGGAAGTTGTTAATGAAAGAGTTAAATTTGTGGCTCAAGAAACAATATTGGATAAAGATGGATAGGTAGTTCATGCTTTAATGAGAAGAGTGGTACTATGTTAGGTGATAGAGATGATGGGGATGTTTTCCTAGATGAGGTTAACTTTTTGATTGACAACGATGAAGAGATACAAGTCATTAGGTAGAAGTTAAGACAGCTAAACAAATTTAAGGGTAGAGAAAAACTTGAGGAAGGCTTAAAAATTCCTGTAGGGGTAACTAATGTATCCAATATATTAGGGGAATGAGGAAGTGGGGCTCAGGCTTAAAGGGGTAGTGAGGCTGAGGATGATATAGTTGATGAAGGTGATGGTGATAGAGTAGTTGATGAATACATAAGAGAAAACGCACAAGTAACTGGACAGGGGAATGATAGTGATTATTTAGAATCTTTAGATCTTGGAGACGATGGAGATAGTGAACAATAAGTTGATGACCATAATCCTTTCGTGAGATATAAATCGTATGTACTTAGGTATTATCCTAATTCCATTAACGAAACTAGGTATGAGATGTGTGGATAATATGTAATTCAAAGATGTAGTTGAGAAATATGCTTTTGCAAAGGGAGTGCAATTGGCATTTTTAAAAAATGAACCAAAAGGAACTAAGAAAGGTTGTATGGAGGTTGCCCATGGAAGCTATTTGCAAGCTTTGATTCTAGAGAGAACTGTTATATGATAAAGACCTATCCACAAAGCAAAGATGTTTTAGAAGCAATATAAATAGTTTATTGTCTGTCAAACATATACAAATCAAATTTAAGAAAAGAATTCTGGAACAACTTACTACGATAATTGATAATTCTATTATGGTGTTAATTCATATGATTTTGCTTAGTTCCTAGAATTTCTATTAATTTTCTTTCCTAATTATTTGATTTTTCTTCATGAGTAGTTATTTTAAAAATAACGAGAAAATCAAAGAAAATAGGTGTAAAAATGGTCAAATCTTTTATTTGCCTCAAGAAATAAATAAAAAAATTAATCCAGCTCATGAGTGCATGCGTGCAAACCCTAACCTAAAGCCCATGTTTTAACCTGGCCAAGCATAAACCAAGTTGGAGTTTTAAAGGGAAGAAGAGCCTTGCCAAGCCAATAAAGAAGAGTGGAGGAAAATTCAAGATTATATTCGGGTAAGAAAATCTTCAAGATAGGAGAAAGATTTTGAGAAAGCTTGAAAGATCACAAAATCAAAGATAAATCAAAGATTACAAAGATTACGTAAATTACAAAGATTTATTTCTAGCTTTATAAAAGCCATGCCTAGCCGTAACACTATGTTTGGATAAACATTAGTAATGTAAACCAGAGGAAAGGAAAGGAAAGGAAAGGGTACATGTACCCCTTGTTTGGATAGCTAAAATTAATAAAGGAAAGGAAAGGAAAGAAAAGTAATCCTAACAATCTTTGTTTAGTTAAATAATGGAAAGGAAAGGAAATGATTTATTGTAATGTTTTTTTTCCAATTATAACCCTTTTTGTTTTAAATTTTATAAGATAATAAGGTTAAATTTGATATTCTACATGTTAAAATTTTTTTCAAGTTTCCTTTCCTTCCCTTTTACCCCAAATTGGGGTTTTAAAAAAACTAAGTAACTCAAGGGAAAGCAAGGGGTGCTCACTCCCCCTCTCTTTTCTTTCCCTAGCTAAAAAATCTTCCCAAACAAAGGAAAGGTTTACAACCTTCCTTTGTTTTACTTTCTTTTCCTTTCCTTTCCCTTCTCCACCCTCAATCCAAACATAGGCTAAGGAAAAGATCATCCTAGTGGTTTAGAATAGTTTTTTCTTCAGGTTTCAGCTTTTGTTTAAGTTTTCTATTAGTTTTTTTTTTTGAATTTACTAAAATTCACCTTTTCAATTATATCACTTCTAGATTATATTGTCAATAAAGGCATAAACAGTTTTTTCTTTTTTTAAGTTCCAACTTCCATTTCCATTTCAAGTTGCTTCAGTTTTTATTCCCCTTTTGTTTGGATAACCAATTGCTTTCCTATTCTTCTCTTCAGCTTCATCTTCACACTACTGTAAAAAGCTCATAAACTACATTTAAAATGCATAATTTAAGACAAAAGACTACGTATTTCTATTTGTAGCCTACTTTAGTGTAATATTTTCTTAGCTAACATAGTCTAATATATAAACATAAATCATATTTTAGAAAGAAATTGTAGTCAAACTTATTAAAAATAGACTACATTTTTAATTTAAACGTAGTCTAATTTGTAAAATAAATTATGTGCTTAAATTATTGATAAATTTTTTTATTTGAAAATAAATTAAATTTTTTATATCAAATAGTTTTTTCTTTTTTTAAGTTCCAACTTCCATTTCCGTTTCACGTTGCTTTAGTTTTTATTCCCCTTTTGTTTTGATAACCAAATAATTGCTTTCCTATTCTTCTCTTCAGCTTCATCTTCACACTGCTGTAAAAAGCTCATAAACTACATTTAAAATGCATAATTTAGGACAAAAGACTACGTATTTCTATTTGTAGCCTACTTTAGTGTAGTATTTTCTTAGCTAACATAGTCTAATATATAAACATAAATCATATTTTAGAAAGAAATTGTAGTCAAACTTGTTAAAAATAGACTACATTTTTAATTTAAACGTAGTCTAATTTGTAAAATAAATTATGTGCTCAAATTATTGATAAATTTTTTTATTTGAAAATAAATTAAATTTTTTATATCAGTAGACTACATTTCGCTAATAATTGTAAACTAATTTTGATTAAAAGACTACGCAAATTGGATAAAATGTGTCATTTTATTGTAAAATTAAATTATAGTTAAAATAATAACAAATTATTCAACTGTTTAATGTTAATTACACAAATCATAAAAAAGTACTACAAAACAAAATTTTTGTACCACATTTTCATAAAAATGAACTATCTTCAAGATTTCAATGCTCAAGAACTCCTACAAATAATTAAGGCCAACATCTATTAACGTCGTAATTTGTATCACCTTCAACACAAAATATATATAAATGCACAAAGTTATAGATAAAAAAGATGTCATAACAATTTTAGTGTTAGACCTAATCGCTAGACGTAAAATAAGGAGTCGCCATCAATCTTTTTTCTAGGTGTGATTGGCCACCTAATTGACTTTAAGGAGTGGTCTGTAGTTTTGAGTTTGGATTCGGAGTTTAGTTATGCATGAGAAAGGATTAGCACCCCACAACGCTCGTTTTACACAGTACTAATTAATCATAAATTATCCTATTTACCTTAATAAAAAGATTTTTTTATTATTTTAGTTTTTTATATGTTAATTTTTATTTTTTAAATATTAAAAATTTCTTTAAGAATCCCTTAACACTCTGATTGGATTCTTAAAAGAGAATCTCTTCACGTTGGAGTGTTCACAAGAGCACACTTGTTCTTTATGAAGAGGTTCCATCGGTGGATTTAATCAAATTTGTAAACCTAAATATTTATCAAATTCTTATAAAATTTATTTTCATCTTTATTTGAAATTAAATAAAAATCCTTGATGTTGAAATTGCTTTTTGAATCCTACAACACTCATGATCGAATTTGGAAAAGCTCTTTCTTACTTAGAAATTTCTCAAAAATTGCACACTCATAAAATTCAAAGAATTTTATCATTGGAAGAATTCTCAAAATTTTTTTATCATTTATTATTATCTTTTATTATTTTTGTTTTTCCTATACCTATTCTTGTATATTGTTCACATTCTTATTATTTAATATGAGTATATTTGAAGATAAATGAAAACTATTTTAGTATAGAAATTATTTTCCTAAATCCAACAACACACTGATTGGATTTTGAAAAATTATTTCTCACCTAAGAATTTCTTGACTATTGCACACTCGAAACACCTAAGAATTCTATCATTGGTAGAATTCTCATTTTATTCAAAGAATTTATTATTATTATTATTATTATTATTATTATTATTATTTATCATTATCTTTTATTGAATTTATAATTTTTAGAAATAAAAGAAAAGTAGAGAAGCACTGCATGTGTTTTGTGTGACAAAAGAATTCTTGTATGATTAAAAGGTAAGTTTTACAGGACAGTTGTTAGACCAACATTATTTTATGATAGTGAATGTTGGGCAACTAAAAGATTTCATACACAGAAGATGAGTGTAGCAGAAATGTGAATGCTGCAATAGATGTGTAGATACACGAGGAAAGATAGAATGAAAAATAAGAACATTAGCAAAAAGGTTGGAGTGGCACTTATCAAAGAAAAGATGAGTGAAAGTCATTTACGTTAGTTTGGATATGTAAAGACTGTGAATTTTTCCTACTTAGTTTGTATATAAACAAAAATAAATAAATAAATAAACTAAACGTTGAGAGTTTTGAAATTTTGTATTATCTTAAGTAATGAAATCAAAAAGTGGAGTTAGTAAATTTATGTAACAACTACGATTTTTCAACATTTCCTAATGAATCGATTGGTCTTGGATGCGTATAAGTTGATTTGAGAGTTAGAGGAAATTTCTTGATTTAGTGATGATTAAATTTTTGGAATTTAATAAAATTCAAAATAAAGAAATAAACATATATGTTTTAAAGCAAAGTGTGTGTGTGTGTGTGTGTGTATATATATATATATATATAATGTTAATATATAGGTGTGTGTGTAAATATATATATATATATTTATTTATAAAATCAAATCAATAAGAGAATAAATAAATATATATCTTAAAATTATAAAAAGTAAAAATATCTATTAAAGATATAAAATACATATATAACAAACAAATATCTACCTATGTGTATATATAACACAATTAGAAATAATATATATATAAATAAAATAAAATAATTATGTATATATGTGTAAAAAAAATGAAAATGAGCTTAAAATCGTGTTTGGTGGGAAAAATCCCACCAAACTCAAAGTGTTCTGCCAAAATGGCAGAGCACCATAATCTCCTATGGTACCTTATGCTCTCTCTTGTCATTCATAGGCTCTCTCGCACCTCTTCCATCACTCACAGCCCTTATCTCAACTGTCTTCCTCTCATCCCTCATCTTGTCCACATTCTTCTTGAAAAAAAAAAATAAAAGGTAGAAGTGAAGCAAAGAAAGGACACAAGCGGGAGGAAGAGTGAAAGGAAAAACGAAACGAAGTGAAAAGGCGGTGGAGCAAAACAGAAATAGCCATTGATGATGCAAGAACAGTAGCTAAGAGAAGGGAATAAGGGACAAAGCACAAAGTAGGGGAAAAGGCACAGCTGTTGGCGACATTGCAAGGCTATCTTCAGTGGCTGGCGGCAGTGGATTCCCGAGGTTGAAACAGGGGTAGCCTACGGTGGCACTAGGGAGGCTGACTCAGTGAGTTTTCAAGCCTGATCCAGAGGCATTCTTAAATTGCTTCTTTGCTGCCATGTTTGTGTTCAGGCTGTTAAGGGTCAAGTATTGAAAATGTGTGCTGGCACTAGCCAAACAGTAACAGAACAAGGGAGGTTCTTAGGCTGGACTTTTGTGGCTTTTTAGGAACTGAATTTGGCTGGTCTAAAGGCTGATTATAAAGGACCAAAATATGCTAACTGAGCAGTAAAATGGTGCTGTTTTAAAGGTTGGATTTCGACTGGTGCTTGAGAGCTAATGTAGCCACCGTTAAGGATTCATTAAAGAGTGTTTTGAAGGATGTTTTGGTGTAGATCAAAGGTTGAATAAAATGGGCTGTAATCAATTATGGCTTGTAAGAGGCTGAAATGGTACTGCTTAGGTGCTGTTTTGGGCTGTTGTTAGGGGTTGGTTTAAGGATATTGAAAGCAGGATTTTTTAGATTATCGGCTAGCATTTTAAGCATGGTTGAAGGTTGCTTTTTGGAGCTATTGAGGTTGGCAATTTAAGGCTGGTAAAGGGCCGAGTTTTGAGGCTTTAGAACAAAGAGTGCAGGCTGGATCTGGTACGTGCAAAGGCTAAGTAATAGGGGTTGCTCATGGTGGTCGGAATAAAAAGGAGAAAAAAATAAAAAATAAAAAGAGGGAAAGAGGAAGGAAATTACACATTTTAGCCGAGTAAGTATGAAAACTTGGTAAGAGATGCCGATTTAAATTGTATTAAATATTTAGAATTTTATTGGATTAATATTAAGTCAAATTGATTATATTTGAACATGTAGCTCTATATAAAGGCGACGAACACGGGTCTATTGAATCACGAAGAGCGCACACGCTATGCTCTGAGTTGGTAAGACGACTTTGGGGTGCCACTTTTATAAAATTAATTAGAAAATAAGCTTGTATAAATTTATGCTAATTCGATGCAATCGTGTTTAAATTTGTAGCACGGCGTTAAGGCAACAATCAAATTCGGGTTAAGCTCGACACTTGAGCCTTGACCATAGGAGCAGGTAAGACATTTATATAAGTCTACAGAAGATTTATATTGTGTAGGTCATATAATATTGCTTAATCGAATGAACTGATGGCATAAATGATTTTAATATTGATTTAGTGATCTTATAGCCGAATATTGAGTTTGGAGAATTATCGAGGAATTTGGACATATGATGAGATTCTAATGGATAAATGATCTCGATTTTTGGTTATGGATAAATTTTGGACTTAATATTAACGATATTGCATTATCTTGATATTTTGATAATTTTCTTTTTGGTTTTATAGTATTTAAATTTTGTGAGGTACTAAGAGGACCCATATTGGTGATTGGGGTCTTAGCGTTGGTATTGTGATATTAAGTTGTGACGAATGGACACGATTTGTGCATGTTTGATCTTATTGAAATTGAGGTTGAGTCTTGACAGAGTTTAATCATTGATATATTTAAATAAATGAATGTCAAACTTGTGACTATATAGTGTTAGTTATAACTCTGAAGTAGGCTTGAATGATGATATTAGTACTTGCATAATTTCAGTATCGTGGTATAGAATGTTTGGGATACGATTTGTTGAGGAAATTGGCTAAATCTTTTGTGTGAATAAACTGCTGACTTTGGAATGATTCGGTAAGACCTTTATCTAATTCTATGAAATTATTATATTGTTTTTTATGCCATATAAAAATGATTTGAAAATGTGAAGATTGTACGATAGTTAATGAAATTTGATATCGAGTCGGAATTGTGATCGCGTGTCAATATGTTAAACCATTGATGGATTGAATAGGTGACTGTTGACATTGTAAATTTTAAAATATATGCCTTAGCATGTGACTAAGTATGGTGAAGTCAAATTAATAAGATGGAAATGAATTTAATTGTAGTGAATCGGACTGGTGTGGGGACTTACCTTCAATTAAAAGCTCGAGGATGAAGGATTTCTAAGTGTATAAGGTAAGTGGGTTAAGTAAAGTTTGTTAGCACCATCTCGTAGGAACGGTTTAAATTTATAAATTCGTTTGTGCTTGGGCTGGACTGAAACTTATTTTCTGCTTTGTGTGTTGTGGCCAACCAAGCGTGCATATTAAGTGAAATGAACCGATGCATATATGCATTTAAGTATAGCATGTTTTGAGTTTAATTACTTAATGTTTATGTTTTAATGACTTGCATCATATTTTATATTTGCAAAGTGTTGGTTTGAACCGACAATTGAAATAAATTGAAAGTTCTTTATATCTCGAACTCAAAATTGATTTAATAGTGATTTGGAATCCGTGGACGCCAAGTGCTACATGAGGAAATTGATTTCAAACTGTTTTTGAGTGCAGGCATGTCCTACGACCTTTGGGTCATTTCTAGCCTATCGAGCTTAGCTCTAGGCCTTATTGCTCGTCTATCGAGCTCTGTGCTCTAGACTATCGTATTGTACCTATCGAGCCTAGTGCTCTAGGTAAATTGTTAGGCTTGTCTGGAAAATCAGCAGACAAGTTTCAACTCTCAACTGATCAGCAAGACTGGAGTATCGTTCTATGGCCATAGATTTAGTGTTGCTTGCAACACCATTCCATCGCTAGCTAGGATAGATATTGATTGATTGATTGAGGATCATTGCCTAAACTCTACTCACTATTGTTTCATTATCAATATTGCTTTCAGTGAATCGAGGCAATATGCCTAACCGTTATTGATTTCTTGATTTATGACTCATAGATTATTGAAATCCATATTGATCGAAATGATTGTAGTGCATATTGATCGTTTTATCAAGTGTTTATTGATTGCTCTATCAAAGTAGCCATTGATTGATTTATCGAAATATATTAATCGTTATTTGAAATGCATAGCGTATTGAGTTTAACCGAATGCATAACGAATTGATTTAGCTGAACTGCATGGTAAGTTTGTTTTAATTAAGTGCATATTCAAAGCGTTTTACAATTGAAGTGCACGAAGAAGTGTTTGACTTAATACCATGCTTAAATACCAAGCTTACTTATTACTCCGGCATTGTTTTCTACACGTGCATGTAGATCGACATAAGTCTAACATGCATTTACTTAAGCTACTTACTGAGCCGTGGTTTTGCTCACCCCATTCTAACAACATCGCAAATCATACGAGCTAGACTTCACACTCGAAGTTTTGGAGCAAGGCCTCGAGGACGATCTTTAAGTAGCGATACTAGCCTGAGTCCTTCGAGTGCTGTTTTTGTTGCACTTGAGGTATAAAAACAATTATCTTGTTATTCATGTATGACATTTTAAATGCACAGTACATGATTATAGAATTTTTGGGATGTAACTTAGGATCATTCTAGATTATTATAGATTCGTATGATTATGAGTGCAATCCAAGAAGTGAATTGTGACAACCATGAGTTGTGAAATGCCATATATATGTAATTGATGATTTTGGAAGTATGGGTAATATATAGTGAAATAGACTGAGAATTGTGGATTGGAATTATGCTGCTGGAAATAGTTGATTATTTTGTAGGTTATTAAGCTGAGGAAAATCGATTTTATAGAAGGGGGAGTTTTCGACTTTTTTCTTTTATCAGTTTAATATTAAATTAGAGTATTAAGTAAGTTAGGTGGTCTTAAGAGATAGCAAATTAAACAGTGAATGTAAATCAAATTAAGAATGCAAATTTAGTGTAGAGGCGACACTGACACCGAATACAAACCTTAAATCGAAAAGAAAAATTTAGTTCGTAAATTTGGTAAATAGTAAATAAAGTTTGAGTGTTGAGTATACGTCACGGCATTCGGGTCGTGAAAGGACACGTATGATGTAGACTTACGAGCATGCTCGTTAGAGGAGTAAACATTATGAATGATGTAAAAAGGGTCAAGGCTAAGAGAAAACCGAAGAAGATTTGGAAAAAAAGTAATCTAGAAAGATATGGCGAAATGAGAATTAGAAGAACACATTATTTTGGATAGAAATGAGTTAAGGAGGAGAATTCATGCTGACGACTTAGCGTGAGATCATATTTTGGTTCATATAGCCTACCCTACTATTAGAATATAAGCTCTGATGATGATGATAAAATTAAAATTATTTCTCTAAATCCCCCAACACTTTGATTTAATTTAGAAAAAATTATTTCTTACATAAGAATCTCTCGAATATTACACACTCGCAACATATGAGGGAATTCTATAATTGGTTGAATCTCCCTTATTCCCAATTTAATCATATGAAAATATTTTTAATCATTAAACAATTATTACAATTATTATTTTAAAACCCTTTATAATTATTAAATTATTTTACAACCATCATTCAATCTATTTAATTATAATTCGATATTTATTAATTTAATTGTGATAACGGCAAATTTTCTATTTTTGAAAATTAATATTAAAGAAAATAGACGAGGAAATAAATAAATTAAAGTAAATAAATAAAATTTATTTACGAGATGGGAATATCGTTACAATTCCCGAAATTAAGGAAGTGAGGAAATTGAGGAATTTAAATTTGGATAAATTGGAAATAAGGAGAAGGATGAAACTATGGAAAATAATGAAGAGAGAATTTAAATTGGAGAATGGAAATCCAAATTAAATAAGAAATGAAAAGGAAAGTTAAATTGGAAATAAGAAATGAAGGAGAAAATTTAATTTGAATAAATGAAAATCCAAATTAAATAAGAAAAGGAGAAAAGAATATGAAATATATTTATATAATTATATATTATATAAATGTATTTTTATACAAATACATATGTATTGAAATACTATGTAGTATATATTAATATACATTAGTATATATATGTATATATACTATTTAGTACATTTAAATAATACATATGTATGTAAATATGATATTTTATGTATATATATAAATATATACATATATAAGAAAAATAAATATTATTTTATCAAAATTTTGATATATATATATATATATATATATATTGTAATACAATATATATCTATAAATACATATATATATGAAATATATATTAATTCAAATTAAAAAAAATATATATATATATGTATTTTGTGTATAAAATATATATGTGTTATATTATGTTTGTATATATTATATATATATAATATAGTATATTATATTAATATAATATACTATATTATTTTATATACAAAAAAAAAATAAACAGAAAGAAAAAGAAGAAAAGGAATCGGGACAAAGCCCGATCCCATCCCCAGTTGAAGTCGACGGTGGCAGAGAGGGGAGGAGGAGATGATGCCGGCGAAGTGAAGGGAGGAAGCCGGTGACGGGAAGAAGCAGCGAAATGAGCGAGAAACAGAGGCGAAAACCCGAAGAGAAAGGAAAGAAGAAAACAGCGGTGTCGGCTTGTCCAGGCACCGCCACCGCCACCACCACCACGACCTCGACAGAGGTGAGGAGAAGAAGAAGGAAACCACCGATAATGCCAACGGCAGCCAAGGAAGGACGAACGGAGGAAGAGAGAAGCCGAGACCCACGCCGCCAGATCCGCCATCGTGCCGCCGAACCAGACTGAACGGAGGCCGCCGGCAAGTTTGCCTTGACGCCGATTAGCTGAGGAGCCACTGAACAGCCGGAGAGCCGGTGAGGAAGGAAGCAGATCGGTCTGAACCGTCTGACCGAAAAAGAAGAGAAAAAAGAAAAAGAAAAAGGAAAAAGGAAAAAGAAAAAGAAAAAGAAAAAGAAAGAGAAAGAAAAGAAAAGAGAAAAAGGAAGAAAGAAAAGAGGAAAAGAAGAAAGAGAGAGAAAAAGGAGAATTATGAGAATTCTAAAGATTCTGGGGAATTCGGCAACTCGAAAATTACGAAAATTCGGTAAGAATTCCGAAAAATGATTTCGAGTAAAAATTTAATAAATTATTTATGAAAATTCTAAAATTTACAATTTTAATTTCCAGAAATTATTCTCGGTGATCAAGATGAGGATCGAGAGAGATGGAGTACGAGCGCGACCGATAAGAGGAAGTCGTTAACCCGAAAAAGGTAAGGGATGCATGTGCAGCATTATAAGGATATTCAGTCTGCATGATTTTAATTATGAAATATTTTATGAAAATATTTATGAAAATATTACGATGAATGATTGGTTGGAAAATTGTGGTGAAGTACCGGTTGAAATTAGAAACTGTATTTTTCGTGCAGGAGGCTAGCCAATCGGCAGCCGTTATACTGCCGAAAAATTATCGAAAATTATCAAAAATTTCTAAAAAATTTCATAAAATCATAATAAATGATTTTATTTCACGAGAAATGATTTTCAACCACGAAAATCGAAAAAATGAATATTTTCCATAAAAACATGAATAAAATGAAAGTGATTTTAAAATATTCGTGTTTTCGAGAATGGTGATAGTGAAATCACTGAAAATTCTTTTGATATGTAAATTACACGTAATACGAGATGAAAAATGAAAGGAAATAAAGTGAATATTTTTATATATTTCTTAAATATTCACTAAATGGTTTTATAACCTTTATGGTTTTAAATTATGAAATTATATATATTTTTATAAATTCCATAAAGGTTATTTTATGATAAAAATACGGTTTTGAGACTAGATGGCATCCTATGCTGATATGTGACATGTGATATGTAATATGTGATATGTGATATGTAGTCCTAGCCGACACCTGATCAGTGATCTGTCGAGTATAATTATAGACTATGGCCATAGATTTGACATGATTATTTTATACCCTTCGGGGTCATAGCATGATATGAGTAACGACCCAGTGGACGGGCTGGGCGTGCCTCAGTCTCCATATATAAAAATGTTTTATATGATATGTGATACGTGAAATGAAAATGTTTTATATGATATGTAATACGTGAAATGAAAATGATTTACAGCATTTTACAAAATGCTTATTTCAGTACTGATTTTAGTACTACGAGATGATTTTCATATGACATGTAATATGAATATGTAATATGTTTTCAAAAAGGAAAAGGAGGAAAGTAAATCTAATATTCTTATTTTAAATTTTAAATTAAATATTAGATTTAAATGATTTATATGTTATACGAAAAAGGTTTAATAACTTATTTTGCTATTTTAAAGTACTGTACTAATTATGATTGTATCGTAAAACATGAAATGAGTTTTAAAGGAAAATGATGATGATTTAACTAATATCCTTTTCAAAGAAAATATGAATATTAGTTATTTTATTTAAATGCTTTATTTCATAAAAGCATTATTTTGAAAAGAATATGAAAAGGTTATGAAATAAAAAGGAAAAAGGATTTAAATTTCAAAACAAAAATGAAATTTACTCTCTACAGTTGCTTCTAGGTTCGGGGACAAGATAGGTATTTCAAAATACCTACCTTACTCCATCCGGATTCCTAGCCGACTAAAATACCTACCTTACTCCATCCGGATTCCTAGCCGACTATAGTATCCTTCCTACATGCGACCCTAGAGCCCCATAGGAAAAATGAAAAAGATTTTCAGCATATAGGAAACTGAATATCAATTATGCATATAATTCCCTTACTGAGCCGTGGTTTGCTCACCCCTTAATATTAACATTTCAGGTTTTCGAAAATTGAGATTTTAACACTTAAAGATTTTGGCTGCGCATTTGGGGACGATGCGACAGCTCGACATATGACATGAGGTACGATCATTTATTTTCCGTATTTAGACATTTTCAGAGTACTATTTTCTTATGAAGTAAGATAGGGGATGTATTTCATATTATAATTTAATATGAAATTATTAATATGAAAAAGAAAAGTAAAGTATCGCAGACAGCCCAACCATATAAGATGTATAGAATAGGGTGGAAAAATAGGGTGAAAAATAGGGTCACGGGCTGTGACATTAATGAATGCCCAAGAAAGCCTAAATATGTTTACAGCCAAGTAAGAATGAATAAATATAAAACAAATACATAATCAATAAAATAATCAATTGAGTAAGTGACGTATTATGTAAAAAAAAAAATTAAATGCCATACCTTAGCACACGTGCTCTACTGTAAGCTTGGAATAAAGCTAGCCCAAACCTTGGCCTCCTTGAACTTCCCAACGTCCTCTAGTATTGGACTGATTTCGATCACTACAAGGTTCGGCTTAGCATTCGGCTTCTTTAGAGCGCGCTTTGGTGTAGCAACAGCGCTCTATAGCAACCGCTTATCTTCCACACAGCAGGAACATTTTAGCAACTTGTAGCAGCAACAGTTCATATTCCACACAGCAGCGGTTTGCGACAAAACAAAGGAGCCCAAACCAGAGATGCAGCAGCAGAGACTTCTCTACCGAGTAGCAGTTTTGTACCCGGATTGGCAGCAGCAATCCTTATGAGCAGCTTCAACGAACAGCAGCCTTCCTCTCCTCTGCAGCCGATCGCCTTCTCCTCTCAAATCTTCTGCAGAAATCCAGTAAAAATCTCACCTCAGGTACCGCGCTACTGCCACCGTTCGCTGCTGCTTCTGTTGTTTCGTCGAGTAGCCGGTGTTCCTCCGAATTGCATAGAGGACACTCCTCAAGCTTTAAAATACCGAAACTCTCAAGCTTTTTTTTTTCTTCCTTCTCTCCAATTTTCTGAAATTTTGTTTGTCTTATTTTTCAATTTGGGTGTAATTCATGGTATTTATAAGCCTTCAAGTGATAGTGATGAGGTTCAAATTCAAAGATCAACTCACTTTGATCTGATCATGAACTTGATCCATTCCTTTGTTCAAATCCAAATTGCATCCTTAACTTGAATGGTTTTATTTTTTCATTTTTAAATTTTTCAACTTTTGTCTTAAATTTTATCATGAGTTGAAATCCAAATTTATTTTAAATTAAAAAAAATTTTACATTATTATTATATTATTATTTTCAAACTTTATCTTTAACTAAAAAACGAAAATTGAATATGGACCATAAACAAGAATTTAAGCCTAACTTCGAATCAAGTATTATTTTCAATCAGATTTTGAATTTTGAACCTAATCAAAACCTTCAAATCAATTTGGGCATTATAATCCAACAAACTCACTTCGCCCGATATACTTAAAAAATCTAGCAAGCCCAATAAATTGGATAAACCCGAACAAAATATAGTGTCTACAGAAGATACTTCAACTATTAGGAAAAAATTTCAAACAATGCATTTGATTCAACTAATGAAGATTATTTTCCTATAATGAGTATAGTGTTGTAGTTCTCTTCTCTACTAGTTTCCTATTATACATTCTCTTCCCACAAATAATTAATAGCTAGGGGTGTTTATTGTTCGGTTTTAACCGAATTAACCGACCGACCGAATTGATTTCGGTTAAACGGTCGGCCACCGAAATTATTTCTGTCTGTTGGCTCTATAAGCTATACCGAGAGGGGGGGTGAATCGGTTCTTAGCTAACCTTTGCCCATTTTTCGATTCTTCTAAATTCTCTAGCCTATTTAAGTGTTTTCTAAGTTCTCTAAGCTAGGCAATTATACAATATGAATTCAATACAATAAACACAAATATAATTGCAAGTAAATCAAGAGTAGGGAGAGAGAGATTTACACAATCGATTTATAGAGGTTCGGCTACCTTGCCTACGTCATCTATCTTGAGACGCTCCCAAGGATTTTCCCCAAATTCACTATACTTGAATTTGTGTTACACTCCTTCTTTTTGCAGGCTCAAGAGAAACCTCCCTCTTTTTCTTAGGCTAAAGAGAAACCTCCCCTTTTTACAAGGATTGAATTGGTTTACAATGTGTAATCAAAGAAGACCTCTAAGTAGGCAAATGATTACAATGTTTAAGCACAAGGAAAAAGCCTATACAAGATTTGTGCTATTCTATACAAAGAATATGAGAATGATGGAAGATGAAGACTTTGTAGCTCTTGATTTGTTGTTGAGGCTTTAGGAAAATGAATAAGATGATGAATAGAATTTCTGAGCAGTTCCTCTTGCTTTCTTTAGCTTCTAAGCCTCTATTTATAGTCCCTTGGATGTATTCTAGCCGTTGGGTGGAGCCAAAACTTGAATATAACTGTTGTCTCACAAAAACTAGCCGTTACAAGCTATTTTCGGGCAAAGGGATCGATCCCTTCCCATAGGGGATCGATCCCTTCATTCTAGATTCAATTATTCTGGGCTGAAGGACCTTTTCTTGCGTTGGGGTGCTTACTGCCAAAAGGGGATCGATCCCTTCCCTTAGGGGATCGATCCCATGCCTCCAGAAAGCCTATTTCCTGCACTTTTTGGTTAGAAATGATGTGACCTTTGATCCTAATCCAACTCAAAACATTTTGGCTCTTTTATGGGAGTTTTTCTTGACTTTCTCAAATGAAAACATAGTCCAAAAATTCATCAAGTGATTTTCTAAAATATTCAAAACATTTATAAAGTATTAAGACCAATAAGGATGTATCATTAAATTATGGTCTTAATGTTTGATATGTTCACTTGAAAATAGATTGAGAAAATCATGTGTGATAAGGCAAATTTACAATATGAATTAAAACATTAAAGCTTACTTAAGTTTTTGTCATTTGAAAATAGATATGGCAATTTAAAGCTAACACGGTCAGTTAACGAAAATATTTTTTTTGAAATTTCGGTTATCGGTTAATTCGGTTCGAAAGACGAGATTAACCGATTACTTAAGCAAAATATTCTAACACCTCCTACTCAATACGCTGCGTTTCATAATGCCATAAGTCATGACTAAACGCTGTCGTTGCCTCACTCTTGCCTGCCTTAAGTTAGTTAACCTAATTTCCCTCTTTTTTTCCCAATGTCTCGACATTTCCTCTTTGCCTCTATCTAGACCTAATCCCTAATTTTTCCCAGCCCCTCGCCCCCTCCTCTTCGCTCGACATTTCGCCTGTGGCTCTCCAGCTCTGCCTTCTCCCTTTCATTTCCTCTCTGCCTCTAGACCTAATCCCTAATTTTTCCAAGCCCCTCCACTCGACATTTCGCCAGTAGCTCTTCACGTCTCCCATTCATCAATCTCGACTCTCGACAATCTCAATCTCTCACATCCCTGCACCGTCGGCGTCAACTATCCCACAGGCCAACAGTGAGACAACGACAGCCACTGATGATGAGTATCTCAGGTAGCGACAGGGGTAAGGGGACCGAGAAGTGACGTGACTCCATTCTGAGTCTCTAGCTCCTTTCCAGTCATCATGGTGCAGTCTGTTTTGGTGTTATAAAGGTGTTATTTTTGGTGTTTTAATGGTTGCAAATTGCTGGACTAGAATTGATGTTTTGGTGCAATATGTTTTGGTGCTTAAGATGTTATTATTAATGTTTTAATGGTTGCAAATTGCTGGACTGGAATTGTCACTGACACTATGTGTCGGACTGTTTTGGTGTAAAAGAGAAAGTTTTTATACAATTTCGGTAGTGCTGGACTGTTTTGGTGTAAAAGAGAAAGTTTTTATACAATTTTGGTTAATCGGTTAATTAACCGATTAACCAAACTTTATTTTCGATTCGGTTAATATGAAAGTATAAACTTCGGTTAATTTCGAAAATGCAAACTTCGGTTTGAAATTAACTGAACCGATCGATTGACCACCCCTATTAACAGCAGTAACTTTTTGTCTACCATTTTACTCGAAGGGTTTGATTGTCAAATAAATAGCCCATCTTCTTAGTGGTAATGCATGTATTATACGAGGAAGCTACTCATCATAATTTATATTATGACATTGTCTATCTATGTGCATCTAGTTTGTTTTATAAATGCAACATTTTGTTTAACGGTTTCTTGTCTAGTTGGTTTGTAAAAATTAGGGATGAGCAATTTAAAGTGATGCAGACTAGGATGTTAAAAGATCTAGTCTTTTATTTTTTGCGTGAGATGATCTTGTGCAGAAGAAATTTTGAATGACTTTAAGAAATTTAAATCTTAGTCCCTCACATGGCCTATATATATGCATACACTCTAAGGCAATTAAATCCTTTTAGAGACTCTATTTACCATCCAAACTATGTCTATGTGATTGTACACCTTTTGCTCTCTAGATTATTGTACACTGTTTATATTCGGACACCTAACCAGATCTAGCAAAAACATTCTATTTAGTTAACAATTTGGTTCACATTTTTCATATAGTTGTGCACTTAGCAACCCTCCGTAGATGTAGGCATTGTTGTCGAATCACATAAATATCTATGTCATTTATATTTGATTTACATTGTTCATACTCTTAATAAGAGACAGGTCGATAAGCAATAGGTGGAGATTGAAAATTTGGTTAATGCTTGGTGGAAGGTAACCAAGTAACTTTGGTCGACAACTTTCATGTGCAATATGGGGATATCTCCAGTGGCTATCTTTGTGAAGACCGTAAATTTTGTAAATAAATATTAAATATCCGAAAAGTTTAATTTGGATAAATTGAAATCCAAACTAAATAAGAGATGAAAATGGAGAAATTATATTGGATATTAGGAAATCCAAAAATTTAAGAAACAAAAAGGTATGTATTTATATAATTATAAGATTATATTATATAAAAATATTTTAAATGTTAAAGAAATAAAAATGTGAATAAAAATATAATTATATAAATAGATTATATAATATATTTTTACACATTTTTAAATAAGTACATATATATATGAAATATATATTATTTAGAGCAAAGTGCATATATATATATATATATATATATATATATATATATATATACACACACACATATATTTTAAGATAAAGTATGTATATATGTATATATATTAAATTTTAATAGTATATGATATATATATATATATAAAATTAAAGGAAATGGGAATCGGGATATACCCGATTCCCTTGTTCTTTCTCCTATGTTAAAATAGAGGAGAAAATGCAAAGAGAGGCCGGTGTCGAGGGAAGAAGGAGAGGAGGTGGGGTCGCCGGCGAACTGAGGAGAGGAAGAGAAAGCCGACGCTGGTAACTAGAAAGGAAAAGGAGAAGAGAAACAGGGCGAAAACAGAAATGGGAGAAGAGGAAAATCGAAGGCAAAAAAAAAGAAAAGGAAAGAGGGAATGCCGGTCGATCCAGATGCCGGCATCGCTACATTCAACACTGACGAGGTCAAACTAAGTGAAAGGGGAGTCGGCGGTGAAGGGAGAAAGGAAAAAGGAGGGAGAAAGGGGAGAAGAAGATGCCGAAAAACACCCTCTAGATCCACCACCGCCGCCACCGTCGATTGAGAAACGGAGGCCAGATCCGCCATCCTCATAAGGTCGGCTAGCTGTGGGAGGCTTGAACCGACGGAGAGGGTGACCGCCAATGGTCGAACCGGTCAAACCGGTAGAACCGGCCTGAACCGGTTCAGGCCAAAAAAAAAAAACAAACAGAAAAATAGGAAAGAAGGAGAAGGAAAAAGAAATGAGAAAGAAGAAAAGAAAAGAAAAAGAGAAAGAGAAAGAAGGAGAAGGAAGAAGAAAGAAAAAAAATGGTAAGGAAAATTAAGAAAAATAAATTGATGGTATTTATTGAATAATTTATGGTTATATTGATGTAGTGCATTGATATTGAAATTGTAGCAAAACGAAAATGAGACGAATGGTGGAGTTCGGCAAGGCTCGAAAATCGGAAAGTGCGCTAAGCTTTGGCGAATAGGTAAGATATTTTATAAAGCATTAGTAGCATTATATTGTATGTGGGAATTGTGATTTTTTTAATATGATGCATTGATTGAATTGATGTTAAAAATGCTAAGAGGACCCACAACTGATGGTGGGGGTCTTAGTAGAGACGTAGGAATTGAGAGAATCAACGACTGTAGTTATAAATTATGGTTTCCTTGCATAAGGCTTAATAAGAATTAAGCCGTTATGCTACCGAAATTTTAGGAAAATATTTGAGGAAAAAGATTAAGTTTCTCACATAAATGGAATCTTGGAAATAGTTATTGAAAATAAACATTGAAATGACTTTATGGTATTACCAGAAAGTTTGATATTGAAATCGATAAGAAGATAGATCGTTGAAAACGATAATGTGATGAATTATATGGTTTAAACCGTATAGAATCGATAAATCAAGTAATTTTAATATCACAAATGGTATCAAGTTGAGATTGAGGTGGAATTATTTATTAGACGGGTCACGGATAAAAGTGATGATAATTATATGATATAGCTTGGAAGAGAAGATCACAGTTGAAATTTCGATGGTCGAGTAATTGAATTATGGAACTATTAATGGAGAATGATTTTAGAATTTATCAAATTGATCTCTTGATCTTGAAGTAGTTCCCAATGTGATGACTTGATTAATTCAAGAGGTCGGTGCTGAAAGGATTTCACAGTATCACACCGTATTGTTAGATATATGTGAGATAATCAACGAACCTACACTAGTGGTATGGGTCTTAGTATCAATACTGTGGTACACAATGGATAGTTATGATACTGAGTCATAACGAATGTATAATATATGCAGACATAATTCTATTGAAATTGAGGTTGAATTACGACACAATCCGATCATTTATAGATTTAAATAAATGAGTGGTGAAATATGTGAATATAAGGTTTACTTATAACCATAGAATAGGCCTTGAATAATAAGATTTGACAATTTCATAATTTCAATATTAAATTATACAGGCCATATGAAGAATTGATTTGAGGATTGTGATCTGATTTTGTGATAGTGAATGAAATTGAACCTCAAGTCGATAATTATGAAAAAGGATATTGAATACCGAATGGTTTGAATACCGAAAGGTTTGAATACCAAGTGAATTGATTATTGAATAATTGGAGAACTGAGCAATTTGAATGCTGAATGATTTGAATATTGATTTATTGATTTGACAGAGAGAAAGTTTGAAAAAGAATAATTGATGGTGATAAATTTAGACGAATTGCTTCACCGTATTAGACGAAAATATTGCTTATATCGATATTGGAAAATAATATCCAATTTACCTATTAGGTATGATCTGATTGAAATCAAAAGGATGGAAATGAGAGAATTGGATTATAGTTAACACTATAATTAAATGATATATTTTACGAAGATGATAGTTTATTATTTGAAAACTCATGATTGAATCTGCATCGCATTTAAGCATGCCTTCTTATAACTTGAAACATTATAATAATGTTTATATGAATACTTTGATTTGTTTTGAAATGAAAGTATATGGTAGATATATATATTTTGATATATGAAGCCTCATACAGAATTTTACCGTATGCTTTACATGATATTGAAAAGAAAGCTAAAGATTTAAATGTTTTATGAGACTGTAGGCACCCTAAAAGAATTAAATTTAATAAAGCATAGTGAAAACCGCCTAATTGGAGCTTTGCTCATTAGGCAGAGATGCTTGTCCGGCAATAGTCGTGGACAGGTCTCAGTCACGCCTGATCAGAGGGGCTGAGAGAGATGAGGTCTATGGCCATAGATAGTGCCCTAGTTGGTTTCCAGGGGACGATAACATGATTTTCACTGCTAGCTACAGTGATTTAAGTCTTTATTGATAGAGATGATAGGGATCTAGCTTAGTCTCTAACCGATATGATATGAGGCATAGAGTATGATTTTATTGATATGAACTCTAGACTTAACATGATTTATACAATACATGAGACATGTTTGAAATGAAATATATTTTGAAACAGTACATGTTTTAAACATGTTTTAATAGTCCATGAGATATGATTTCGACACCTATATGATTTATATATGATTTTGTGTCGAACATGGCATGATATGCGGTCTAGAGTATAGTTTGATTTGATATGAACTCTAAACCTGATATGACTTACAGTATATGTTTTAAAAGTACATGATAAATGATTTTGACACTTATATGATTTATATACGATTTTGTGTCGAACTTGAAATGATATGCGGTGTAGAGTATAGATTGATTTGATATGAACTTTAGACCTGATATGATTTATAGTATATGAAAAATGTTTTAAAACCGCACATGTTTTAGACATGCTCTAAAAATGAATACATGAATTGAAATTGAACATGTTTTTATCATGCCGTAAAGGTAAATTTGAAATGAATTGAAAATTCATACGTTGAGCATGTTCTAAAGTATATATGATATTTATATGAAATGATAGGGGTTTGTACAGTAAAGTTACGTAAATTGCATATTAAACCCTAACATGATAATATCCTTCGTACATGAGAGTTCCATGAGGAATGTCATGACTCGACATTAATGATATTTCATTTATACGATGACATGATATGATATGATACGTGAACATAAGATTGATATGAAGAGAATTGTGAACTTACACTATTGTGATCATAAGTCCCTATACGATAAGTGATACGAATTGATGTAATACAGAAGTATGACTGTTAAATGTAAAGTGACTCGATAGGATACCTCAATTAAACATGATACACGATGAGATTGAGGTCAGTATGGATTAATGGTATATGATATCCAAATGATACATGATGCATTGTTGTGCGATGCATTATGGTATAAAGACGAGAAGATTGAAAAGTGATCAAGATGATTTATTCATTAGTCTGAGAGATAAACTGATGATAGGAATTGAGATAATGAGATGTTATTGATGGAAAAGGATTATCTGTAATTACAAACTTGCAGGTTTTAAGCATTGCAGTTTAAGACAGCATAATCCTACTCTTGTATTTATATTAGTATCTTACTGAGTCGTGGTTTTGCTCACCCTACTAAATTTCATATCTTTCAAACTATTGAAGTTAACATCTGCCATGCGAGCTGCTAAGTGGGCATTGGAGACGGTATCTAAGCTGGGTACTGGCCACCGTTCTTCGAATCTGCTTCATTGCCTAAAGGTATACGTTCTTTGTAAATCTCTTGTTTATATGTTCAGACTTTAATTAATACACAGTAAGTAATTTGTTCAACGAGTCGGGATGTAATTTAGAAGTGTGATAAAGTACTGTATAAAGGATCAGTGAAATTAGAGTAGTAACTACACTGACATCGAATACAAACCTTAAAATGAAAAAGAAAAATTTAGTCCATAAATTTGTAGACTAAGAAAAGTATAAGTATTAAAGGAAAGTCGCGGCCTTCGGGTCGTGACAATGTTTTAATATTTTTTATTTTTTATTTTTATTGAAAATTATGGCTCGTTGCAATTGTAGTAAAGTTATAGTGACCAAGGATGGTATATAGTAAAAATGATAAAAAAAAAAGAACAACTCATTGATTTTCATTATTTGAAGATATGTCGTTTTACACGTTTCATCCTCTCCATTTTTAGGACAGAACATGAACTCATTGATATTTGTACATTCGTGAACAACCATTGTGCAAGATACAATAGAAAAAAAGATATAAAGCAGTAATAAATAATTGACATTCATATAATCTGTCTCTTCTTTGCTATTTGATAACTAAAGTTTCACAAGTTCGTGAATGGTTCAAACCCTTCTGCATGGGATTATGCTAATGAAACATATTTATAGTACTCTACAAATGCCCATAGTAGGTAAATGTTCCTATATGCTACATAATGTAACATGTAGTTTTTCATGAAAACTCCTCATACAAAAAAAAAAAGATATAGAGTAGTAATACATAATTGACATCAATATAATCTGTCTCTTCCTTGTTGTTTGATAACTAAAGTTTCACAAGTTCGTGAATGATTCAAACCCTTCTGCATGGGATTATGCCAATGAAACATGTTTGCAGTACTCTGCAAGTGCCCACAGTGGGAAAATGTTCCTATATATTGGATAGTGTAACATACAATTTTTCCTGAAGACTCCAGTAATTTCCTGTCAGGAATAAGATTCAATTGTTAGATAAAATTTAGTTGTAGGAACGTAATACTTCTATTTCCTAAATGCTTTAAAACAAGCATGTTCCTTAAAAAGACTACTTTAATTTCTATAACGTCTACAAAAGAGGTTAGTAAGGCAGTTTCATCTTTTTTTATTTTTTATTTTCTCATAACATTTTCAAGTAAATAATAGAAAGAATTATCACCTGTTGGGGAAAGTCACCATCTTCCAATTGAGAATTAATTATCAGTTTTGCAGCACGGTGAAGAGGCGTTGGGTCTCTTTCTGCCTATTTCAAACAAACTTTTAATGTAAAAAAAACCCACGGGAAGAAATATCTTGAGTCATGACAAATTGTAACCAAAAAACATATTGAGCATTACTTCACCAACAACCTTTTAAACTCACCTGTCCAGCAAGAATCAAACCCATCATAGCCCATGCAGTTTGCACCATGTTTGATCTACCTTCTTCTAAAGGTACATATCTCTGCATTACCAAGAACATAGATATTAAACAAATATTCTCATACATGAAACAAGACAAAGGATTTGTGACACTAAAGATTTACCTCGTTAGGACATGATTTGTAGCTCTCTCCCCAGCCACCATTATCTCTTTGTGTTCTAAGCAGAAATTCAACACTTTTGCGCATAGCTAGACAATTGGTGTATGTTTTGCCTACTGCTGCTAGTCCTCTAAGAGCATACCATGAACCATAAGTGAAGCAAACACCCCAATTTCCATACCTATTTAAGTTTGATATAAATGATTTAGAATGCTCTAAAAAGCAATCAGAACACTCCTATTTCATGAATATGAAGAGAACATACCATGAACCATCAGGCATTTGTACATTTTCAAGGTAGCATATAGCATTTGTTATAAAATTCTCAATTTCTTTCTTCATATGTTCAGGATACAATTTTTGAAACAAAACCAAGGCATGGATTGTAGATGCAGCACATTCAGCATATTCACGCTCAATGACTATATCCGCAAAGAGTTCTGTGGGATTAAGAATCTAGAAAAAACAATGGAGAAGAAACCATCATTAATATATGAAAATTAATAAAGAGTACAAATGAGTTTAATAATCTAAAAAATTCTATGAAAAACTTATAGATGCGTTTCAATTCTTAAGCACATACTTCCAACCACTCTTGAGCTCTAGCTGGCTCCCAACCAGGTAATCCTCCATTTTTGCTCTATAAGAAGTGAAACATTGAAGCTTATATATGGACAACTTAAAATAAGTGAAAGCTATCCATGAAAATTCAGAGTGAGCAAATTCTTACCTGCAGAGAGAGTGTAACATTGACCGCATCATATAACCGTTGAGGTTCCATTTTCTCACCAACAATTTCTCCTGGCAACACTGACATCAGTAGGCAACACTGCAAAATATAGAAATATTTGTGAAGGCAAGATGAATTTATAAAATATATATATATATCACTTAAATTTTTAATGCAATTGAATAAAGCTAAAGAAATTAGCCACCTTCAAGCCTTCAGCAGTGCAATCAGAAAGTTGCCATCCATGATCTTGATCAGAAAAAGTCCAAGATCCCTTGGAAATATGACGATACATTTTCTTAAAGTCACCAGAAGGATTGTCCTTTACCTATTCAATTGTAAGCAAAAGATAATAATTATTTTCATTGATATATAATGAATAAAAAATATTGGAAATGATTTTATGATGAAGATACAAATATTAAACCTGAGATTTCTTGATGAAGTCATGTCCTTTCTTGAGAACAGGTCCAATTTTATCAGTGAGGTTACTAGCAAGCAAAGCTTGAATAGCAAGACTTGCATCCCACACTTGGCTTCCAAAACTCTATAGTCCCATATCATGTTAGAACTTAAAAGGAATATGTAAAGGTTAATCAAAGATTTTAGGAATTTTCATTGTTACCAACTTTATCATTATTAAATAAATAAATGTGGTTAATTTGGAGAATGCATGTTTGCTAACCTGCATCGTCATTCCATCTTCAGCAACCCAAAGGAAATCAGGGATTCGAGCAAGATGTTTTTTAAAATAATCACTATTTGGCTCCTCAACCCAACAGGAAAGCATGCACAACACCTACTCCATTCAATGGCCAAGAACATTAGCAATCAAATAACCATATATATGTGGATTGAATTTTATAACTTTAATATTCTTATTTCCTCCAGTTAACTATGATTGTAATATTACCTTCTCCACACAACCAATGGTGATGTATCTACTATTCTCATCTTCATAATGGATGTGTTTCATTGCTACTTGAAGAGCCTTTTCTCTAATCAACTTGTTAAAAGGCCAACGAGTAAGTATAGGCTCGGTACATATATACAGAGTATCCCACATCAAATCCTGAATTAGAGGATGTGGATAATAGAGATCCTCCTGTAATAACAAATTTTTTTTATCATTGTTTTAAGAGCTTATTTGTAATGTGGTTCAAATGTCCTTGCGGTATGTACATAGCAAAAGATAAACTTACCGATGCACATAAATGACGTACTTTCTTCCAAGTAATTTCATTGTAAGGCTGAAGGTAGAGTTCTTCTCTCAAGTTTTCAATAAGAGGGGTGATTGGCCCCACAAACCTTTTGCCATATAGATATGACATAGGCAAGTATATCAGACGACAATAGCACCACATTTTAGCTGTGTATGCAAAAGGGAAAAAGAATTAAGATTAATATTAATATAAAGCCCATATACGACGGAATGTAGCATTTTCAAAACCAATCGGTGGAAGGTGTAATCTCTATTAGTAATTGAGGATTTTGTAACAGATGCTAGACCAATTTCAAATTAATGTCTAACAAGTTTCAGTTGAATACTAATCAGATCCATTGTTGTCCTTTATTGATGTGAACTGACATTACTGATATCAAAGATTTAATGTGTAATATATTTGTACAAACACTGCAATGACATTAATTCATCAAACCTGGATGCATAGGAAGGAAAGAAGGAAGGATCCAAAACTCTGGAGGCATTGGGTTACTCCCAGACCAGTCAAAAACACCAAGTATCTACAGCAAAAGAACATTATATGATAAGCAAATATTTCTGCTTAATTAATTCAATGTACTTGCTACATTTTATTTAGTTTTTTGTATCCCAATGTCGACAAATTCTAGAGGTTAATTTGTAAACTATGTGCATTATACGCACTGAAAGCCAAGTCTTTCCCCAAGAGGGAATGTAAGTGACACTGCCATGGTCAAGAATCCACTTGCGGGCTCTTGCACAAGCATTGTCCTGTCCACCATCGGGTTTGACCCCAAGAATACGCAGGCAAATGTAGTTAAGAGTTGTACAGAACATGATGCTGTGACCCTCTATATGCAATCCCCACCCGCCATCTTCATTCTGCATCGCAAAAAAATGATCAACTTTAAATAAATCCTTCAACAACAACAACAACAATAATAAAACAAATCAAGAGTGTACCTGATGGTAGTATATGTAACGAAGGATTTCTCTACGATGCTCCTCAGGGAATATCGTGTTAAGGTGTCCAGTAATATACATACTGAAGACCTGTAGTTTTCAGTTATTAACATCCGTGATTAGCATTTGCATATATTATATCCTGTTGGTTGATTCGAATAGTGGCATCGTCACTTTACTTGTAAGTATTAAGTAACAGTGCCAAAGGGCTTGATATAGTCAAAAAGTGTGAATAGTGCTCACCAAGGGTGGAAGGAAAAACAATGGACCAGCATTTTCTGCGGGCCAATGACCATCACTGGCTTGCAAAGCTGATAAGAAATGGACAGCCCTCCTCAATGCAGTTGTGGCCTTGTCAAACGAAATTTGCTCACCATCCTCAATTTTCACTGTTGGTATAGTTTGCTTGAAATTCTTTTCCCTCAGAAACTGCAATATTAATTTTAAGCTAAACAAAGTCAATGAAGTCATATATATTCATCACATGTATGGCCAAGTAAAAACCAATCATCTTGTAGGAACTAGGAACAAGGGACAAAAAAAAAATAGGGCAGACCCCAGATGCAACCTAATCATTTTATTTTATTTTTAGGGTAGAACCCAGATGCAACCCAAGCATTTTATTTTATTTTTACTATATATATGATTTTGAAAATACTTTTTCGTTCAAAATTATTTAACGTATATGCATGTCTCAATCAAACATGCACCCTTGGCATCCTATGAGCAAGCCCACTTAAATTTTGAAACTATATGATATACTATGAAATTATGTAGTAGTATAAAAAAAGTTAATAATTTTTCTATATTGACATCACTAAAATTTGGTAAAATTTGTTAACAAATGGGTAAAAAAATAAATTTAATCGTATACATTTATTTTCATTTAATAATTTTTTTCATTACAAGTATAGATTTTAACTCATGAGTGTGAAAAAAAATTAACACGCATTTTTATTGATTTTTTTATTAATTATATTCTTAGCTTTATTTCAATTTTTCAATATTGATTTGTTTCTTATTGAAATGATTTTTTTACTTTAATATTATAAGCAGTAAAAATTGATTTATTAATTATATTCTTAGCTTTATTTCAATTACTTTAATATTGATCATTACAAGCAGTAAAAATGTCCGTATGTTTCGCAGCATATAACTAAAAATAAAAAATAAAAGATAAAAAAATTTTAGAGTGAAAACCAATTTGAATGAAAGAAAGAAGACGGGGAAAGGACCAAAATTCCAATCCTTATGTGGGATATAAATAACTAAATCTTAACAAAATTTAGTGGTATCGTTATAAAAAATTATTAATTATATATAATTTGATATTTATCACCCCACACAAGCTTATGCAGCTCCGGCACTCTCCCAGCTGTGTGTAAATATAGGAAAATAAACAACCACCATTATCAAAGAAATATATTTGAATGATTTCGAAAAAAAAAAAAAAACAAAGAAGAAAGAACACAACTTTAAATCTAATTTTTTCAAGGCTTGATTATTAATTAAGTTTATATAAAAAGAAGTGGAAAATGTATAAAAAAAAAGAAAAGAATAGTCACGACAACATTAATTGGAAATTAATGCCCTTGCCATCAAAATAGGTTTGGTAGCTTCGTATTGTTATCACAACCTTTTTTTTGAAGCAATCCTTATCACAACTTTAATTTTCATTGCCTTACCAAAAAAGGAATACAACTAACCTCCATTATCTTTTGGTTTTAAGGCATTGTCTTGACTCATGACATATACCTAAAATTCCCGAAATATTTCAAACTAAAAACGACAAATAAAAAAACTTAGGTAGGATAACATGGAAACTATCAGGAAAACAGGTTGTTTAAGGTTGCTCCAAAAATGAAGATTGTTTTTGTCGAAAGGGTCGAGTCGGGTACAAAATCCAAATAAAATGGTGTTGTCTATATGTTGTTTGGAAATCAAATAGGCCTGCAAATTCTGGTTAGAAATGAGAGAGAGAGAGAAACGATACCTGCATGCGCCAAAGGAGGTCGCTGCTTGGCTTGACCTGGAAGCGGTTTTTGAAGAAATTCTGGCGAGCCTCTTCAACCTCGGCTCGCTCTTCAGGGCTACCAGCATCAGGGTCGAATTCCCAGGTTTGCCTGCCAACATAGTTGTTTGTGCTATACAAGTATGGCCCATCTACACCCTCTGCAGTCTTAAGTTTCCACATTCTCTGTTAACTTGGCACTAATGCATCCATGGATATAAATATATCAGGAAAACATCAAAAACTGCAAAGTCATTCATTTGAATGAAGCACCGATACTTTGAAGTAAATAAATAGAACACGTAAGTGGAAAACCTCCTATAAATGGGTGTAAACGAACCAAATATGAATGAACATTATTATGTTCATGTTTATGTTCATTAAGCTGTTTATGAATATTAGCGAATATGTTCAAGAATATGTGTTCTTAAATATTAAACGAACATGCATTGACATTTGATTTTGGAGGGGCCAATTTATATTATATTATATTTTTTTTTTCATAAAACATATTCTATCAACACACGCTGACAAACACAAGCGCGTGTGTGTGCATATGTGAAAATAATATACTAATAATAAACATCGACAAACTCATAAAATTATAAAATAAAAATATTACTACGACAACATTAAGCTTTTAAGAATATCAAAAATTTTAAATTAATAGTAAAATTGCCAATTATACCATTTTTCAATGAATTATGAAAACTTTATTAATTCTTTGAACAATTTAAAAAATTGAAATAAATAAATAAATCAATTTTTAGACTATATTTTTTATTTAAACAATATATATTTGAAAGACCGAAGCTGAAACTTTAAAATTAAAATTTATGATTTTTTTTATTAACTTCTTATAAAGTGCTCCCAATTTAATTTTATGGCTGAAAAATGATTACAAGATAACATAAAATGAAGATATAGAATAGATTGAAAAATTATATAGAGATGGGTGTAAACGAACCAAATATGAATGAACATTATTATGTTCATGTTTATGCTCATTAAGCTGTTTATGAATATTAGCGAATATGTTCAAGAATATGTGTTCTTAAATATTAAACGAACATGCATTGACATTTGATTTTGGAGGGGCCAATTTATATTATATTTTATCTTTTTTTTCATAAAACATATTCTATCAACACACGCTGACAAACACAAGCGCGTGTGTGTGTGCATATGTGAAAATAATATACTAATAATAAACATCGACAAACTCATAAAATTATAAAATAAAAATATTACTACGACAACATTAAGCTTTTAAGAATATCAAAACTTTTAAATTAATAGTAAAATTGCCAATTATACCATCTTTCAATGAATTATGAAAACTTTATTAATTCTTTGAACAATTTAAAAAATTGAAATAAATAAATAAATCAATTTTTAGACTATATTTTTTATTTAAACAATATATATTTGAAAGACCGGAGCTGAAACTTTAAAATTAAAATTTATGATTTTTTTTATTAACTTCTTATAAAGTGCTCCCAATTTAATTTTATGGCTGAAAAATGATTACAAGATAACATAAAATGAAGATATAGAATAGATTGAAAAATTATATAGAGATGGGTGTAAACGAACCAAATATGAATAAACATTATTATGCTCATGTTTATGTTCATTAAGCTGTTTATGAATATTAGCGAATATGTTCAAGAATATGTGTTCTTAAATATTAAACGAACATGCATTGACATTTGATTTTGGAGGGACCAATTTATATTATATTTTATCTTTTTTTTCATAAAACATATTCTATCAACACACGCTGACAAACACAAGCGCGTGTGTGTGTGCATATGTGAAAATAATATACTAATAATAAACATCGACAAACTCATAAAATTATAAAATAAAAATATTACTACGACAACATTAAGCTTTTAAGAATATCAAAACTTTTAAATTAATAGTAAAATTGCCAATTATACCATCTTTCAATGAATTATGAAAACTTTATTAATTCTTTGAACAATTTAAAAAATTGAAATAAATAAATAAATCAATTTTTAGACTATATTTTTTATTTAAACAATATATATTTGAAAGACCGAAGCTGAAACTTTAAAATTAAAATTTATGATTTTTTTTATTAACTTCTTATAAAGTACTCCCAATTTAATTTTATGGCTGAAAAATGATTACAAGATAACATAAAATGAAGATATAGAATAGATTGAAAAATTATATAGAGATGGGTGTAAACGAACCAAATATGAATAAACATTATTATGTTCATGTTTATGTTCATTAAGCTGTTTATGAATATTAGCGAATATGTTCAAGAATATGTGTTCTTAAATATTAAACGAACATGCATTGACATTTGATTTTGGAGGGACCAATTTATATTATATTTTATCTTTTTTTTCATAAAACATATTCTATCAACACACGCTGACAAACACAAGCGCGTGTGTGTGTGCATATGTGAAAATAATATACTAATAATAAACATCGACAAACTCATAAAATTATAAAATAAAAATATTACTACGACAACATTAAGCTTTTAAGAATATCAAAACTTTTAAATTAATAGTAAAATTGCCAATTATACCATCTTTCAATGAATTATGAAAACTTTATTAATTCTTTGAACAATTTAAAAAATTGAAATAAATAAATAAATCAATTTTTAGACTATATTTTTTATTTAAACAATATATATTTGAAAGACCGAAGCTGAAACTTTAAAATTAAAATTTATGATTTTTTTTATTAACTTCTTATAAAGTGCTCCCAATTTAATTTTATGGCTGAAAAATGATTACAAGATAACATAAAATGAAGATATAGAATAGATTGAAAAATTATATAGAGAGGAGAAATTATAATAAATTATAAAGAAAAAAAATTAGTCTCCTATTTCTCATAAGATTTGGCTATTTTTTTACAAAAAAAAAAACATTTAGAACTTGATTAAAAATTTAGAGCCTTTTGAGAAAGCTAAAAAGTTAATTTGGTTTTTATTAAATTATTGTGATTTAAATATTGTGACAAGCTTGTTATTTTTAAGAATTTGTAAATAGTTAATAGTAGCCATAATAAATAGACAAATAATAATACGATTTAAAACTCTCCTAACTTGCAATGTATAAAATTTAATTATGGATCAAAAACATAAATAAATAAAATTAACAATTTAAATTTATTTATTATAGTATATATAGGATAATATATGCATTATAAAACTTATCCTAAGTTTAGGAGGGGGGGGGGGGGGGGGGGGGTGGGCGGGGCGCCAAGGGCCTCTTATGTTATAATAAGGATTCGCCATTGCCAACATGTTTATAATTATGTATTTGTGAATGTTAAATGAACATGTTCATGAACAATGAACAAAAAAAATTTATATAAATAAATTGTATTCACTCTAATATATAATGCAAAATTAAAAAAATCTTACATAAATATGTAATTTTAATAATTACATATTAAAATAATCTGAGTAAATATATAATTTAAAAGTTTATTATTATTGAATAGCAAATGAGCACTAAATGATTCATTAAACAAATGAGTTTTAAACGAATATCAAACGAATTTATTCGTGAACATAAATGAACGAACTATATTTCTGTTCGTAATCATTGGTTAAAAATAATAAACGAACAGAATCTAAACGCATTCACGAACTATTTGTCAAACGTTTTATATATTTATACCTCTACGCAAACGGCATGTTTTTCCGAAGAAACGTTTTGCAAATTGTACGCTTATATGGTTATATCTATCTTATACGAAAAAAAAAAAACTATTGAATATGATGTTTGAAAGATATACACAGCCTGGAGTTATTTCCTTGAGAGCTCATGATTTCAGGTTTCAGCAAAACAAGTTAGGAGGAGATTAAGATGAACTAAAAACATACAAGGAGAAAGCAGTTGTAACATGAAGTTGCAAACAAGTAGTATTAGATTTCTGGAATCAACCTTATCAGAAAGGAGTTGTCAGCAACAGAAGGGGAATATCCGTAGAAACTTGTATGTTGAGTTTCCAGTACTCAAAAAAGATTTGGTGAATCAAAAGAGAAGAGTTCCTTGTTTTTGGGTTGGAAGGGGACAATGGTATATATAGAGATAAGAAGGTAATCGACTAAGACATCTATACTCTATACCTATATAATATTTTTGTCTCCAATTCACTGTTACTTGTCACGTGTCTTTTTTAAGACATAAAAAGAATTGTCTTATTTATTAATGATACTTGTGACTTTTCATTAAAATAAAAATAAAAATTTAATAAAATTTAGTTTTCTTTTTTAAAATTAACTAAAAAAAGAAATGACAAATAAAAAACTACTAATAAAATAGAAAGCAGGTACAAAATTTTCTTAAATTTAAAAAAATGAGAATTTGAGTTTTAAAAAATCTTTTTTTTTCCAGAAATCATGCTTGATAAAAAAATAAAAAATGCTTGAAAAAAATAAAAAAACATAAACAAAAATTCTATACTTTTCTTTTTAAATTATAAAAATAAAAAAATTAACAACAAAGATCTATCGATATAAAGGTCATCCACCAAAGGTTATAAAAGTTATCCCCTTAATGGTGCATCATTACTCCTTTAGAGTGGTTTTTTGCCACTTATACTTAATTGTAATTTTTTAAAATTAAAATATAAAAAATAAATTTAGTGGTAGTTTTTAGTTTCGTATGTGATCTTTTTCAATTTCAAATAAAAATATTAAATTTAAATTTTTTTCATAATGTTAAATGATTAAAAAAATACGAAAAAAAACTATGAACTTACTGTGAAGAGGAGAGGCAATGAAATGTTCAAACAACAAATTGAAAAAATTAAATCAAATATTCAAAAATTTTTCTTTTATGAATATTATTATTGCTTTACCAAAGTTAAAATACAAAAAAATAAAGCCAAAGATATTAAAAGTGGAGAGAGAAAAAAATTAAAAGTTCATAGAAATTTTTTATAAAACTAAACCAGTATTCATGTAGATCAAAAAAAAGTTCAAAAAAATGTATCAAATTTTTTTAAAAATTCAAATCAAATACTCAAAATTTGGTTTGCAAAACTTCAAATAAAATACTATAATTCAAATGCCAAATATCCAAGAAATTTAAACCAAATCATAATTCCCTTTTTTATTTGTATAATTCCTATAAAAATTTAATAAATATTACAAATAATATAAAAATTCATGAAATGATAAAATTATATAGTAAAGCAAAAAATCCCAAAGATCATTTCTTAAAACTTAAACACAAATAAACACAAAAAATTATAAAAAATAAATCTATGAATCAAAAACTTTCAAAAAAATTTTCATTAATTTAAAACAATTGAATGCTTTAAAAGAAGAAATAAAGTAAAAAGGGATAATTTCAATATTGAACATTTTAAGACTACAAAAAAAATAAAATAAAGAGTGGTGATGGAGGATTAGCCAAATTTGAATTTATCTTGAGATTAGCAAATTGAGGTCAAACTTAATAAAAATTTAAATATTTATAACTTTTTTTGATCTATTTAATATTCTAATTTTATGTTAGAATTTTATTTTATGCTTTGAAAAAAATAAGAATAAAAAATAAATAAATTGATTTATTGATAAATTAAATATTATCATTTTCATTTAAAAATAATATTTTTAAAATAATTATATTGGTTTATTATTATTTTTAATAAATACTATTTATAATATTTTTTAAGAAAAAAAGTATCCATGCCTAGCAGGGGTATCATCAGAGTACATACATAATATATATTAATTTATTTCTCACTTTTTCTTATTGGTTGTAGTCTTTGTTACAAAGACTTAGTGCATGTTTGGTACATGGGATAAAGATAGGATATGATAAAATAATATTATGGATAGGATAAGATTAGATGATAACATCCTATCTTATATTTGGTCTGTACAAGGATTATGTATAAGATAGGATGATTTTTTATCCTTTATCATGTTTGTTATGTGCAAGATTAAAATTAGGATAGGATGATATTTTTGGACAAAATTTATGGATAAAATAGGAAATTCATTAATAAAAAATTTTTGAAACATATCCTATCTTATGTGTAGACACTTAATTTTGTCCGGATTCATAAATTTTATTCTAATAAATTCAGTAATAATCGAGTTTTGAAGTTCGTTAAATTTGCTGGAGATTTTTGTTACTAGGCTCGATTAAATTCATTTTAGAATTCAATGGATAAGTGATTGGATTTAATTTCATATTTATTAATTTTAAACTTGGGCTTAATTGATTAGGTCCAATCCAAAGTTCGGTATAATATGTGAGCTTAAAAGCCTAGCTCCAAATGGATCATGTCTTTTTTTTTTTTGCATAAAATAGATCATGTTTTTTTGTTGATTATTGATTATATTTTATTATTTTTAATTTTCCTTTTTCAATAATCCTGTAAATTGATTAATAAAAAATATAAATAATATTAAAAAAAAACACCAAAACTAACGGCACCAACTCCTACCCTCTATCCATTGCCAGCTACCCTATCCTTCTTCTCGAGCAGTGCACGTCCCAACTTTCAACTGCCACAGATTATATCCCCTGAATAATAGGGATATGGTCAGTGTTGTCGCAAAAGGGGAGTAGGATGATTCTTAAAAACATAAAAAACAAGACTAAAGGGAGTCAGCCATTTGCTCTTTTCTTCTTTCTCTCCAGAGACTCTCTACCGTGACCATCACCTTCCTCATCTGTAAACGGCCAACGAGCCATTCCCTTCCCACTTCCAAGACCAAGCTTGCAAGTGCCAACATCACACCCCTACCCTCCCTTAAAATCGACTCAAAAAACACCTCACCATCTTCAGTCACCAACTGTTGCCAAACCTCACTCATGACCACCACTAAAATACCAAACCACCACTGTCGATAACCATCACCCAACGCCAACACCACTTCATCCCAAAACCATTCGACCTATCAACCGAGCCGAGGTCCAAAACACATCCTCTACTCAAGTCGATGCCTACCCGACACCAATAAAGTTCAAAAATCAAATCTGAAATCTAAAAAATTTTGAGAAGCCCAAATTGTAGCGACGCGAGGCTACAGGTTGAGGCTCAGGGTTGGTGATCAGAGACCATACACGATGATTGGAACCGGAGATCGTGGCTGAATGAATGCTGGTTGGTTGCTGACCGATCTACTATCCTGCGAAGAGAGAAAGACCTGATCGGAGAAAGGCTCAGGTTTGAAAAAGGAAAGGGAAAGAAATATAAGAAGCAAATCGTGCTTGCACCGTGAGGACTTTTTTCCCTTTTTTTTTCAGCTTTGTTTGTTTAAATATTTATTCTCCATGTTCTCGTCTTTCTGATGTTATTAATTGTGAGTGCTATGAATAGTTTGGTTCTCTCCACCGTTGTCTTTGTTGAATACTTTTATTATTTTGTTCATGTGAGAGGTGCTTCAACCCATGCTTTTGACTTGTGGACCTAAAACTATGTGATGGGCATGGCAATGATAACCTGAGCTGGCTAAGAGTCTTTGTTACATTTTATTAGTTTATTTCTGCAAGTGTCATGCTTTGACACTTTTTTTTTTGGCTCGTAAGCTACAAGTTAGAAGATTTTTGATGTGTTGAGAAATGCATTTTTTAATTATTTGTTAGGTTTGAAAAGTAAGACATGATGAAAGTTTCAACCATGAAAAGTCATGCTACAAGTACAACTTTATTTATGAACTGAACAAAAAAAAAACTTTATTTATGAACTGAACCAAAAAAAAACTTTATTTATGAATTTATACATTTTGATAAGATTTTTCATTATAAAAATTATAAAATCAAGTTTACAAAATGAAAATTAAAAAACATGTTTTATAAATTTTCATGTTTTTATAAAAAATATAAGTAGATGAAATATAGTCATTTAAATTTAATTAATGTAAATTTCCAATAATGGGATGTTACGGAAGTCACAAGTAGTGATTTTTAACTGATCCTTAGGTGAGAAGAGTCAACTAAAAATTACCAAAAGTATTGGAATATTTAGTGCGATTTTTCAATAATTTATTTTTTTATTAAAAATAAAAATAAACAATAACAATTAAAAATAAACAAGTTTCTAAAAAGAAAAAAGAGAAATTAATAATGAAATCTAAATTTGATTAAATAAACCTCCGATGATGGGATATTACGGAAGTCACAAGTAGTGATTCCTAACTGATCCCTAGGTGAGAAAAATCCGCTAAATATTTCCAAGGTATTGGAGTATTTAGTATGATTTTTCAATAATTTAAATTTTGTTTGAAAATTAAAATAATTTTTTTAATCATGATAAAGAAATTAATAATAAGTTTTAAATTTAATTAAATATTTATCCCGATGATGGGATGTTATGAAATTCACAAGTAGTGATTTCTTAACTGATCCCTAGGTGAGAGAAATCCATCTAAATGTTACCAAAAGTATTGGAATATTTAGTGCGATTTTTCAATAATTTAATTTTTTTTGTTAAAAATAAAAATAAATAAGTTTTTTAAAAGAAAAAAGAAAAAGGGAAATTAATAATGAAATTTAAATTTAATTAATGTGAATGCCCGATGATGTGATGTTATGAAATTCAAAAGTAGTGATTTCTTAACTGATCCCTAGGTGAGAGAAGTCCATTAAATATTACCAGCGTATTGGAATACTTAATGCGATTTTTCAATAATTTAAATTTTTTTTAAAAATGAAAAGGAATAATTTTTTTTAAAAAGAAAAAATAAATAAATAAATAAATAATGAAATTTAAATTTAAGCAAATTAGTCCGATGATGAGATGTTACGGAAGTCACAAGTAGTGATTCCTAATTGATCTCTAGGTGAGAAAAGTCCATTAAATATTACCAGCGTATTGGAATACTTAATGTGATTTTTCAATAATTTCAATTTTTGTTGAAAAGGAAAATAAATAATTTTTTTAAAAAAAATTAAATAAATAAATAATGAAATTTAAATTTAATTAAATTCTTCCGATGATGGAATGTTACAGAAGTCACAAGTAGTGATTTCTAGCTGATCCTTAGGTGAGAAGAATCTACTAAATGTTACCAAAAGTATTGGAATATTTAGTGTGATTTTTCATTATATGAGCTTTTATTTTTTAAAATAAAAACAAATAATATTTCAAAAAAAATAATAAATATGTTAAATAAGGAAATAGAAATCCATGTGCATCATATACTATATGCTTGCATCATAAGCATAAACGTTAATTTCAAAATAAATGAAATTCTTTCGATGATGAGATATCGTAGAAGTCACAAGTAGTGATTCTTCGAATATCTCTAGGTGAGAAGAATTAACTAAATGTTACCAGAGTATTGAGACGTTTAGCCAAATTCTTCAATATTGAGAGTTTCATTAAAAAGAATCAAAATATAAAGTTCTTTTTATAAATCCATGTGCATCATACATCTTCTATTAACATCATATGCATCCATAATCAATTATAAAAATAACATGAGCCCTACCAAGGATGAGATTCTATAGAAGTCACAAGTAATGATTCTTAAGAAATCTCTAAGTGAGGAAAATTATTTCAAATATTACCAAAAGTATTGAAGTATTTGATTTAATTTTTCAATAAAAGGGGTTCATGCTTATTTTCAAAATGAGATTTTTTTTAAATATATATATATTAATTTTTAATCAATTATACAAATAATGTGAACCTTTCTGACGATAAGATTTTATAAAAATCACAAGTAGTGATTCTTAAGAAATCTCTAGGTGAGGATGTTATTTCAAATATTACCAAAGTATTTGGATATTTGATTTAATCTTTCAATACAAAAAAGGTTCACATTCATTTTTGAAAAATAAAATTTAACTTTTTAAAATAAGAAAAAATGATTTTTACAAAATAAAAAAAATGAATTTGAAAGAATTTATTTTTAAATATTAAATTAAGACCATTTTATTGAAACAAAAGGATAACACATTATTAAGATGGTACTGTTTTTAACGGGCGTTGTGGTGGTGCTAATCCTTTCCTACGTGTAACCGTACTCCTGAACTCGATTTTTGTTTTCGTAGACTCAAAATGTCTTTTTAATAAAACTTAATTACTTTTAAAATTTTGTTAAAATGACAAGGTTTTTTATGTGGCCAATCACACCTAGTCAAAAAAGATTGGTGGCGACTCCCTTTATTTTTAAATGTTTTCAAAATCGTCGAGCAGTCGAATCTTCGAACGAAATCGTTACGACACTATGGATTAAAAATAATCCTCCACTTTTCTAAAGGATTAAGTTATCCTCTTGGTATAGGATGACTTATCCTCTCACTAATTCTACCCTTTTGCTTAAATGAATAACAAACATCATATAGGATGATAATCATCTTATCCTTTAAATAATCCCATGTGCCAAACATGCACTTAGTATATTGGCAACCGATACCCATTTATTATAGTATAAATTAGTACGTAAAACTGTTAGTGGGATCCAAAATGAGTAAGAGTATAACTCTCAATTTTGCTTTCAAAGCTGCGATTGGATTTAGCTGAGAAAGCTGATGCCAGTTGTTGAAGAATTGAGTCTGTATGTTTGATTGAAGTTCTCGGAATGTACAGTACATATGCTCCCTATTTATAGGGAATTGCTGAATTCGAAAATGAAGAAAAGAACAGGGAAAAGTAGGAAAATAAGAAAGCGGGAAAATGGTTTACAAAATAACAAAACCAAAAAAAGTAACTCCTAACTGCTTTTTCTATTTTTCAACTAACAGCATTAGTATTGACATTAGCTCAGTTAGCTACATCAGTTGTCAGCTGCATTTAGCTCATCATTGACTTGATCAATTGCATTTAACTCATCATTAACAGATGTACATTTTGTATTACCCCCCTCAAGCTAGAGTAAATATTGTAAAGATTAAATTTGGACAAAAGCTGATGAAAGAGAGCAGGAGAATTTGTTTGGTGAAGAAATCACCGATTTTTTTGGAAGAAGCAATGTAAAGCAACCAAAAGACTCCAGCTTGGATTTTCTCCCTGATTAAATGATAGTCAATCTCAATGTGTTTTGTGCGTTCATGGAAGACTAGATTTTTTGCAATAGCTATAGCAGATTGATTATCACAGAACACTAAAGCTGGATTAGGATGATCAATTTGCAAATCTTTTAACAAGAAGAGCAGCCACTGCAGTTCACAAGTGAGAGAAGCAAGGGCTCGATACTCTGCCTTTGAGGAAGAACGAGAGATAATACTTTGTTTCTTTGATTTCCAAGAGATCAATGCTTCACCAATAAAAACAAAAAAACCAGTAACTGATTTTCTTGTGTCCAAACAACAACCCCAATCAGAATCACAAAAGGCTTTCAGAGACAGATCTGAAGTAGATGGAAAATGTAAGCCTTGACCAGGCCTTCCTTTGAGATATTTGAGTACACGATGAGCTACCTTCAAATGGAGATCAGTAGGATGGTCAATAAATTGAGAAAGATACTGCACAACAAATGCAATATCTGGTCTAGTAGTGACCAAATATAGAA
This sequence comes from Heritiera littoralis, assembly GCA_031772115.1. Classification (NCBI taxonomy): domain Eukaryota; kingdom Viridiplantae; phylum Streptophyta; class Magnoliopsida; order Malvales; family Malvaceae; genus Heritiera; species Heritiera littoralis. The sequence continues at coordinate 1,433,989 of JAPDPK010000064.1, forward strand.
GCTTTCTAATCAACTTTCTGTAAATAAAAGGATCTGGCAAAGGATCTCCTGTGGACTTGCTGAGTTTAAGAGAAGCTACCATAGATGTAGGAGCAGGTTTAGAACAAAGAAAACCAGTGTCTTGTAGCACTGCCAAGGTGTATTTTTGTTGACAAAGATTTATACTAGAGTGAGAGCGAGCCACTTCTAAACCAAGGAAATATTTAAGAATCCCAAGGTCCTCGATTTTAAAAGTAGCATCTAGGTAGCCTTTTATTTGCCGAATAAGGACTTCATTTGGACTAGCCAAGATCACATCGTCCACACACTAACAATGCAACAAAAGAAGGACCAGCTCCTTTAAAAAATAAAGAGTAGTCTGATGTAGCCTATTGAAAACCTTGAGCCAAGAGAGCAGTGGTAAGCTTGGAGTACCACTGTTGACTTGACCAGGCTTATTTGAGGCCATATAAAGACTTTAAAAGTCTACAGACTTGACCAGGCTGAGAATGAGGATAACCAGAAGATAATGCCACGTATACTTCTTCATGGAGATCACCATGAAGAAAAGCATTATATATATCCAGTTGGTGTAGAAACCATCCTTTTGCGGCCGCTACTGCCAACAGAGTCCTTATAGTGCTCATCTTTGCAATGGGAGAGAAAGTATCAAGATAATCCAATCCATGTTGTTGAGTATAACCCTTGGCAACTAGCCTGGCCTTGAACCTCTCTATTTGTCCATCAACTTTATATTTCACCTTATAAACCCACTTACATCTAATTGGCTGCTTAAAAGGTGGAAAATCAAGAACCTCCCAGGTATTATTAGCTTGTAAAGCTTCAAGTTCAGCTTGCATGGCTTGTCTCTAACATTCATGCTTAACAGCTTGTTCATATGTTTTAGGTTCAGAGATAGTAGAAATGGATACTAAAAAAGCTTTATGAGAGTTGGAACAGTTAGTATAATCAAGAACAGCTAATAAAGGATGATATATACCTGAAAATGTATAATCAAGATTGGATGATTGTAGAGAATTGGATTGAGCTAAATAACAGTGGTAATTTTGAAGATATGTTAGAGGAAGATGAGCCCTATTTGACCTTCTACGATGCACTGGTGAAGAAGTAGTAGACTCCAAAACAGGGGTAGATTAGTGGATTCTAAAGTAGTATGTGAGTGGGAAATATATTCACTAGGATCAAAGTTTGAAGAAATAGGACATGAATATGTATTGTTTGGCAAGATGAGTGTTTCCAAAGGTGCTTTGTCATGAATAGAAGGTGTATCACTACTATAAGATGAAAAAGGAAAAACAGATTCATAGAATATCACATCTCTGGACACAAAAACAGATCCGATTTGTAGATTGTACGATTTAAAACCTTTTTAGGTAGTTGGAAAACCTATAAAGATACATTTAACTGCTCTTGGTGCAAATTTTGATCTTGGATGAGATAAAGTATAGGCATAACATAGACTTCCAAAAACTTTGATGTTGGATAAGTCTGGTGTTTTCCGATATAAAAGTTCATAAGGGGTCTTATTTTGAAGAACATGAGAGAGAGTTCTATTTATGAGAAACACAGCATGACTAATTGATTCTCCCCAAAATTTTTCAAGTAGACTGGATTGAAACCTTAAAGCTCGGGCTACGTTTGTATATGTTGGTGTTTCCTTTCCATAATACTGTTTTGTTGGGGAGTTTGCACACAAGAGGTCTGGTGTATAATACCTTTGGATGAATTGAAAGAAGCCATTTGAAATTCTTGTCCTTTATTTGTTTGAAGAACCTTTACTTTGATCCCAAACTGTGTTTCAACAAAGTTACAAAAGGTTTGGACTAAAACACTAGTCTCAGATTTAAGTTTCATAAGGTGTAACCATGTATGTCTAGAATAATCATCTATAATAGTCAAGAAGTAATGATGGCCATTCAAGGAAGCTATTGGTTAAGGCCCTCATATATCTACATGCATAAGATCAAAAGCAGCAAGAGAAACCGAACTACTAAGTGGAAAAGGAAGTCGTTTATGCTTTGCTAAATGACAAACATCACAGGGTGTATTATCAGAGATACAAATGGAATCATCAAGTGATTGTAAAAACTTTAGTATATTATTGGAAAGATAACCAAGCCTATAATGCCATACATTTCTAAGAACAATGTCAGAGGAAAAACAAGACATAACAGAATTCGATTTAAGAAGGGGAACAGGATCAATCAACTGGTATAGGCCAAAGATTTGTTTAGCTAATCCAATCCTCTTCCAGCTGTCCACATCTTGAACGATACAAAAATCAGGCTGAAAAATGAATATACAATTAAGCGTTTTGGTAAGTTTACCGACAGATAAAAGATTGAATGTGAAGGTGGGAACAAATAAGGCTTCTTGTAAAACAAGATGTAGAGATAACCTAACACTACATATGTGTCTGGCAGAAACATGTCCATTAGGTAGCTTAACAAAGAAATTCTGTATAGGTTTACATGTATCAAAAAGATTAAGGGAACATATAATGTGATATGTGGCTCCAATATCAAGTATAAATCTAGAATATGGAGTAATGAGGATGTTACCTTTGTTTGCATCAGCTACATTAGTATGAATTGGTGGAGATGAAACCATGTCAGCTGATTGAATCAAAGCAAGTAGTTTTTAGTATTGTTCCTGAGTAAATGCCATAGAAGAAAAGCTGCCAGATGAATCAAAAGCAATATCAGATGTAACCTGATCATTCCTCTTTACCTCTTCAGCACAATTCACAGAGGTAAAAGATTTGCTTCTAGATCTGAAACCAAGGGGTAACCATGCTTCTTATAACAATTCTCCACAGTGTGCCCTAAAAGACCACAATGAGAACAAATAGGCCACCTATTCATATTTGAAAACCTTCTGAAATTTGTTCCACTTGAAGAACCAGCTCTTATGTTCACAGCCTTAGAAGCAAGAACATTTGATTCAGTATGGTGAGAAGATTTAAAAGAACTCTGTTGCCTTTCTTGATCATGAGTGAAAAAACTTTGTTTATTGATGGAAGTGGATCCATCAACATTATCTGTGTTTTGACAGTAGAATATTCTTTATTAAGGCCCTTCAAAAAATGTATCCAATAATCATTTGCCTGATAAGTCTTCACAGTAAGATTAGCACCACAAGTACATGCAGGATCACATGAACACTGCGTAATTGGTCTGAGAGTTGTGATTTCATCCCACAACATCTTCAACTTAGTGAAATACAAGGTAACCGAAAGAGTGCCCTGCTAAAGAGTATAGATCTCTTCTTGTAGATCTGAGATTCTAAACGAATCACCTTGATAAAAACGATCCTTCAAATCACGCCAAACATCGAAAGCACTATCAATCCAAATGATACTTTGTGCTATCGATGGAGATACAGAATGTAGAATCCAAGAGAGAACCAAGGTGTTGAAATGTTCCCAAGCTGAATAAGCAGGATCATCCTTCGATGGAGTCAAGATTGAGCCATCCACAAACTGTCAAGACCCTGCCTGTATCACCAGGCCATCGGCGAGCATCCCCTAGGTGCACTCGCACCCTAGGTTTATCTTGACACATGAGGTTGGCGATCACCCACACTCACACATATTGTCCACTTTGGGCGACCTCCACCCTCACGACTTTGTCCCAAGGGAGCCTGAAGAACTTAGGACATAATTCCCTTAAGCACGTTTTCTAAGGTTCGAACTTTGGTACCCTTAAGTACCAAGTCTTAACATTCATGATACCATTGAGACAACTTGTCTCAATGGTATGATGAGTGTAAGGCATTGGTATCTAAGGATACCAAGGTTTGAACCTCAGAAAACGCGCTCAAGGGATTTATTCTTGAGTTCTTCAAGACCCTTAGGATAAAGCCGTGAGGTGGGCGACTGCCAAAGCAGACAATACGTAAGTGAGAGTGGGCAATCGCCTAGCTCACGTGTAAGAGTAAACTTGGGGCATGTGTGATCGCTAAGGGGATGCTTGTCGGCGGCTTGGTAAGACGGGCGAGGCTCTTACCGTTGTCTCAATGGTATGATGAGTGCAAGGCATTGGTATCTAAGGATACCAAGGTTTGAACCTCAGAAAACGCGCCCAATGGATTTATTCTTGAGTTCTTCAAGACCCTTGGGATAAAACCGTGAGGTGGGCGACCGCCAAAGTGAACAATACGTAAGTGAGAGTAGGCGATCGCCTAGCTCACGTGTAAGAGTAAACCTGGGGAGTGTGATTGCCAAAGGGATGCTCGCTGATGGCCTGGTGAGACGGGCGGGACTCTTACACAAACCGAAACTTGTTCTTTAATAAAAGAGCCATCCTCATAGCTCTATACTACGAATGATAATTTGCTCCTTTAAGAGGTGAAGAAACAAGCATAAGAGACAGATTCTCAAAAGCATGAATGAAATAAGGATCAGATGAAGCTTCTGCTGGAGGCATTATGTAGCAGGAATTCTGTTTGGAAGAATAAAAAACGCAAGAAAATGCAAGAAAAGACAAAATCACTCGAGAGAATGAGCAAAAATTGATTGCTCTGATACCATGTTGAAGAATTGAGTTTGTATGTTTGATTGAAGTTCTCAAAATGTACAGTACATATGCTCCCTATTTATAAGGAATTGATGAATTCGAAAATTAAGAAAAGAAGCGGGAAAAGCAGGAAAATAAGAAAGCGGGAAAATGGGTTACAAAATAACAAAACCAAAAAAACTAACTCTTAACTGCTTTTTCTATTTTTTAGCTAACAGCATCAGTATTGGCATTAGCTCAGTTAGCTGCATCAGTTGTCAGCTGTATTTAGCTCATCATCGACTTGATCAATTGCATTTAACTCATCATTAACAAATGTACATTTTGTATTACCAGTTCCACAAGGTTTTGTTTCATTATCCTTATGAAAGAAAGTGAGAAAATAAATTATTGCACAAAAGAAACAGATTTCCTAAACTTTTTCAATTCAATCGATCCAGCATAAGAAAATGATTTCCAAGAATTTCATTTTATTTTTCCTCAAAATTTCTAACAAAGCAAACAAAGCCTAAAATTTTCTTAAATTAATACTCATTTTAGAATTCTATTACCTATTTTAAGCAAGTATCGCAATTGCACGAGTCATAAAAAGTAATATGGTAGAAAAGAGAATACCAACCCACACGGATTGAATGTATTAATCCTTTTGCTAAGTTCTAAAATCTTACCACTCTAATTTTATTTGATGAGGGTGTAAACAATGCAAATCAAGTACCAAAGCATATTTGAATTTGTTTGTTGTAGGAGTGTTAGAGCATGGATTCACAAAGAAACATTGAAGTTTGAATGCTCTACAAACCTCGATGGAATATGCTTATGCCATTGAGAAAGATGAAAAGCTTAAGGATCCACCATTGGAAAGATCACATTAATTCTTCAAAGGATGTTTCAAGGTGGATTCAATGAATCATGGTAAAGCAATTTCAAGCAACGGAGTTTTGTAAGCTTAATGTCTATCTTCTCAAAACTCATTTGCTAAATTTAATTATATACTTTGATGAGGCATTTTGTTGATAACCCTTAATGCATTATGATTGAGTTGAATGAATGAACCAAAAGCATGTTAAATGATTTTGAAATGATTTTTGCATTTTATTAGATTGATATGATTTGAGCAAGTTTGATTTATCTTCATAATATGGATACTTGTCTCATTCATGCCAAATATGTCAAAATATATAAAAAGCAATTTTGAAAGTCTTAATAAGAGAATATGCATATTGGATTCTTTGGTATAGAGATCACATAGATGATGAATTGATGGTTTATTTACATAAGTTCTATGTGACAATATTTGTTATGCTTTACTTGAGCACTTACATTTATTGGTTTTGCAAAAATTATCATAATGTACAAAATGCTATTTCATGAACTTCAATAAGAAATATGCATATTAAAAAATTATGGCATGATGTTCACAAAGTTTGTGATTTGATGATATATGTGCTTAGAATCTATGTGAACATGTTTGTTATGACATATTTGTGTTTTCAAACTTCTTGGTTTTGCCAAAATATCCATAACTTTTAAAATAACATCTCATAAGACCAAAAATACATTTTTTGGCAAAAATCCTTCCAAAATTGTGAAATCTATTTTCAAATAATTTTTCATCCATATTTTTCATTCACACAAGACCAAAATCATATTATATATGTGTTTAAACTTTTACTTGGATTTAAAAACACTTAAAAACAAATTTTTGGCCCCTTGAAAGTTGATTTCAGGCTAAAAATCTACAGAATTTGAAAAAAGATCGATCTCCCTTGGCTAAAATGCAAAAATTCTGCATTTTGAAGTTAAGGGATCGATCCCCCACTTCTAGGGATTGATCCCCCCTTTAGCAAAATGCACTTCAAATTTGAGAAGGATCTTTCATTTTCTTAATAGCTTCCTTCTTCTCAACTTAAAACACATTGTTTTAACTTATTCTTGCTGATTTTTTAACTTGTAAAACCATTTTCCATTGGTGTCATGCTTCATTCACAACAATAAGTACCATTTTCATTGAACTTACAAGTGTAAAATCATTTTTCTTATTAAAGATATTTAAATAATGCATGAATCTTGAAATAACCTTGAAATGTCTTTTCATTGTATGCATAAACATAATTTTGAGAATTATTTCAATGATTTGTGTATGCACTTGAGATTTTGATGAACTTGTTCTTGATAGACATATTCATTTTTTTGGCTTATCTTTGTCAAGAATGCTTATAGGATTATATCTCTTAGTTTGACTCACATATTCCACACTAAGCTTCATGATAAGTATTCATTTATGGAATATGAGTTAATTAATATCAAAATGTATGCTTGAGTGATAAGAGGATCAAAAGTTGACCTTAATGTTTGAATTTGAATATAACTTAGGTAAATAAAATATTTAAGATGCGTAAAACATTACCTAGAGTCATAATTGTCTTTGGTTTACAATTTGTGATGATAAATGGATCTTAAATGTTTAAATGTATGAAATTTGTCATCCATGAATAGGTTGGTGGCAATTTATAATGTGGGGTAGTAATGAACAAATTGATGGCATTTTAAGGGGCAAGATAATAAAGTGGAAACTGGTAGTTGAAGGGCTAACGGTTGTAATTACAAGCTGATGAAATTTTGGAAAGTGATAATAATGAAGTGGTTGATGGCAGTTTAGAGGGTAAGGGTTAATGCACAAGTTAATAGTTTTGTAGGTGAAGGTTGTACAGAACACGATGTTGTGACCTCTTTATATGCAATCCCCACCTGTCATCTTCATTCTACGTCGCAACAAAATGATTAGCTTCATATAAATCTTTCAATAATAATAATAATAATAATAATAATAATAATAATAATAATAATAATAATAATAATAATAAAAACAAATCAAAATGGTACTTGATGATAGCATATGTAACGAAGGATTTCTCTACGATGTTCTTTAGGGAATACCATGTTAAGGCATCCAATAATATATATACCGAAGACCTACAGTTTTTCAATTATTAACATTAATGATTAGCTTTTGCATATATCATAGCCAATTTGTTGATTAGAGTAGTGGCATCATCACTTCACTTGTAAGAATTAAATAACAGTGCCAAAAGCTTGATATAGTCAAAAGGTGTGAATGGTGCTCACCAAAGGTGGAAGGAAAAACAATGTAGCATTTTCTATAGGCCAATGATTGTCATTGGCTTGAAAAGTTGAGAAGAAATGGATAGCCCTCCTCAATGCAATTATGGCCTTGTCATAGGAAATTTGCTCACCACCTTCAATTTTCACTATTCTTATAATCTGCTTGAAATTCTTTTTCCCTTAGAAACTGCACTATTAATTTTAAGTGAAACAAAGTCAACAAAGTTATAAATATTCATCATATGTATGGCCAAATAAAATCCAATCATCTTGTAGGAACTGGGAACAAGGGACAAAAAAATAAGGCAGACCTAAAATGCAAAAAGACTTGTTCATGGGTCAAGTAGGGATGGATTCGAGCCAGGTTTAAGTAAGGTATTAAAGAAGTGAAAGTGTGCCCAAGCTCGGCCCAGCTCATTTTTCAGGCTTAATTTTTTGTCCAAACCCGTTTTTACATATAATGAATAATCCTAAGTCCGTCCAAATACAATTATTTTTTTTAAAAAAATACAATAAAATATAAAAAATATAAAAACACATAATAGTTAATAAATATAACACAATAAATTTGAATGAATTTTTACATAAAAGATTAAATGAAACATGAAAATTTAAATTAAAATATAAAAAATAATACAAATTCAATATATATTGCACAAAGAAAGCAAAATTAATTAAAAATATATTAATATAAAAAATAAAAAAAATATAGTAAATGGGCGAGCTGGATCGAGTCGGGGTTGGGCTTGAAACAATGAACCAAGCTCGACTTACTTTTTAACAGGCCTCAATTATTAAGCCTTAATATTTTTGTCCAAGCTCACTAAAAATGAAGAAGGCCTTCAAGTTTAAGCGAATAGCCCGGCCCTTGAATAGGTCCAAAAAAGCACAACTTTAAATTTAATTTTTTTCAAAGCTTGATTATTAATTAAGTTTATATAAAATGAAGTGGAAAATGTATAAAAGAAAAAAAGAAAAAGAAAAGGATAGTCATGACAACATTAATTGGAAATTAATGCCCTTGTCATCAAAATCCGTTGGGCCGCTTAATATCGTTATTACAACATTAATTCCCTCGCCATACCAAAAACCTAATATAGATAACCTTCATTAATTATCTTTTGGCCTTTAAGTCATTGCCATGACTTATGACATATACCTAAAAATCCCGAAATATTTCAAACCAAAAACGACGTATAAACAAACTTAATTAGGATATTTTTTAGAGTGTATTTGCATGGAGAATTTTAAAATTTTGAAGCAATTCAAAATGAAGACATTTTAAAATTTATCATTTTAAAATACTAACATTTATAAATATCTTGTTTGGATAAATATTTTTAGAAGAAATTTTTGAATATTAGAATTTGATGAAATAAAAAATAATTACAAAAGAAAAGTAACGATATGATATATTAGAAAAAGAAAAATATCAAATAAAATATGCAATGTAGGTATCATTAGATTTGAAAAAATATATAGATATTATTAATAATATAAAAAAGCAAAAATATGTATTATATTTACACAAAATAATAAATTTTTTTGTTTTGATAAACAATAGTGGGTCATGTCTAATAACATAAAGAAGATCACGAGGAATTTTTAAAAAACCACATCTTTAAGTGGATTTTCTTCTGAAATTCCCTCAAAATTTTGAAATTCTTCAATTTTTTTTAACAAATAAGAAAACTGGATATTGGACTTGTAAATATTTTGATTGAAATAAAATTCCTTATTAAAATCTCTTATTCAAACATGCTCTTAACATGGAAACTATCAGAAAAATAGCTTGTTTAATGTTGCTCCAAAAATAAAGATTCCTTTTGTAGAAAGGCTCTAGTTCAAAGTTGGGTACAAAACCCAAATAAAATGGTGTTGTCTATATATTGTTTGGAAATTGAATAGGCATGCAAATTCTCGTTAGAAATGAGAGGGAGAGAGACGATACCTACATGTGCCAAAATTTCACACAAAGCAAACAAAGCCTAAAATTTTTCTTAAATTAACACTCATTAGAGAATATTGTTACCTATTTTAAGCAAGTACCACAATTGCTCGGGTCATAAAAAGTAATATTAGTGGCGTAAAAAGTAGAAATAGTATCGACCCCACACGAATTGAATGAATGAATTCTTTTGCTAAGTCCTAAGGTCATTGGTGCATAGTATGATAGATAAAATAGGATGATAATCACTTTATCTTATATTTGGTGCACACATTAAAGGGAAGATTTGATTGTTTGAAGAGTTAGTCATCTTCCTAATATAAGATAACTCAATTCTCTCTAAAATATGAAGATTATTTTTAATCTCATAGGATTAAAAAATAAATACTCATATTTTATTTATTTCATCCTTAACATTTATATTTAAAAATTAACTTAAACATTTAATAAAATAATAAAGATCTTTAATTAATAATATAATTTTTTCCTTCTTTTTCATTTTTTCTTTCTTTTTCTTGCTCTTTTTTTTTCTTGTTTTTGATTAAAGAAAAACTATAATTTTGATAAAATAATACTTTCTTGAACACATTTTTTAAAATTATTTTTTAGAAAATAAATTCTCAAACATAAAAATTTTTATAAAATATATTTTTAACTAGTTTTTTCTCACGTTTAAATTTTTATTTTTTCTTAATTTTTCCTTTTTGCTTGTAAAAAAAGAAGAAAAATGACTATTAACCATAAAATTATTAGAAGTTATATATTTTTTAATTCATCAAAATTGAATTATTAAATATAGCTTGTATTTTTTTTATTTTTGTTTTCTATATTTCCTTATAATTGACAAAAGAAAAAATAAAGAAAAATATTTAAGAACAGTCTTTTGGAAAATTTAATGTAATTAAAAATAAACTTTTTTCCTAGGAAACTCAATTTGCTAAAATAAAATAAATATATTTAATTTACAATAAAAATTATTTTAAATTTAATCATATAAAGAAATAAAAACAAAAAGAAAAAAAAAACCAAAAAAATACAGAGAATTTTTTTTTTTATAAAAATTCATTTCTTAACAAAATAATTTTTTAAAAGTGTAATATAAATTTTTTAGAAGTAAATTTTTATTAAAAAAATCAGCTAATAAATTGGACTATTAATTATAATATTATAAATAATATTTTAATTTTTAATTTTTCATTTATATTTATAACAAAAAAATTATAAATTTAAATTATGTTACTTTAAAAAAGAGTACTTAAAAAATCATTTTATACTACTTTTAATTTTACACATAGTAAATATCGTGAAAGATATAAAAAATAATCCTATCTTATTCTTAATCTTTGTACGCACCAAACATAAGATAGGATGATATAATTTGTTCTTATCATATCCATAATTTTATATTATCTTATCTTATCATCATCTTATACACCAAACATAACTTAAAATCTTACTACTCTAATCAATGGCGTAGCAAAAAATTTATGTTAGTGGGGTCAATATAGATCTATTCAAGGGTCGGACTATTCGTTTAAGCTCGAAGCCTCTCCCCCAACCCTTCTCTAGCAATTTTTAGACAGGCTTAGACAAAGATATTAAGTCCATTAAATAGACTTGTGCTTGAAAATCAAGGTTCAATAAAAAATTGGATTGAGGTTGGTTCACCACTTCAAGCTTAAACTCGGTCTAAACTGATAATTATAATATAATTTTTTTTCTTTTGTATTGAGATTACATTTATGGATAATTATTCCATACACCGCCGATGGAGTTTTTTTTTACTCCACAAGTAGGGTTAGGATCTGACACATGTCCTATTTTATTTATTTTTACTTTTTAAAATATTTTTATAAGACATGTGTCACTATTCTAATATTGCTTGTGAAGTAAAAATGTCACGACCCGGACGCCGCGACTTTCACTCGATTCTTATACTTTTCTTAGTCTACAAATTTATGGACTAAATTTTTCTTTTTCCTTTTAAGGTTTGTATTCGGTGTCAGTATAGTTACTATACTATCTAGGTGACTTATAGTCATTCCATTTAAATATTAAACAAACACGGAAACGATTCTTAGTTACATCCCGACTTGTTAAACAAAATATGTACTGTGCATCAATTAAAGTCATACATGTAAACAAGTATTTTATAAGTCCCATATACCTCAGAAAACTAGTACCAAGTCCATATACCGTCTCCGATGCCCACTTAGCAGCTCACACGGCAGATGTTAACTTCAATAATCTGAAAGAGATGAAATTTAGTGGGGTGAGCAAAACCACGGCTCAGTAAGATACTAATATAAATACAGGAGTAGGATTACACTGTCTTAAACTGCAATACTTAAACTTGCAATGATGCAATTACAGTTAATCCTTTCTCATCGATACATCTCATTATTACTTCTCATTTTCACTTTTCATTTCATAATCATACTCTGGTACGCTATCATCTCATATCAGTTCTCATATTTACCTTTCATTTCATAATCATATTTCTGTATTCTATCATCTCTTATCAATTCTCATATCATCTCTTATCAGTTCTCATATTGTGGATCATGATCACGGTGGTACGAAGTTAGAATTCTCTTCGTATCAATCTTATATTCATATTTCATATCGTGTCATGTCATCGTATAGATGAAACATCATTAACGTCTAGTCATGACATTCTTCATGGAATTCTCATATACTAAGCATATTATCATATCAGGGTTTAATATGCAATTCATGAAATTTTTCTGTATAAACCGCTATCTTTTCAAATCATATCATATATACTTTAGGACATGCTCAACATATGAATTTTCAATTCATTTCTAATTTGCCTTAAAGACATGATAGAAACATATTCATTTTCAGTTCATGTATTCGTTTTCGGAGCATGTCTAAAACATGTGCGGTTTTAAAACATTTTTCATATACTATAAATCATATCAGGTTTAGAGTTCATATCAAATCAGTCTATACTCTAAACCGCATGTCATTTCAAATTCGACACAAAATCTTATATGTGAAGACCGAGAATTTTCTAAATAAATAAAGGTATCCGGAAAATTTAATTTGGACAAATTGAAATCCAAATTAAATAAAAATGAAAGTGGAGAAAATAAATTTGGATATCAAGAAATCCAAAACGTAATAAGAAATAAAATATGTATTTTGAGAGATTTATATAATGATATTATGTAAACATACTTTTGATAAATATGTATATATTCATATATGGAATATATGTATATATCATATGTTAAAATATCATTTTATATCAATGAATATATATATGTAATATATATATGAAATATATATATAATATTTTAAAATATATATAAATAGTTTATATGAAATATATACTTATATATATATATATATGAAGTATATGTATAGTATTTTAAATTTTAAAGTGTATAGATTTATACATATATATATAATTGATACAAACTTTATATATACATATCTATATGTATTTAATTATATGGTATAGTTATATATATATATATATATATATATATAAAAGATAAAGATTATAGATATTATAATTATAAATATATTTTATAATTATAAAAAAAAAAGAAATTGAAAAAAAAAAAGAAATAACGGAAGTGGGAATCAGGCCACATTTTCTCTTCTGTTTAGCAAAAACAGAAGAGAGACAATGGAAGCCAACCCGACGCCGGCTGAGCGAGGGGCAGAAGGGAAGAGCGAGGTGAGGCCGTCACCGGTAAGGGAAGAGGGAGAGGAGACCCACCGGCGCCGGAAAGAGAAAGAAGCGGTGCGAAAACAGAAGAGAAAAACCGAAGGAAAAAGAGGAAAAGAGAAAAGAGGGAAGTGGCGGTGCCGGCCGGTCTAGGCACCGCCACCCCAACCCCGAGCTCGGCGGAGCTGAGGGGAAGCAAAGGAAGACCGCCGGTGAAGAAGAACGACGGCGGAGGAAGGAGAAACGTGGAGGAGAAGAGATCGAAAACCCACCTCCAGATCCGCCACCGCCGGCGCCGCCGCTGGGGAAATGGAGACCAGATCCGGTCTCGTGGCAACCTCGGCAAGTTGTGGAGCGGCTGAACCGCCGGAATGGCTGGCCGCCGGTGACCGAACCGGTCAAGCCAAGCTGAACCGGCCTGAACCGGTCCGAACCGGTTCAGGCCAGAAAAAAAAAAAACAGAACAGAAAAGAAAAGGAAAAAAAAAAAGAAAGAAAGAAAGAAGAAAAGAAAAGAAAAGAAAAGGAGAAAGAAGGAAAGGAAGAAGAAAGGGAAAAAGGAAGAAAAAATGGTAAGGAAATTTAGAAAAAAATAAAATGATGGTATTTATTGAATAATTTATGGTTATATTGATGTAGTGCATTGATATTGAAATTGTAGTAAAACGGAAATGAGACGAATGGTGGAATTCGGCCAGGCTCGAAAAATCGGAAAGTGCGCTAAGCTTTGGCGAATAGGTAAGATACTTTTATAAAGCATTAGTAGTATCATATTGTATGTGGGATTTATGATTTTTATATGATGCATTTATGAAATGATTTTTTATGGAATTGTGATATTTCTATATATGATCCATTGATTTAATTGATATTAAAAATGCTAAGAGGACCCACAACTGATGGTGGGGGTCTTAGTAGAGACGTAGGAATTGTGAGAATCAACGGCTGTGGTATAAATTGTGTTTCCCTTGCAGGAGGTTAGGGAAAATTAAGCTGTTATGCTGCCGAAAATTTTAGGAAAATGTTTGAGGAAAAAGATTTAGTTTCTCCCATAAATGGAATTTTAGAAATAATTATTGAAAATAAACATGTGAAGGACTTTATTGTATTACCGGAAAAGGTTGATATTGGAATCGATAAATCAAATTATCTTAATATCTCAAAGTGATTATCAAGCTGAGATTGAGATGAAATAGATATTTGGAGGATCAACTGATAAGAGTAACAATGGTTATATAATATAAATTAAAAGAGAAAGATTGAAGTTATAAATTAGATGGTCGAATGATAGAATTGCGGAATTATCAATCGAGTGATGATTATAGGATTGATAAATTCAAATAAATGGACCGTCTTAGTGGTATGAACTGAGATTTTTGGCAATAATACGGATAGTCGCAAGGCGACTTAAATGATTAAAATACTGTTGATAGTGGAAATTGGCAAATTCTTTTAAGTGGTGAATTGCCAATCAAAAATTGAATTGAGGACGTTTATGGATAATTTTAACATGATATTACATTCTACAGGCCAGATGAAAAGTGAATTGAGGATTGTGATATGATTTTGATGATAGTGAATGAAAAATGAACCGCAAGTCGAAAATTCTGAATATGTACCAATAGGTCAAACCATAAATGGATTTGATATGCGATTATTGATTCTACGATCCTCGATGTCGACTCTGGAACAAATATTGAATGATGATATTATTATTTGCATGATTTTGGTAACTTGATGACTATTTAGAAATTGATGTTTAAATGCTTATAGAAACTTAGAGGATTCATACAAATGAAGCGATCCTAATATTGATGATGAGATGTATAAATGATTATTATAATAGTCGATGTGATTGAGAAAGGATATTGAATACCAAATGGTCTGAATACCAAGTGATTCGATTTCCGAATGAATTGAGTACTGAGCAAGTTGAATATTAAATTAAAGGAATAGTGAACGAAATAAATAGTGATTTACTGATTTGACAGAAAGAAAGTCTTGAAATCGAATAGTTGATGGCGATAAAGTTGAATGAATCGCTTCTCTGTATTTGATGAAAATATTACCGAAGTTGCATACTGAAATGTTTTACAGCATCGCATTTAAGCATGCTTTCTTGCAACTTGAAACATTTTAATAATGTTTATATGAATACTGAAAAGTATTGATTTGTTTTGAAATGAAAGTATATGGTAGATATTTATATATATATATTTTGATATATGAAATATCATACAGAATTTTACCATATGCTTTACATGATATTGAAAACAAAGCTATAGATTTAAATGTTTTATGAGACTGTGGCACCCTAAGAGAATTAAATTCAATAAAGCATAGTGGAAACCGCCTAATTGGAGCTTTGCTCATTAGGCAGATATGCTTGTCCGACAATAGTCGTGGACAGGTCTCAGTCACGCCTGATCAGTGGGGCTGAGAGAGATGAGGTCTATGGCCATAGATAGCGCCCTAGTTGGTTTCCAGGGGACGATATGATTCATTGCTAGCTACAGTGATTTAAGTCTTTATTGATAGAGATGATAGGGATCTAGCCTAGTCTCTAATTGATATGATATGAAGTCTAGAGTATGATTTTTATTGATATGAACTCTAGACTTGACATGATTTATATTGTACATGAAACAGATTTGAAATGAAATATGTTTTGAAACAGTACATGTTTTAAACATGTTTTAAAAGTCCATGAGATATGATTTCGACACTTATATGATTTATACGTAATTTTGTGTCGAACATGGCATGATATGCGGTCTAGAGTATAGTTTGATTTGATATGAACTCTAGACCTGATATGATTTACAGAATATGTTTTAAAAGTATATGATAAATGATTTCGACACTTACATGATTTATATAAGATTTTGTGTCGAATTTGAAATGACATGCGGTTTAGAGTATAGACTGATTTGATATGAACTCTAAACCTGATATGATTTATAGTGTATGAAAAATGTTTTAAAACCGCACATGTTTTAGACATGCTCCGAAAACGAATACATGAAATGAAAATGAACATGTTTCTATCATGTCTTAAAGGCAAATTTGAAATGAATTGAAAATTCATATGTTGAGCATGTCCTAAAGTATATATGATATGATTTGAAAAGATAGCGGTTTATACAGTAAAGTTACATAATTGCATATTAAACCTTGACATGATAATATGCTTCGTACACGAGTTTCATGATAAATGTCATGACTCGACATAAATGATATTTCATCTAGACGATGACATTATATGATACATGAACATATGATAGATATGAAGAGAATTGTGAACTTACACTGTGGTGATCATGATTTCTCTATAAGGAAAAGTGATATGAGATGATAAATTACAGGAGTACGATTATGAAATATAAAATGAATTAATATGGTGCTTCAATTGGACATGATGTACTCCGAGATAGAGGAAAATATAGACTAATAGTATATGACATTCAATTCGGATACGACAGATTGTTGTGTGATGCACTATAGTGTAAGGACAAGAAGACTGAAAAGTGGTTATGATGATAATTTTAAAAGTATAAGTGATAGACATATGACAAGAAATGAGATAATGATATGTTATCGATGAGAAAGGATTAACTGTGATTGCAAATTTGCAAGTTTTAAGCATTGCAGATTAAGACAGTGTAATCCTACTCTTGTATTTATATTAGTATCTTACTGAGCCGTGGTTTTGCTCACCCCACTAAATTTCATCTCTTTCAGATTATTGAAGTTAACATCTGCCATGTGAGCTGCTCAGTGGGCATCGGAGACTGTATATGGACTTGGTACTAGTCTTCTGAGGTATATGTTTCTTATAAATTACTTGTTTACATGTAAGACTTAAATTGAAGCACAGTACATATTCTGTTTAACAAGTCGGGATGTAACTAAGAACCGTTTCCGTGTTTGTTTAATATTTAAATGGAAGGACTATAAGTCACCTAGAGAGTATAGTAACTACACTGACACCGAATACAAACCTTAAAATGAAAAAGAAAAATTTAGTCCATAAATTTGTAGACTAAGAAAAGTATAAGTATTAAAGGAAAGTCGCGGCCTTCGGGTCGTGACATTATATAAATCATGTAAGTGTCGAAATCATTTATCATGTACTTTTAAAACATATTCTGTAAATCATATCAGGTCTAGAGTTCATATAAAATCAAACTATACTCTAGATCACATATCATGCCATGTTCGACACAAAATCACATATAAATCATATAAGTGTCGAAATCATATCTCATGGACTTTTAAAACATGTTTAAAACATGTACTGTTTCAAAACATATTTTATTTCAAATCTGTTTCATGTACAGTATAAATCATGTCAAGTCTAGAGTTCATATCAATAAAATCATACTCTAGACTTCATATCATATCGGTTAGAGACTAGGCTAGATCCCTATCATCTCTCTATCAATAAAGACTTAAATCACTGTAGCTAGCAGTGAAAATCATGTCATCGTCCCCTGGAAACCAACTAGGGCGCTATCTATGGCCATAGACCTCATCTCTCTCAGCCTCACTGATCAGGCGTGACTGAGACCTGTCCACGACTATTGTCGGACAAGCATATCTGCCTAATGAGCAAAGCTCCAATTAGGCGGTTTCCACTATGCTTTATTGAATTTAATTCTTTTAGGGTGCCTACAGTCTCATAAAACATTTAAATCTTTAGCTTTTCTTTTTAAAATCATGTAAAGCATATGGTGAAGTTCTTTAAGAGGTTTCGTATATAAAAATACGTATATACCATATACTTTCTTTTTAAAGCTAATCTATACTTTATAGCATTTATATAAATGCTATTATAACATCTGAAACTATAGCAAATTATGCTTAAAAGCGATGCTATGAAATCATTTCCGTATGTAAATTTGATAATATTTTCATCAAATACAGAGAAGCGATTCATTCAACTTATCACCATCAACTATTCTATTTCAAGACTTTCTTTCAGTCAAATCAGTAAATCACTATTTAATTCATTCACTATTCATTTAATTTAGTATTCAATTTTGCTCAGTACTCAATTCATTCGGAAATCGAATCACTTGGTATTCAGACCATTCGGTATTCAATATCCTTTCTCAATCGTCATCAACTATTATAATAATCATTTATACATCTCATCATCAATATTAGGATCGCTTCATTTGTATGAATCCTTTAAGTTTCTATAAGCATTTAAACATCATTTTCTAAATAGTCAATCAAGTTACCGAAATTATGCAAATAATAATGTCATCATTCAAAATCTGTTCCAAAATCGACATCGAGGATAACAGAATCACAAAATCGATAGTCACTTATCAAATCCATTTATGATTTGATCTATTGATACATGTTCATCATTTCCGAATTGAGGTTCAATTTCATTCACTATCACAAAATCGTATCTAAATCCTCAAATCAATTTTCATGTGGCCTTTATGGTTTTATCCGAACTTATGCAATTGTCGATCTTATTATTCAAGATCTATTCTAAGGTTATAAGCACAATCATCTTTTCACATATTTATCACTCATTTCTTTGAATCCATAATTGATCGGATTGTATCGTAATTCAATCTCCATTTCGATCTCTCGAATTTGTCCATATTATCACGTTCGGAATTATTTCAAAAATCAAGAAACCGAACTCGGTAAATTCTAGAAATCACTACTCCATTAAGAGCTTCACAATCCAATCATTTAACCATCAATTTTCAACTATGATCTTCTCTTCAAGGTAATATCGTATAATCATCGTTACTTCCATCAATACTCCAATTATCGATATTCCACCTCAATTTCTGCTCGATAGTCAACTTATAATATTAAAATAACTCGAATCATCAACTCTATAAGATTCACAACAAAATTTCTCACATTATTGTGCTCATCCATTAACCTTCTCAACTATTTAAAAATCCATTTTTTTTGACACAGTCATATCCTTTCAAGCTTATCTTCGATAATTCTTTCAAAATTCCATTTAGATGAGAAATTAATATTTTTCCTTAAACATTTTCGTGGAAATTTTGGCAGCATAACGGCTTAATTTCCTCTAAACCTCCTGCAAGGAAATACAATTTATACTTGCAGCCGTTGATTCTCACCAATTTTTACCTCTTACTAAGACCCCCACCATCAGTTGTGGGTCCTCTTAGCATTTTTAGCAAATCAATTTAATTGAATGCATCATATATAAAAATCAAAATTCCCACATACAATATAAAGCTACTAATGCTTTATAAAAGTATCTTACTTGGTGTTGAAGCTTAGCGCCTTGAGGAGCTCCTAGCATCGTCGGACACCAAATCACGTCTTTGTCACCTCCGCTACAATTTCAACAACACCAATTGCACTTGCATAAATACATATTAATAAACTTATTCAATAAATATAAATCAATTTATTGTTTCTTCCTTACCAATTTCTTTTCCTTTTCTTCTCTTTCTTTTTCCTTTCCTTCTTCTTCTTCTTCTTCCTTCTTTTCTTTCCCCTTTTCTTTTCTTTTCTTCTTTCTTTTCTTTTCTTTTCTTTTCTGTTCTGTTTTTTTTTTCTGGCCTGAACCGGTTCGGACCGGTTCGGGCCGGTTCACCTTCGCCTGGCCGGTTCAGCCACCGGCGGTCACCCTCTCCGCCGGTTCAAGCCTCCCACAGCTAATCGACATCGTGAGGATGCCGAATCTGGCCTCCGTTTCTCGATCGGCGGCGCCGGCGGTAGCAGATCTGGGACGGGCGGCGGCGGCTCCTCTCTTTTCTTCCTCTCCTTTCTCGCCGTTTTCTTCACCGTCGGGCGTTCCTCCCTCCAGATCTGGCTTCACCGGGGCTTTGCAAGGCGGCGGCGACCGGTGGATCGGCCGGCGTCGCCTCCTTTCCTTTTTCCTTCTCCTTTCGGTTTCCGCCTCGCCATTCTCTCGTTTTCGCTTCGCTCTGTTTCCTTTTCCTTTCCCGCCGTCGGCGTCGACTTCTCTTCCTCCATCTCGGCTCGCCGGCGGCGTCACTCCTTTCTCCGGTAAGCCAAAAGGTTGGCCACTTCTGTGTTTTCTCCTCTGTTTTGTAACAGAGGAGAAATGGGGGTCGGTTCCCCCCGACTCCCATTTCGTTTCAATTTTATATATATATATAAAATCATATTTATTTATATATATATCATATACTACTAAAATTTAATATATATACATATATACATACTTTATCTTGAAATATATGTGTATATATACACTTGATCTAAATAATATATATTTCGTATATATATATAGTTATTTCAAAACGTGTAAAAATATATTATATAATCTATTTATATAATTATATTTTTATTCACTTTTTTTTAACATTAAAAATATATTTATATAATATAATTTTATAATTATATAAATATATACCTTTTTATTTCTTTAATTTTTGGATTTCCTAATATCCAAATTAATTTCTCCAATTTCATTCTTATTTAATTTGGATTTTAATTTGTCCAAATTAAATTTTTTCCGGATACCTGTATTTATTTAGAAAATTCTCGGTCTTCACAAAAAAAATTTCACCAGTAGTGTATGGAATAATTATACCATTTTTATACCATTCAATAACTAATTACATATAAGAGAATTATTGCATCAAGAGCAACAAACCAATTAATTATAAATTAGATCGAACTCATAACTCATATATATTTTGTATTGTAGAGGTTATTAAGAAGAAAAGCTATAGTCGGAAAGTATTATCATAACAAAGTAAAGATAGAATTTCAAAAAGAAATAAGTAATAAATCAAAATTAAAATGAAACTAAAAATATGTTAGCAAAAAAATCAATAAAAATACATGCTAATTGCTAAAGAATTTTTAAATCTCATGAGTTAAATTTGTACTTGTAATAAAAGAAAATTGTTGAATTTTTTAAATTAAAAATAAATGTATAAATGAAAATGAAATTTATTTTTTGATTCCTTTCTTAACTAATTTTAAAAAATTTTAGTCGTGTCCATAGGAGAAAAACTAAATATGATAGTGGGTCGGACCAATCAATTTTGGCCCACTATCACACATAATCGGTCTAAACCAGCTGATGAACTGAGTCTGGCCCACTATCACGCATAACGGTCTGAATCGATTGATGAACCGGGCCGAGCCGGCCCAATTCATCACTTAAATATTGATGAACCGGTTCGGCTGAGTGAATTGGTTCATCTTAAATCGGGCCGAGCCGGGCTAAATTGGCTGGCCTAGTTTTTTTTTTTCAATTTTTAAATTTTATATTAATTCATTTAATAAAAAAATATATTAATATATTTTTATAATTTAATCTTCAAAATTTTATTTTTAATAATAATTTAAAAATAATTTATTATAAAGTTATTATAATTTATTTAATTAATGTAACAATAATTTAAAGATAAATTACTATAAAATTATTGTTATAGTAAACTGAAGTTATATTATGATTTTTTATGATAAAGTTGTTATGATATTTGATATTTGATTCAAACTATAAATAATGTTATTATGATAAAGTGATAAAGTTACTTATTCAATAAAGTTGTTAGTTTTAAAAAAATTATATTACTTCTAAAATTTTTAAATTTTGTTAAACTTATTTATTACATTTAAAATATAGTTTACTTATCGTTTAAAATATAAGTAAGTATATCATTTTGGATTTAAAATATTTATTCATTTATTTAATATGTTTTTAAAATATTCATTCATTTTGTATTTTAAATATTTCTTTATTTTTTAAACATAGACAAGCATATCATTAATTAATTTTGTATTTAATAATAATAATAATAATAATAATAATAATAATAATAATAATAATAATAATAATAATAATAATAATAAAGGAGAAAAAAGAGAGAGTAAGAGACCAAAGATTTTTTATATTGAAAACCCCTTCAAAAGCTAGAAGGGTAAAAACCACTGGACCGTAGTCCATGAAAATATTTACTATGACTAAACTTATTTATAATTTTACATGCAATTTACAAAAAAAAGAAGATTATTACCTATTCTTCATAATTTATACGAATGGCCTTAGAAAATTCTTCTTCCACCTTTGAATTATTATCAATGAATTCATTGGTCATTCCAAGTTCGACTTTGCGAGATTCTGTGTCAAACCAATCTTTAAGGCATGTTAACATGCACAATGAATCTGGATTAAGAGTGCTTCGATGGTCTCCAATAATTCTTCCACATGTCAAGAATGCAGATTATGAAGCAACAGAAGAAACTTGTACTGCAAAAACATCTCGGGCCATGGAAGCTAAAATTGGAAATTGTTTTTGGTTTTCTTTCCACCATTGGAGAAGATCAAAGTTTTCACCTACAGAAAAATCTTGACTTAAAAAAAATCCTATCTCATTGAAGTTAAAACTTCATTGAGTTGTTGATCCAAAGCTACCGGCTTTTCCTTTTAGCTTCATTCTCTTTTTTGTTGCTTCCTTAATTGCGTTCAAAATACTTTTCCTCTGCTACTTCTACTCTCGGTTTCTTCGTATAAATCTTCTTGTCCTCGATTAAAGTTTAACTACATTTTTGTTTCATAAATATTAAACAATTCTCGAAAAAGATTGTTAATTGAGGACTTTTAATCTTCAATAAAATCAAGACTAAGAAAATCTTTATAACAATAAAAAAATCTTTATATTTACTTCACCTTAACTAGGATCTAGTAAAGTTTCAATACAATAAATAGGAGGAATTGTTTCCTAATATTTTTAAAATTTTTCCTCCATATCATATACAAAGGAATGTAAAGTTTCATGATCCCTAAATTTTACATATTTATCAAACATTGTATAGATAATAGGAACAAAATAAGGTGTAGTTGGATAAAATTAAGTTGAAAATCTTTCGGTTGCATCTTTAAAGTAGATAATAAATCAACACAACATTCAATAAAAATCCAATCTTCTTCATAAAGTGCTAATTACGGGCTACTTATATAATTGTTATAAAAAGGAGTAATAAGTTCTTTATAAGGTAAAACAGAAGAAAGCAAACGATGAAGTGAGTTCCATCTTGTTTCCATGGGAAGTGGAAACGCTTTAACATATATATTATTTGCTATACAAAGTTGCTTCCATTGACATTTATTATTTGGGGTGCGGATCCATTTTGCTAAAATTTTAATTTTATCAATTAGATAGACCTATGCCACTACCAGTACTAGTAGAACTAAAACCGCTTTGAACACACAGCTTTATAATATGGCATGCACATCTTGAATGAAAAAATGCACCTTGCATAACTAGGTTTAAACTTTTAATTAACATAGGAATAGCTTCAGTATTACTCGAAGCATTATCAAAAGTAATAGCAAAAACTTTATTATTTTTGAGTTCACATAATATACAAACTTTAGTAATATATTTATGAATAGTATATGAATTTTATGCTTCTTCTATTACATATAAGAATAAAATTCGTTTTTGCATACACCAATCTTCATCTATCCAATGACAAGTTATAACAAGATAACTTATATCGTTAGTACTAGTCTATATATCAATAGTTAAACTAACTGTAGATGAAGTTGTAACATCCCGAATCCACAGTATAACATAATATTTACTTATAAATCACACATTTTCACTGGTTGGGCTGTTTGTGATGCTTAACCATCCGTTAATCACTTTAGTAAAATTAGTACTCTTATTCATTGTACCAATATGGAAGTATGCATTGTTACATTATTTCCATAAGATATATATACATTCCCTTTTACTCAAAGTAGTACTGTACAAATTTACTGAATATATAAGAGAAAGTCATATACCTTCGATATTAAAAATCTGTTGACTCTAGCAGTTGATAATCTCTGGAAAGTAATTCTCTTAATCTAATATCAACAACCTGTGGAGTGGAAAATAAGGGATGAGCGACAACGTGCTCAGTAAGGAAGGTGTATACTGCTTATAAAATAAAACTATATCCCACAAAACGTTTCTTTTTCCCTAACAACATACCCAGTAGGAAAACAGTGGGTATAGTAAACAGTCTTTAATATTCAATTCACTGGCTAAACAGTTTACAATATAGTATAGTAAACAGTAAACATGATTCAATAAATCCTTTTAATAAATAGAAATCAATAAGTTGAGACTAGGCATCACCCTACAATTAAATCATACTATCATCGTTCCCAAAGGAACATAGAAATCATCCCCCGAAGGATACAGTAGATCTATGGCCACAATCTATAAGTGGTCCTCGGGTACACTTGCCAGGTGACCTCGAGACCTCTGATGACTTGGCAGGTTAATCAGCCTCGTGAAATAGTAATGCATGAAACTCGGGGCCTAAAGTCTCAAAATCACTTTATATCTCATAAAGAACCTTTAAGGAATTATTTCACATATTTCATCATTTCTGTAAAATGATTGTTTTCCAAAAAGGTATTATATTTTCTGTTTACAAAACATAGTAAAAACGGCCAGGTATTTCACCATTTTTCATGTGAGAAAAACACAAGTTAAACAGGCTTGCCCATGGTCAGCTCGCCCATTGCGGCTCGCCCATGGTCAGCTCGCCCATTATGGCTCGCCCATGGTCAATTCGCCCATTATGGCTTGCCCATGATCAGCTCGCCCATAAAAATATTCTCCCGAAGGCTGAAATATAACTCAATGGTTCGGGATCGCCCATCAACACTAGTCTTTCAAAACCAAGGGGTCGCCCACTTTTGGCTCCCCCGAACTATCACAAAAAGGGGTCGCCTATCTTTGGCTCGCCCGGATTTTATTAAAATAGGGGTCGCTTATCTTTGGCTCGCCCGGATTTTAGTAAAACAGGGGTCGCCTTTCTTTGGCTCGCCCGGATTTTATTGAAACAGGGGTCGCCTTTCTTTGGCTTGCCCAAAACATTACAAAGGGGTCGCTTATCTTTGGCTCGCCCGAATTTTATTAAAACAGGGTCGCCTTTCTTTGGCTCGCCCAAAACATTACAAAGGGGTCGCCTATCTTTGGCTCGCCCGAATTTTAGTAAAACAGGGGTCGCCTTTCTTTGGTTCGCTCGGATTTTATTAAAACAGGGGTTGCCTTTCTTTGGCTCGCTCAGAAATAACATAGGGGTCGGCTTTATAGCTCGCCCAACTCATGGTCTGTGAAAACAGTTTATCAAACTAATGCATGTCTCAAACCAAAATATTTTCTCAATATTTTTATAATATTTTACTCCACAGGACATGCATTTTACTTCACATACTACTCCCTTACCTGGTCTTACGAAGCCTAGCTTCCTGATCGCCTTTATCACTTCTCAATTCCCGACTGCAAAATAAATTATCAAGATTATCAATATATTCTGTTTGACTCTTTCCAATACTTTGGCAAGACTTGAGGCTAATCCTCTAGCTCACCCAATATAACTCGCCATTCATATATTGGCTTATGCGTGGGAGATCGCCCAAAATTCAACTTGCCATGCCTATGCATGTGAGATCGCCCACAATTCAACTTGCCATGCCTATGCATGTGAGTTTGCCATACACGGCTTTTTATTCAGAGGTGGGCTCGCCTATGAATTAAACTAGCATGTGGCGACCTCGCTCATACCACATTCCATGTTATTTAGCTCGCCCATAATAGCTGAGCTCGCCTATTTCTCATCACTTTTACAACGTTTCCAGCACTTAAATCTTCATATTTATTCATGTTTTATTTATTCCTTAACACCATCAACAACTTATAGTTCCATCATAGTAAATTGCTACATGTTATTATGTCAAGTAATATGCACATACCTCACTGAATTAACATATCATCATCATAAATCAAGGATTAAATACATGAATATTGGCTGGGACTTTATTTACCTTGTTTGATTGAGCCAACATAACTCACAATTTGTTTTGTTGTTCCCTACGTCAGTCCTCCTCTCCTTGATTTACTTGGATGGTTTTATGAGTGAAGGAAAATACATGAAGGAAGACTGGATGCTTAGGTAGCAAGAGAGGAATTCTTGTCAAGTAAATGAGGAAGAAATGAACTAAGATTAGGCAAGAAAAATTGGTAGTGTCGATCTTGAAGAGAATTGTCTTACATTTTGTTTAGCTTAATCAACTTTATAGCCGGCTATTAAGTCTTGTAGCTTCTAATCTCTTTGCTCATCACTTTCCTTGTCCTTTAGCTCATTAATTGTTGAAGAAAAATGGTAGCCAAAGGTACGGCATGGTAACAATATTTTACATTCATTAATTTGTATATAAAAGCTGCAGCCAAAGGATGATGTGCTGAGATTCTTTTCTTCTCAATTCATCCAACACAGCCGGTTTTTCCTTCTAATAGAAGTGGCGTGCAGCAGCAAATTTTCTACTGCCTATTGACCTATTTTCTTCCTTGTCATATTCTTCAACCAATACAAATTTTTCCATGTTGACTTTGATCTTTTTGCCATTAATTATCTTTCACATTGCATGTAAATCGGTTAAGCTATTTGGTGTCTAAACCGATTGGTACAAGGAGATGCAAAGTGGCGTGAAGTCCACTCCTAGCCTCTTTTCTTGACTTTCCTTCATGCTTCATTTTCAAAGCTTCCTCCAATAAGCTGCTAGGCATCATGTTATGTTTAATTAGTACTTATTACATACCATTTTATCTATGACTTGAATTGCTTTTCCTAGCAATTCTTTCCAACCGAATATACTAAGTGTAGTAACATTGTTGGTGTGTTGTCCATCTCCCTTGCCTTTTCTTCACTTCCTTTGTTTGCTATTAAGCTCATAATTCCAAAAATTAAATTTCCAAAAATTTCATAATGTAAAGTGGAATTGCATACTCAATAATTAGTTAATTCCACTAAATAATTTATTTCGGTTATCCATCATTTACAATATGCTATACAGTATAATAAAATCGGGTCTCATAGAAATATTAGTAAGTTTTTCAATTAAAGCTTGTCTATATTCTTTAAACATATCCATGCAATCTTTTTTAATGTATGTCTGGAAACAGATTTATATGCAGGTTGTAAATATTTACAAACAAATTCTAAATATCCTACTAAACTATGTCTAGCTTGAACATTATCAAAATTAATTTTTTTTCCACCAACATGTGTATTAATTTGAGATTATTTACCTTCAGTAATTTCATTTTCTTCAGCATCAGGATTAATTTTATATGCAGTAATTAACTGCCTTTTATACATACCTGTACCGTCACAATTTCCACCGAAGCTATAAGCGTAAATAAAACAATAAATGGAATAAAGTTATAAGTATATTAATCATAATTTACTTTATATAAATACATATATAAAATACCATATTATTTTAAAACTCTAATTTAAATAAAAATTTGGAATATTGGTTAATGCTAATTATGGAAATTTCAAATGATCTATTGATATTATCTCTACCCTAATCCCCGTAAAATCATATTTTTAATTCTTTCAATTCGATCAATATTCCACATGCATACACAGTACGTTCCTACACTACTTCCATACTTGTTCCTTACCTCAACAGCAGTGTGGGATAATCTTCCGAATTGCACCACTACGCCTCTTATTTCTCCGAATTATAAGCTGTAAAATAACATTTTAATATAATCAATATTCACTGCTTAAATTCATAAAATTCCTTTACTTGCCTAAACTCTTATTTTGAATCATCATTACTTAGAAAAATATTATGAAATTCCTAGGATCTTCCATGGTGGCAGAATCTTTCATTAAATTTTCATTTCTATTTCAGCATTATTTTGCATCTTCACCACGCCAATATCATCATCATGCTTGATGGCCGAATGGCCCCTTTTATGGATAAGCCCACTTAGCTTATAACCCCTATTTTCCATATCACATTATATGTTATCATTGTAAA
Source organism: Heritiera littoralis (assembly GCA_031772115.1). NCBI lineage: Eukaryota > Viridiplantae > Streptophyta > Magnoliopsida > Malvales > Malvaceae > Heritiera > Heritiera littoralis. Next base: position 1,462,115 of record JAPDPK010000064.1, read on the forward strand.
TTTTCCAGCTATCAAAGTCAGTCAAATTTCCTCCCATTTTCCTGCACCTATTCACACCATCTTCATGGCTGCTCATCATGGCCGAATGGCCTTACATAGACTAAGGACTTTTATTCCTTTAAAATATAAATTCAATCATATTTAATATATTCTCACCCTACCAAGTTAGTCAAATCAACCCAAAATTTTCTCTTTTCTTTTCTTAATGCGGGCTACCCAAAACAGAAACATTTTCTTTCTTTTCTCAGCACACGTTTTTGACTGGTTTGAGTTTCATACTCATTTCCATATTATGGTCATATGAATCACATCCTAAGCTGCCAAATTTTCCTACCGTTCACACATAAAATTAGCACAATTTTCTTTTCTTTTCTTCCATATTCAACTGTACAAAACAGCCAAGTTTTTCTCCCTTTTCAGCCCACGTTTGTTGACTAAATTAAAGGCTCTACACTTATTTTCAAAATATGGTCAGCTTCCACTACAACAATTAAGACTTTTAGTGACAATTTGTTTGTGACCATAAGTAATTTCGTCACAAATATTCAGCTTATTGTGACAAAAATTTTGTTTGACACTATTGTTATAAGTAATTGTGACGTATCAATATTTGGTCACTATTATAATAACAATTGTGACGATTTAAGTTTTTTTACAATTAAATCGTCACTATAAAAGTATTATTGTGACAAAAAGTAACTTGTCACTAAATTTTCGTCACTAATAAATGCACAAATTGGCGCCAAATAATTTTTGGCGGGAAATACTATACTTGTGACAATATATAAAGTAGTCACTAATTTTTAAAATTATTGTGACGATAAAAATAGTTTGTCACTTAATAATTTACTTTTTGTTATAAAAATTTTTGTCACAATTAAACATAATAAATTAATGTCGATTACATATCGTCACAAATAGTGAATTCACCATTGTAACAATTTAAATCGTCACTATTCTAAAAATTATAATAACTGAAAAGTACAAACTAGTTTATTATCATTTATATTAACAAATTTAAGAAATTGTTTTTATTACAATTTTGTATTTTTTATTTTGTATGCTTGAATCCAATCAATTTTATTATTTGGATAGTATAAGGTACTCGAATCCGTTACCCATTAATGTTTACAAATATAAAAAAAAAAGATTCATGTTTATGATGGGATTTCAATATTGCCAATTAGCTCTTAAGACAAAGCCAAGTGAACCAATTTTAGCATTTAAAGTTATTTACTACGAGAATTATATTATATGTAACAAATTAATTAAGGTATATAATTGACAAAGTGTAATACAAAAATTATAAATTTAAATATAATTTTTGAAATTAAACTAATGAAACTTTCATATTAAAGTATACAATTCTTGATGGTTTAGTATATAAAATATAAATCTTAGTGCGCACACACAAATATTGTTTTCTTTGTAACTTTTTATAATAAAATAAAAATGTTTTTATTTGACTTGAAAAAAAAAACAGAGAAAATTGAGAATGAGACTATATACTTATAAGTAACAACTTACTATTTAATAATATAAGCATTGATCAAATCAATCTAGATCCAATATTAATAACCTACCACACATATTACACGCACATATACGTACATGCATAATATTTTAACAAAATATATATGTTATTGTAAAATGTTATAATATAATATACAAATCACTATGATAAGATACATATGTTAATAATCTATTTTTCACACATTATAAAATATTATATATTTGAAAAATAAAAAATAATACATTTTATTATAAATAACATGTATAATGATAAGAGTTTATGCAATTTATTTTATATAACATGATAAGGGAGTTTCACAATAAAATGTATAAAATTTTTAAGATAATATACATATATCAATTATATATTTTATATAAATTATTCTAATCATATTATAAGAGTTTATAAATTTTAAATGAAAAACGGGAATTTTTTTTTTAATGTATAATGACAAGAGAATATATAATTTATTTCAAATTACATGTTTACATAAAAAAATTAAATAACATAATTTATTTTAAATTATTGTAATTTATAAAACATTATTATAAGTAACATATTAATATTTATTCTCACCACTCCAACGCACACCGTTTAATGTTTATGTAAAAACCTTACTTGTGTTTTTCTTGAAGCCCTAATTCTTTCTTCTCCCCTCCCTTCCCTTAGGCGGCCGTTCTCTCATCTCTTTCAAAATTTAGAGACAAAGCATCCTTATGCGGAAAATGATTGAAGCTTCCAGATTTCCATATATATGGATTGTTTGAGCTGTGCGTGGCAATTGAGTTGCTGCTGGCGTGGCTTTTCGTTGCTTGCAGGGACGTGTTAGCTGAACCTGGTGCAAGCTGTCTTGGTGAACTATGGCTGCTCATGTTTGTAGCAGGTGGCAGGTGTGTGCGCAGGATGACAGAGCGAGTGGTGCGTGGCAAGCTGTGGAGAAGAGTGGAGAAGAGCCGCATGTTAGATGGCATGATCAGGGCTTGTGCATTCTGTTTGGTTTTTTGCTCAACATATTCTGTTTTTACAATTTTGCAATGGTTTAGTTGTTAGTTTATTATAGTAGTTTAGTAAGTTATATTGTCATTATATTATTCTAATTTATTATTTTGAGTGTTAGGTTAGTAATTGATTTTAAATTAAAAATTATTAGTTAGGATTAAATTTTAATTTTAAGTAACATTCATTTTATGGTGTTTGTTTCCTGAAAAAACTTAGGAAAACTTGAAGGAAATAAAAGAAAGATGAAAATGCAGGAATCTCACTTCAGTTAGTTCTCCACAAACTTAAATAGTGCTGTGTGGTTTTCTTTTGAATTCTGATGTCTTCACCACTGCTTGGCGTAGAGGAGGAAGGGGATCAGAGCAATGTAACTTTACTGGATTCTTCAGGCTCCATGGGTAGTGTGTGCTAGGATAGCTCTGAGTTGAAGGAGCGCAACTACATGGGCTTGTTTGATTGTTCTGTGGATAGCACTGTTGTCTCTGCTGAGTCTGAGGAAAGCCAGGCTAGTTTGAATCTGAAGGCAATAGAGCTTAGGCTTGGGCTTCCTGGATCGCAGTCTCCTGAAAGAAATCCGGAGCTTTGCTTGTTAAGCTCTGCTCAACTTGATGAGACACCTCTTTTCCCTTTGCATCCTTCAAGTGATGGTCACTGCTCTGCATCACAGAAGACTATGGTTTCAGGCAACAAAAGAGGGTTCTCTGATGCAATGGATGAGTTCTCAGAGGGTAAGTTTCTTTCTAATTCGAAAGTCCATGGGATGCTGTCACCCAGGCCTTCTTCGAACTTGGGACTTAAATCAGGTTCTGTGCTTGAGAACCTTGGGGCTCAACCATCAAAAGCCGAAGGGATCATGAACCAGAAGGTGGTGCAGGATAGACCTCATGCTGCCAATGAGACCAGGGCCAATCCTAATGCATCTGCAGCCAATAACAGTGGAGCTCCTGCTACCAAAGCACAGGTTGTAGGTTGGCCTCCTATTAGATCATTTAGGAAGAACTCCTTGGCCACCACTTCGAAGAACACTGATGAAGTAGATGGAAAGGCAGGGCCTGATGCTCTGTTTGTTAAGGTCAGCATGGATGGTGCTCCTTATTTGAGGAAAGTAGACTTGAAAAACTATTCTAAATTTCAGGAGCTCTCTATTGTTAATGAATTGGGTATTTGTAAATTATAGATTTTTTTCATGAATATTATGAATATTTGTAAATATTTTAGTGGAATGTAAATGATATTGAATATTATTTCTTAAAGCTAATGAGTATACATGAAGTGTTTGGAAATCAATCTTGCACTTTCTTTAATGTTATTCATCGTATATAATAATAATAATAACATCATTATTATTATTATTATTATTATTATTTTTTAAGAATACTTATAATATTTGTGACACTATTTTGGTAACTATAAAATTCAACATGAGAGTGACAATTTTTTTGTAACTATTGTCAATATTCTTAGAGACGATATTGTTGTCACAAAAAAATCAAGTTGTAGTGACAATTTTTGTTTGTCACTATTGTAATTTTTTTAGTGTCAAAACCTTTGTCACAATAAAATAAGCAATTGTGACAATATAATTTGGTCACACATTCTAATATTTTTAGAGACGAAAAACTTTGTCACAAAAAAAAGAGTTATTGTAACGACTTAATAATAATTGTCACTAAAGAAATAGTGACGCTGTTTTTTGTGACGACATGTGACGACTTGAAAATTGGTCACTATAAATTATAGTGACTAAATTTTATGCTTTTTGTGACTAAATTTTTCTCCACTAAAAATACTTTTTCTTGTAGTGTTCCTTCCTCATTGTTCACGTCAATAACACTTATTTTCATATTCAAACCCTCATGGTTGAATATAATACAGCACACCAAATTCATGTTTTTTTTTTATTAAATTTCATGGCTATTCTTAGTTTCATGGTCACTATAGATTTTCTTATCTTCCATTCCATTTAACGTCACCATCTCCCTACGGAATCATCCTAACCGAACACCCAAGGCTGACCTATACATGTTTATACTTCAAACCAAGGCCACACATAGCTCACACTCCATAAATACAGCCATGAAAAATTAATAAAAGTGTCTAAAACTCATGCTGAAATTTACCTGTACAGAGGATCGGTACTACCAACGTGAAACAATCCACATCTAAGGTGTTTTTGGCTGAGATTTTAGGAGGTTTAGGAAGCCCTTGAAGTGTAGAATAATTTTTATAAAAGAGCTTAAGTGAATTAATGCAAGAAAGAGGGGGTTCTACTAGGAAGATCGGTGAAGAACTTGGAAGAAAATGAGGAAACAGAGAAGAAAACGCAGCAGCAAAATGCACGGCTGAAGTTTATAGAAAATGGTGGAAGATGTTGTTTTGTCCTTATATTATTGGTTATTATTTATATATTTAATTTATAATTTTTAATATAATTGCAAAAGGTCTAAAATGCCTATTTAAATTGTTTTATTTTCATTTTGTGTCATTGTACAGTATTCTGACTTCCAGGTCAGAATTTTTATAAATTTTAAATATTTATTTTATATATTTTAGGTCAATTTTAAGTCAAAGATTGACCACTTTGACTATCCCTTGAGAAAAGTCCAATTTGCCACTAAATTATCTTATTATTTTCATTCTTATCCCATTAATATTTTATTATTTTTACTTTTCTGAATTTATATTTTATTTTTATTATTTTTCATAGATTTAGGTCAAATATGGTCATAAGTTGACTCTTAAAGGGGTTTGACCAATTATAGGTAGTGAAATCACTAAATTACCCTTAATCGATAAATTTTCATTTCGTTCATATTGTTTTTAGTATTCTCACATAATTTAATTCATGGGCTGAATCCACGTGAAACTTCTTTATGCAAGGATTCTCTTATAACAGTCTAGGTGTCCAAAGTCAATTGGATTTGTTTGGTAATTCGAAAAATTATTTCGACCTATGGACACGATCATCATTTTTAAATTTGTTGTACTAAAACTAAAGTACACTAAGGAAAAAGAATTTAGAAAAGTGAGCTTCTTACCGATTATACATCTCGAGCCCATGATTCATAGTTTGCCATTTCGGTGTCCATCCAAGCTACCATTTATGCTGTGGGACCTACTTGGTAGGTTTATCGATTCCTAAAAATTAATCTTTATAATTTGTCTTAATATATTAACTTAATGCATTAAAGAATTATAAGAAAAATTAGAAAATTTCAAGATCTCACACTCTTGCACACCCTAATTCATGGTTCTAATTTAATTCAATCTTAAGGGAATATGGAAATAACTTAAATACATGGAAATTAGCAAGAAAACTATGAAAAAGTCTAAGGTTCCCAACAACTCACCTTGGCCAAAACTTCAAAGAAGCTCTCATTATGGAAATGGCCACTTTAAGTTATGATTTGGGTACCAAAAGAAAGAGCACTGAAAAATAGACTGAGTTTGTTAAGAAATTTTTTGGTTTCAGTATTATTTTCACTAAGTTTAAAGGCTTTTTCTTTCTCTCTAGGTGGTGGCTATGGTGGACATGAGAAAGCTTGAAGATGATGGCCGGCCATGGTGTAGAAAATTGTAGGAAAATCTATTTTACAATATCTCTCATGAAAATTACCAAAATGCCTTTCTTCTTAATGAAACTTTCTCATTTTGCCCTTAAAGTTTGATTTTGTTGAAAAAAATCTATCCCACCTCCAAAATATTTCTTTTAATCATAAATCACCTCTATTTTACTTCCTCTAATGGTTGGTGGAGCTTTTGTCGAGGTTCCATTACCGATTTGAGTGAAATTACCGAAATAGCCCTAACCGTAAAATCGCATAAATTTCTATTATTACACCCAATTCATTTCATCAGTCTACCTATTCTAAGACTTTATTTCATGAGGAATTATTTATTTCAGACAGTGGGTCAAAAGTCCATTTAGTTTGACCGTTATTAATAGAAATTTTGACAGCCTATGGACTATATCGTCATTTCTCAAATTGTTGCACATTTTCCAAAACATGCGGAAATAATTGAGTTTGAGGCTATGATTCTTACCATCATATTTTTTGGCCTGAAATATCGAATCCATCAAGTTCCACCTTCATCTGGACCTTGGGAAATCAGTAGGGCCCACTTACTACTTTACCTTAATACCTAAAGTATAATTCAAAATTTATTAATTATAAATTATTAAATATTCTTAATTATATAAATAAAATTAAACAATACTTCAAAATACGAGGTCTCACAAATGGTTTCTTTTTGAAGCATTAGAAATTATTTATATCAAACTTAAACAGGTGTGGAAACTGGGGTGTTTGTTTCACATTTGATTCATGATTTTCTCTTGTAAGGCTAGCAATAGTAGGCAAAACATTCACCGATTGTCTAGCTATGCTCAAAGGTGTTCAATTTTTTATTAAAACACAAAAAATAATGGTGGCTATAGAGAAAGCTACAACTCATGTCCTAATAAGACAAATCTTTAGTGTCACAAATCCTCTGTCTTATTCATGTATGAGAATATTTCTTTGCTCTTATCATTATGCTTAAAGGGTAAAAAAACCCTAAAAATAATGATATAAGCAATTAAACCCTTAACATTTGTTTGCAATCAATTGAACCCTTACATTTAGATTTACATTTAATTCAGCCCTTATATTTCGATTTACACTCAATTGAACCATTCTTCAGACGGTAATCGTTACGACCATTACTTTTTTTTTTTCCAAGTAGATTTAAATGCCCATATGGCAAATTAACTAGAAAAAACAATTCCACTATCACAAAAATAATCCATGATGAAAACTGTGTAAAAATAATTCATTTATCTTTTTTTATTTATTTTATTATTTTCATTTTCATTATTATTATCATTATTTCATTTGATGTTCAAAAAAGAATAATAAAATGTAACAAAAAGTAAAACATAAAAGACAAAAATTAAAAAAATAAAAAACTAGAAGAGTGATTTTAAGGAAACCCTGGGTAGGAAGTTGGAAATCAATTATAGGGTTTTAGAAATGATTCTAATCATAAACCCCTAACCTACACAAAAATTGTTGTGAGGATGTTTTTGAAAGAAACCCTAAATAATAAATCAAACCCACTAGGCTTGAAACAACCCAGAACAAAATACATGCAAACCCAAATGTAGAGAAACCAAAATCGGGCAAACCAAATTCATTAGAGAAACTAGATTTGGGAAAACCAAAAATCAAGAATACACATCAAATTGTTATAGAATAATGGAGCTTGAGAATTGCTAAGATAGTACAGAAGAAAAGACCAGAAAAGAAGAAGAATTTGAGCAGGGAGTATACTCATTCCATAGTTATTTCATGACAGTACAAAAAAAGTATAAAAACCAGTACAATAGCAGCATATCTTGATCAACTGGATCGAATCACGTTAAGATAACTATAATTCTATAATGAACTTAGCAATGCCAACTAACTCTTATCAGCTTAGTTTATTCCTTTAGCTTAGCTTAAGCGTCAACTGCTAGCTCGTCATACTTTGGCTCAACTCAACTCTATTTAACTTAAGTGACCTTTGGTTCTGCTCAAATACTCTGCCACTCATGATCAGCTATTGCACCATCGTTAGCATCCTGGTTTTCTCCAACATTCATGACAACACCACCCTCTTCAACTAATCCTTGTCCCAAGGATCAAATGTAGGGAATTGAGATTTGAGTATCGAAAAGTCCTCCCAAGTAGCATTCTCTGGACTTAAATTAGACCAGACTACTAAAAGTTGTGTAATTGCGTTATTGTTTCTCTTCACTATCCTTTTATCTAAAATAGCAGCTGGATAGACAAAAGGTTGACTATCATCTCCCACCTCAGGTGGATTAGTACTAGCTACTACTTTACTTCCAATCTTCTTCTTCAGAAGACTGACATGAAATACTGGGTGGAGCTTGGAAGTAGCAAGTATTTGCAGTTTATACGCAACCTTGCCTATTCTAGCTATCATAGTATAAGGCCCATAATACCTAGAAGTAAGCTTCAAATTTTTCCTTAATGTTAGAGAAGTTTGTTTATAAGGTTAAAGCTTGAGGTACACCTAATTACCAACATGAAACTCTCTTTCTGATCAATCTTTGTTAGTGTAGAATCTATGATGAGCCTTCTTGAGCTGATCAACTAACATCTTGCTCAATCTCTCCCTTTCTTGTAAAAGTTTTGCCATATTAAATATCCTGGCTTTTGTACTATTACCTTAATGAAATCTAGTTGGTGGATAACCATACAAGGCTAGGAATGGAGTCATCTTAAGTGCGTGTGAAAACTAGTGTTATACTACCACTCTGCAAGAGGCAAAGCTTGAGCCCACTTCTTTGGAGTAAGAGAACATATACACCGTAAGTATTGCTTGACACATTGGTTGAGCCTCTCCGAGTAGCCATCACTTTCACGGTGGTATGCAGTACTGAGATGGACACTGCTACCTAAAAGTTTCATGAGTTCCTGCCATACTAAGTAGATGAAGATCTTATCTCGATCAAAGATGATAATTTAGGTGCACCATGAAGTTTAACCACCTGGTCCAAATATAATTTTGCAACTCCACTAGTAGTATTAGGATGAAAAAGGGCAAAAAAATGTGCATATTTAGTGAGTTTGTCAAAAACCACTAGTATGTAATTAAAATTAGCAGATTGAGGCAAACCCTTCACAAAGTCTATAGTGACCACTTCCCAAATTTAGGTAGGAATGGGCAAAGGTTGTAGCAATTCAGGTGGGGCAACATGCTCACTTTTGTTTTTTTTTGGCAACTTCACATTGTTGCACATAGTATTGAACTTGCTGCATCATTTTAGGCTAGTAAAAGTACATCTTCAACCTGTAATAGGTAACCTGCACTCTTAAGTGACCTTTTTGAGGAGAGTCATGAAGCATATGCAATAATTGGCTCCTTAGTTGACCTTAAGCTCCTACATACACCCTTTCTTAAAACCTCAACACTCCATTAGTAAAGAAATAATTTGAAATGTTGTTTGGGTCAATAGTCAGAGCTACTATCTTCCTTTGAGCATCATCATCACCTACATAGGAATTCTCAATCTCAGTCACCCATCGAGGAATGGCAATGGTAGATGTTAAACTACAAAATTCTCTCTTTTCCTCTCCTTGCCTTAATAAAGCATCTGCTATAATATTGGTCTTTCCTTTTTCTATATTGTATAGAATAATCTAGTGCTAACAGCCTTGTTAACCCTTTCTTTTGGATTGTGGTAGTTAAGTTCTATTCCAATAGATGTTTAAGGGCTTCATTGTCTATTTTAATCACAAATGTACTCCCTTCCAAGTAATGCCTCCATCTTTCCATAGCCATAAGAATAGCTAAATATTCTTTTTCATAGATCAAGAGATCCACATGTTTTAGACTTAAAGCTTTACTTAAGTAGGTAAAAGGCCTTCCTTCTTGAGTCAAGATAGCTCCTACACCTATAGCGCAAGCATCAGTCTCTAAACAAAATGTTTTACTGAAGTTAGGTAGTGCCAACACTGGTGTCATACTCATTCTCTATTTGAGTTGCTGGAAAGCTAAGATTGCTTTAGCAAACCAATGAACCTGTCCTTCTTCAACATGTCAATAAGGGGCTTAGTCAATACACCATGGCCCTATATAAACTTCCTATAATAGCTGGTTAAGCCTAAAAACCCTCTTAAAAACTTAAGGGTCTTAAGCAATGGCCAATTCAACATAGCTTTCACCTTAGAAGGGTCTATAGCCACCCCTTTCTATGAAATTATGTGTCCAAGATACCCAACTTGAGTTTGGCCAAAAAAGCATTTGCTTCTTTTGGCATATAACTTGTTTGACCTCAAAACTTCAAACATGACCTATAAGTGAAGCCTATGCTCGCCCAAAGAAGGGCTATACTCCAGTATATCATCAAAGAAAACTAGTATGAACTTCCTTAAATATTCAGCAAATATATCATTCATCAAGGCTTGGAAAGTGGCTAGTGCATTTATGAGTCCAAAAGGCATGACTTTGAACTCATAATGTCCACGGTGTGTCTTAAAGGCTATCTTGGGAATGTCTTTAGCCTTCACTTTAATCTACCAGTAACGTGACCTTAGGTCCATATTGGAGAAGAACCTTGCACCCTTAAGTTCATCCAATAAATCTTCCCCAACAGGAATTGGAAACTTATTTTTAACAATCATTGCATTAAGTTGTCTACAGTCAATACACACTCTCCAAGATCCATTTTTCTTTTTAACCAATTGACATGGAGATGCAAAAGGACTTTTACTAGTTTCAATGATTAAAGCAGCCAACATATCTGCAATTTGCTTCTCTACCTCTACCTTTCGATGATGGGGAAATTGTGATAACCGTAAATTTTTTAATTTTTGGAAATTAGTAATATTGGAAATAAACATTGGAGAAAATAGATAAGCGGAAATAAATAAAATTATGAGATCGGAAGATCAGTGAAAATCCCGAGAATTGAGGAAGAGACGGATTGGGAAATTTGAGTGAAGAAAATTAAATTGGAAAAAGTATAAGATGAGAAATTTTGGAAAATAATGAAAGGAGAAAATTTAATTTGGATAAATGGAAATCCAAATTAAATAAAAAAAATGAGAAATGAAAGAGAAATATATTTATATAATTATATACTATATAAATGTATTTTTATATAAATACATTTGTATTGAAATACTAAATAGTATATATTAATATACAGAGGTATATATAGATATATATACTATTGTATAAATTTAAATAATACATATGTATACGAATATAACATTTTATGTATATATATAAAAATATATATATATATATATATATACACACATGTAAAGAAATGTAAATATTAATTTATATTAAAGTTGGAATAAATATGTATATTGTAAATACAATATATATTGTGTTTTCTACATTTATGTAAAGATATATATAAATGCTAATTTATTTAAAGTGTGTATATATATATATATATGTATATATATATACAGATATATATATATTAAATATATATATATGTATTTGATTAATATATAATATATATCTTTATATAATATATATATAGTACAATACTATATATTTAATACTAATATAATATGTATAATATAGTACATGTATAATATATGGTATATATTATATGTAAAAAATATAATTTATAGTATATAATATAGTATATTATATACTAAAAATAGAAAGACAAAAATAGAAAGAAAACTGTTAACTTTAAATTGCAATATATATTTTGAAATGACAAAAACTTAAGTAAGCTTTAATGTTTTAATTCATATTGTAAATTTGCCTTATCACACATGATTTTCTCAATCCATTTTTAAGTGTTCATATCAAATATTAAGACCATGATTTAATGATATATTCTTATGGGTCTTAATACTTTATAAAATGGTTTTCAATATTAAGTAATTTTCTCAAGAATTATTGAACATAAGTTTAGAAAATTACTTATAAGTTTTTGGACAATATTTTCATTTGAGAAAGTCAAGAAAAACACCCTTAAAGCTTATAAATGTTTTGGGTTGAATTAAAATCAAAAGCCATATCATTTCTAACCCAAAAGTGCAGGAAAAATGCCCTCTGGAAGCATGGGATCGATCCCATATGAAAAAGGATCGATCCCTTTTTGGCAGAAGCACTCCAATGCGTGAAATGAAGGAAAGTATCAATCCCTTTGGTGAAAGGATCGATCCCTTTACACCAGAAAGTCCCCAATGGCTAGTTTCTGTTTTGGCTACAACCAACGTCCACAAACCATCCAAGGGACTATAAATAGAGGCTTAGAAGCTAAAGGAAGAAGGAGGAACTACTCAATCAACTCCAATACTCATTTTCCTCAAATCCTCAGGCCTCAACAACAAATCAAGAGCTACAAGTCTTCATCTTCCATCATTCACTTATCTCTTGTATTGCTTAGCACAAATCTTGTATAGGCTTTCACTTTTGTCTAATTTCTGTAATCATTTGCCTACTTAGAGGCCTTCTTTGATTGCACCACTTGTAAACCAACTCATTCCTTGTAAAAGGGGAGGTTTCTCTTTAACCTTAGAAAAAGAGGGAGGTTTCTCTTAAGCCTAAGAAAAAGAGGGAGGTTTCTCTTGAGCCTAGAAAAAGAGAGAGGTTTCTCTTTAGCCTAGAAAAAGAGGGAGTGTAACAAATTCAAGGATAGTGAATTTGGGAAAATCCTTGGGATCGTCTCAAGGTAGAGGACGTAGGCAAGGTTGCCGAACCTCTATAAATCACTTGCGTAAATTTCTCTATCCTTACTCACTTTACTTATTTACAATTATATTTTTATTTATTGTATTGAATCTATATTGTATAATTGCCTAGCTTAGAGAACTTAGAAAATATCAATATAGGCTAGAGAATTTAGAGAAACCGAAAAACGAACTTAAGGTTAGCGAAAAACCGATTCACCCCCCTCTCGGTATAGCCTATAGAGCCAACAATTGGTATCAGAGCTTAGGCTCGAGATTGATTTAGACTAACCTCTATCGAGCAAAACGATCATAAATGGCTCACTTGAATGTAGGCACATCCCTATGAGAAGAGGGACAATCATTAGTTAGACCTCCACTCTTCAATGGTGAAAATTACTCATATTGAAAAACTAGAATGATGTTATTTGTACAATCAAATGATTATGAAGTGTGGAGAATTATATTGAATGGTTCTAGAATTCCCATGAAGAAAGTAGATGGAAAAGATGTCCCTAAGAGTGAGGATGAGTGGGACACAAATGACATGAGATTGGCACAAATGAATGCCAAGGCTATGCACACCCTATTTTGTGCTTTAGGTCCCAATGAGTATAATAGAGTATCATTATGTGAGAATGCCAAGCATATATGGGATAAATTAGCCATCACACATGAAGGGACCAATAAAGTGAAAGAGACCAAAGTAGGAATGCTCACACATGATTATGAGCTATTTAGGATGAAAGAAAATGAGTCCATTAGCGAAATGTTCACTAGGTTTAATGATATAATTAATGGACTTAAGGCTCTAGGCAAGGCTTATTCTAATGTTGAAATGATAAAGAAAATTTTGAATAGCTTGCTAAGTCATGGGAGGCAAAGGTAACCGCAATAGAAGAATCTAAGGATCCAAATACCTTATCTCTAGATGAACTTATGGGCTCTCTACTTAGTCATGAAATGAAATTAAAAAGAAATGAAGAGCCTTCAAAGAAAGTAGGGGTAGCACTTAAGTCTTCCACTCATGAGGATGATAGTGATGAGAGTGGAAATGAGGAAGAAAAGGAAATGAAAATGTTTGCCAAAAGATTCAATAGATTTATGAGAGTGAAAGAGAGAGAGAGTAATAGGAGACATCAAAGGGGAGAATCAAGTAGAAGAGAAAAGGACCCCTTAGTATGTTATGAGTGCAATGAACCGGGTCATACTAAATTAGATTGCCCCTTACTTAGGAGAGAAAAGGATAGAAAGCCTAAGAAGAAAGCATTTGTGGCTGCATGGAGCGATAGTGATAGCTCCGATGAGGAAAACGTAGATGAAGAGGTAGCTTACTCTTGCTTTATGGCTATTAGTGATGATGAGGCTAGTTGTAGTTCTAGTGAAGATAATGATTATACATTTGATGAACTACAAAATGCTTTTAATGAATTAGCAAATGATTTTCAATGCATAAACTCCAAATATAAGAAAATCATTGCTAAATTGAAAATAGAAAATGAAATGCTATTAAATGCCAAACTTGAATTTGAGAAGAAATTAGAAGAAGCAAATCTAGAAATAGATGAAGTAAATAAAAAGAACTTAAATTTGCATAATTCATTTTCTAGATTTTATATGGGTCAACAAAAGCTAGACCATATGTTAGAGACCCAAAGAGCTTTCTTTGATAAAGATGGGTTAGGTTATAATGCAATACAAAAAGAAACTCATCTAAAGAATTTCCTAGTGAGCAAAAATACTATGCATGATTTATCTCTTACATGCTCACTATGCAATAGAATAGGACACTCTGCACAAGCATGCACATATAGAAAAACCACATTTAGAGGAAGAGTGGTTAGAAAAATGTGGGTACCAAAGCATGCAATAAATAATGATGATTTGAGTTTGAAATGGATCCCCAAAGGATCAAAAATTGTTTGTACTAACTCTCATGGACCTAAGAAAATGTGGGTACCAAAGCATGTTTGAATATGGTTTGTTGTATGAGTGTTAGAGCATGGGAATACAATGGAACAATGGAGTTTAAATGCTCAATGCATCCTCATGGAGTTTGCTTGTGCCAATGAGAAAAAGGAAGAGCTTGGAAATCCATCCTTACCAAGGTCACAACAATTCTTCAAAGAATGGCACAAGGTGGATTCAACTATTCAAAGCAAAGCATTCTCTAGCAAAGGAGTATTGTAAGCTTAATTCCTTACTCCTTAAACTTTTTAGTGTTTATGCCTTGATGATATGGTTTGTTGATGATCTTAGATGCACTATAAGTTGAATGGAGAAATAAAAGGCATGATAAATGATTGGATAGTTTTTGATGCAATATTTGATTGAATAAAAAGCATGTTTAGTTATTTTGAAATGATTATTGGATTTCTGCATTTTGAGCAAGTTTTCTATGTGTTGATAATGTATTTACTTGCCTCAAATTGCTAAATATTTCATATATGCAAAATGCCATGTTATGTGCATTAATGAAGAACTTGTATGATGGAAATCATGGCATGTTGCTCACAAAATGTATGCTTTGATGATATATGTGCTTAAAACCTATGTGAACAAGTTTGTTTTGACATATTTATGAAATTCAATGCATTGGTTTTGCCAAAACAAGCTTAACTCTCAAAATGACCTCCTTTGAGGCCAAAAATGCATTTATTGGTAAAAATCCTTCCAAAATTGCAAAATCTATTGATAAATGGTTTTTCATTCATGTTTTTCATTCATACAAGTCCAAAATCACGTTTTACAAATGTTTAAACCCTTACTTGGACTTAAAATACTCAAAAACGAAGTTTTGGCACCTCACAAGTTGGATTTTCTATCAAAAATTTGCAGAACCAGGATGAGGGATCGATCCATCTACATACAGGATCGATCCCTTTGGAAAAACTTGCAGGAAACTTGATTCTGGAGTTTAGGGATCGATCCCTTTGCTCATGGGATCGATCCCTCTAGGCAATTTATGCCCTTTTCTGCATTTTTAAGCCTTAGTTGAGAAGTTTTCTTAATTCTCTTGATATCTTCTTTCTTCTCAACTTAAAATTCAATATTTTAACTTCCTTTTGATGATCTTTAATATCTGAAAACTCACTTTTCATTGATATAATGCTTCAACTCCATCAACTTGTGTTATTTCCAACAAATGGTATCACTTTCAACAATCAATATCATTTTTATTGAACTCACAAGTGCAAAATCATTCTTCTTGTTGAAAACATTCATGAATTGCATAACTCTTAAAATAATCTTGAAACATACTTTCAATGAATGCTTAAACATAATTTTTAAGAATTATTTCAAGAATTTATGTATATATTTGAGAATTTGATGAACTTGTGCATAATGAATATTATTCATTCCTTTTGTTCATCTTAGTCAAGCATGCTTATAGGATTATGTCTCTTAGCTTGACTTATCATTCCACACTAGGTTTCATAATAATTTTACATCTAGTGGATTGATTTCAAATGTAAATTCAATAATTGGTAATGGTCATTGGCCTATAAATTGTGATGGTAAATGGATCCTAAATGTTCAAATGCATGAAACTTTATCATCCATGTACTTAAATTTTTCTTATGGCTAAATTATTAAAGAACTTGGGCTTTAATGAATCTTTCCTTGCTCATAATTGGTTAAGGACTTGAATTAGAAAATGAGCATAGGATTTGTATGCTTGAAACCATGGAAGAAAATGTGTTTGCTTGAATTCCTTGATTTTTTGAATCTTCCATATGGTATCAATTTGTGAATATGAATATGGATTAATATTTTATGATAGTGTGCTAATGTTTAATTGATCCATATGCATATTTGAAGATGTGTGATTGTGTTCTTGCATATTTAGAATGATTATTTTCTTGACATGAACACACTACACATAGATATTAGATTCATGCAAAATGCCTAAGTCAACCATTAATAACAATTGGTATTTAGATTGAAATAACAATTAGTATCATTGGCAACCATATTTTCAACAATTGGTAAGCCAAATCTAAATTGCCAATTTGTATGAGCTTTAAATTGACAATTCTTCTCATGCTCCTTAGATTGAAATGACAAATAGGGAAGAATCCATATAAGACACTTTTGCATGAAACACTTTTGTGCTAGAATTTGTGATTAATTGATGTATGATTTAATTCTAGACACAATATTTATTGAAAATGATTTATGAGCACATGCATATGATATGTTATATAATTTTAGCTCATAATCATGATGTATTGCCATGCACCTTAGTTAGACTTTAGAGAACAATTGTTATACTTAGGTGCTTGCTTAATTTCTTACCAATTGAGACCTTATTGCAAAATTATTTATAAACAATTGGTTTAGGATCATAAGTCATATTCTTTACTGAATATTTCATACTTTTTGTGAATATTGACTTATCTATTTGTGCTATGAGTCCCATGTACTAACATGTTTCTTGTTGGATGGAGCATATTTTTATCTCTTCTCACATTTTTTATTTTTCCTTCTTTTTGCTATGACAAAAAGGGGGAGAGATAGATATTAAAAGGGAGAGATATTAAGGGGAAGAGATAATGGGGGAGAAATAGTTTGAAAAGGGAGAGATATTAAGGGGGAGAGATAATGGGGGAGAAATAGTTTGAAAAGGGAGAGATATTAAGGGGGAGATTATTTTCAAAACCCATGCTTATATTAAGGGGGAGCTTTATAAAATCCTACTTTATTTGAGGGGGAGTATTTTATAAAAGAATTTTCAAAGCAAATTTACATTAAGTTTTGTCATATCAAAAAAGGGAAGATTGTTAGCTTTAAATTGCAATATATATTTTGAAATGACAAAAACTTAAGTAAGCTTTAATGTTTTAATTCATATTGTAAATTTGCCTTATCAGACATGATTTTCTCAATCCATTTTTAAGTGTTCATATCAAACATTAAGACCATGATTTAATGATATATTCTTATGGGTTTTAATACTTTATAAAATGGTTTTCAATATTAAGTAATTTTCTCAAGAATTATTGAACATAAGTTTAAAAAGTTACTTATAAGTTTTTGGACAATATTTTCATTTGAGAAAGTCAAGAAAAACACCCTTAAAGCTTATAAATGTTTTGGGTTGAATTAAAATCAAAAGCCATATCATTTCTAACCCAAAAGTGCAGGAAAAATGCCCTCTGGAAGCATGGGATCGATCCCATATGGAAAGGGATTGATCCCTTTTTGGCAGAAGCACTCCACTGCGTGAAATGAAGGAAAGGATCGATCCCTTTGGTGAAAAGATAGATCCCTTTACACCAGAAAGTCCCCAACGGCTAGTTTCTGTGAGATACAACGGTTAGTTTCTGTTTTGGCTACAACTAACGTCCACAAACCATCCAAGGGACTATAAATAGAGGCTTAGAAGCTAAAGGAAGAAGGAGGAACTACTCAATCAACTCCAATACTCATTTTCCTCAAATCCTCAAGCCTCAACAACAAATCAAGAGCTACAAGTCTTCATCTTCCATCATTCACTTATCTCTTGTATTGCTTAGCACAAATCTTGTATAGGCTTTCACTTGTGCCTAATTTCTGTAATCATTTGCCTACTTAGAGGCCTTCTTTGATTGCACCACTTGTAAACCAACTCATTCCTTGTAAAAAGGGAGGTTTCTCTTTAGCCTTAGAAAAAGAGGGAGGTTTCTCTTAAGCCTAAGAAAAAGAGGGAGGTTTCTCTTGAGCCTAGAAAAAAAGAGAGGTTTCTCTTTAGCCTAGAAAAAGAGGGAGTGTAACAAATTCAAGGATAGTGAATTTGGGAAAATCCTTGGGAGTGTCTCAAAGTAGAGGACGTAGGCAAGGTTGCCGAACCTCTATAAATCACTTGCGTAAATTTCTCTATCCTTACTCTCTTTACTTATTTGCAATTATATTTGTATTTATTGTATTGAATCTATATTGTATAATTGCCTAGCTTAGAGAACTTAGAAAATATCAATATAGTCTAGAGAATTTTGAGCAACCGAAAAACGAACTTAAGGTTAGCGAAAAACCAATTCACCCCCCTCTCGGTATAGCCTATAGAACCAACAAAAACAAAAGGAAGGAAATCGGGAAGAGACCCGATTCTGCGTCTCGAGGCAGCCGACCACTGTCGACCGGCCAGGTGAGGAAAAAGAGAGAGAAAGGGTAGAGACGTCGTCGTCAGCCGAAGAGGAAAGGAAGAAAGTTGCCGGCGGCAAAAGAAAAGGAAGGAAATAGGAGCAAACAGAAGGAAAACCGAAAGAGAAAGGAGAGAAGGAAATCGACGGTGCCGACCGGTCCAGGCACCACCATCACCACCTGAACCTCGACGGAGGTGAGGGGAAGAAGAGGGAAGCCACCGATGTGACCGACAACAGCCGAGGAAGGAGTAAAGAGAGGGGGAAGGAACTGAGCATAAACCGAACAGATCAGCCGCCGAACCAGGTTGAACGGAGGCCACCAGCAAGTTCGCCGTGGCACCTGCCAGCTGAGGGGCCACCGAACCGCTGCAGAACCGGCCAATAAGGGAGGCTAACCGGTCTGGCCAGAAAAAGAAAAGAAAAGAAACAGAAAGAAGGAAGAAGAAAGAGAAAAAGGAAAGGAATTTTGAGAATTCAAAAAATACGAAAATTATTTTCGATTAATTAATTAAATAAATTATGGAAAAATTCTAATTTTTAGAATTTTATTTCCAGAAATTCCTTGATGACCGAGACGACGAAATTGGGAGAGGTGAACATGGGTGCGACCTTTGAGAGGCAGTCGCCGACCCGAGACAGGTAAGGGAGACATGTGCCGCCTGTAAGGATATTCGGCCACATGTTTTAAATTATGCATTTAAATTTTATAAATGCAATTGACAATGATTGTTTGAAAATTATGGTGAATTACCGGTTGAAAGTTATAAAACTGTATTTTTCGTGCATGAGGCTAGCCAATCGGCAGCCGTTATACTGTCAAAAAATTATCGAAATTTTTTTTGAAATTTACCGAAAATCACCGAAATTCATAATAAATGATTTGATTTCACGAGAAACGATTTTCAGCACAAAAATCGAGAAATCATGTAATTTTCATTAAACATGAATATACGGAGTTTAAATTTAAAATATTCATGTTTTCGAGAATGGTGAAAATGAAATCATCGAAAATTCACCTGGTAAGTGATATTTCACGTAAAACGAGATGGAAATTGAAAAAGACCGAAGTGAATATTTTTATAAATATTATTAAATATTCACTTGATTTCATATAAGACCTTTATGGTTTAATTATGAAAATAGTTAATTAAATAAATTCCATAAAGGTTAAGAAATGATGAAAAATTATGATTTCGAGACTAGAGGTCTCTACACGTGTTTTAGAAGGAAACATGGTTAAGGGATTTTGAAAGTGGAAAATAAATATTTTATTTTACATAAATTATAAAAATATTTGATTTGAATCCCGATTACTTTAAAAAAAAACCACGTTTTGCATAGAAAGCACGGAAAGGTGTGCGTACATGTTTTACTGTGGAAAAAGGATAGTTTTGCCCCTATATATTTTACAGTGATGATTTTATAAACTGTTTTCACCGTATGCAAAATGTGAATTATGCCTTTATGAATTAATTTTAAAGATGTGATTTATTTTATAAATTTCGTAAAGGCAATGATTTATACATGTGAGCCTTATGGATAATTGTGAAATATTTTATACTACTGTGTTTAAATCCATAAAGGCTATGGTACGGTTTTTATACTGTTTTGAGACTTAGGCCCTGAGTTTCATGCATTACACTTATACTGTTATTGTCACGTGGTTGATTGACCCGCCAGTCATCAGCGTCCCGGATGTCACCTGGCAAGTGTACACAGAGGACACCATATAGATCATGGTCATAGATCACATTATATACTGTTTACTGTGTCCCTTCGGGGATGATCACTGGTCCATTATTGGACAATGATAGCATGATTTAATTGTAGGGTGATGCTAGTCTCACATAACTGATTACTGTTTACTGAAAGGATTTGTGGAATCCTGTTCACTGTACTGTACTGTTCACTGTACTGTACTGTTCACTGTTTACTGTTTACTAAGCAAAACTGTACCAAAATGTTGTTTAACTAAACTGTACTGTTTACTAAAATGGTAGCCATTGGTTACTGTTTTACTGGACTGAAAGCTACCATTTACTGTTTACTGAACTGAAAGCTACCGCATATTGTTTTCTGAATTGGTAGTTATTGTTTACTGTTTATTGACTGAACCGTATCGAAATACCGTTTTACTGAATATTACTGTTTTATTGAACTGTAAGATACGGTTACTAAATTAAAGAGAAACAAATGTTTATTCTAAAAGAATAGCATGAGAATTATTTCTAAGATAGAAATAATCGAAGAAGTGTTTATCCAATGATTGGATATTTACAAACCACTGTACTGTCACGTGTTTTTACTGTACCGAAGAGAAGAGAAGTAAACCACTGTTTATTACCGAACAGTTACGTGTTTTTAAAGTATACTAAAATTAAGAGAAATAAGTTGTTTACTTTGTGGAAAATGAAAATTAAATCGTTTTGAGAAAAATGATTGTAATACTCTCTACAGTTGCTTCTAGGTTCCGAAACAAGTAAGGTATTTTAAAATACCTGCCTTACTCTATCTGGATCCCTAGCCGACTGTAGTATCCTTCCTACATGTGAGCCTAGAGCTAGCTAGGAAGATTTAAAGAAAGCGAAAAAGTTTTTCAGCATATAGGTAGCTGAATATCAAGTGTGACATATAACTCTCTTACTGAGCCGTGGTTTGCTCACTCCTTATTTTTAAACATTTCAGATTTTGCTGATTATGAGATCCGAGGATTATGGAATCAAGGCTGCACATAACGGACAATGTGACAGACCGATCGAAATATGAGGTACGATCATTTATTTTCTGTATTTAGACATGTCTACAATACTACATTTTTTGTAAATAAGATAGGGGATGTGTATCATGTTAACAATGTTGTAGAGAATTGTTTAACATTTAAATGAAAAGTGAAGTATCACAGACAGCCTAACCGGATAAGTGGTATAGAATAACATGAAAAATGTGGTAACAGACCGTTACAGAAATCTATATGGTCTGAGATTCACTGGTTGAGCTCCTGCCTTTAATGGTATTTAGTGATCTTGAGAACACTGAGGTGGCAATTGTGATGATTTTTTGAATATATCAGTATAAGCATCAATCAATTCTTGCAATAGTGAAGGAACTTGCTGCTCTTCAATATCTACATTGACGAAATATAATTCTCCTAGCAACTTAGGATCCTTGTCAATCATTTTCTGCAACTTTTGTCCAAAAATGAGCTTAAGTTTGGCAAGTTTAAAATTACCTACCAACTTAACATTCTGCCCTTCTTTTTGAAATGCTTAAGACAACGTACTAAAGAAAAAAACCATTGGACTGTATTTCTTCACCAATCTACTCCAAGACCTATATCACTTTCACACATTAGTAATACCCTCATGTCATGTGAAAACTGATGGCCTTGCATCCACTAATTTAGTCCCTTGCATTTTGCTCCATTATAAAGCTTTTCACCATTTGCCATAGTGATAACTAGAGGAGTTGTAGGTTCTAACTCAACTCCTTCCTTTGTCCATTTAGGAACCACAGAGCTATGGGTACTGACACTGTCCACCAACACATTAAGAAGTTTCCCTCTTATAGTTCCTTCAATCCTGATTGTACTGTAACCTAGACTACCAGTAAGAGCATTGATGGAAATTTGGGAATCTTTAATATTATTGCATTCCTTTCCCATTGCAATTTCTCCTTCCATATCACCTTCTACAGTGAACAGCTCCTGATCTTCTTCATTTCCAGTGATAGTATTTAGCTGTTTCACCTTACATACATGTCCAAGTGAAAATTTGTCTCAACATTTGAAGTTCTAGTTTAAGGATCTTCTTTGGTCAATTAGTTACTGTCTATTTTGGTTAAAAGGGTAGGTCTAAGGAAGCTTTTGTGTTTGGTTAATTGTGGAGGTGGTTGGTTTTGGGTAAAGACCAAGATTTTGAACTGGTATAAGTCTAGTGTTTTCAATTTCTAGGGTAGTTCATGCAATTTGGCTTGTCTGTAGGCAGCATTTAGGGACCTTGCTTCATTTGCCTTAACTCAAGGCCTAATTTCCTCCTTTAACCCACTAAGAAAACTTGAAACAAAATAATCTTCAGAGAACTAAAGGTGGAATTGTAACATGTAAGCCCTCAATTCTTCAAATCTCTCCTAGTAGTCTTCTACAATAGACATTTGTGATAGCTTATCGAATTCTTCTATGACATTAGAACATCCCCTATCATAAAACCTTTGTCAAAGATCTTCAGCAAATTCTGACCAACTCACTAAGTTTCATTGCTTCATATAACCAGCAAACCACACTTTTGCCTTACCAACGAGATACATTATAGCTATTTCTAATTTTTGATGACCAGAAATAAAAAAGATTGCAAAATATTTTTTGCACTTCTTCAACCAACCTCTAGGATTGGTACCATCAAACAAGGGCAATTCAATCTTCAGTTTAGGTGCAAATGCATTAAAAGAATGCCATTCAACATTAGTTCCAACATTAACAGATGGTTTAAAACCACTTTGAATCACTATAGGGCTAACTTCATATTGATTTCTAGATAATAGACCAGGTTGATCAAATTTAGGCATGTATGTACCTTGATCTCCAACTATAGTTACTTCAATAGGGGCCTTACCTTCCCTCCTCGAATTGAAAGTTTGAATAGTGGATTCATTCGAAGTAGCACTAACCTCAATGTTAGCATGAACTGAGATTGATTCCTTTTAAACTAATATAGCCAGAATTTGACTAATATAGTTTTGATTCTCGGCTAGCTTGGCTTCAATTCCCTTACATTGCTCTTCCCTCCATTTAGGAACATTCTCATCAGCTGCCTTCAACATCTTGATCTTTCCTTGCAACGATTGACCTTATTTGTGAAGAGTATTGAGTTTGGTTCCTTCCGCCATCGTTGAGTATTTCTTATACTTTCCTAAGTTTAAGGTTGGATCTAGTCAGCTCTAATACCAATTTGTTATAGAATAATAGAGCTCAAGATTTGTTGGGATAGTACAGAAGAAAATACCAAAATAGAAGAAGAAGAACTTGAGCAGAGAGTATATTCATTCCATAATGATTTCATGACAATACAAAAAAGTATAAAACCAATACAATAGCAGCAAGTCCTGATAATCCGAATCCAATCATGTTGAGACAACTATAATTCTATAACTAACTCAGTAATGCCAACTAACTCCTATTACCTTAGTTTATTCCTCCAATACTCTAACTTAGCTCAATTCCATTTAGCTTAAGTGACCTTTGGTTCTACTTGAATAATCTACCTCTCTTGATAAGCTATTGTATCATTGTTAGCATCATGGCCTTCTCCAACATTCAGACACAAACAACCCATACACAAAATCCACTAAATACAATAAAACCCCAATCCCAAGATTCACAGCAAGTAACAATATTCGAGCCTAAATATATGTTTATTAGGGTAGATTTAGGGGATTTTGAGTTTGAAAGAGGAGAAGAATGGTTGAGAGCAATTGAGAAAGTGGAAACCTGTGGGTTTTCAACGACCATACATGGTGGTTAGCATTGGCTGACTTAGCGACAGGTTAGTCTTGCTTTTGGTTCTTTGTATTTTTAGAGAGAAGGGAGAGAACTTGAACTTAGAGAGAGAAAGAAAAGTGTAAAAATGAAATTGAAAAGTCGAAAATTTCTTAAAGTGATCTAATTATATTTGCCAAGTTGGAAATTGTTTTGCAACTTAATATGCCATGTCGCCATTTAAATATAATTAGAAAAAAGTAATGGATGTAATGGTTACCATCCAAAAAAAGGCTTAATTGAGTGTAAATTGAAATGTAAATACTCAATTGCTACTACCATTATTTTTTGAGGGCCTTTTTGACCTTTAAGCCTGGTAATATCTATGTTCTTGGTGATGTAGAAAAAAGGTAGATTAAACTTAGTGCATACTATATGGGATATGATGGATTTGATTCATGCTAGATAGGTAAGTTTCAAAGGTTGTTCGCGAAGTAATGCCCAATATATTTGTCATGACTCATGATCTTTCTTCTTATGTTTTTTTCTTTTGACATTAAAAGTTTGTTTGAAATAGGCAAAAAGAAACACTATACCTTTTTAGTGCATTGCAAAATTGATAATTAATTTTAAATTAGAATATGTTGACTTTCCCCAACAAGTGATAATTCTTTATAGGTAAAAGGGTTTAAAAATCCCCCCATTAATATTGGGTTCCACAATTGAACCCCTATCTTTTTTTTTTGCAATCAATTGGGTCATTAAATTTCCAATTTCACTTTATTGAGCCCTTTTATGGATAGAAATTGTTAAGTTCATCATTTTTTTGGCCACATGTACGGTACGATTTAACAGTTTTCATCCACAAAATGGCTCAATTGAGTGAAAATTGAAATATAAGGGCTCAATTGATTGCGAAAAAACGTTAAGGGCTCCATTACGGAAACTAATTTTTTTTTCAAGGGTCTTTTTGACCCTTTAGCCTTCTTTATATTGCTTCCTTGACAAAGTTACGAGAAAATAAAAAAAAATGAAAAAGAAGAAACTGCCTTTACTAACCTTTTTTATATATTTTATAAAAATTATAATAGTCTTTTTAAATAACATGCTTACTTTAAAACATTTAGGAAATATAAGTGTTACGTTCCTACACCTAAATTTTACCTAACAATTGAATCTTATTCCTACAGGAAATTAGTGGAGTGTTCATGAAAAATTACATTTTAAACCATGCAACATATAGGAACATTTATTGTGGGCATTTGCAGAGTACTACAAACATGTTCCATTAGCATAATCCTAGTAGACGGGTTTGAATCATTCACGAACTTGCGAAACTTTAATTATCAAATAACAAAGAAAAGACAGAATATAGGGATGTCAATTATGTATTATGGCTCTATACATTTTTTTCTCTTGTATCTTGCACAATGGTTGTTCATGAATGTACAAATATCAATGAGTTTATGTTCTGTCCTAAAAATGGAGAGGATGAAATGTGTAAATTAGCGTATCTTCATGTAATGAAAATAAATGAGAAGTTCTTTTTTTTATTTTTACCGTATATTATCCTTGGTCACCATAAACTTATTGCTATTGCAACAAGCCATAATTTTCAGTGAAAATAAAGAATTAAAAAAAATTAAAACATAGCCATTGGAGAGATTCCCATATTGCACATGAAAGTTATTGACCAAAGTTACTCGATTACCTTTCACCTAGCACAAACCAGTTTTTCAAGCTCTACTTATTGCTTATTGGCTTGTCTTTTATTCAAGGTGTTAACAGTGTAGATCAAATATAGAGGACATAAATATTTATGTGATTCGGCAAGAGTGCCTACATATTCGAAGGGTAGCTAAGAGCACAACTATATGAAAGGTGTGAATCAAACTGTTCAGTAAATACAATGTTCTTGCTATAACTAGTTGGGATTCCGAATATAACTAAAGTACAATAATCAAGAGACAGAAAGGTATACAAGCACAAAAACAGAGTTTGGATAATAAATAGAGCCTAAAAGGATCCATTTGCCTTGGAATGTATGCATATATATGGGCCATTTAAGGGGCTAAGATTTAAATTTCTTGAAGCCATTCAAAATTTCTTCTGTATAAGATCACCTCTCATAAAAAATAAAGGTTCGGATCCTTTAACATTCTAGTTTGCATCATTTTAAATTATTTGTTCCTAATTATTACCATCCAACTAAATAAGAAACCGTTAAACAAAATGTTGAATTTATAAAACAAATTAGATGCACATAGGCAATGTCATAATATAAAATACTATAAATAGCTACCTAGTATAATGCATGCATTACCATAGAAAAGATGGTCTATTTATTTGACAATCAACCCATTGAGTACAATGGCGATGAAAAGATACTATTATTAATTATTTGTGGGAAGAGAATGTATAATAAGTAACTAGTAGAGGAGAGAGCTACAACACTATGCTCGTTGTAGGAAAATAATCTTCATCAGTTGATTCAAATGTTTTGTTGAAATTTTTTCCGAATAGTTAAAGTATCTTTTTTATCTATAACTTTGCACATTTACACACACACACACACACACACACACACACACACACACATATATATAGTGTCAAAAGAGATACAAGTTAGGATGTTAACAGTTTTGGCCTTAATTATTTGTACGAGTTCTTGAGCACCGAAGTTCAAGCAAAGATGTTCAAAAATGGTGACCTTAGTTGGTAAGGACGAAGTTTAAGGAGAAATCCAAAGTGTTTTGTTAAAATCCTTTTTTTTGAAAATGTGGTACAAAGAATTTTTGTTTTGTAGCTGCTTTGTTATGATTCGTGTAATTACATTAAACAGTTGAATAATTAGTTATTATTTTAACTATAATTTAATTTTACAATAAAAAGACACGTCAATATGTGTAATCTTTTAATCGAAATTAGTCTACAGCTATTAGCGAAATGTAGTCTACTAATATAAAATATCAATTTATTTCTAAATAAATTAAAATTTATCAATGTCATAACGTGCTTAGTCCTGGAACCTAACATGCTAGACTTTAAAATCAATGAGTCGTCACCAACCATTCTATCCTAAGGTGTGATTGGTCACCTATTTTAACCAAAGGCAAGGTTTGGTCTATGTTCAAAGTTCTAAACTTAGAAGAACAGTGAAGTGTGAGGAGGAATTAGCTCTCCTACAATGCCCATCTTAAAATGGCACCACTTAGTCTTAGGTTACCTTCTAAATTTATTTGTGTTGTTCTTTAATTTCTATATGATTAAAATTGAAAAATATTTCTAAGTATCCTCCATTAAGCTAGTGGGATAATTTAAAAAATCTTTTTAACCTCAAAAGTATTCAAGTAGTACCATACGACTTATTTGAAGAGGCTCCATCATTGGATAAATTTTAATATTTTATGAAAAATCCCTATTTGTGACTCCTATTTCTAATTTATTCTTACTAACTTATCATTTGCATCATTTTCATTATTTTTTAATTATTTATTAATTCTTAATTTTATTTATTTATTATTTATTTTTATTTTCATTAGAAAATAAATATGAATTATTTGTTTCTTGAAAATTCCTTCTTTTATTCTTTTAAGCTGGTGAGATCATGAAGAACTTTTTCTCGTTTGGAGATTTTCAAAGTATTATTTAAGCGTAACTGTCTTTGAAATCTTATCATCGGAATAATCACAATTTATCTATATATTTATTTTTATTTAATTGTTAGTTAATTTAGACAATTTGATTTTGACTATTTTCGTTATCTCACGATTTTATTTAAAAAACTTAATTCTTCTCTTTTAAAATTTAGTTTCCTCACCCATCATTTTAATTTAATGCATTTCTAACCACTAGAATTTATTAAAATATTTCCCTAAATCCATTACAATAATTAACTAATTTAATTATAAATTATAAATTAATCTACCTAATTAAACTTTAACTATCCCTAAGTACTAATTAAAAACTAATGAAAATCCAAATTTAAATATTCACTACAACAAAACTTGAAATAAAACTTAGTAAACAAATAAATAAATAAACAACTTACCTATTATATTGAAACTATGCCGTTTTAGCTTTCTTTCTTGCCTTAATTTCTTTTCCTTCTTTCTCTCTTCAAACCGACCTTGTAGCAGGAACTAGGGAGGGCTCGACTTGCAGGCAACAACTCGTAGGGAGGACTAAAGATGTGGCTCGATCATGCAGCTGGCGATGTCAGTAGCATGAAGAGGGCGATGTGCAGGCAGTGGAGATGGTCAACAGCGACAATGGCATGTGGTGCAGCAGAGCAGTACAGGTACACGATGAAACAACAAAGGCGGAATGACAGAACAGCAGGAATATGTGGCAGCAGCAAGAAGTAGGCGCAAGGATGCTCAGCAATCGGCAAACGGAGAGATGTCTGCTGCACTGGCTGGTTCGATAGGCTTATAGCAGCAACCAGCAGCTTGTAAAGGTGGTACTTAGCAGAAACGAAGCCGGACGGGAACGGGCAGAGCAAAGGCGTGAAACAGGGATGCCGACGGTGCAGTGAAGCAGGATTGGTTCGGTTTACAGGCAGTAGGGCTATTGGCTCGGCTCTTTTTGATAGTGGTGATGAGATGATGAGCAGTTTCAGGTAAGCCAGGGTAGTACAGTAGTAAGCTTGGTGAAGGCCACGGGTTGTGATGAAGATGATGGCGTGGCAAAGGCCAGCAATTGGGATGATGATGAGCAGGTGGCAAAATGACAAAGGGGTTGTTTTGCTAGTTTGGGCAAGAGGCCATAATGATGGTGGCAGGGTGATTTGGTGTGTATATGGTAAGATACCAGGTGATGGTCCAAGAATGCATGAGTTCTTTTTATAGGCTAAGAATTAGAGCCTTAATACAAGTTGAATTTTCACTAACATTTATCTTTTTCCTTTTTTCTTTATTTCTTAATAATGCCATCCTGCTAATTAACAAATACAATCCTATTCTAATATTAATTCTAACTTAATAATTATTTTAATTTTAATCTAAAATTTTATTTATCAATAAATCCTAATCTAATAAATAATTATCCTATTAGTCATAAGTTAATAATTTATTTTTTTCTTTTATTTTCTTTTATTTTAATAATCTTAATTTAAAGTAATTCTTAATTAATCCGATATAATTATATTTAATTATTTAATAACCCTAATTCCCATGTTAATTCTAATTGTAATGCAAGGCCACCTAATTAATCAAGTTAGTTATTAACAATATAAAAGCCGGACAAAATAAGATGTCTACAGTTGCTCCTCTTTGTGCATTTACTGTGAAACAATATTTGTAGAAAAACAAAGACACTTGTTTGACACGAATTTTTTTCTTATTTTTCATCCCTTTTTTCATTTTTATTTTTTCAGAAAGCTCCCTCTAAACAGATTGGGAATCAAACTTTAAATTTTTATTCTCAAAGGTTACAAATTGCACCCAAAGGCTTTTGAAATTTTTCTTGGAAGATTTTGAAATTTTACTCTAAAGCATTTGAGATTTTATCTAGAGGATTTTGAGATTTTATAACATTTCCTAAGGTTAGGTCGCTAGACATTAATTCCATTGGAGTTGCCACCAATCATTTTTAACCTAGGTATGATTAGTCACTTAAATGACTCTGGTGTACATTTTATGTTTTGGGTTCAAGAGATCATTTACGTATAGAGAAGGTTATAGCATCCTTAAAATGCCCAAAATTGCTACCATTTTAATTTTATGTTATTTTAACCTAGTATTAATTATGTGGTCTTTTAATATATCTTTTTATTGTTAAATATTGAAAATTCTTTTAAGACTTCTCCATCACTCTGGATGAATTCTTAAAAAACTCTTCTCACCTCAAGATTATTAAGAAGTATCATTTGACTCCCTTAAAAAGACTCCATCGTTGCAAATATTTTAAAAATTTATTATTCCTAATTTATTACTTTATTTATTTGTTTTTGTTGGAAAGTAGAATAAATGCCAAGATCAGGATTGTTTATTAGTCAACTTTCTGTTTTAATGTTTACCTGCAGATTCCTTATTTTTAGGGATATGATCAGATTTTTATAATTATCTAGTTTCCTATTTTGAATTTCTAAAAGCTTACTTTCTGTTTAAGCTTTTAGTCTATATATTGTAATTAATGGACATGAATAAACAGACCTAGAGATTTTTTCTTTTATTAGCCTACTGTCCATCAACCTCTGCTTTCATGGTATCCGAGCCAGGTTTTCCTGCTGGAAGATTATTTCTGTAACACCAACAGAAATCCAAAACAGCTTCCATGGCTGGTACCGGCCAGTCATCTTCCTCTGCTGTGTCATCTAGGGGTTTACCCACTCAAATTCCTTCATCTAATGCCGTTGGTTCCTTCTCATCCTCTGAAATTAATCACTCTCTTCAAATAACCCAACATAAATTAAATGGGTTAAATTTCGGGAATGGTTTCAATCAGTTCTTCTTGTGATCAAAGCCAAAGGGAAGATGGGTTATCTCACAAGTGATGTCCCTGCACCTGATTTAGCAGACCCTAGTTATAAGACATGGGAGGCTGAAAATTCAATTGTCATGGCTTGGTTAATTAATTCCATGGAGCCTAGAATTGCGAGGACCTACTTATTCTACAAGACTGCCCATGAAATTTGGGTGACTGTTCAAGAGATGTATTCTGATTTACAGAACTCATCACAGTGTTTCGAAATCCGCTCCACACTTCGGAATACAAGGCAAGGCAATAGGTCAGTCACTGAGTATTATAATGTGCTAGTTGAATTATGGCAAGAAATGGATTTGTTCTATACAATAAACTGGAAATGTCCGGATGACAGTAAATTGTATAACCAAATGCTTGAAAACGAAAGAGTTTTTGATTTTCTTCAGGGGCTGAATAAAGAGTTAGATGAAGTTAGAGGGAGGATCCTTGGAACGAAGCCACTTCCATCTATCCGTGAAGTATTTGCTGAAGTTAGAAGGGAAGAAAGCAGAAAAAGAGTCATGTTGCAGTCGAACACTACCGAGGAGACTCAACTTGGCTCAGCCGTCGCAACAACTCGAGGAGACTCCAACCATAATTTTCGAAACCACCAGTCAAAGGAAAACAAGCTGTGGTGTGAACATTGCAACAAACCATACCACACTAAAGAAACATGTTGGGATATTCATGGGAAACCTGTGGATTGGAAGCCAAGGAGTCAACGAAAGAAGAACTCTTCAACAAATATAGCTGAAACCACTGCAGAAACCAAGAAGCTAAATGCAGCCACTTCCCCATTCACAGTAGAACAAATGGAGATGTTAAAAAACCTGCTAAATCAGCCTCGAAATGAGTCGCCTACCCTAGCAGCATCTACTGTTAATGTTGCTCAAAAAGGTAACACAGTCATCTTTTTTGTCAAAAAAGGAAATACATGAAGGGTGGATCATTGATTCAGGGGCGTCTGACCACATGACTGGGTCCTCTTCTGGTTTCTCATCATATAAAAGGTGTAATGGTGAAGAAAAAATTACTGTGGCAGATGGTAAATCTTCCATAGTGGTTGGTTTGGGTGATTTGTTTCTCTCTGGGTTAACTTTAAAATCCATTCTCCATGTTCCTAATCTAAGATATAACCTTATTTCCATTAGCAAATTAACTAAAGATCAAAATTGTGCAGTAACTTTTTTTCCTACTCATTGTGAATTTCAGGATTTGTCCTCGGGGATGATGATTGGCAGTGCTGAGGAACGAAATGGTCTCTACTATCTCTCTGGTTCTCCTTCAAGATCTTTGTCACCTGAAAAATTTTCTTTGTCCACCTCTTCAAATTCAGATGTTATTCTTTGGCATAAACACCTTGGTCATCCTAGTTTCAACTACCTAAAGTATGTGTACCCAAATTTATTTATCAATAAAGATGTTCGTTCTTTCCAATGTGAGCATTGTATTTATGCAAAACAATCACAAAAAAATCATCCTGCTCATACTTATCAAGCTTCAAAACCATTTCATCTTATTCATGTGACATTTGGGGTCCTGCACGATTTCCAAATGTCACTGGAACACAATGGTTTATTACATTCATTGATGATCATACTCGTGTGTGTTGGATTTATCTCATGAAAGAAAAATCTGAAGCAAGTCCCATATTCAAACAATTTTACAAACTTGTCACAAACATTTTTCAGTCTCCTATTCAGATTCTTTGAACTGACAATGGTGGAGAGTATTTTTCACATGATGTTAAAAATTATTTTATTGAGCATGGTATCTTCCACCAAAGCTCTTGTACAAATACTCCCCAACAGAATGGCATCGCTGAGCGAAAAAATCGTCACATTCTTGAAGTAGCTCGTTCTCTCATGTTTACAAGTCATGCTCCAAATTGTTTTTGGGGTGAGGTCGTGTTAACCGCTACATACCTTATTAACAGACTTCCCTCTAAAGCTCTTCAATTCAAAACTCCTCTCAGTTGTCTAAGAACATTATTTCCCCATGTAAGAATCCTTGATTCTCTTCCTCCTAAAATATTTGGGTGCACTGTATTTGTTTATAATTCTAATCCCACTCGAGGAAAACTTGATCCGAAAGCCATAAAATGCATCTTCGTGGGGTATTCTCCTTCACAGAAGGGGTATAAATGTTATTGTCCATCTAAACGGTTCTATATATCCTATGACACCACCTTCCTTGAAAACCAATCCTTTTACCCCAATGCTTCTCTTCAGGGGGAGAATTCAAGTGAAGAAAATCATTGGGATCCATCTATTTCTCTCCCAATCTCATACCCTTCTCCTATTGCATCTCTAGAAGAGTTATCTATCCAACAGTTTGAAGCCATACAAGTGACAGATCAAGGGGGAGAATCCGAGAAGACATTTCAAGGTAAACTTCAAGTCTACTCTAGGCGACCACGAGTTCCTCACCAAACATTAGATCTGATGCCAAATCCAAAGGAAGACACACTGTCTAAGGAAGGTAATTGTACAGTTGATGATCTTAATGTTCCTATTGCTATTACAAAAGGGGTTAGGTCTTGCACAAAGCATCCTATCTCAAGTTATCTTACATACTCTAAGCTGTCTCAAAAGTACAGGGCATTTACTTCAAAAATAGATCACATGGAGATTCCAAAACATGTTCATGATGCACTTCAAGACCAAAGTGAAGAGCTGCTGTAATGGAAGAGATAGCTGCCTTGAATGAAAACAGGACATGGGATGTGGTGGATCTACCCGAAGGGAAGAAAGTTGTGGGATGCAAATGGATTTTTGCTATAAAGCTTGGTGCAGATGGGAACATAGACAGATACAAAGCAAGGTTAGTTGCTCAAGGCTATATTCAAACTCATGGTATAGACTATGAAGAAACCTTTGCTCCTGTTGCCAAATTAAATTCCATTAGAGTAATTATTTCTCTTGCTGCTAATCTTGACTGGAAATTGCACGAAATGGATGTTAAAAATGCGTTCCTCAATAGATACTTAGAAGAAGAGGTGTATATGAAGCTACCACCAGGGTTTGAAGAAGAGAGTAAAACTGGTAAGGTGTGTAAGTTGAAGAAATCCTTATATGGACTAAAACAATCTCCCAGAGCTTGGTTCACCAGATTCAGCACATCCATGAAACAATTTGGCTACACACAAGGGCAAGCTTATCACACTCTATTTGTGAAGCAAGGAAAAGATGGGAAGAAATCTATTCTCGTAGTATACGTGGATGATATTGTTATCACAGGTGATGATTCTCACGAAATTGACAGCCTTAAAAGTCGACTACAGACTGAATTTAAGGTAAAGGATCTTGGTCACCTTCAATACTTCCTTGGAATGGAAATAGCTAGGAGCAGGAAAGGCATTTTCATTTCCCAAAGGAAGTACACTCTTGATCTGCTAAGAGAGACAGGAAAACTAGGGTGCAAACCTGCAGGGACACCTCTAGATCGGAGTTGGAAGCACAAAATAATTGAGGAAGATCCTCCTGTAGAGAGGGAAAGATATCAACACTTAGTGGGAAAGCTGATTTACTTATCACTAACTAGGCCTGATATTGCTTATAGTGTTAGTGTAGTAAGTCAATTCATGCATTCTCCCACCACGAGACATCTAGAGGCTGTGAATCATATTCTTCGCTACTTAAAAGGGACTCCAGGGAAAGGACTATTATTCAGGAAGAATGATCATCGAAGTGTTGAATGTTTTGCAGATGCAGATTGGGCAGGTTCGGTTGAAGATACAAAGTCAACCACTGGATACTGCACAAAAGTATGGGGGAATGTGGTCACTTGGAGGAGTAAGAAGCAGACTGTTGTTGCAAGAAGTAGCACAGAGGCAGAATACCGAGCAATTGCTTAAGGAGTGTGTGAACTAATTTGGCTAAGTAGGTTACTACAAGACTTGCATATTCCATTGGAAGAACCTACATGTCTTTATAGTGATAGCAAATCTGCCATTGGCATAGTTCATAACCCAGTCCAGCATGACAGAATGAAGCATGTTCGCATTGACAGAAATTTCATCAAGTCAGAAATTGAGAATGGAACGTTTAGTTTACACTATGTGCCAACCAAGTCACAAGAAGCAGACATTCTCACAAAAGCCTTATTAAAGTCAGAATTTGACTCAAATGTCAGCAAGCTGGGAATGATTGATATCTATTCACCAGCTTGAGGGGGAGTGTTGGAAAGTAGAATAAATGCCAAGATCAGGATTGTTTATTAGTCAACTTTCTGTTTTAATGTTTACCTGCAGATTCCTTATTTTTAGGGATATGATCAGATTTTTATAATTATCTAGTTTCCTATTTTGAAATTTTAAAAGCTTACTTTCTGTTTAAGCTTTTAGTCTATATATTGTAATTATTGGACATGAATAAACAGACCTAGAGATTTTTTCTTTTATTAGCCTACTGTCTATCGACCTCTGCTTTCAGTTTTATTACTTTTATTTTTATATTTTTTTAATATTAGTTCTTATATATTATTTAATACTATTTTATTTAATTGAGAATATCTTCTAAATTTTTCATCATTCGATAAACTTAGAAGAACCTTCTCACCTAGAAATTCCTCAAGTGTTACTCATTCGCAATCGCCTTAAAGATTTCATTATCAGAATTATTTGTTTAATTTATGTTTTATTATCCCATAAAATTTTTTTATTATTATTTTTGTTACATTCTTTTTACAATTATTATTTATTATTTATTTTTTATTATTTGGAGAATAGAGTGTTGACCTTAATTTCTTGAAAAAACACCTCCTAACTCTTCTATCATTCTAGATAAACTTAGAAAAGTTCTCTCACCTAGAAATGTTTCTAGTGTTACTCATTCATAATCGCTTCAAGAGTTCCATCATCGAGATGGTCTAACTAATTCTCAAAGGTTATTATATCATGATTTATTAGTTAAACATATATCATCATTATCAAAGCGTTTATCCTAAAAGATTGAGGTAGGCTACCTTAATCAATATCTGAACTCACGTTAGATCATCAATATGAATCTGATGCAACGCGTCGCTGAGTAGGGGATGCTTCAACGATGTTTTGATATTGATTCATTTCATGAGATGAAACTAGTTTTTTTAGCTGGTTGTTCAAAACTACCATCACCCTCCTCCTTTATTCGAGCTTGGGACCAGTTACGTTAACTTAAATAGGTGAAGTTATTAGTTAAACATATATATATATATATATATATATATATATACACACACACACACACACGTCCGTAGTTATTTTTTATTTCTTATTCTATTATTTATTATTCTAGTTAATTTTAGGTTTTACTTATTCTCCTTATTTATTAACTTTGTTTTCAATGTTTAAATTATTACTCTTATATACCCTTATATATTTTATTCTTTTTTTTTGGTCTAAACCATCCGGTATCCCCACACCATTTTGGTATGACTAATTCAGATTCGAGTCGGGTAGGACCCAAAGGGCGGCAAAGCTCTCTCTCAAGAGTTTTAATACAGCTGCATACCCAGGGCTCGAACTTAAGACCTCTGGTTAAGCTAGAATAGCCCATTACCAGCTGATCTACGTGCTCTTGGGTTATATATTTTATTCTTTAATCATCATTTTTGTTCTATATCATCTAAAGAAAAGCAGCTTGACATAATGTTCAACCACTAATAACACTTCAACATCATTAAAAAGAAACATAAGATGAAAACAGAAAATAAAGAAAAGCAAAAATTCTTCCCTTGATGATTGAAGCGCAAGCCTACAAAGATTGATTGGGCTTTGAAGACAATGGGCGTGGGTTTAAGTTTGGGCTGGAACCAATGAAAATAGAATGGGCCGTAATATGATGCAATTTTTTTGGACCTTTCACAACAATGGGCTGAGTTAATAATTCAGTGTCCTGGAGTCATGGCCTGTTGCATTATTTTAAACCCAATATTAGCTTCAAAAGATAAAACCAGAGCACTCAAGGTTGCTCTTGAAAACCAGAGGAACGTTATAGCTACTGTCCGATTCGGGTCCGCCCTCAGTGATCACCTGTTGCCGGCACCGTGCTGTCCCCATTCGCGGTGAATGCCTCGGTGAGTATGCTGCTGGTTATACCTTCCTGGAACCGGTGAGGATGCCCCTTTCGGTTTACTCAAGTCACAACACAACTGCAGCTACGCATGAAGACCAAAGAAGAACAAGAAGCTGCTGTACAGTACTGCCGTTTGACTTGGCTCGGGACCTTTTCAACAGCCACCAATCGCCGGTAATGAGTCACCGTCCGCTGTTGTGCCGAAAGCTCGAGTCGACTCCCCACCGTATCTGCGCCGCCACTGCCTGTGTTTCTACTGTCCACCGATGCTACTAGATCCAAGCACTGCCTTGCCGTAGATGTCACCTGTGTTCGCGGCGACCTGCCACCGCTCGTTTGCCTTGGTCGTTGCTTACCGCGTGTGGTCGTTGCTTGCCTGAACAGAATTCCCTCTAAAAAATTCTCCCTTTTATGAGATTTTGCTTCTTTTGTCCGGTTTGCATGAAATTATTTTCAAAAAATTATTTCTAAAAATTTGATTTTCTAGTAAAGTTAATATTTTTTATGTTTAGTTAATATGCTGAAAAATATTTTTTGTTATTTGTTGTTTTAATCTAATATAGATTAGGTTGAGTTTTAGTGAGAGCTTTTTTTTTAAAGTGACATAGGTTTAGAAATTATCTTTTCCTTTTGAAAATGAGAAGACAATTTCCTAAAATTCTTAAAGATTTTTATTGACTGAATTTAATTTTCTATTGACCAAAATTGTTTTACACATACCAAACACTAAAATATGTGAAAAATATTTTCGGGAAAATAAAATACACAAACCAAACGGATGCGAATATCTAGTATCATATTGTAAGAAACGACAAATAATTTTAAAATTAATTATAAATAATATATACATATATAAGATAAATTAAAAACATATATTATATATTTTAATAAGATTAAGTGAATATATGATAAAAATAAGAAATATGATTATTTGTAAACTCTTAACATGCTCATTAATAGAATATATTTTTAAATAATATTTTTATATTTTAATTTACTAACCAAAAGTTTAATTTTAATTCAATTTTCAATATTAAGTTATGTAAAAAATATGTTTTTAAGTTTTTTTTTTAGTTAAAAAAATAAAAAGATTATACTAATTAATAAGATTGAGTGATAATAATAATAATAATAATAATAATAATAATAATAATAATAATAACAACAACAACAACAACAACAACAACAACAACAACAACAATAATAATAATAATAATAATAATAATAATAATAATGATTGTTTGCAAACTTTTAACATATTCATTAATAATATATATTTTCAAATAATATTTTTGTATTATTAATTTATTGACTAAAAGTTTATTTTTTTCAAATTTTCAAGATTAAATTATATAAAAAGAATATGTTTTTAAGTTTTTTTAAATTAAAAAACTATTAAAATTGTATTTTTAGTTAATTAGTTCAGATCAGATTTTGATTTGGTGTGATAACCGCAAATTTTCTATTTTTGGAAATTAATATTAAAGAAAATAGATAAGAGGAAATAAATAAATTAAAGTAAATAAATAAAATTTATTTACGAGATAGGAATATCGTTGAAATTTGAAAATTAAAGAAGTGAGGAAATTGAGGAATTTAAATTTGGATAAATTGGAAATAAGAAGAAGGATGAAATTATGGAAAACAATGAAGAGATAATTTAATTTGGAGAATGAAAGTCCAAATTAAATAAGAAAAGGAGAAAACAATATGAAGATATTTATATAATTATATATTATATAAATGTATTTTTATACAAATACATATGTATATAAATATGATATTTTATGTATATATATAAGTATATACATATATAAGAAAAGTAAATATTATTTATTATCAAAACTTGTATATATATATATATATATATATGGTAATACAATATATATCTATAAATACATATATATAAATGAAATATATATATTAATTCAAATTAAAAATTTGTATATATGTATTTTGTGTATAATATATATATGTTAAAATATTATGTTTATATATGCTATACATAAATATAATATAGGAAAAAATAATGAAACAGAAACGGGAAATGGGATCCCGTTTCTGTCGAAGGATCCTGTGAAGCCCAGCCACCACTGTCGATGGCCACCGGAAAGGAAGAAGAAAAAAGAGGGCGTCGCCGGCGAGAGGAGAGGGAAGTGACTGGCGGCGGCCCAAACAGAAAAGAGAAGAAAATCGGGAGGCGGAAACCGAAGGGGAGAAAGGAGAAGAAGGAAAAGAGGAACGGCGGTGCCGGTCGATCCGGGCACCGCCACTGCTACTCTCGCCACCGGTGAAGACCGACGAAGGAGAAGGAGGCCACCGGCGGTGAAGGAAACGGCGGAGGAAGGAGAAAAGAGGAAGGGAAGAGGTCGAAACCTAAGCCTCTAGATCTGGCATCGTCGCCGGTGATGGGGCGAAACGGAGACCAAATCCGGGATCCTCGTAACTCCGGCAAGCTGTGGGAGGCACGAACCGGCGGAGATGCCGACGGGATCAAACTGAACCGGCGGTGAGGAGGCGAACCGATCTGAACCGGTTTAGATAGAAAGTGGGAAAAGGAAAAAGAAAAAGAAAAGAAAAGAAAGAAAGAAAAGAAAAGAGAGAAAAAAAAGAGAAATTTTCGGCATTCGAGAATTTCGAAAATTACAGGAGATCCCGAGAATTCGGAAACCTGGGAATTACGGGACTCAGTAAGAAATCCCGAGAAGTGTTAAATTATTTAAATAATTTATTTATTTAAATAATTATGAAAAAATTCTAAATTTTAGAATTTAATTTCCAGAAAATTCTCTCGATAACCGAGCCGATGGAATCGGGCGAGGTGAACATGGGCGCGACCTTCGAGAGACAGTCGCCGACCCGAAACAAGTAAGGGATGCATGTGCAGCACTGTAAGGATATTCAGTCTGCATGTTTTAATTACGAAATATTTTATGGAAATAATTTATGAAAATTATTATGAAAATTGATTGGTTGGAAAATTGTGGTGAAGTGCCGGTTGAAATTATAAACTATATTTTCTGTGC
Source organism: Heritiera littoralis (assembly GCA_031772115.1). Lineage (NCBI taxonomy): Eukaryota > Viridiplantae > Streptophyta > Magnoliopsida > Malvales > Malvaceae > Heritiera > Heritiera littoralis. The sequence continues at coordinate 1,501,965 of JAPDPK010000064.1, forward strand.
ATGAGGCTAGCCAATCGGCAGCCGTTATACTGCCGAAAAATTATCGAAAGTTATCGAAAATTTCTAGAAAATTTATAAAATCAAAATAAATGATTTTATTTCACAAGAAACGATTTCCAACCACGAAAATAGAGAAAATGATTATTTTTCATAAAACATGAATATAACGAAATTCATTTTAAAATATTCATGTTTTCGAAATTGGTGATAATGAGATCACCGAAAATTCTCTCGATATATGAATTATAAGTGATATAAAATGGAAAGTGAAAAATGGATAAAGAGAATATTTTATAAAAGTTTTCTAAATATTCTCTCGACATATGAATTATACGTAATATGAAATGAAAGATGAAAAAGGGACAAAGTGAATATTTTACAAATATTTTCTTAAATATTCACTTGATTTATTATATAACCTTTATGGTTTTAATTATGAAATTATTATTTTTATAAATTCCATAAAGGTTTTTTGATGATGAAAAATACTGTTTTGAGACTAGTTGGCATCCTATCATGCTGATATGTGATATGTGACATGTAATATGTAATATGTCATATGTGATATGTAGTCTCGGCCGACACCTGATCAGTGATCCGCCGAGGACAATTATAGACTATGGCCATAGATCTGACATGATGATTTTATACCTTTCGGGGTCTATAGCATGATATGAGTAACGACCAAGTGGACGGGCTGGGCGTGTGTGCCTAAGTCTCCATATATGATATGTTTTAAATAAAAATATTTTACATGATATGTGATATGTGAAATGTAAATGTTTTACATGATATGTGATATGTAAAATGAAATGATTTATAGCATTTTTATAAAATGCTTATTTCAGTACTTATTTTAGTACTACAAGATGATTTTCAAATGATATGTAATATGAACATGTGATATGGTTCAGAAGGAAAAAGGAGGAAACTAAATCTAATATTCTTATTTTAATTTTTAAATTAAATATTAGATTTAAATGATTTATATGTTATAAAAAAAGGGTTTAATAGCTTATTTTGCTATTTTAAAGTACTGTACTGATTATGATTGTACAGCAAAATATGAAAAGAGTTTAAATGAGAATGATGATGATTTAACTAATATTCTTTTCAAAGAATATATGAATATTAGTTACTTTATTTAAATGTTTTATTTTATAAAAGCATTATTTTGAAAATAATATGGAAATGATATGAAATGAAAAGGTAAAAGGATATAAATTTCAAGCGAAAAGAAATTTATTACTCTCTACAGTTGCTTCTTGGTTCTGGGATAAGATAAGTATTTCAAAATACCTCCCTTACTCCATCCGGATCCCTAGCCGACTGTAGTTTCTTTCCTACATGCGAGCCTAGAGCCCATAGGAAAAATGAAAAAGATTTTCAGCATATAGGAAGCTGAATATCAAGTATGCATATAATTCTCTTACTGAGCCGTGGTTTGCTCACCCCTTAATTTTAACATTTTAGAATTTTCGAAGACTGAGAGTCTAACACTTAAAGGATTTCGACTGCGCATTTGGGGACGATGCGACAGCTCGACTTATGACATGAGGTATGATCATTTATTTTCTATATTTAGACATTCACAGTACTACTTTCTTATGAAGTAAGATAGGGGATGTGATTTATATGGTAAATTTTTATGAAATTGTTTATATGTAAAAGAAAAAGTAAAGTATCGCAAACAGCCAATCATATAAGATGTATAGGATAAGGTGAAAAATAGGGTCACGGGCTGTGACAGATTTAATGGTATCAGAGCACAGTTGGCCTGATGTCTGTCAATACTTTGAAAAGAAAATATGTTGAAAAGGTTAACATCCCCTGTAGTACTAGGTAGTCTGAATACATAGAAAAAAATAAATGATTTCAAATGAAATCAAGTGTTTAAAAGGGAGTGAACAATTATGAAATAAGGAATGCAAAGAGGGAAAACGGCTCAGGAATGTTACTTGAAATGGTGATCTTATAATCTAAATGAAGGTCGGTTCGGTAAGGAACAGAAATGGACTCGGTGAGGGCCCCACCAGTACTTTCTGTCCGGATCGAGCTGAGACCTGAAAGTGATGATATAAAGGAGGGGAATGAAATATCATCTTTAAACAGACATTAAGATCACCGATTGAGGGTAATTTGAAGAGAGAGAAAATATTTGACCAAAAAATGACCAAAATACCCCTGCCTCCGAAATTTTACCGGGAGTCAAAATAAACCAATAGAGGTTGGAATTGATTGATTTGATAGAGAAATTGATGATGTAAAGCTGAATTACAAGCAAAATAATCCAATTATGGATTCTATTGGATTTCTCTGTCGAAATTGAAAAAGATTTTAAACTGCTGATATTGGTATGAGAAGGGGTACTATCAGCAAATAGATAATAAGATCATTGATTTAAATGTATAGTGAGGAGAAAAAAATAAATGTGAAATGATGAAAATGCCCTTATGTGGGATTATGCTTTGAATAGTGATAAACCATTTAGGTTTTGAATATATTGATAGTAATGGAGTTATTGATAGTATAAGGACATAAAATGAGTATAATGATCCCGATTATAAATTTCATCTACAGTTATATTGCTGATACGACCCAAATGGTTATAGGGAAGTTGCAGGATGAGCGACTTAGTATTGATTTTATGGGTCTAACTTAAAAGTGTATTAATGAGATGTTGATTACGGGATCATTAGATACGACGAAAAGGAATATGATTACTGGAGATGACTGACAAGGAGATCAGTATAGAGGATGAAATCCATAGCAGTACTGTTAATTCTGGTTTTATACATCCCTACTGTCCTTGAGGTATTAAACAGATAATTATAAAACCGAAATATTTTGAAATATGTTTTACGGGATAATGTACTGTATGGAGTATATGAATTGGAGAATATGCATAAGAACAGTAAGTGATGATAAGAGATGAGGAAGACAACAGCTAACTTGAATTATTAAATGAAAATGATTGTAAAAATAAATTACAGTAATAATAAATCGGTTAGCTGTGAAATGTGTTAAGGAAATAATTACACTCGTTACAGCATATAAATTAAGATGATTAATAGGCTGTGAAGTATAAGGAAATGAATGAATCAAGGCGGAGTAGATGTTAAAATGATTAGAATATTAAATATCTCTACCTTGAGAATATTCAGTAGAGATGATAGGACATAACGATGAAATGTCCAAAATATAAGAGATGAATGATTAAGAAAGCATCAGATGATATTTATGATAAATCTCAGAGTATATAAAAAGTAAGAAATCGAGCTAACACTAATTCGATTTTGAATATAGAAATTAATCGAGCTTATATCGGAGAATATAAAGGAATCCGAAAAGCTTAAGAAAATAACTCGGGAAAATATGTGGATAATGAAATTCACATGTATAGATGAAATTGATGGAAATACGGATGATGTTAATGAGAGGATGAAACATAAATGGAGTATTAAATTCCAATTATGAAATAAAGTTCTTATGAGAAACAAATAATCATCCATATAGAAGTGATGTCTTATTTGATTTAATCAGAGATGTATAAGGAGTTTATAAGACTAATCTCTATACAAGGCATCACTAGATGAAAAGTTGAAAATTGATGGTCGTAAGATGATAATAATTAGAACTCGATATAATTTTACGAGTTCCTACTGAGGTTTAGAAGGTAAATGGAATACCTTAATGAGGTATATAAACCTAATGAATGAGGCAACCATATATGAATAAAAGGATGAGATACTGATACAGTCTAAGGCATAAATGGAAAATGAGCAGCATAGTGGTATAACCCCTTAGATTCTTAAAGACTGTGATTTATATGATAAGTATGGCAAATAAAAATTTGGCTAGACAGTATCTCTTTCTAAGATATATGATCTTGAATGACAGAGCGATGTAGATCTGTCAATGAAGAAGAGATAATGATTGAGATACAAAATGTACTGAGTCTAGCTAGATACTATTGTCAGTCTATAGGAGAGTTTATGGGTTAGCTACTCTACTGACGTGACTAATAAGTAAAGAAGTTAAAGTCGGTGGACGAATAAATGTAAAGATGATATACAAAAGGTTAAAAGAGTTTAATAGTGGATATTTTACCACTCAAGAAAAGTGACTGAAATGATGAGAATGAAAAGATGTAAATGTAAGAAGAGGATAAGTACAGGATGATGAGGGACCACGAATATGGAGCGGTTCCCAATTTTAAGATTGAAAATGATTTCCTTGTGGTTATCACATGATTATGGTTAGATGGAAGATCGAGCCAATTTTGATAAATGAAATTTAATGATAATCAAAGGAGTAAATGAATTATATGATTTACTGCCAGTCATGTAAATGGAAAAAAATGATAAATATATATATACAACCACCTTGGAAATGGTGGAATTACATGGATAATGTGGTGACAAAATGATGATTGATTTGTCACCTATGAAATTTAAATTATGAAGAATATAAGCTCAGGTATATTCTAAAACTTAAGTGATATAGAGTATACCATAAGAATAAGACATGTAATGATGAGATTACATGGAAAGATGATATGGAAAGAAAATGATGAGTAAATAGCAAAGTTTGCAAATGAGCTGCAGCATTTGATGAAATAAATATGAAATGAGTATTGGAGATAATAATGAAGAATCTAAAAGAGATATGATAATATGGAAGTGAGTATAGACTAATAGTCTAATGAAATCACTTCTCCATTATCAAACACTTAGATTCTTTAATGCCATAGTCGAAATATTATTATAAAATGATGAGAATGTATGTAAAGTTTCAGTGAGCCCTATATGTGATAGGAATCTCTGAGTAGCTATATATGCATGGGAAATAGGAAAAGACTCTGAGATTCCAAAATTTATAGACACCACCGCTCCGTACATGATATAAATATGTAAGCGTAGTATAGAAACACTCGAAGATATGTTGAGAGAGCAGATGCATGATATGTGAAAGCTACTGGGACAATTGCATACAATTGATTAACCTGTTTAAATGACAGTACTAAACTATATCGACTTGGCACCAAATAAGAAAGATGAATGAGGAACAATATGAATCATATGTGATATGAAAAGGAGTGGAAATGGATAACTCCTAACTGATAAGAAATTTAAGGGAGTATAAATATATGATGAGAAATGATATATAGTGGTATAAAGGCGATTATGATGTTACAAGTATACTAGTAGTATAATTTGAAAGATGATTTAGAGGACAAGAATGATAAGTATATAGGATGCTACCACCTTATGAATTAAGTTAAATTTGGAGGACCAAATTTCTTAAGGTGGGGAGAATGTGATAACCGCAAATTTTCTATTTTTGGAAATTAATATTAAAGAAAATAGATAAGAGGAAATAAATAAATTAAAGTAAATAAATAAAATTTATTTACGAGATAGGAATATCGTTGAAATTCGGAAATTAAAGAAGTGAGGAAATTGAGGAATTTAAATTTGGATAAATTGGAAATAAGAAGAAGGATGAAATTATGGAAAATAATGAAGAGAGAATTTAATTTGGAGAATGGAAGTCCTAATTAAATAAGAAAAGGAGAAAAGAATATGAAGATATTTATATAATTATATATTATATAAATGTATTTTTATACAAATACATATGTATATAAATCTGATATTTTATGTATATATAAATAAGTATATACATATATAACAAAAGTAAATATTATTTATTATCAAAACATGTATATATATATATATGGTAATACAATATATATCTATAAATACATATATATATATATAAATGAAATATATATATATATTAATTCAAATTAAAAATTTATTTATATATGTATTTTGTGTATAATATATATATGTTAAAATATTATGTTTATATAAATATAATATAGGAAAAAAAATGAAACAGAAACGGGAAATGGGATCCCGTTTTTGTCGAAGAATCCTGTGAAGCCCAGCCACCACTGTCGGTGGCCACCGGAAAGGAAGAAAAAAAAAAGAGGGCGTCGCCAGTGAGAGGAGAGGGAAGAGGGAAGTGACCGGCGGCGGCCCAAACAGAAAAGAGAAGAAAATCGGGAGGCGGAAACCGAAGGGGAGAAAGGAGAAAAAGGAAAAGAGGAACGGCGATGCCAGTCGATCCAGGCACCGCCACTGCTACTCTCGCCACCGGTGAAGACCTACGAAGGAGAAGGAGGCCACTGGCGATGAAGGAAACGGCGGAGGAAGGGAAGAGGCCGAAACCCAAGCCTCTAGATCCGGCGTCGTCGCCGGTGATAGGGCGAAACGGAGACCAGATTCGGGATCCTCGCAACTCTGGCAAGCTGTGGGAGGCACGAACCGGCGGTGATGCCGACGGGATCAAACTGAACCGGCGGTGAGGAGGCGAACCGGTCTGAATCGGTTCAGACAGAAAATGGGAAAAGGAAAAAGAAAAAGAAAAGAAAAGAAAAGAAAAGAAAAGAAAAGAGAAAAAAAAAAGGAGAAATTTTCGGCATTCGAGAATTTCGGAAATTACGGGAAATCCCGAGAATTCGAAAACCCAGGAATTACAGGAATCGGTATGAAATCCATAAAAGTGTTAAATTATTTAAATAATTATGAAAAAATTCTAAATTTAAGAATTTAATTTCCAGAAAATTCTCTCGATAACAGAGCCGATGGAATCGGGCGAGGGAACACGGGCGCGACCTTCGAGAGACAGTCGCCGACCCGAAACAGGTAAGGGATGCATGTGCAGCACTGTAAGGATATTCAGTCTACATGATTTAATTTCGAAATATTTTATGGAAATTGTTGGCTCTATAGGCTATACCGAGAGGGGGGTGAATCGGTTTTTCACTAACCTTAGGTTCGTTTTTCGGTTTCTCTAAATTCTCTAGCCTATATTGATATTTTCTAAGTTCTCTAGGCTACTCAATTATGCAATATAAATTCAAAGCAATAAACACAAATATAATTGCAAATAAGTAAAGAGAGTAAGGATAGAGAAATGTACGCAAGCGATTTATAGAGGTTCGGCAACCTTGCCTACGTCCTCTACCTTGAGACGCTCCCAAGGATTTTCCCCAAATTCACTAACTTGAATTTGTGTTACACTCCCTCTTTTCAAGGATCAAGAGAAACCTCTCTCTTTTTCTAGGCTCAAGAGTAACCTCCCTCTTTTTCTTAGGTTAAAGAGTAACCTCCCTCTTTTTCTAAGGCTTAAGAGAAACCTTCCCTTTACAAGGAATGATGGGATACAAATAATGTAATCAAAGAAAAGGCCTCTAGGTAGGCAATTGATTACAGAAATTAAGCTCAATGAGAAGCCTATACAATATTTGTGCTAAGCACTACAAGGAATAAGAGAATGATAGATGATGGAAACTTTGTAGCTCTTGATTTGTTGTTTGAGGCTTGTAGATTTGAGGAATATGAGATTTTGAGTTGCTGAGTGGTTCCTCTTACTTCCTTTAGCTTCTAAGCCTCTATTTATAGTCCCTTGGATGTATTCTAGCCGTTGGGTGGAGCCAAATCTCGAATATTACCATTGTCTTACAAAAACTAGCCGTTATAGGCTATTTTCGGGCAAAGGGATCGATCCCTTTCCATAGGGGATCGATCCCTTTTGTCCAGAATCTTGATTCTGGGCTTCAGGGACCTTGGAAAGACTTTCTGCCAAAAAGGGATCGATCCTGCTACAGTAGGGATCGATCCTTTTCTTCCAGAGGGCATTTTTCCTGCACTTTTGGGTTAGAAATGATATGACCTTTGATCCTAATTCAACCCAAAACATTTATAAGCTTTAAGGGAGTTTTTCTTGACTTTCTCAGATAAAAACATGGTCATTCATCAAAGTGATTTTCTAAAATATTCAAAACATTTATAAAGAATTAAGACCAATAGGGATGTATCATTAAATCATGGTCTTAATGTTTGATATGATCACTTGAAAATGGATTGAGAAAATCATGTGTGATAAGGCAAATTTACAATATGAATTAAACCATTAAAGCTTACTTAAGTTTTGTCATTTCAAAATACCTATGGCAATTTAAAGCTAACAATCTCCCCCTTTTTGATATGACAAAACTTAATGTAAATTTGCTTTGAAAATTCTTTGATAAAATACTCCCCGTCAAATAAAGCAGGATTTTACAAAGCTCCCCCTTAATATAAGCATGGGTTTTGAAGATGAATTTTCAAACTATTTCTCCCCCATTATCTCTCCCCCTTAATATCTCTCCCTTTTAATATCTATCTCTCTCCCTTTTTGTCATAGCAAAAAGAAGGAAAAATAATAAAAGATATGCTCCCCCTAAAATCATGGCTATGTGAGAAAAAATAAAAATGTGCTCCATCCAACAAGAAACATGTTAGTACATGGGACTCATAGCGCAAATTAATAAGTCAATGTCCATGAAGAGTATGAAATGTTTAGGCATGCAAAGGACAAGACTTATTTTCCTATACCAATTGTTTATAAATAATTTTGATACCAATTGTTGATAAATAATTTTGCAAGAATTTTTCAATTGGTAAATAATGAAGCAAGTTGTTTAGAAATATCTACTAAGGACTATGACTTGCTCATTTCAATCCTATCAAGCACCTAAGTATATCAATTGTTCTTTAAAGTCCAACTAAGGTGCATGACAATACATCATGATTATGAGCTTAAATTAGATGACTTATCATATGCATGAGCTCATAAATCACTCCCAAGCAAGAGTGTGCATAGAATCAAAACATATAGCAATTAACTTCAATTTCTAGCACACAAGAGTTTCATGCAAAAATATCCTAAATGAATTCTTCTCTATTTGTCATTTCAAACTAAAGAGCACAAGAAGAATTGTCAATTTAAAGCTCATACCAATTAGCAATTTAGATTTGGCTTACCAATTATTGAAAATATGGTTGCCAATGATACTAATTGTTATTTCAATCTAAATACCAATTGTTACTAATGGTTACCAATTGTTACTAATGGTTGACTTAGGCATTTTGCATGAATCCAATATCTATGTGTAGTGTGTTCATGTCAAGAAAATAATCATTCCAAATATGCAAGAACACAACACATATCATCAAATATGCATATGGATCAATTAATCATTAGCACACTATCATAAAGTATTAATCCATATTCATATTCACAAATTTATACAATCTGGAAGATTCATAAAATCAAGGTATTCAAGCAAACACATTTTCTTCCATGAAACTAAAGAATCCTATGCTCAATTTTCCATTCAAGATCTTAACCAATTATGAGCAAGGAAAGATTCAACATTACCATTTTAATCAATTACTAGCCATATCCCTAGTTGTTATCATCATTTAAAGTTCTAAAGGGTATATGCTATTTTAACTAAAATGGTTTCACCTAAGTGAATCAATATTATCAAGCTAAAATATATTTTATCATTAAAATCCATAAACTATGAGTGAGGTTAAGCACTTAATATCATGAAATAACTATTCTCATCTCATAGGCATGATTACTGATTCAACTTAAGCAAACATGCATGTTCATCATCAAAACAATCAAGAGTCTATGCATGTGTATCAATTGTTTGTGTTGTCATTAATGCTCAAGTTCCATAATAATTTGGCTATAAAGAATTAATTTCATGGATGATAAATTTTCATGTAACTCAACATTTATGATTCATTTATCATCACTAATTATAAGCCAAGGAAAAGTATGACCTTATACCAATTGTTGAATTTACATTTGAAGTCAATCCTTAAGGTCAAGTTTTAATTATTCTTCCACTAGATGTATAATTATCATGAAACCTAGAGTGGAGTAGTTGAGTCAAGCTAATACACATAATCCTATAAGCATGCTTGACTAAGATGAACAAAAGATATGAAAAACACTCATTAAGCACAAGTTTATCAAATTCTCAAATATATCCATAAATCATTGAAATAAATCTCAAAATTATGTTTAAGCATTCATTGAAAGTATGTTTCAAGATTATTTCAAGAGTTATGCAAATCATGAATGTTTTCAACAAGAAAAATGATTTTGCACTTGTGAGCTCAAGAAAAATGGTATTGATTGTTGAAAGTGATACCATTTGTTGGAAATGATATTAATTGATGAAGTTGAGGCATGATATCAATGAAAAATGAGTTTTCATATATCAAAGATCATCAAAAAGAAGTTAAAACAATGAATTTTAAGTTGAGAAGAAAGAAGATATCAAGAAAGTGAAAAATCCTTCTCAAATTCGGTTGAAAAAGTGCAGAAAAGCCCTTTTTGACTTGGGGGGATCGATCCCTATAGGAAGGGGATCGATCCCTTAACTCCAGAATCACAGATTTTGCATTCTGTTCAAGGGGGATCGATCCTGCCTGTTGAGGGATCGATCCCTCGTCCTGTTTCTGCAATTTTTTTGACAGAAAATCCAACCTTTGAGGTGCCAAAACTTCGTTTTTGAGTATTTTAAGTCCAAGTAAAGGTTTAAACATTTGTAAAACATGATTTTGGACTTGTATGAATGAAAAACATGAATGAAAAACCATTTAACAATAGATTTTGCAATTTTGGAAGGATTTTCACCAATAAAAGCATTTTTGGCCTCAAAGGGGGTCATTTTGATAGTTATGCATATTTTGGCCAAACCAATGCATTAAATTACATAAATATGTCAAAACAAACTTGTTCACATAGGTTTTAAGCACAAATATCATTAAAGCATACATCTTGTGAACAACATGCCATGATTGTCAACATACAAGTTCTTCATTATTGCTCATGACATGGCATTTTGCATATATGACATATTTGACAACTTTTGAGCAACTAAATATATTATCTATACATATCAAGCTTGCTCAAACTACAAAATTCCAATAATCTATTTAAAATCATTAAACATGCTTTTCATTCAATGCATCAAGAACTATTCATCAAGCAGTCAAAAATCATTTATCATGCCTTTTGTTCAATCATTCAACTCACAAAGCATCAAAAATCATTAACCAATTTTCTCATCAAAGCATAAACAATAAAAAATTTAAGGAGTAAGGAATTAAGCTTACAATACTCCTTTGCTAGAGAATGCTTTGCCTTGAATTGTTGAGTCTACCTTGAGCTATCCTTTGAAGAATTGTTGTGATGGATCCTCAAGCTTTTTCTTTTTCTCATTGGCACAAGCAATCTCCATAGAGGTGTGTAGAGCATTCAAACTCCATTGTTCCATTGTATTCCCATGCTCTAACACTCCTACAATAAACAAATTTATGCATGCTTTGGTACCCAAATTTTCTTAGGTCCATGAGAGTTAGTGTTCACAATTTTTGATCCTTTTGGGATCCATTTCAAGCACAATTCATCATTATTTATTGCATGCTTTGGCAGCCATATTTTCCTAACTACTCTTCCTCTAAATGTGGTTTTCCAATGTGCATGCTTGGTGAAGAGTGTCCTATTCTATTGCATAGTGAGCATGTAAGAGATAGATCATGCATAGTATTTTTGCTCACAAGGAATTCTTTAGATGATTTCTTTTGTATTGCATTATATCCTAACCCATCTTTGTCAAAGAAAGCTCTTTGGGTCTCTAACATGTGATCTAGCTTTTGTTGACCCATATAAAACCTAGAAAATGAGTTATGCAAATTTAAGTTCTTTTTATTCAACTCATTTATTTCTAAGTTAGCCTCTTCTAATTTCTTTTCAAATTCTAGCTTAGCATTTATCAAGGCTTCATTTTCTATTTTTAATTTAGCAATGATTTTCTTATCTTTGGAGTTCATGCATTGAAATTCATTTGCTAAATCATTAAAGGCATTTTGTAGCTTATCAAATGTAAAATCATTATTTTCACTAGAGCTACTACTAGCCTCATCATCACTAATGGCCATAAAGCATGAGTAAGCTACCTCTTCATCTACGTTTTCCTCATCGGAGCTATCACTATCGCTCCATGCAGCCACAAATGCTTTCTTCTTAGGCTTTCTATCTTTTTCTCTCCTAAGTAAGGGGCAATCTAACTTAGTATGACCCGGTTTATTACACACTAAGGGGTCTTTTTCTCTTCTACTTGACTCTCCCTTATGATGTCTCCTATGTTGCTCTCTCTCATTCATTCTCATGAACCTATTGAATCTTTTGGCAAACATTGCCATTTCTTTTTCTTCCTCATTTCTACTCTCATCATCTTCAATAACCTCATGAGTGGAAGACTTAAGTGCTACCCCTACTTTCTTTGAAGGCTCTTCATTTCTTTTCAATTTCATCTCATATGTAAGTAGGGAGCCCATAAGTTCATCTAGAGACAAGGTGTTAGGATCCTTAGATTCTTCTATTGCGGTCACCTTTGCCTCCCAAGATTTTGGCAAGCTATTCAAAATTTTCTTAACCATTTCTACATTGGAATAGCTCTTGCCTAATGCCTTAAGTCCATTAATTATATCATTAAACCTAGTGAACATTTCGCTAATGGACTCATTTTCTTTCATCCTAAATAGCTCATAATCATGTGTGAGCATTCCTACTTTGGTTTCCCTAACTTGATTGGTCCCTTCATGTGTGACGGCCAGTTTGTCCCATATTTGTTTAGCATTCTCACATAGAGACACTCTATTATACTCATTGGGACCTAATGCACAAAAAAGGGTGTGCATAGCCTTGGCATTCAATTGTGCCAATCTCATGTCATTTGTGTCCCATTCATCTTCACCCTTAGGGACATCTTTTCCATCTACCTTTTTTATTGGGATTCTAGGACCATTAACTATTACTCTCGACACTTCATAGTCATTGGATTGTACAAATAACATCATCCTAATTTTCCAATAAGAGTAATTCTCACCATTGAAGAGTGGAGGTCTAACTAATGAGTGACCCTCTTCTCCTAGGAGTGTGCCTACATTCAAGTGAGCCATTTATGATCGTTTTGCTCGATAGAGGTTAGTCTAAATCAATTTCGAGCCCAAGCTTTGATACCAATTGTTGGCTCTATAGGCTATACCGAGAGGGGGGTGAATCGGTTTTTCACTAACCTTAGGTTCGTTTTTCGGTTTCTCTAAATTCTCTAGCCTATATTGATATTTTCTAAGTTCTCTAGGCTACTCAATTATGCAATATAAATTCAAAGCAATAAACACAAATATAATTGCAAATAAGTAAAGAGAGTAAGGATAGAGAAATGTACGCAAGCGATTTATAGAGGTTCGGCAACCTTGCCTACGTCCTCTACCTTGAGACGCTCCCAAGGATTTTCCCCAAATTCACTAACTTGAATTTGTGTTACACTCCCTCTTTTCAAGGATCAAGAGAAACCTCTCTCTTTTTCTAGGCTCAAGAGTAACCTCCCTCTTTTTCTTAGGCTAAAGAGTAACCTCCCTCTTTTTCTAAGGCTTAAGAGAAACCTCCCCTTTACAAGGAATGATGGGATACAAATAATGTAATCAAAGAAAAGGCCTCTAGGTAGGCAATTGATTACAGAAATTAAGCTCAATGAGAAGCCTATACAATATTTGTGCTAAGCACTACAAGGAATAAGAGAATGATAGATGATGGAAACTTTGTAGCTCTTGATTTGTTGTTTGAGGCTTGTAGATTTGAGGAATATGAGATTTTGAGTTGCTGAGTGGTTCCTCTTACTTCCTTTAGCTTCTAAGCCTCTATTTATAGTCCCTTGGATGTATTCTAGCCGTTGGGTGGAGCCAAATCTCGAATATTACCATTGTCTTACAAAAACTAGCCGTTATAGGCTATTTTCGGACAAAGGGATCGATCCCTTTCCATAGGGGATCGATCCCTTTTGACCAGAATCTTGATTCTGGGCTTCAGGGACCTTGGGAAGACTTTCTGCCAAAAAGGGATCGATCCTGCTACAGTGGGGATCGATCCTTTTCTTCCAGAAGGCATTTTTCCTGCACTTTTGGGTTAAATGATATGACCTTTGATCCTAATTCAACCCAAAACATTTATAAGCTTTAAGGGAGTTTTTCTTGACTTTCTCAGATAAAAACATGGTCTAAACATTCATCAAGTGATTTTCTAAAATATTCAAAACATTTATAAAGAATTAAGACCAATAGGGATGTATCATTAAATCATGGTCTTAATGTTTGATATTATCACTTGAAAATGGATTGAGAAAATCATGTGTGATAAGGCAAATTTACAATATGAATTAAACCATTAAAGCTTACTTAAGTTTTGTCATTTCAAAATACCTATGGCAATTTAAAGCTAACAGAAATAATTTATGAAAATTATTATGAAAATTGATTGGTTGGAAAATTGTGGTGAAGTGCCTGTTGAAACTATAAACTGTATTTTCTGTGCAAGAGGCTAGCCAATTGACAGCCGTTATACTGTCGAAAAATTATTGAAAGTTATCGAAAATTTCTAGAAAATTTATAAAATCAAAATAAATGATTTTATTTCACAAGAAACGATTTCCAACCACGAAAATAGAGAAAATGATTATTTTTCATAAAACATGAATATAACGAAATTCATTTTAAAATATTCATATTTTCGAAATTGGTGATAATGAGATCATCGAAAATTCTGTCGATATATGAATTATAAGTGATATGAAATGGAAAATGAAAAAGGGATAAAGAGAATATTTTATAAAAGTTTTCTAAATATTCTCTCGATATATGAATTATACGTAACATGAAATGAAAGATGAAAAAGGGATAAAGTGAATATTTTACAAATATTTTCTTAAATATTCACTTGATTTATTATATAACCTTTATGGTTTTAATTATGAAATTATTATTTTTATAAATTCCATAAAGGTTTTCTGATGATGAAAAATACTGTTTTGAGACTAGTTGGCATCCTATCATGCTGATATGTGATATGTGACATGTAATATGTAATATGTGACATGTGATATGTAGTCCCGACCGACACCTGATTAGTGATCCGCCGAGGACAATTATAGACTATGGCCATAGATCTGACATGATGATTTTATACCCTTCGGGGTCTATAGCATGATATGAGTAACGACCTAGTGGACGGGCTGGGCGTGTGTGCCTAAGTCTCCATATATGATATGTTGTAAATAAAAATGTTTTACATGATATGTGATATGTGAAATGTAAATGTTTTACATGATATGTGATATGAAAAATGAAATGATTTATAGCATTTTTATAAAATGCTTATTTCAGTACTGATTTTAGTACTACGAGATGATTTTCAAATGATATGTAATATGAACATGTGATATGGTTCAGGAGGAAAAATGAGGAAATTAAATCTAATATTCTTATTTTAATTTTTAAATTAAATATTAGATTTAAATGATTTATATGTTATAAAAAAAAGGGTTTAATAGCTTATTTTGCTATTTTAAAGTACTGTACTGATTATGATTGTACAGTAAAATATGAATAGTGTTTAAATGAGAATGATGATGATTTAACTAATATTCTTTTCAAAGAATATATGAATATTAGTTACTTTATTTAAATGTTTTATTTTATAAAAGCATTATTTTGAAAAGAATATGGAAATGATATGAAATGAAAAGGTAAAAGGATATAAATTTCAAACGAAAAGAAATTTATTACTCTTTACAGTTGCTTTTTGGTTCTGGGACAAGATAGGTATTTCAAAATACCTCCCTTACTCCATCCGGATCCCTAGCCGACTGTAGTATCTTTCCTACATGCGAGCCTAGAGCCCATAAGAAAAATGAAAAAGATTTTCAGCATATAGGAAGCTGAATATCAAGTATGCATATAATTCTCTTACTGAGCCGTGGTTTGCTCACCCCTTAATTTTAACATTTCAGGTTTTTCGAAGACTGAGAGTCTAACACTTAAAGGATTTCGGCTGTTCATTTGGAGACGATGCGACAGCTCGACTTATGACATGAGGTATGATCATTTATTTTCTGTATTTAGACATTCACAGTACTACTTTCTTATGAAGTAAGATAAGGGATGTGATTTATATGGTAAATTTTTATGAAATTGTTTATATGTAAAAGAAAAAGTAAAGTATCGCAGACAGCCCAACTATATAAGATGTATAGGATAAGGTGAAAAATAAGGTCACGCGCTGTGACATTTGGTCTGGTCTAATATAATTATAAAATGTATCGAAATATATCAATGTATCATATAATATGTAGCAATTTGTTTGTGTGTCGATAAATACACTACCGATTCAAGATAAACTCGATTTTTTGTATTGATATGTATAGATTTTACAATAAATCAAATCGTATCATATGATACGTATAGCGAATAGTAGAATTTTGATAACTACACTTCTAAAAATTTTCTATGTAATTTTTGCTCTCCCCCAGAACCGAACTCTCTGCTTGATTCATAATTAGATTAAGATAGTCGCGGGTCTTTCCTGCAAACGGGGGCCACGAAGGGCCCAACGGATTGAGGGCACCATAGTACCCTCCTGATCTAGCAATGCCCTCTTTGCTTGCAGAGTGTCAGTCCTCCATCTGCGCACGTCTACCTCTTCTCTTGGAGCAGTGCTGACGCGTCATGCCGTTCCGTCATGCCTTCTTCACATTGGAGGGATCTGGCTGCACACTTC
This sequence comes from Heritiera littoralis, assembly GCA_031772115.1. Taxonomy (NCBI): domain Eukaryota; kingdom Viridiplantae; phylum Streptophyta; class Magnoliopsida; order Malvales; family Malvaceae; genus Heritiera; species Heritiera littoralis. The sequence goes on from JAPDPK010000064.1 coordinate 1,518,501, forward strand.
AACTCAGGACCTCACCCTTGTCCCCCGACTGAGGGCCGCCAATCAAGCCTCGGACGACTGCACGGGACGTAACAAATTGCAGAAGCAGAAGCTGCAGTCACAGTAGCCGAAGATGCAGGAAGAGAAGCAGAGGTTGCATAAGCTAATCCAGATGCAAGATAAGCTTTTGCATAATTTTCTCATAGGATCACTTCTTTATAGTATCAAATTTAAGATTTGGAGAGGAACAAAAAAAAAATTTAAGATTTGGAATGTAATTTTTTTTTTAATTTCCATGACTAACTTTAATACTAATACAAAACATATTAACTTGTTGCAACTCACGGGTATTGTCTGGTCTGTGAAATTCCATTGAAATGTGATCCATGAAGGATAGACGATGGAGACCGGAGAAACAGGATGAAATATTTGCATTCAAGCTATGATTCTTAAACATTAAGCATCACTAAAGCTTCTTAACATTGCTTGTCCTCTTCATACAAAATTGGTCAACTTTCCTGCAGCTAAATGAAGCTTGGATCAGAAAAACTTCGGTTCAGAGGTTGAACTACGAACAAATGGCTGTCAACTTCACTTACATCATGCAACAAAGCTTTGAATCAATTGAACCCAAGCATATACAAAATGCTTGGTAGCCTGTCAATGGATATCTGTATCAGAAAGTAGTATCACAGATTAACTTTTCGTCATTCTTCACTTCAAAAGCTTTCTAAATGTTTGTTCTAGATGTCAAGATCAAAATATTTTCTTTTATCGTGTCCATGCATACAATTTAGAAACTGGTTGAATGATATACCTGAAATCCATTACATACTTGTACCTGTCCACTCTGCCAAGCTGCAGAATTGTTTGCCTTCCATTTTCCTAGAAAACAATTTCAAAATAGCCAAGTGAAATTATTCCATACCGCTTTCTGCGAGTGTTCAATGTTGTAAAAGGGCCTCTAGAATCAAAACACACGGATATGTGCATACAAGTTTTTGTCATGTGCATGCATACCTTGCATGTATGTCTGCAACATGTCTTGTGAGTGTTTGTTTGTGACATCCAGAGACTTAAATATGTAGTTATGAGGATCAAACTTAAGAAATTTATGATACCTCCAATGTCAGCTGAAAATTCTTTACTGAGCTTTGTATTTTGAGTCCAGATCTTCCCCTATCTCTGAAGTCCAACTCATATCGTTCCGACACGTATCTCAAAAGAGAGAAATTAAAGGATTAGTGAGAAACTGAAGTCCAAGATCTCAATTTCTATGATGAGAAATACAACTTTAAACACTCTTACATTGTTGTAACAAAGAGTGCTTGAGAACAACTTGTGGACTTTGTCCACTTTTCCCTCCCAGTCCTTAGGTAGTGCATTAATGTGTTGCATCTACATTAAAAAAAGATTATCCAACTTATTTTTTTAACCCCATTGAGAGTGGACAACTCATGTAGATGAATATTTTTTAGCTACCTGAGCCACATTCTTTATCTGCATTGATTGGTGCTTAGGTATATTCGCCTTCGTGCTTCGGTAACTTCAAGTCCATGTGGATATGGTTGGCACGAACCTAAAAAAATAAATAAAAACAATGAACACAAAAGGGAGAGAGAAGTGAATTAGAAAGAGAAGGTCTGTTAGGCTTACATTACGACGCCCAAGAGTGGATTAGATTATTTGTTTAACGACTTGGTGCGACCACCCTGCAATCAACTAACTGAAGTAAGAACAATTTCCCATATTTGATTGCCATTGTTTAGAGACTTATTGTGCAGTTTAACCTTTTGGAGATCCAACCTGGTCCCATATAATGTATTTTGATCTGGTGAGGTTTGTTGTCATGAGACCAATAGAACTATCATCAGAATTGGATAGTACTCCTTTGGTATTCTGAGCTATGGTGAACACTGATTTCCCTTTCCGTCGTTTGTGATAAGCTACTGCTAGTTTGCGATCCTGTCGTCCCTGACCTTCCTGTAATGTTGGCATGTCAGATAGATCCGAATTTAAAAAAAAATAAAAATAAAAATTGTACAACCTGAACTTATAGCATTAGTTCATCATTGACAAAAAAAAAAAAACAAAAACAAAAAGAAAGCCAGCAACCAGTAAACAATCCCAGGCAGGAGATTGATAAAAGGAGGCAGCAATCACAGAGAAAGTTATCGATGAAATTTAAGGCAAAGATACTATGATGGCTATCATGTGACTAATTACACAATCATTGCAGATAAAATGAGTGCTCTGGCTTTCACAGACGTTATGCATTATGAGCTCTAATGCTTTTGAGTATCAATACTTTTTATTTTTGGTGCAATTCCGAATATAAATACTTTCATTCAACTAGAAAAGGCAGAAACAAGTGATTCCATGTTTGAATTTTCAATGACCCAACTCCTTAGATTTTGTTGTTAAGATGTGCTTATATTCAAGTAATAGCCTCATTACTTACAAAAATTTCAAAAAGCTCTTTCTTTTTAAAGAATACATAGTCTTAAAGATCAAGCTATTACATTCTCCACACCATACAAAAAGTTTCATCTTCAGATTAACTATATGAGTTATGTTAGTAATAATCATTAGAATGATCTTGTCAATATGACAATTATTTCAGGTTATATTAATAAGATTTATATATGATGCACTAATAGTATATAATTTATATACACTGTCAGTGCTAATAACGGTAACTAATAATAAAAATGATGAAATGATTTATGATGATTTTTTTTTATTTCTGAAGATTGATTTATGACAGCTTGATACAATATTTTAGTAAATGCATTTTTTACTAATTATTTATTTATTAAATATTTTGGTACTATGACTTGATGAATGTTTTCGAATGATTATATATTGAAAATGATATTTGATCGGGTAAGATGTGTGAGTTTATACTTGCTGAATTTTTTAGATTTCATTGTCTTGGTTTATCATGTCATACACAAAATAAGCAGCGGATTAGAAAAACAACAAAACCAAAATCACCAGGATCATGCAACAAGATTGTTTTTAGGATAGAATCTAACCTTTTTGGTATAACTCGTGTAGGAATGTTCAACTTTTGAATATGGCAACCCACGAACAGCCCTCGATTTATTGTTAACTCAAGACTCTAACTGAGAGAAGCCCTCTAACGGTATTCACATGAGTAGGATGCAAAACAAGACCTTTGCCTGAGGTAAGGTGGATCGGAAGCAAAGGGGGGAGGAAGGAAATTGTTTTCTAAGAGTGCTAGCTCTAAGAGGCAGAGCAGTTATCAAAATATTCTATCTAACTTTTAGACTTAATGTTGTTTTTATAGTGCCTCTTAACAAAACCCTAAAAAAGCCTTAGTATTAGTCCAACTAAATTGGATCTTTTGGGCCTTTTAAAATTACTTAATCCAAATCCAATTGATTGTAGGGTATACTCTAATAATCTCCCACTTGCACTACAACTAATTGGTTATACATTTGGATTATAATTTGGTCTGCCCATGAATTATTAAATTAATAATTCATAACTACAATCTCATTATAATTGAAAAGACTAAAATACCCTTTAGTAATCTCGAGCTAAAATTACCATTAATTAAATCCCGAATTCTAGTTGGAACAGGATTCTGGTCTCACTAGGAATCCTACTTGTACTAGGATTCATCACATGGATCTAACTCTCATTACCTTGTTTTGGTCATACTCTTATTGTGTGTGACCCTTTAGGTTTCCATTACGTTGGCAGTGATTCAGAATCTCATTCATAAATCACAAGCCAAGATTGGCATCTAACAATGCATCACTACCCAAGTATTGAAAATGTTGTTGAGTTGATGACAACCTTTCAATGAGCAATTACCGTATAATTTGATCCTTTTGTCACCTAATATCTCAGTTGAACATAAAGTATGGAATGTGTCATCTCTATTAAACTTCAACTACATTGTTTCTCAATATCAAGATAAATGATTTAATCAAACGAGTTCAAGATTTCATCTTAAATCTCATTTGTACTGTGGCCACAGATTTTTCAATCATTAATCTCTATTGAGAGGCCTTGAGATATAGACTCTTGTTACCAAGAGGGACAAATCCTATCTTGATCACTCACAACCCTCATATGATTCATGATGTACCCAATTACTGTCTTACTTGCAACCCTCATTGAGCTGCGTTTACCAGCATCAAAGTACACCAATCCACACATAGGATACCATGGTGATCTTAAGTCTAAGGATCACATATAGCATTTCCATTTGAGAACATCTAATGACACTCAATGTAATGGTCCACATAGAGTTCTCAAGATGGGTTAATCCAGTGTATTCATTCACAATGATCACCCATGTGTTGATCTAGATATCACTATATCCATGACTTATGAGATCAGTCACCCAAAGGAATCTAACACATGTTAGTCTTATCGTATCACTGATGTCCATTCTCAATAATACTACGACTAAGGATATTTAAGAATAGGATTCTTTGTATCATAAATATCTCATTATCAAAGTCACTGCTTTGATTCCTTTGATACAAATCCACTATTCTGGGGACTTTACCATTTGATTATGACTTGATCAAATTAAATATAGTCAATAATGATAAATAACTGCCATGTATTATTAAATAACATAAATAATCACAATGTCATAAGTGTAATACAAGTCCAAATCTAATTGGCTTATAGTGCATACACTAACATTCTCCCACTTGTACTATAGCCAATTAATCATGGAAGGTCCTGAGTATTTGTTCGGGCCACTAGTGAGATCGAGATTTCTTAGCTTGTGCAATGGCTCCATTGTTATTATAATGGAGTACCACTGGATTAGCAATGCTAGAGATCATCCAAGTTCTATGATGAATTTCTTAATCCAAACAACTTGCTTAGCTGCATCTAATGCCGCTATATACTCAGCCTCGATTATAGAATCGGCCACTGTCTCTTGTTTTGAATTCTTCCAACTTATAGCACCACTATTTAGGCAAAACACATAGCCAGATTGTGACTTAAAGTCATCCTTATCTGATTGGAAACTAGCATCAGTGTAACCATTTACAATGAGCTCATTCTCTCCTCCATAGACTAAGAAGGCATTCTTAGTCCTTCTCAAGTACTTAAGGATGTTCTTAACTGCTATCCAGTGATGCTTACCTGGGTCAGCTTGATACTTGCTCGCCATGCTTAAAGCATGTGAGACATCAAGCCTTGTACATAACATGGTGTACATGATAGATCCAATAGCTAAAGCATATGGAATCTTAGCCATTTTATCTCTCTCATATTGTGTTTTAGGACACATGTCCTTTGAGAGATAAATGCCATGTGACATAGGTAAGAATCCTTTATTGGATTTTTCCATGCTGAACCTTTTCAACGTTTTGTCAATATATGTTCTTTGACTTAGACCAATTAACCTATTCGATCTATCTCTTTAGATCTTTATTCCAAGGATATAGGCTGCTTCTCCTAATTCTTTCATGGAGAAGCAATTCCCTAACCAAGTTTTGACAGATTGTATGACAGGAATGTCATTTCCTATGAGTAGTATGTCATCCACATATAATACTAGGAATATGACAACACTCCCACTAACCTTTTTGTAAACATAAAGTTCATCTTCATTATTGATGAAGCCAAACTCTTTGACTGTCTCATCAAAACAAATGTTCCAGCTCCTAGAAGCTTGCTTTAATCCATAAATGGATTTCTGCATTGTTGGCATTTTCATGAGTGATAAAACCATCAAGTTGTGTCATATAAACATCTTTGACAAGTTTCTGTTAAGGAAAGCGGTTTTAACATCCATCTGCCATATCTCATAATCATGGTATGTAGCGATAGCAAGCAAAATCCGAATGGACTTGAGCATTACAATTGGTGAAAAGGTTTCATCATAGTCTATACCATGCCTTTGTTTGAAACCTTTGGCCACCAATTAGCCTTTATAGGTATGCACGTCGCCATCCATGTCACTCTTCTTTTTGACGACCCACTTGCACCTTATGGGTTTTACCCCTTCAGGTGGATCAACCAAGGTTCATACTTGGTTTGTATACATGGAGTCTATTTCAGATTTCATAGCTTCAAGTCATTTCTCAAAATCTGGGCTCATAATTGCTTCTTCATAGGTGGTAGGCTCATTATTATCCATGAGCAATACGTCGTCGTGCTGAGTGGTGAGAAGGTTAAGCTTCTCAGGTTCTCTACGTATCCTATTAAACCTACATGGGCCTTATGTTTCTGGAGCTATTTTCTGTTCCACAACATCTTGTGGGACTTGTTCCTATTCCACCAAAGGTTTAGTGACATTTTGTGGTTCTTGAACCTCTTCAAGCTCTATTTTCTTCCCACTAGTTCTTCTAAAAAGGAAGTCCTTTTCTAAAAAGAAAGTCCTTTTCTAAAAAGACACTAGACCGAGCCACAAACACTTTGTGCTCTATGGGATTATAGAAATAGTATCCTTTTGTCTCTTTAGGATACCTTACAAATATGCATTTATCATTTTGGGTCCTAATTGTCTGAGACTTGTCTTTTGACATAAGCCTCACAACCCCAAATCTTTAGAAAAGACTGATTAGGTTTTTTTCCAGTCCACATCTCATGTGGTGTTTTTTCAACAGCTTTAGTAGGAACATGATTTAGTGTGAATGCTGTTGTCTCTAAAGCATAACCCCAAAAGGAGATAGGGAGGTCAGATAGACTCATCATGGATCGAACCATGTCTAACAAAGTCCAATTCCTCCTCTCAAATACATTGTTCCATTCAGGTGTACCAGGTGAAGTGAGTTGTGGAACTATTCCACACTCCTTTAGATGATCTATAAATTCTAAGCTCAAATACTCTTCACTGCGATTTGATCGGAGTGTCTTGATATTCTTGCCTAGCTGGTTTTGTACTTCATTCTTAAATTCTTTGAACTTTTCAAAGGATTTTGACTTGTGTCTCATTAAATACACATAGCCATATCTACTGTAGTCATCAGTAAATGTGAAGTATTGGAACCCTCCTCTAGCCTGTGTGGTTAATGGGTCATATACATCTGTATGTATGAGCTCTAATAAACCACTAGCCCTTTCACTTGTTCCTATTGTACAACCTGAACTTATAGCATTAGTTCATCATTGACAAAAAAAAAAAAAAACAAAAACAAAAAGAAAGCCAGCAACCAGTAAACAATCCCAGGCAGGAGATTGATAAAAGGAGGCAGCAATCACAGAGAAAGTTATCGATGAAATTTAAGGCAAAGATACTATGATGGCTATCATGTGACTAATTACACAATCATTGCAGATAAAATGAGTGCTCTGGCTTTCACAGACGTTATGCATTATGAGCTCTAATGCTTTTGAGTATCAATACTTTTTATTTTTGGTGCAATTCCGAATATAAATACTTTCATTCAACTAGAAAAGGCAGAAACAAGTGATTCCATGTTTGAATTTTCAATGACCCAACTCCTTAGATTTTGTTGTTAAGATGTGCTTATATTCAAGTAATAGCCTCATTACTTACAAAAATTTCAAAAAGCTCTTTCTTTTTAAAGAATACATAGTCTTAAAGATCAAGCTATTACATTCTCCACACCATACAAAAAGTTTCATCTTCAGATTAACTATATGAGTTATGTTAGTAATAATCATTAGAATGATCTTGTCAATATGACAATTATTTCAGGTTATATTAATAAGATTTATATATGATGCACTAATAGTATATAATTTATATACACTGTCAGTGCTAATAACGGTAACTAATAATAAAAATGATGAAATGATTTATGATGATTTTTTTTTTATTTCTGAAGATTGATTTATGACAGCTTGATACAATATTTTAGTAAATGCATTTTTTACTAATTATTTATTTATTAAATATTTTGGTACTATGACTTGATGAATGTTTTCGAATGATTATATATTGAAAATGATATTTGATCGGGTAAGATGTGTGAGTTTATACTTGCTGAATTTTTTAGATTTCATTGTCTTGGTTTATCATGTCATACACAAAATAAGCAGCGGATTAGAAAAACAACAAAACCAAAATCACCAGGATCATGCAACAAGATTGTTTTTAGGATAGAATCTAACCTTTTTGGTATAACTCGTGTAGGAATGTTCAACTTTTGAATATGGCAACCCACGAACAGCCCTCGATTTATTGTTAACTCAAGACTCTAACTGAGAGAAGCCCTCTAACGGTATTCACATGAGTAGGATGCAAAACAAGACCTTTGCCTGAGGTAAGGTGGATCGGAAGCAAAGGGGGGAGGAAGGAAATTGTTTTCTAAGAGTGCTAGCTCTAAGAGGCAGAGCGGTTATCAAAATATTCTATCTAACTTTTAGACTTAATGTTGTTTTTATAGTGCCTCTTAACAAAACCCTAAAAAGGCCTTAGTATTAGTCCAACTAAATTGGATCTTTTGGGCCTTTTAAAATTACTTAATCCAAATCCAATTGATTGTAGGGCATACTCTAATAATCTCCCACTTGCACTACAACTAATTGGTTGTACATTTGGATTATAATTTGGTCTGCCCATGAATTATTAAATTAATAATTCATAACTATAATCTCATTATAATTGAAAAGACTAAAATACCCTTTAGTAATCTCGAGCTAAAATTACCATTAATTAAATCCCGAATTCTAGTTGGAACAGGATTCTGGTCTCACTAGGAATCCTACTTGTACTAGGATTCATCACATGGATCTAACTCTCATTACCTTGTTTTGGTCATACTCTTATTGTGTGTGACCCTTTAGGTTTCCATTACGTTGGCAGTGATTCAGAATCTCATTCATAAATCACAAGCCAAGATTGGCATCTAACAATGCATCACGACTACCCAAGTATTGAAAATGTTGTTGAGTTGATGACAACCTTTCAATGAGCAATTACCGTATAATTTGATCCTTTTGTCACCTAATATCTCAGTTGAACATAAAGTATGGAATGTGTCATCTCTATTAAACTTCAACTACATTGTTTCTCAATATCAAGATAAATGATTTAATCAAACGAATTCAAGATTTCATCTTAAATCTCATTTGTACTGTGGCCACAGATTTTTCAATCATTAATCTCTATTGAGAGGCCTTGAGATATAGACTCTTGTTACCAAGAGGGACAAATCCTATCTTGATCACTCACAACCCTCATATGATTCATGATGTACCCAATTACTGTCTTACTTGCAACCCTCATTGAGCTGCGTTTACCAGCATTAAAGTACACCAATCAACACATAGGATACCATGGTGATCTTAAGTCTAAGGATCACATATAGCATTTCCATTTGAGAACATCTAATGACACTCAATGTAATGGTCCACATAGAGTTCTCAAGATGGGTTAATCAAGTGTATTCATTCACAATGATCACCCATGTGTTGATCTAGATATCACCATATCCATGACTTATGAGATCAGTCACCCAAAGGAATCTAACACATGTTAGTCTTATCGTATCACTGATGTCCATTCTCAATAATACTACGACTAAGGATATTTAAGAATAGGATTCTTTGTATCATAAATATCTCATTATCAAAGTCACTGCTTTGATTCCTTTGATACAAATCCACTATTCTGGGGACTTTACCATTTGATTATGACTTGATCAAATTAAATATAGTCAATAATGATAAATAACTGCCATGTATTATTAAATAACATAAATAATCACAATGTCATAAGTGTAATACAAGTCCAAATCTAATTGGCTGAGGTAGGAGTCTTACTTCCTTTCCTTTTCTTAAGCTCCTTAAGGTACACGGTGCAGTTTCGCTTCTAATGACCAGTCTTACTGCAATGGAAGCACTTTTCTATCTTAGCAACTGTCAAGACCCCGCCCGTTTCAATAGGCCGTCGACGAGCATCCCCTGGGAGAGCCCCTCGCTCTAGGTTTATCTTGACACGTGAGATAGGCGATCACCCACTCTCACATTACGTATTGTCCGCTTTGGTAGTTGCCCACCTCACGACTTTATCCTAAAGGGCTTGAAGAACTCAGGATAATTCCCTCGGGAGTGTTTTCATTGAGGTTCGATACGAAAACCCATGAGTACCTGTCACTTACACTCATGTTACCATTGAGTCAATTTTATGTCTAGACCCTGCCCGTTTTAATAGATCGTCGGGGAGCATCCCCTAGGCGAGCCCTTGCCCTAGGTTTATCTTGACAAGTGAGATAGGCGATTGCCCACTCTCACTTACGTATTGTCCGCTTTGGGGGTTGCCCACCTCATGGCTTTATCCTAAGGGACCTGAAGAACTCAAGATAATTCCCTCTGGTGCGTTTTCACCGAGGTTCAATACCAAGACCCATAGGTACCTGTCACTTACACTCATGTTACCATCGGGACAACTTGACTCAATGGTAACATGAGTGTAAGTGACAGGTACCTATGGGTCCTGGTATCAAACCTCACTGAACACGTGCCTGAGGGAATTATCCTGATTTCTTCAAGTCCCTTGGGATAAAGCCGTGAGGTGGGCAACCGTCGAAGTGGACAATACGTAAGTGAGAGTGGGCGATCGCCTATCTCGCGTGTCAAGATAAACTTAGGGCGAGGGGCTTGTCTAGGGGATGCTCACCGATGGCCTATTAAAACGGGCGGGGTCTTGATAGCAACTCCACCAGATGGCTTGAGCTTCTTAGCCTTTTCCTTCTTGTTACCCTTGGGCTTAGGCTTACCTCTGCCTTTGGATTTGGTCTTGTCAATTACCATAACAAAGTAAGCCTTGACTTCTTCAAGTCTTGCTTAACAGTTCTCAACATGTTGAGCAATTTTGCCAGTGTCTTATCCATACTGTTCATGTTGTAGTGCAACACAAACGAACTATAGCTATTCGGTAAGGATTGGAGGATGAGATCAACTGACAACTCTGTATGCATGGTGAGGCTCAGTGCTTCCAACCTCTCAATGTACTTAATCTATTAAGTACATGAGTGTTCACCGGAGCTCCCTCAGCTATCTTGCTTTAGAAAAGCGCCTTAAACACCTCATAACTTTCGTGCCGTGCTTGCTCTTAGAGCATTTCCTTGAGATGTTCGATCATATCAAACGGTTTCATATTCTCATGTTGCTTTTGGAGTTCAAAACTCATGGAAGCTAACATTAGGCACTGCACGTCAATGGCATCATCCAAATGCTTTTGATAAACTTGCTTATCAGTAGTTGAAGCATTATGTCGGGGTTGAGCAGGGATCGCATGCTCTAGAACATATAACTTCTTTTCCTGAGTGAGGACTATCCTCAAAGTTTTGTGCCAATCTAAGAAGTTTGCCCAAACTAACTTGTTATCCTTCTCAAAAATAGAACGAAAGGATAAATTGTTGTTTGCCATGATAATTCTACAATCATAAAATATGCAAATAAGTAACATTGTGATTAAAATCATTTAATTTTGGTTTTTTAATTAAATGAATTGCTCCCACTATTTTCTTCAAGCTAATTGCCCTCACTATCAACTCGGGAAGCCTTTATGCCTAGACTTCCTAGTGGGCCATGTGAAGATCGTGAATTTTCTAAATAAATATTAAATATCCAGAAAGTTTAATTTGGATAAATTGAAATCCAAATTAAATAAGAAATGAAAAAGGAGAAATATAATTTGGACATTAAGAGATCCAAATTATAAGAAATAAAAAGGTGTATATTTGTATAATTATATATAATTATATTATTGTCATAACGTGTCAAGTCCTAGGACTTAACTCGCTAGACTTAATATCAAGGAGTCACCATCAACCATTCAAACCTAAGGTGTGATTGGTCACCTATTCTTGTCTAGAGATAAGGCTTGGTCTACGTTCAAAGAATCTAGGGTTCGGGAGTACGGTTACGTGTGGGAAAAGATTAGCACCCCTACAATGCTCATCATAAAATGGTACCAACTATTCTAGGTCATTCTAAATTTATCTTAATTTGAGTTAATTTCGATATGCTTAATATATTGGAAATTTACTTAAAATCCTTCCATCAATCTGGTTTAGACAATAAGTAAATCTCATAACCTTAGGAGTATTCAAGTAGTACCGATTGACTTGCTCGAAAAGGCTCCATCGTCGGATCATTTAAATACATTATGACAACCCTAATATTGACTCTATACCAAATAGGTCATTCTAAATTTACTTAAATTTGAATTAATTTCGATGTGCTTAAAATATTGGAAATTTTCTTAAAATCCTTCCATCAATCTGGTTCAGACAATAAGTAAATCTCTTCACCTCAGGAGTATTCAAGTAGTACCGATTGACTTGCTTGAAGAGGCTCCGTCGTCGGATCATTTAAATACATTATGAAAATCCTAATATTGGCTCTATACCCAATTTTCTATTTTATTTTAATTGTCTTTATTATTATATTTTATTTATTTCTATTTTAGAAAATGAACGCATATTATTGTATTGAAAATTTACTCTAAACCTTCCATCAATCTGGTTCAGTCTAGAGCAAACTCCTCACCTAGAAATTTCCAAGGAGTACCATTTGACTTTCTTGAAATTTCATCATTGGATTAATCTCAACTTATCTCCATATTTTATGATTTTATTAATTTTAATTAATATTTCCAATTTTAAATGAATTATATTGTCTTCATTTTTTTATATTTTTATTCTAATCATTTATCCTAATATAATATGCTAAATTACTTAAAATACAATGTCACTTAACTCTACTAATTATTTTTTTACAAGTTAAGATCATAAACAAAATACGGTATCTACAGTTTCCCCTCTTTGTGCATTTGCTGTGAAACAGTATTTGCACAAAAACATAGACACCTATTTTGCCCGACTTCTTCTTTTTTTTTTTTTAATTTTTGGCATTTTTAAATTTTTTTATTTTTTTATTTTTTCAAAAAGCTCCATCTAAACAGAAAGGCAGTTAAACTTTAAAATCTTGTCTAAAAGGCTCCCACTAAACAGGCAAACAGTCAAACTTTAAAAATCTTGTCTAAAAACTCTTCCTAAACAGGCAGGTAGTCAAACTTTAAAAATCTTGTCTAAAAAAGCTCCCCCTAAACAGGCAGACAGTCAAACTTTAAAATCTTGTAAAAAAAAGCTGATTTTTTTTTATTTTAGGAACCCCTCTAAATTTGTTTTTGTTAAAAATTTAGAATCTTAGGAAACCCCTCTAAAATTCCTTTTCTTATCCAATTTTGAAATTTTGGGAAACCCCTCCAAAACTTCTATTTTTGCCCAATTTTTGAAATTTTAGGAAACCCCTCTAAAATTCTTTTTCTTATCAAATTTTGAAATCATCGGAAACCCCTACAGACCTCTTTTCTTGTCTAATTTTGAAATTTTAAGAAATCCCTCTAAAATCTCTTTTCTTGTCAAATTTTGAATCTTAGGAAACCCCTCTAAAATTATTTTTCTTCTTTTTTTTGAAATTTTGAAAAACCCCTCCAAAACTTCTTTTCTTGTCAAATTTTGAATTTTAGGAAACCTCTCCAAAATTCTTTTTCTTGTTAAAAATTTGAAATCTTGGGAAACTCTTCCAAGACTTCTATTCTTGTCTAATTTTGAAATTTTAGGAAATCCCTCTAAAATTTCTTTTCTTGTCAAATTTTGAATTTTAGGAAACCCCTCTAAATTTCTTTTCTTGTCAAATTTTGAAATTTTGGGAAACTCCTCCAAAACTTCTTTTCTTTTCTAATTTTGAAATTTTAGGAAATCCCTCTAAATTCTCCTCTTTTTTTTCAAATTTTGGAATTTTAGGAAATCTCTCTAAAACTCATTTTCTTGTCATAGTTTTGAAATTTTGGGAAACCCCTCCAAAACTTCTTTTTCTTGTCAAAGTTTGAAATTTTGGGAAACCCCTCCAAAACTTCTTTTCTTATCTAATTTTTGAAATTTTAGGCAACCCCTCTAAAATTTCTTTTCTTGTCAAATTTTGAATCTTAGGAAACCCCTCTAAAATTTTTTTTCTTGTCAAATTTTGAATCTTAGGAAACCCCTCAAAAACTTCATTTCTTTTCTAATTTTGAAATTTTAGAAAACTCCTCTAAAATTTTTTTTCTTGTCAAATTTTAAATCTTAGGAAACCCCTCTAAAATTCTTTTTCTTTGCAAATTTTGAAATTTTGGGAAGCCCCTCCAAAACTTCATTTCTTTTCTAATTTTGAAATTTTAGGAAACCCCTCTAAAATTTCTTTTCTTGTCCATTTTTTTGTTGAAATTTTATGCAATTTATCCTATTCATGCAATTTCATTCATGCAATGTCATCATGCAATCTATCCTTTTCATGCGATGCAATCTATTCTATCCATGCAATGTTATTTATGCAATCTATTCTATCCATGAAATGTTTTCTATGAAAAATATTTCAACCTCAATTGTGGCAACAAGGTTTTTCTTCATCAATCTATCTTCATGCATTCTCCATCCTTTATCTGTCATCCTGTCCTTATATTTCTTATTTCTTATTTCTTTTCTCACTTTCCTTCTTCCATTTTTCTTTCCTAATGAAGCTCTTGTCTTCGTATCCTCTATATCCCACTTTCCTTGTCATTCATTTTCTCATTGAAAACCCCATCAAAATCTCATCATTCACTCTTTCTTATTCATTGATTTTTCTTGATTTCCAATTTCTATTCATCCATGAGTTTCTTTTACTTCTCTTTTCCTAAATAATATAGGAGTCTTTCACATATTTTGCCAAGCAAACATTCTTTAGCATTCCAATTTCAAGATCAATGCAACACAATTTCTTGATCCCTCAAGGTAAGGATATAGTAAGGGAATGATAGGTGAAAAGAAAAGAGTGGTGTTATTCAACATTTGGAAAGATTTAACAAGAAATTTCCAAGCTTAAAAGGAAAGTAGGCTTGAATGAAAAGCAAGAATTTTCAGGATTAAGATTCAGATAATAGTAACCAAATAACAACAATTTAAACAATTTTGATCAATGAATACAAAATTCCCTTCAAAGGTCGATCTTATTTGATCATGTTGAGTTCATCAAAATCCTCTTGCCCAAGTATTGTTGACATCTTGTTTTTTTGGTATCTAAGCCGCCTGTTCAGGTTTTCAACTTAAATGCACTCTATTGATCCAAACCGCCCTTTTTAGGTTTTCAACCTGAATCCTCCTTCCATTTTTTCTCTTTTTTTTCTTTTATTCTTTTATTCTTTTTTTTATTCATTTTTCTTCATCTTCAACTTCATTGTCCTTAGTGAAACTTCTTTTATCTCTTCTCTATTCTGATTCATGCCCCAACAATAGATATTTCTTCGCCCAATTCAATGCTCACATGGATCCAAGAGAATCTTTGGAATCCCATTACTCTCAACTAGGCTAAATCTTTTTGCTTATCTTGATCTGCTTCTCCTGACCCCATCTAAAGGATCATCATCTCATTGTGTAAGTATACCTTCATTCAACACATGATTCTTTAATGCGAG
Source organism: Heritiera littoralis (assembly GCA_031772115.1). NCBI lineage: Eukaryota > Viridiplantae > Streptophyta > Magnoliopsida > Malvales > Malvaceae > Heritiera > Heritiera littoralis. The sequence continues at coordinate 1,533,895 of JAPDPK010000064.1, forward strand.
TACTTATATTTGATAAAAATGGACTTTTAAGGCATGTAATGTAGGCTTAGGTGAAGGTGCATGAAAGAAAGGATAATATAGGCCTAAAATAGGTGTTTCGGGGTTTATCAAACCAAGAATCATTTTTCATGAATCATTTAGGCATTCTGCCTTTTGCCCCATTCTAATTTGCTTTTTCTCTCCTTTCTATTCAAATGTGACTAGGGTTTTCACTTTCTTGATTCAAACCCTCTTTGCTTCTCTTTTTCTTTTTCGTTCTTTTTTTTCCACAAAAGGATTTTTTCCTTTGCCCCTTTTATATTTTTACTTTGCCCCACTAATCTTTCATCTTCCATTCTCTTTGCCCCCCCAGTGTGGAGGGTGATTCTTGGTGGGTTATATCAAAAGGAATATAATAGGCTCAAAAGGGTAATCAATGGATAATTTTAAAAGGAATATAATAGGCTCAAAAGGGTAATCAATGGATAATTTTACTCACGCTTGAAAAGGTAGTGAAAGAAGGCCATTTCTCATCTCAATACAAGTACTCTCATTAAAGGTCATCTATTGAACAAAGACAAACTCATTAGAACTTCATGTAAAGATTCACCTTTACTCGTAACATTATATAGTTGAAGATTTTAGACAAATATCTTCTATATTCTTCTTGCTTGAACAATCTTGGCAAACTGGAAATCCATCTAACCAAACAAAGCAGCTCTTTCAAAATTGAATTTTATATTCATTGCCATTACCATTATCATGTTCATTATTTGGATACTTTCAAGCTTGGTAACAATGTAAATCATGTGGGTATTAGTGTTTTGTATAAAGGAACAAGATTGGAATGAGGAACTAAGAAAAATGCATCATGTAATCTTTTATTGAAAATGAAAACAAATGAAAGTTGGCCCAATACATAAAAGAATTCTTAATGCCTTTTGGGATTAGGCACTCTTATATTACCTAAGAAATTGAAATGTCCTAAGATGAATGAAATTAGAAACAAAGAAACAACCATTATCTTCAAGTTAGTGAATCAATTAATATCATCCACTTTCTTCATAGCATTAACTGCTACCCCTTGTGTGATTTGGCAAAGGATTATCCTTCACATTTGGGTCATTTTTTGCCCCAAAACTCAAAATTCCAATGTTGATAAGTGCTTGGACTTTCCTCTTCAAGCCTATACGATTCTCAATAAAGTGATCAACATTGTCATTATGATAAGCACACTTTGCATTAGGATCAAATCACTTTGGGTAGGGAGGCTTCAAGGGCTTTACATAAACAGGGGCAATAAGGTGACCTCTTACCAACTGTGGGAATAACTCTACGTATGTCATTGGTATAGGGTCTATGGTGACATTTCGGCTAGCTCGAGTATTCTTTTGGTCATTAGGTGAAAAAGTAGAATTGGAAATGGGTTGGTAAGCATTTTGATGATGAGTTTGTGGGTGGGGTTAAGAATAAACATAATTCATTGAAGGTGAATAAGAGGTATAGGAGTGACGTGAGTTATTGGAGACAGCTTGTGCATCTTCTTCCTTCTTCTTCGAAAATCCACCCTTCTTACTATCATTCACTAGTGCTTCGATCTTACCACTCTTGATGGCATTCTCAATGGCTTCACCGGTTAACACCATGTCTGCAAAATTCTTGGTCACACTACTAAGCATACACTCATAGTAAGGTGCATTGAGAGTATTCAAAAAGAACATGGTGACTTCCTTTTCAGTTAAAGGAGGTTGAACTTGCAACGCCACATCTGTCCACCGTTGGGCATATTCTTTGAAGCTCTCGTCCTTCTTCTTTTCCATACCTTGGAGAGATAAGCGATCAGGAGCTACATCAGACACATGTTTGTATTGAGCTATGAAAGCTTTGGCCAACTCAAACCAAGAGGTAACTTGGCTCCTTTCCAGTTGGTTATACCATTAGCGACTGACCCAATCAAGCTATCTTGAAAAACATGAATTAGTAGCTTGTCATCCCACGCATATGCTGCCATTTTTCTACAGTACATGGTAATATGGTCCTTTGGGCACGAAGTTCCATTAAACCTTTCAAATTCAGGTACCTTGAATTTTGGCGGTAGCACCACACCAGGAACCAAGCACAACCCTTCAGCATCAACTGGTCCAAAATAGTCAACTCCTTCTACAGCATTTAGCCTTTCCTCTATTAAGCTCAGTTGAGCTTTAGTATCACCATCTTTCTCCCCATGCCTTAGCTTTTTCAACTCTTTGGGGTCATCTAAATTTGGTACTTCAATTGGGTTTTGAACTTGTGTTGAAGAATTTCCTTGAAGATTTCCTCCTTACACCTATAAAGGTATTGGGGCTTCGACAGTACTTCCTTCGAGGATGAAAATAGGGTTGTCTCGCATGTTTTGTTGAGTCTCTTGGACAGACTCATCTTGATTACCCATTTTCTCCTTTCCTTTAATCATGGCTTTTAGCAACTAGGTAATTTCACTCAATTGCCCCCTTATCTCTGCATTTTCCTTTTTCAACTTCTCTATCTTATTATTTTGATCCTCTTCCATTATGCGTGCTTGATACCTTGTATGGTATTTGTGAAGGGTGGACCGTCTAGTAGATGCAATTTTGACACCTTGAATGCTACAATTTAGTTGAAATTATTTTCAATGTGATGATATGTTTATGCACAAAAATGAATACACATGGAATGCACTTAGGTTTAACAATCTCCCTTAACAATCAAGAGCATGTTCATACTTATGATAAGACAAGTGTAAACTTATGTGAATGACAATTTATGCTATGCAGAATCAAACACAATTATGCACGACTTAATGATATAAACACACTCTCTTTTTTTTGGTTTTGCTTTTTTGAAAATTGGAAGAAAGAAAAAAAAACTATGTTTTTTTTTGAAATTTTTTTTGTAAAGACAATGTAAAAAAAGAAGGAAGTAAAACTTATTCCTTCACGTGTCCTATCTTGGGTTTAAGTCTACACTTCAATTAAGCATGGTTCCACCCTAAAGCTAAGTTTTATGCTGGGTTTGGATAATTCAAGGTTCTAAGGGTTCCCAAATTGTTCCTCACTTGTCCATGTAGGACTAGTAAGGCACCCAATCCTCACCTATTATAGGCTACAAGCGGAAAGGTTCAATCTGAGTCGGAGTATTTCGCTAGCCTATGTGGAGGTTATCACCTCACGAAAGCATAGTTACTTTACTCCCTCTTAGAAAAGAAGAGCCTGGGTTGAGGGCTTATGCAAATGCAAGTGATGTGTGTGTTGAAGGAATGAATTAACATTTATTATACATTTTACACATACTTCTAGGCAAACTTAGACTAATTTTCAAACTAATCTTTGGCCTGACTCTTTAAGGTCCCCAATGGAGTCGCCAATCTGTCATAACGTGTCAAGTCCAAGGACCTAACTCGCTAGACTTAATATCAAGGAGTCGCCACCAACCATTCAAACCTAAGGTGTGATTTGTCACCTATTCTTGTCTAGAGATAAGGCTTGGTCTACGTTCAAAGAATCTAAGGTTCGAGAGTACGGTTACGTGTGAGGAAGGATTAGCACCCTACAACGCCCATCACATAATGCTACCAACTATTCTAGGTCATTCTAAATTTATCTTAATTTGAGTTAATTTCAATGTGCTTAATGTATTGGAAATTTACTTAAAAATCATTCCATCAATCTGGTTCAGACAATAAGTAAATCCCCTCACTTCATGAGAATTCAAGTAGTAGCGATTGACTTGCTCAAAAAGGCTCTATCGTCAGATCATTTAAATACATTATGACAACCTTAATATTGACTTTATACCCAATAGGTCATTCTAAATTTACTTAAATTTGAATTAATTTCAATGTGCTTAAAATATTGGAAATTTTCTTAAAATCCTTCCATCAATCTGGTTCAGACAATAAGTAAATCTCTTCACCTCAGGAGTATTCAAGTAGTACCGATTGACTTGCTTGAAGAGGCTCCGTCGTCGGATCATTTAAATACATTATGAAAATCCTAATATTGGCTCTATACCCAATTTTCTATTTTATTTTAATTGTCTTTATTATTATAATTTATTTATTTTTATTTTAGAAAATGAACGCATATTATTGTATTGAAAATTTACTCTAAACCTTCCATCAATCTGGTTCAGTCTAGAGCAAACTCCTCACCTAGAAATTTTCAAGGAGTACCATTTGACTTTCTTGAAATTTCATCATTGGATTAATCTCAACTTATCTCCATATTTTATGATTTTATTAGTTTTAATTAATATTTCCAATTTTAAATGAATTATATTGTCTTCATTTTTTTATATGTTTTATTCTAAGCATTTATCCTAATATAATATGCTAAATTACTTAAAATATATGTCACTTAACTTTACAAATTATTTTTTTACAAGTTAAGATCCTGGGCAAAATACGGTATCTACAATTATATAAGTATATTTTAAATGTTAAAGAAATAACAATTTGTATGAATGTACATACATACATACATATATATATATATATATATATATATATATATATCATTATATATCTATACATTTATATAAGTATATATGTATATATAATAAATGTTATGTTGAATTAAAAATATATATGTATTGATAAATAATAAAACAAGAAAATATATACTATAAGTATTTTTTATATATATATATATATAGCAATTATAAATTATATATATATGTTTTACAATATATAATAAGTATATATTTCAAAGGTATATAAATTGTGTATATTACATATATACATAATTGTAAATATTAAGTATATTTATAATATATATAATATATATAGAAAAAGAAAAAAAGGAATGGGAATCAGGATACAAACCATATTCCTTTTCCCTTCTTTGTTGTAAACAGAGGAAGGGGGAAATGTGAGGGCCGACGATGTCGGTGAGAAGAGAGAAAGGGAATATTTGACTTTCTTGAAATTTCATCATTGGATTAATCTCAACTTATCTCCATATTTTATGATTTTATTAGTTTTAATTAATATTTCCAATTTTAAATGAATTGTATTGTCTTCATTTTTTTATATTTTTTATTCTAAGCATTTATCCTAATATAATATGCTAAATTACTTAAAATACAATGTCCCTTAACTTTACAAATTATTTTTTTACAAGTTAAGATCCTGGGCAAAATACGGTATCTACAATTATATAAGTATATTTTAAATGTTAAAGAAATAACAATTTGTATGAATGTACATACATACATACATATATATATATATCATTATATATCTATACATTTATATAAGTATATATGTATATATAATAAATGTTATGTTGAATTAAAAACATATATGTATTGATAAATAATAAAACAAGAAAATATATACTATAAGTATTTTATATATATATATAGCAATTATAAATTATATATATATGTTTTACAATATATAATAAGTATATATTTTAAAGGTATATAAATTGTGTATATTACATATATACATAATTGTGAATATTAAGTATATTTATAATATATATAATATATATAGAAAAAGAAAAAAAAGGAATGGGAATCAGGATACAAACCATATTCCTTTTCCCTTCTTTGTTGTAAACAAAGGAGGGGGGAAATGTGAGGGCCGACGATGTCGGCGAGAAGAGAGAAAGGGAAGGTGGAACCCCCGTCAGACAGGGAAGAGAAAGAAGAGGGGTCGGCGACGGTGTAAACCGAAAAGAAAGAGAAGAAATGAAGAAAGAAATTGGGAAAAGAAAAGAGGAAAAAAGAGAAGTGAAAAGAAAAGAAATCGGTGGCAGTGTCGGCCGGTTCGGGCACTGCCACCTGCGATGTCGGCGAGGTAAACCAAGGTGAGGAGATGACCAACGGTGATGGGAGGAAGAGGAAAGAGAGGGAGAAAAGAGGGAAAAGGGAAACCAAAAACCACTTCTAGATCCGGCACCGTCGCCGGCGATGGGGGGAAAAGGAGGCCAGATCTGAATTCGTGGCAACCTCGGCTAGATGTGGAGTGGCCGAACTGCCAAAAATGATGACCGCTAGTGGCTGAACCGGTCGAACCGATTGAACCGGTCAAATCGATCTGAACCTTGGTCTGAACCGGTTCAGACCAGAAAGGAAAAAAAAAAGAAAAAGAAGAAAAGAAAAGAAAGAAATGAGAGGAGCTTGGGAAGTGGTTTCGGCACCAAACAGTAGACTGAAATGGAGTTGTTAAAGGCTGATCACAACCATACCGAGAACTTGGTGGGTGCTGAAATGGTGTCGAATAGGAATCGAAAAAGGAAAGAAAGCTTGGGTAAATTTTCTAAATTTTAGTGTAAATGGATATGGAATTATACAGCTTTAATTTAATTGGAATTTGATTGTTGTTCATAAATGATTATTGAAATATACATATGTGTTTAAATTGTAGAAAAGTCGTAAAATGGCGAATTGTGGAATGGGCCAAGGCTCAAATATGGCTTAATGACTAAGCTTTAGGCGAATTGGTAAGATACACTTATAAAGCATTAGTAGCTTTATATTGTATGGTTTGAAATTGTGAATTTTGATACGAATCATTAATGGAATGATGTTATAATGCTAACAGGACCCACAACTGATGGTGGGGGTCTTAGTAAGAGATAAATAATTTGTGAGAATCAATGGCTGTGATTATAAATTGTGTTTTCTTGCGGGAGGTTTTGATAAAATTAAGCCATTATGCTGCCGAAATTTACATGAAACTATTTGATAAAAAGGGGTTAAGGTTGTCTCATATAAATGGAATCTTCGAAAGAGTTATCGAAAGATAAGCATTGAAAGGACCTTGGCATATTGCTAGAAAACTTGAATTTTTGGAATAGTTTGAAAATGTAAATGGCTGAACGAATAAATTGTGGATTTATTGACAGAGTGATGATCTTAGAATTTATTGATTCTGATTTCTTGATTTTGGAATAGTTTCGAACGTGATAGCACGGACATTGGAAGAGGTCGGTGTTGAGATCGTTTATTATAATACATTGCATTGTCAAACATACGGGAGATAATAAGCGGACTTACACTTGTGGTAGTGGTCTTAATATCAACTTTGTGGTACACGGTGGATAGTAGTGATATCGAATTATAACAAATGTATGACTTGTGCATACATAATCTTATTGAAATTGAGGTTGAGTTTTCCTACATAATCTAATCATTGATAGATTCAAATAAATGAGTGTCACACATGTGATTATACGGCTCCTATTTTAACCTTGGATTAGGTCTCGATAGATATTCTCTCATATTTGAATGACTTGGAGAAATTTGGAAGACATGATAAATGGTCCATCTTAGTAGTGTGATTGACACGATAAGAACAAGAAAATAGATTGTGATGCCTTGTGGACATTTGATAGAACACACGTCTACATAAAAGTATACTTGTACATGTCTATGTTAAATAGATGTGATTGGGATTTTTTTTTGCAATAATATGGATAGTCGTAAGGCGACTTAAATGATTTGAACACTGTTAATAGTGGAAATTGGCCAAATCTCCTAAGTGGGTAAATTGCTACTCTAAAATTTACTCGATAATATCTTTATAGATAATTTTAGTGTGGTATTATATTATACAGGCCATATGAAAATTGATTGAAAACGGTGATTGAGTTTGTGATAGTGAATGAAATTGGGCATCAAGTCAAAATTACGAATGGGTGCCAATATGCTAGACCATAGATAGATTTGATAGATGACTATTGATATTGTGGTTTTATTTTTCCTCAATGTCGACTCTGGAATAGATCTTGAATGGTGATATCGGTAATTGCATAATTCCAGTATCTTGATGACTGTAGAGTAATATGATGTCTAGATATTCATAGATACTAAAAGGACTCATACTGATGGTGGTAGTCCTAGTATTGATGATGAAATGTATAAGTGATTGTATAGTCGATAACTGTGGAGAAAGAATATTGCATATCGAAGAACCACAGTGAATCAAATTTACCTATTAGGTATGATCCGATTGAAATCAAAAGGATGGAAATGAGGAATTTGGATTATAGTGAACGCTATAACTAAATGACATATTTTATGAAAATGATAGTTTATTTCTTTGAACTCATGATTTAATTTGCATCGCCTTAAGCATACCTTGTTACAACTTGAGATGCTATAATAATGTTTATATGAATGCTATAAAGCATAAATTAGTTTTAAAATGAAAGTATATGGTATCTATATATTTTTATATAAGAATCCTCTTAAAGAATTTTACCATATGCTTACATCATTTTGACAAGGAAAGTTAAAGATTTAAATGTTTTTTGAGACTATAGGCACCCTAAAAGAATTAAATTCAATAAAGCATAGTGGAAACCGCCTAATTGGAGATTACTCATTAGGCAGAGATGCTTCTCCGACAATAGTCGTGAACAAGGCTTAGTCACACCCGATCAATGGGGTTGAGAGAGATGAGGTCTATGGCCATAGATAGCGCCCTAGTTGGTTTTCAGGGGACGATGACATGATTTTCACTGCTAGCTACAGTGATTTAAGTATTTATTTATGGAGCATTAGAGATTTAGCCTAGTCTCAAACTGATATGATATGAAGTCTAGAGTATGATTTTATTGATATGAACTCTAGACTTGACATGATTTATACAGTACATGAGACATGCATGATATGAATATGAAATATGTTTTGAACTGTACATGTTCTACACATGTTTTCAAAGTTATGTGATATGATTTTGATACTTCATATGATTCATATATGATTATAGGTTGAACATGATATGATATGCGGTCTAGAGTATAGTTTTATTTGATATGAACTCTAGACCTAATATGACTTTACAGTATATGAAAAATGTTTGAAACTGCACATGTTTTACACATGCTCTGAAAGTGAATTTATGATTTGCAAATTGTACATGCTCTGACATGTCTTAAAAGTAAATATGAAATGAATTGAAAATCTACATATTTGAGCATGCTCTAAAAGTATAAGTGATATGATTTGAAATGATAGTGGTTTATACAGTAAACTTACGTAATTTGCATACTAAACCATGACATGATAATATGTTTTTTACATGAGATATGTCATGACCTTATATTGTATACAAACATGAGAATTATATGAGGAGTGTTATGACTCGACATTAAAGATATTCCATCTATATGATGTTATGATATGATACAGTACATGAACATAAAATTTATACAAAGAGAATTATGACTTCGTACCACCGTGATCATAATTCTCCATATGGAAAGTGATATGAGTTGATAGAATACAGGAGTATGATTATGAAATGTAAAGTGACTTGATATGATATCTCAATTGGACATGATGTACTATGAGATTGATGTGAGTATGGACTAATAGTATATGATATTCAAATTAGACACGACGTATTGTTGTGCTATGCATTATAGTATAAGGATGAGAAGACTGAAAAGTGATTAAGTTGATTTATTTAGAGGTCTGAGTGATAGACAGATGACAAGAATTGAGATAATGAGATGTTATCGATCGAAATGATGAACTGTAATTGCAAATTTGCAGGTTTTATGCATTATAGTTAAGACAGTATAATTTTATTCCTGCATTTATATTAGTATCTTACTGAGCCGTGGTTTTGCTCACCCTCCTAAATTTCATCTCTTTTCAGACTATTGGAGTTAAAAATCTGACATGAGAGCTGTTAAGTGGGCCTTTGGAGACGATATCTAAGCTTGATACTAGCCATTGTTCTCCGAATCCTCTTCGTTGCTTTTGAGGTATACATTCTTTGTAAATCTCTTGTTTACATGTACAGACTTTAATTAACACACAATACATACTTTGACCAATGAGTCGGGATGTAACTTAGAATTGTGGTAAATTATTATATAGGAGATCAGTGAAATTAGAGGAGTGACTACATTGACACCAAATACAAACCTTAAAATGAAAAGGAAAAATTTAATCCATAAATTTGTAAGAAGAAAAAGTTGAGTAGTAAATGAAAGTAACGACTTTCGGGTCGTGACAGATTTAATGGTATCAGAGCAATACTTGTTTAGTACGTGTCAGTATAGTTGAGACCATGATAGTGTTACATCCCATGTTCTGTGTAATGTCTACATGTAAACTTGTTGATTATCGACCTATACCAAGATTAGTCTGCTATCGGTGTGGGTTTTATTTTTATTTAATTCATAAAATAAGGATAATACGGTTGAGTCAAGGTAAACCTAGGGCCAGAGTGCCTAAGGGATACCAGTCGACGGCCTGTTGAAACGGGCTGGGCCTTGACATAAAGGATGCCAATCGACGACCTATTGAAACGGACTGGGAACCGTTAATGAATGGTATCAATACGGTATAGAAGAATTGTGTATCAGCTTAAAGGAATAAGATATTAAATGATCGAGAATGATTGATTGAGGCATTTTATATTTTGAAGATAATAGAATGATCGTATAGGATATGATCGATATGTAAACTGAGAAGGATTGAAAGAGGAAAAGGAAATTGCCAATGAAAATGATCGAACAAAAGTATATGGCTTGATTGAAAGTATAATCCCACCTTAATTATGAAGACTATTGGAAATTGAAATTATGATTTTGAATTATAAGAGAACGCTTAGTGCAAAGAGTGAAATGACAAAACACATTCGAAGTATAAAGGGGCCGATTTGGATTGTGGACAGAAAGGAGAAAGCTATGAGGTCAAAGGCCCTTCCCCTAGTGAAGGTTCTCTAGTAGCATCATCCATATAAAGAAATTACATGGAAACTTGAGAGCTCAATGAAAGAGAAAGATCCTCATCTTTTCCAATTGAACAAAGGAAATATGATGTTATGTAAGTGATTATAAACTGGTTAATCAAACTGAATCACTTTTCCATTATTAGGCTCTTAGATTTCTCTAGTGCCATAGTCGAAATATGATTATGAAACGGTGAGAATGTATGTGAAGTTCTAGTGAGCGTTACATGTGATGGACTCTTGAATTCCCATATGTTTATAGAAAATAGCAAAAGGCTCTGAGATTTCAAATTTACAAACAACACCGCTCTGTACATGATGTAAATATTTGAGCGTAGTATGGAAAACGCTCGAAGACATGTTAATGAGAGCGGATGCAAGAAACCCGAAAACTACTGGAACGATTACATACTACTGGTTACAGTGTATAAATGATAGTTACCAAATTATATCGACTTGCCACTAATTGAGAAAGTGGAGGATGAACAGTATAATTTAGCTATTATGTGAAAAGAGAGGAAATGAGTTAACTCCCAAATTGATAAGGAATGTAAGGAGTATAAATATATGGTGAAAGGCGATATGTGGTGGTATCAAAAGTGATTCTGATGTTAAAACTATACTGACAGTATTATTTAAAAGATAATATAGAGGATTGGAATCATAAGTATACGGAACTGTACCACCTCTAAATTTAAGTTAAATTCGGAGGACCGAATTTCTTAAATTGGGGAGAATGTGAAGACCGTAAATTTTCTAAATAAATATTAAATATCTGAAAAGTTTAATTTGGATAAATTGAAATCCAAATTAAATAAGAAATGAAAAAGGAGAAATATAATTTGGACAGTAAGAGATCCAAATTATAAGAAATAAAAAGGTGTATATTTATATAATTATATATAATTATATTATATAAGTATATTTTAAATGTTAAAGAAATAAGAATGTGTATGAATGTACATACATATATATATATAATTATATATCTATACATTTATATAAGTATATATGTATATACAATAAATGTTACGTTGAATTAAAAATATATATGTATTGATAAATAATAAAAAAAGAAAATATATACTATAAGTATTATATATATATATAGCAAATATAAATTATATATATGTTTTACAATATATAATAAGTATAGATTTTAAAGGTATATAAATTGTGTATATTACATATATATATAATTGTAAATATTAAGTATATTTATAATATATATAATATATATAAAAAAAGAAAAAAAAGAAATAGGAATCGGGAAACCCGATTCCCTTTCCCTTCTTTGTTGTAAACAGAGGAGGGGGGGAAATGTGAGGGCTGACGATGTCGGCGAGAGGAGAGAAAGGGAAGGTGGAACTGCCACCAAACGGGGAAGAGAAAAAGAAGGGTCGACAACGGTGTAAACTGAAAAGAAAGAGAAGAAATGAAGAAAGAAATCGGGGAAAGAAAAGAGGAAAAAAGAGAAGTGAAGAGAAAATAAATCGATGGCGGTGCCGGTCGGTTCGAGCACCGACACTGCCACCATCGACGTTTGCGAGGTAAACCAAGGTGAGGAGATGATCGGCGGTGATGGGAGGAAAGGGAAAGAGAGCGAGAAAAGAGGGAAAAGGGAGACCGAAAACCCACTTCCAGATCCGGCACCTTCACTGGTGATGGGCGAAAAGGAGGCCAGACCCACTTCGTGGCAACCTCGGCTAGATGTGGAGTGGCCGAACCGCAAAAAATGGTGGTTGTCGTTGGCTGAACCGGCCAACAAAGGCTAAACCGGCCGAACCGGCTGAACTAACCGTACCTGTCTGAACCGGTTCAGACCAAAAAGGAAAAAAAAAAAAAAGAAAAGAAAAGAAAGAAAGAAAAAATGAAAGGAGCTTAGGAAGTGGTTTTGGCACCAAACAGTAAACTGAAATGGAGTCGTTAAAGGCTGATCACAACCATTCCGAGAACCTAGTGGGTGCTGAAACGGGGTCGGATAGGAATCGAAAAAGGAAAGAAAGCTTGGGTAAATTTTCTAAATTTTAGTGTAAATGGGTATGGAATTATACAGCTTTAATATAATTGGAATTTGATTGTTGTTCATAAATGATTATTGAAATATACATATGTGTTTAAATTGTAGAAAAGTCGTAAAATGGTGAATTGTGGAATGGGCCAAGGCTCGAATGTGGCTTAATGACTAAGCTTGAGGCGAATTGGTAAGATACTCTTATAAAGCATTAGTAGCTTTATATTGTATGGTTTGAAATTGTGATTTTTGATACGAACCATTAATGGAATGATGTTATAATGCTAAAATGACATACAACTGATGGTAGGGGTCTTAGTAAAGGATAAATAATTTGTGAGAATCAACGGTTGTGATTATAAATTGTGTTTTCTTGCAGGAGGTTTTGATAAAATTAAGCCGTTATGCTGCCGAAATTTACATGAAAATATTTGATAAAAAGGGGTTAAGGTTGTCTCGTATAAATGGAATCTTGGAAAGAGTTATCAAAAGATAAGCATTGAAATAACCTTGGCATATTGCCAGAAAACTTGAATTTTTGGAATAGTTTGAAAAAGTAAATGGCTAAACAAATAAATTGTGGATTTATCGACGGAGTGATGATCTTAGAATTTATTGATTTCGATTTCTTGGTTTTGGAATAGTTTCGAACGTGATAGCACGGACATTGCAAGAGGTCGGTGTTGAGATGGTTTATTATAATACATTGCATTGTCAAACATACAGGAGATAATAAGCGGACCTACACTGGTGGTAGTGGTCTTAATATCGACTTTGTGGTACACGGTGGATAGTAGTGATATCGAATTATAACAAATGTATGAATTGTGCATGCATAATCTTATTGAAATTGAGGTTGAGTTTTCCGACATAATCTAATCATTGATAGATTCAAATAAATGAGTGTCACACATGTGATTATACGGCTCCAATTTTAACCTTTGAATAGGTCTCGATAGATATTCTCTCATATTTGAATGACTTGGAGAAATTTGGAAGACATGATAAATGGTCCATCGTAGTAGTGTGATTGAGACGATGAGAACAAGAAAATAGATTGTGATGCCTTATGGACATTTGCTAGAAAACACATCTACATAAAAGTATACTTGTACATGTCTATGTTAAATAGATGTGACTGGGATTTTTTTTTGCAATAATATGGATAGTCGTAAGGCGACTTAAATGATTAGAACACTGTTAATAGTGGAAATTGGCCAAATCTCCTAAGTGGGTAAATTGCTAATCTAAATTTGACTCGATAATATCTTTATAGATAATTCTAGTGTGGTATTATATTATACAGGCCATATGAAAATTGATTGAAAATGGTGATTGAGTTTGTGATAGTGAATGAAATTGGGCATCAAGTCGGTATTACGAATGGGTGCTAATATGCTAGACCATAGATAGATTTGATAAATGACTATTGATCTTGTGGTTTTATTGTTCCTCGATGTCGACTCTGGAATAGATCTTGAATGGTGATATCGGTAATTGCATAATTCTAGTATCTTGATGACTATAGAGTAATATGATATCTAGATATTCATAGATATTAAGAGGACTCATACTGATGGTGGTAGTCCTAGTATTGATGATGAAATGTATAAGTGATTGTATAGTCGATAACTGTGGAGAAAGAATATTGCATATCAAAGAACCACAGTGAATATCAAATTTACCTATTAGGTATGATCCGATTGAAATCAAAAGGATGGAAATGAGGAATTTGGATTATAGTGAACGCTACAACTAAATGACATATTTTATGAAAATGATAGTTCATTTCTTTGAACTCATGATTTAATTTGCATCCCCTTAAGCATACTTGTTACAACTTGAGATGCTGTAATAATGTTTATATGAATGCTATAAAGCATTTATTAGTTTTAAAATGAAAGTATATGGTATCTATATATTTTTATATATGAATCCTCTTAAAGAATTTTACCATATGCTTACATCATTTTGACAAGGAAAGCTAATGATTTAAATGTTTTATGAAACTGTAGGTGTGAAATCCCCCAATTTCATGTAATTCCTCCATAATTGTAAAGTGTTGTAAGCTGAAATAATCAAATAAAATATTAAAGTTTGAGGTATGAATGATGTATGGAACATAGAAGGAATAATGAGATGAATGGTCAAAAGTCAATGGCTGATATGGTAAAGGGAATAAGAAGAATTAAAAGTAAATTAATCAAGAAATTTATATTAGAATTTGTCAATTAATTGGACAAGTGTCAAATGAAGAAGAGGAAGTAATGGTCAAAGGAGGGCATGGTCAAGGGCTGAGATGATTATGGGATTAACATGCAATTAATGCAAATTGCATGAGTCATCACTATCTTCATCAGCCAAAGTCGACAGCCCCATTTCCCCCTCACTCTCGTTCCTCTCCAATTGCTTCAAGTTTCCTCCATAGCTACCTTGCCAAACTCCTAGATTTTGTCATCGAATCAATAAACCTTAGTAAAGAAAAGCGTCCCTCATCACTAGCTTAAGTTATATCCGAAGTTTGGTAGATTAAATCCAAGTATTTGAGGAGATCTCAAATTCTAAAAATTTGGTTATTTACAAAGGTAAGGATAGGAGGTGACTCTTTCAATTTCATTCATAGTTTGGAGTTGTACTGAGTTGGTATAGCATGTGTATGGTGATTGTTTTAAAGGTTTGATTTAATATGATGTTACAGCTTTGAAGAAGTGAAGTGAAAAGCTAGGGTTGATGCAACCAAGCTAGTGGATCATTGTTGATCGAGGTAAGGAATTTATGTAACGGACGTAGGGTGGCTATGTCCGCATATTTTGATGTATTTTAAATGTCATTTGGGATGAAACAAAAGCTGATTTTGAAGTGCAAGAAGTTAAGTACCAATTAGGTTAGGAGCAGCCGATTGCTATATGGACCAGTCGACTGCCCCACGTGTTTTCAGAAATGAGAATTATCGAAATTTTAAAAGAAAATAATTTCGATAAATGAAAATATGAAGCAGCAGCCGACTGTCCTAAGAGGCCAGTCGACTGCCCTATTTGAAAAGAGGTTTTTAAAGCCTATTTCAAGAAAGTAAGAATGTCATAGCAAATAGCTATATGACAAATGTTTTGAGACTATGAAGTATTTAATGATTATGCACTTCTGTATATGTTCATGGCTGAGGAGCTTGTAACAATTACAATTTCTTCTATATGTTAAATAGTATTAAATGAGCCTTAGAGGTGTTTGGAGGCCAAATTGTGACACATTCGAATTTTGGCGTAAGAATGCAGGCTTTCGTATAGACAAGTTGGTGGGTCCCATAGGACTGCACAAGCATCCAAAACCATGTAAGCACTTTAAATTCATCATAAATGGTTTCAGGTAAGACAATTTGTTTCATATGGTTATTATTTGGGCCTAATCCAAGAATTTGATGATAAACCGAAAATTTCAGCCTTTGGCTTATGACCAATCTGCCTTGTTTCAATTATATCTCTTGATTGGAGTATCGAAACGATAAACCGTAAAATTATTATGAAAGTTAACTTAATGGTATTTTAGCCATAAAATGCTCATAATTTAATTCCCTAAGGATTAATACCAGAAAAATTCCGAAGTTGAACAATGTGCAGTGAAACCCGTCAGTCGACACCTTTGTAAAGAATTGAGCATATCTCTTAGTAGAAAACTCCGATTAAGGTGATTCAAATTTTAATGAAAAGCTAACTCAATAAGATTTCCGACCATATAAGTCTTGCTATCTAATTCAATGTGGATCAATGGCAATGAATTTTTAGATTCACGTCACAGTCAAGAAATTCTGACTATGAACAACCGGTAATGAAACGGGCATAACTTTTGATAGAGAACTCCGATTCAGGTGATTCAAATTTTTTTAAAAAGCTAATTTGGAGACCTTTCCGATCATGTATGGCATGCTCTTATAATTCTTGTAGATTGATACAATTAATTGTTGGAATTTGGTTCGAAAATTTAGCAATTATGAGGTTATCGAAGAAAATGATTAAATTGGGAAAGTTAAAAGGATTTGGTGTTTTGTTGGATTAAAAGGATGTTGAAGAAGGGTTTGAATAGGTTAGAAATAATATTATCTTGGCTCAATCATCATATTAAAGATGTTAGTTGGGTTCAAAGTGAGAAATGAAGGAAAAGAGGCTCCAAAACATAAAATTTAATTAAACAATTAACAAAAGATATCAGTTTTATTTTCATCAAAACGTGGAACCTCTCTTCTACCTCTCATACTTGACTCTTCCCTTTTGCCATGGTCAGACCACTTCTTTCTTTACTCTTCTTTACCAGTGCCGAAGGTGAAATTCAGTTTCTCTTGTTCTAGGCAAAACCGAACCTCCAAGAGAAGAAAGGAAAAGTTAAATCCCCAAAATCCTTATTGCCATGACCTACATTCTGCCACAAAAAAAAAAAACCTAAAAAGAACCTTGAAGGTAGCCTCAGATTTGAAGAGATTCAAAGGAAATTCAGGAAATCTTGAAGGAGAGCTATGGGTTGAGCAATTTTAAGGTTGGAAGCTGAGAAGGGGAGAGGGAGAATCCAAATCGAGGAAGAAAGGAAGAGCTTGGTCTCGGTTCAAGAAGAAGGGTGACAATTGAAAAGGGAATTCGTTGGTTCTTGCAAATTCAGGAAAGGAGCAGGTAGAAAAGATCTTGGACAAGACCAAAATTATTTCCCACGTAAAGTTTGACTCACGGCAAATATTGAACTTGAGAGAAGTTGGGGGATTGCTCTTGGTTTCATGGTTAAGGTAAGAACTTTGCTGTTTTGGAAGTCTTGAAAATATAATGTCATGAATGCTGAGTTGATTTACACATAAGAATGTAAAGTGTGTATGTGTTAAGGTTTGAACCAAAAGGAAGAGAAGGAAGTTTAGCTTGTGGCCAAAAAGAAAAACAGAATTGGACCAAAAACTGATTTTCTGCATCTTGAAGAAGCTTAGTTGTTGGGATTCTTGGTAAGTGAGGTAATGTACTGACTTTACAATGTTTATTTATTATGCATGAAAATGAAATTGCGAGGAATTGATTCAAATGGGTGCTGTATGGATGAAGGATTAATTGAATTCTAACTTGATATTCAAATCTGGAATCTATGTTCTGTTTTGGGTTGCAATTAAAACGTTCAGTTTAATGTTATACAGTGAGAAAATGTGATAACCGTAAATTTTTCGTTTATTGGAAATTATAAATATTGGAGCAAATAAATATTGGAAATAAATAAATAAATAAAATTATGAGAACGGGATACTAGTGAAAATCCCGAGAATTGAGGAAGTGACGGATCGGGAAATTCGAGTGAAGGAAATTAAGTTGGAAATAAAATAAGGAATAGAGGAAAATTAATTTGGATAAATGGAAATCCAAATTAAATAAGAAAATGAGGAAGATAATATATATATATATATATTGTAAATACAATATATATGGAATTTTCTACATTTATATATAAAGAAATATATAAATGTTAAGCAATTTAAATTAAACAAATATATATATATATATACTAAATATGTATTTTGATAATACATAATATATATATCTTTATATACATATATAATATATAGTTATATAGTAATATAATATATATAATAGTAATATTATATGTATTATGTATATATATAATATATGTATATATATGGATATATAATTTTGTTAAATGAATAAAAAAATAAAAATAAAAAACAAAAAGAAAACAAACAGAATCGGGAAGACTCCCGATTCTGTCTCCCCAAAGGGTGACCGGCCCTTCGCCGGAGAAAGGAAGAGAGAGATGGAGGAAGACGGCGCCGGCAAGGAGAGGAGAAGAAGCCGGTGACCGGAAGAGAAAAAGAAATGACGAAAACAGGAAGGAAAATCGAAGGAAAAACCGACGGAGGCCGGGAAGAAAAAAGGAAGAGAAAGTGGTGCTGTCGGCCAAATCGGTCGTCGCCACTGCCACCGAAGCTCCACCGGAGGAAGAGGAAGACGTGGGAAGCCACTGGTGAGGGGGGGAACGGCGGAGGAGAGCCGACGGAGGAGGAGAAGAAATCGAGGGAAAATCGAGTAGATCTGCTGCCGTGCCGCCGATCCAGGTTGAGCTGAGGCCACCCGCAAGTTTGCCTCGACACCTGCCAGCTGAGGGACCATCGAGCCGCCAAAGAACCAACCATCGGAGGAGAACCGACGACGAGGGGAGGGGACCGGTTTGGAACCGATCTGAGCCAGGAAAAAAAGGAAAAGATAAAGAAAAGAAAAAGGAAAAAGAAAAAGAGAAAAGGAAAGAAAGGAAAAAGAAAGAAAAAGAAAGAAAAAGAAGAAAGAGAAAGAGAAAAAGAAAAAGAGGAATTCTGGGAATTTGGAAAATTCTCGAGAATTCAGAAATTATGAGAAATCCAGGGAATTACGGGAATCGGTAAATTTAAATAACTTATTTATTTAAATAATTATGAAAAAATTCTAAATTTTAGAATTTAATTTCCAGAAAAATTCTCTCGTTGACCGAGCCGATGGAATCGGGAGAGGTGAACACGGGCACGACCTTCGAGAAGCAGTCGTCGACCCGAAACAGGTAAGGGAGACATGTGCGGCCTGTAAGGATATTCAGCCATATGTTTTAAATTAAGCATTTAATTTATAAAGGCAATTTATAATGATTAATTTTGAAAATTGTTGTGATTTATCGGTTTCAAATTGGGGTGAAATACCATTTGAGAACTATAAACTGTATTTTTCGTGCAGGAGGCTAGCCAAATCGGCAGCCGTTATACTACCGAAAAATTATCGAAAAATTACTAAAATTTACCGAAAATCATCGAAAACCAAAATAAAAGATTTGATTTCACGTGTATCGATTTTCGAGTACGAAAATCGAGAAATTAAGTAAATTTCATAAAACATGAATATAGTGATATTTAATTTTAAAATATTCATGTTTTCAAGAATGGTGAAAAAGAAATCACCAAAAATTCACCAATAGGTGATATTTCACGTGAAACGAGATGAAAATGAAAAAGAGATCGAAGTGAATATTTTTATAAATATTCTTAAATATTCACTTGATTTAATATAAAACCTTTATGGTTTTAATTGTGAGATAAATAATTATATAAATTCCATAAAGGTTAAGAAATGATGGAAAACTATGATTTCGAGACTAGAGGTCTCTACACGTGTTTTTAGAAAGAAACATGGTTACGGGATTTATGAAATTGGAAAAATAAATATTTTATTTTTCATAAATTATTGAAAAACCATGTTTTCAAGTGAAAGCACGGAAAAGCGTGCACATGTGTTTTGCGATGGAGAAATGACAATTTTGCCCTTTTATATGTTACATTGATGATTTTGCAAACTGTTTCACTGTGAGGAAAACACGATTTATACCTTTATGAAATATTTTGAGAAATATTCTTTAAATTATAAATTTCATAAAGGTGATGATTTTATTACATGTGAGCCTTATGGATATTCGTGAAATATTTCGATTTATTGTATTTAAAATCCATAAAGGCTATGGTACGGTTTATACTGTTTTGAGACTTAGGCCATGAATTTCATGCATCACACTTATACTGTTATTGTCACGTGGCTGATAGACCTGCCAGTCATCAGCGTCCCGGATGTCACCAGGCAAGTGTACACCGAGGACACCATATAGATCATGGCCATAGATCTTACTGTTATACTGTTACTGTGTCCCTTCGGGGATGATGATTACTGGTCCATTATTGGACAATGATAGCATGATTTAATTGTAGGGTGATGCCTACTCTCACATACTGTTACTATTGACTGAAAGGATTTACAGAATCCTATTTATTGTACTGTACTGTACTGTTTACTGTTCTGAACTACTATTTACTGTTTACTGTTACTGATGAAAAACTGTACCAAAACACTGTTTACTGAACTGTACTGTTTACTGAAATGGTAGCCACTAATTACTGTTTTACTGAAGAAAAAGCTACCATTTACTGTTTACTGAACTAAAAGCTACCTTATACTGTTTTTTGAACTAGTAGCTACTGTTTACTGTCTATTGATTGAACCGTATCGAATTACTGTTTTACTGAATATGCTGTTTTTCTGATATACGATACGTTTATTGATTTGAAAAGAGAAATAAATGTTTATTCTAAAAGAATAACATAAGAATTATTTCTAAGATAGAAATAATTGAAGAAGTAATTATCCAATGATTGGATATTTACAAATCACTGTACTGTACTGTTTTTACTGTACTGAAGAGAAGAGAAGTAAACCACTGTTTTTATTACTGAACTGTCACGTGTTTTATAGTATACTGAAGTGAAAAGAAATAAGTGCTTTACTTTGTGGAAAAACGAAAATTATATCGTTTTGAAAACAACGGAAATAATACTCTCTACAGTTGCTTCTAGGTTCCGGAACAAGTCAGGTATTTCAAAATACCTGCCTTACTCTATCTAGATCCCTAGCCGACTGTAGTATCCTTCCTACATGTGTGCCTAGAGCCAGCTAGGAAGATTTTAAAGAAAATGAAAAAAAAATATTTTCAGCATATAGATAGCTGAATATCAAGTGTGGCATATAACTCTCTTACTGAGCCGTGGTTTGCTCATTCCCCAATTTTAACATTTCAAGTTTTGATGATGGTGAGATCCAATATTTGTGGATTGCGGCTGCACATAATGGACAATGTGACAGACCGACTAAGATATATCAGGTACGATCATTTATTTTCTGTATTTAAACATGTCTACAGTACTACAAATTTGTAAATAAGATAGGGGATGTGTATAACGTTAACAATATTTTATTAAATTGTTTAATTTCAAGGGTAAAGTGAAGTATCACAGACAGCCCAACTGGATAAATTGTGTAAAATAAGGTTTAAAAATGTGGTAACGGGCCGTTATAGATTTAATGGTATCAGAGCATGGTTGGCCTGATGTCTATGGATACTTTTGGAAGAAAAAGTGTTAAACATCCCCGGTAGTACTGTGTCGTCTGAATACATAAACATAATAAATGATTGTAAATTGAGAAAAATAAATTAAAGGGAGTGAGAAAGTATAAATTGAGAATGTTAAAGAAATAATGGGCTCAGAAATTACCAAAAAATTGGTGATTCTTATCATCTAAATGAAGCCCTGTTCGGTAAGGAACCGAAAGGACTCGGTGAGGGCCCCACCAGTACTTTTCGGTTCGAATCGAACAGACCTGAAAATGATGATATGAAGGAGG
Organism: Heritiera littoralis; assembly: GCA_031772115.1. Classification (NCBI taxonomy): domain Eukaryota; kingdom Viridiplantae; phylum Streptophyta; class Magnoliopsida; order Malvales; family Malvaceae; genus Heritiera; species Heritiera littoralis. Next base: position 1,555,826 of record JAPDPK010000064.1, read on the forward strand.
GGAATGACATATCATCATTAAATAGACTTTAAGATCACCGATTGAGGGTAATTTGAAGAGAGAGAAAATTTTTAGCCAAAAATGACCAAAATACCCCTGACTCCAAAATTTTACTGGAAATCAGAATAGACCAACAGAGGTTGGATTTGATTGATTTGACAGAGAAATTGATGATATAAAGCTGAATTACAGGTAGAATAATCTAATTATGGATTTTAGTGGACTTCTCTGTCGAAATCAAACAAGATCTTAAATTGCTGATATTAGTATGAGAAAGGATACTATCAGGACATAAATGATCAGTTCATTGATTCAAATGTATACTGAGGAGAAAGGAATAAATGTCGAAATGACGAAAATGCCCCTATGTTGGGCAAAGTCTGAATTGTGATAAAACTAAGTAGATCTTGAATCCATTGATGATAATGGAGTTATAAATGGCATAGAGGATGTCATATGAATATAACGATCCCTATTACTGACTTCCACTTACACGTAGATTATGGATGTGAATGGTGAGTGACCTAGTGAACGGGCTGGGTATTCTCAAAGAGGACAGTACACATATGTAAAGGCGGACGGTGGACAGGCCGAGGCCTTTTATGATGCGATCCGATAAAAGTGTAGTGGAATGTCATCAGATGATTGGCCCGAATATTGACTGTAAGGGCTTGAATTATGAGTGTATCAACTCAGATAATTATTACGGGATCGTTGAATATTATGAGAAGTGAAATAATTATAGAAAATGACTGAGAAGGTGAATAGTACATATAATGAAATCCATAACAATACGGTTAATTACGGTTCTATACATTTATACTGTTTTTGAGGTATCAAACAAAGATTTCTATATAGAACCTGAGCTTTTTGAGTTATGATTTGTAAATTGATGTACTGTATGGAGTACTGTGAATTGGTGAATATATATAAGAATAGTAAAGTGATAAAAAGAAGATGACAGCTAACTAGAGTTTTCAGGACCCTTGAGACAGAACTGTGATAGGCGACCCAATAATAGTCGACCCGTAGTGGATCATGTGTTGTGAGATGCGGGCGAACAATGTTATCGCCGACTCACTAGTAAGGGTAAACTTGGGGCGAAAGGATCGCCTAGGGGATGCTCGCTGACGGCTGATTCCAACGGGCAGGACTCTTACAAGGAGCTTAATGATAACACGAGTGTAAGGAACTAGGTATGTAAGGGTGCCAGGGTTCAAACCTCGTGGATAATATGCTCAAGGGAGTTAAACCTGAATTTATTAAATGAACTTGATTCCAAAGTAAATTACAGTGGTAATAAATTGGTTAGCTATAACATGTGTTGATAACTGTTGTACTTACTACAGCTTACTGGAATGAGATTCGTAAGGCTGTAAAGTATGAGTAAACAATGAAATCAAGGTAGAGTATGAGTCGAAATGAATCGAATAGTAAATGTCTCTGCCTTGAGAATACACAGTGTAAATGATAGGACATGAGGATGAAATGTCCGAATTAATAAGAAATGTGTGATTAAAGAAAGTATCAGATTTGATTTCCGATAGAACTTGCAGAGTTATATAAATTAGAGGAATCGAGATAACATTGACTCGATTTTGAATATGAAATCTAATTCTAAGCTTATATCGGAGAACTTAAGAAAATCCGAAAGCTTAAGAAATCCACTCTGGAAAATGTGAGAATAATGGAATTCATGTGTAAAGGTCTGAATGACGAAAACACAGATAGTGAAATTGAGAATAATGAAGTTGTCTGTATAAGTGTAAACGAGAGAAATACAGATGACCTCGATATGTAGATGAATGAAAGTGATATAGTAAATGTTTACCATCTAATAAGTTCTTGTGAAGAACGAGTATTCATCTACATGAAAATGGACACTTTATGGATCTAATCAGAGATATGAGGAGTTTATAAGACTAGCCTCAGTATAAAGCGTCATTTGGTAAAAGATTGGAGACTAATGTCCGTAAGATGATGATTAGAACTTGGAGTGAATTTTACGAGTTCCTATTGAGGTTACGAGGTTAATGATTTGCCTTGTGAGGTATATAAGCCTAAAGAATGAGGCATCCATACATGAGTAAATTGATGAAATACTGATAGAGTCTAAAGTATAAATGGAAAATGAGCAGCATTGTGGTATAACCCTTAAACTCTTAAAGACTGTGGAATTGTGCTAAGATTGGCAACTAAGATGTTTGGCTAGACGTCTCCTTATGAGGGATATATGATCTCGAGATGACAGAGTGACAGTGAATCTATCTATGATAGAGAGATAATGATTGAGATACGAGATTAATGAGTCTAGCTAGAAACTACTGCCCGTCCATAGAAGAGTGATGGGACTAGCTGCTCTATAGATGAGATCTAATTAAAGAAGTTAAAGTCGGTAAATGGATAAGTGTAAAGAAAAGATGGTATGCAAGATTTTAAAAGATCTTAGCAGTATAGTATCATACAAATCAAGAAAACCGACTAAAAGGATGAGAGTAAAAATATGAAGAGATAAAAGTGGGAATATGAAAACAAAAATGAAAGTGGAATAAGGAAATAAGTTGCATGATGAGAAGGGAACATTAATATGAAACAATTCCCGAAATTAAGATTGAAAAGTGACTCGTGTTGGTTATCACATAACAGTGGTTAGATGTAAAATCAAGCCAGATTTGATGAGTGGAAGTAATGGTACTCAAAGGAGTAAAATGAGTGATATGTTTACTGCCAGTATATAAATGAAAAATGATTATACATATAACCATCGTAACATGATAGAAACGGTGGAAGTATATAGATGATGTGGTGATTAAATATATAGATTGAGGATTCAATTGTGGAATCTAAATTATGAAAAGGGATTTAAAGACCATACTACATGAAGAGAACATAATAGTCTCATGATTTCTGATTGTAAGAGATGATCTATAGTAAAGTCTGCAATGAGATGCAGCCTTGATGAAATAAAAGAGAAAATGAATATTGGGGACAATAAAGAGTCCAAAAGAGAAATGGTGATATGGAAGTGATTCAAGATTGAAGATCTAAATAGAATCACTTTCCATTAACAGACTCTTAGATTCTCTAGTGCCATAGTTGAAGTATGAGTGAGAAACAGTGGAGATGTATATGTACAGTTCCAGTGAGCATTACATGTGATGGGAGTCTCTGAGTTGCCATATGCTTAATGAGAAATAGCAAAAGGCTTCGAGATCCTAAGTGTACTGATAGCACCGCTCCATACTGATGTATACATATATGAGCGTGAGATGTAAACGCTTCATGATGTTGAGAGAGCGTGTGTATGAGATGTCTAAGCTACTGGGACAATTACATATAACTGACAGACATATGTAATTGATAGTTTTAAACTATATCGACTTGGCACTAAGTGAGAAAAATGGATGATGAACAACATAGATTAACTGTGACATGAAAAATACTGTGCATGGACTCTTATGTGAAAGGAGGAATGAAATGAATGACTCCCAATTTGATGAATGAACTTACGGGAGTATAGATATATATGATGAAAGACAGCATGTACTGGTCTAAAGTACTCTTAATGTTGAAAGTGTACTGGCAGTATTACTTGGAGGATGACTTAGAGGTCAAAAGTCGTAAGTTTACGACATGTACCACCTTTGGACTTAAGTTAAATTCGGAGGACCGAATTTCTTAAGGTGGGGAGAATGTGATAACCATAAATTTTTCGTTTATTGGAAATTATAAATATTGGAAATAAATATTGGAGCAAATAAATATTGGAAATAAATAAAATTATGAGAATGGGATACTAGTGAAAATCCCGAGAATTGAGGAAGTGACAGATCGGGAAATTCGAGTGAAGGAAATTAAGTTGGAAATAAAATAAGGAATAGAGGAAAATTAATTTGGAAATAAATGGAAATCCAAATTAAATAAGAAAATGAGGAAGAAAATATATATATTGTAAATACAATATATATGGAATTTTCTACATTTATATATAAAGAAATGTATAAATGTTAAGCAATTTAAATTAAACAAATATATATATACTAAATATGTATTTTGATAATACATAATATATATATCTTTATATACATATATAATACATAGTTATATAGTAATATAATATATATAGTAGTAATATTATATGTATTATGTATATATATAATATATGGATATATAATTTTGTTAAATGAATAACAAAATAAAAAAATAAAATAAAAAGAAAACAAACAGAATCGGGAAGACTCTCGATTCTGTCTCCCCGAAGGGCGATCGGCCCTTCGCCGGAGAAAGGAAGAGAGAGATGAAGGAAGACGGCGCCTGCAAGGAGAGGAGAAGAAGTCGGTGACCGGAAGAGAAAAAGAAACGACGGAAACAAGAAGGAAAATCGAAGGAAAAACTAGCGGAGGCCGAGAAGAAAAAAGGAAGATAAAGTGGTGGTGCTGGCCAAATCGGTCGCCGCCACTGCCACTGCCATCGAAGCTCCACCGGAGGAAGAGAAAGACGTGGGAAGCCACCGGTGAGGTGAGAAACGGCGGAGGAAAGCTGACGGAGGAGGAGAAGAAACCGAGGGAAAATCGAGTAGATCCACCACCGTGCCGCCGATCCTGGTCGAGCTGAGGCCACGGGCGAGTTCTCCTTGACACCGGCCAGCTGAGGGACCATCAAGCCGTAGGAGAACCGGCCGCCGGAGGAGAACCGATGACGAGGGGAGGGGACTGGTCTGAGCCAGGAAAAAAAGGAAAAGAAAAAGAAAAGAAAAAGGAAAAAGGAAAAAGAAAAAGAGAAAAGGAAAGAAAGGAAAAAGGAAAAAGAAAGAAAAATAAGAAAGAGAAAGCGAAAAAGAGGAATTCCGAGAATTTGTAAAAATTCTCGAGAATTCAAAAATTACGAGAAATCCTCGAAATTACGGGAATCGATAAGAAATCTCGGAAAGTATTAAATTATTTAAATAAATTATTTATTTAAATAATTATGGAAAAATTCTAAATTTTAGAATTTAATTTCCAAAAAAATTCCCTCGATGACCGAGCCGATGGAATCGGGCGAGATGAACACGGGCACGACCTTCGAGAAGCAGTCGTCGACCTAAAATAGGTAAGGGAGACATGTGCCGCCTGTAAGGATATTCGGCCACATGTTTTAAATTATTCATTTAATTTATAAAGGCAATTTATAATGATTAGTTTTGAAAATTGTTGTGATTTATCGGTTTCAAATTGGGGTGAAATACCAGTTGAGAAATATAAACTATATTTTTTGTGCAGGAGGCTAGCCAAATCGGCAGCCGTTATACTGCCAAAAAATTATCGAAAATTACTAAAATTTACCGAAAACCACCGAAAACCAAAATAAAAGATTTGATTTCACGTGAATCGATTTTCGAGTACGAAAATTGAGAAATTAAATAAATTTCATAAAACATGAATTTAGTGATATTTAATTTTAGAATATTCATGTTCTCGGGAATGGTGAAAAGGAAATCACCGAAAATTCAATGGTAGGTGATATTTCACGTGAAACGAGATGAAAATGAAAAAGAGACCGAAGTGAATATTTTTATAAATATTCTTAAATATTCACTTGATTTAATATAAAACCTTTATGGTTTTAATTGTGAGATAAATAATTATATAAATTCCATAAAGGTTAAGAAATGATGGAAAACTATGATTTCGAGACTAGAGGTCTCTACACGTGTTTTTAGAAAGAAACATGGTTACGGGATTCATGAATTTGGAAAAATAAATATTTTATTTTTCATAAGTTATTGAAAAACCATGTTTTCAAGTGAAAGCACGGAAAAACGTGCATACGTGTTTTACGATGGAGAAAGGATAGTTTTGCCCTTTTATATGTTACATTGATGATTTTGCAAACTGTTTCACTATGACGAAAACACGATTTATACCTTTACGAAATATTTTGAGAAATATTATTTAAATTATAAATTTCATAAAGGTGATGATTTTATTACATGTGAGCCTTATGGATATTTGTGAAATATTTCGATTTACTATATTTAAAATCCATAAAGGCTATGGTACGGTTTATACTGTTTTGAGACTTAGGCCTTGAGTTTCATGCATCACACTTATACTGTTATTGTCACGTGGCTGATAGACCTGCCAGTCATCAGCGTCCCGGATGTCACCTGGCAAGTGTACACCGAGGACACCATATAGATCATGGCCATAAATCTTACTGTTATACTATTACTGTGTCCCTTCGGGGATGATGATTACTGGTCCATTATTGGACGATGATAGCATGATTTAATTGTAGGGTGATGCCTAGTCTCACATACTGTTACTATTTACTGAGAGGATTTACAGAATCCTATTTATTGTACTGTACTATATTGTTTACTGTTCTGAACTACTGTTTATTGTTACTGATGAAAAACTGTACCAAAACACTGTTTACTGAACTGTACTGTTTATTGAAATGGCAGCCACTGATTACTGTTTTACTGAAGAAAAAGCTACCATTTACTGTTTACTAAACTAAAAGCTACCTTATACTGTTTTCTGAACTGGTAGCTACTGTTTACTATCTACTGATTGAACCGTATCGAATTACTGTTTTACTGAATATACTGTTTTTCTGATGTACGATACGGTTACTGATTTGAAAAGAGAAATAAATGTTTATTCTAAAAGAATAACATAAGAATTATTTCTAAGATAGAAATAATCGAAGAAGTAATTATCCAATGATTGGATATTTACAAATCACTGTACTGTACTGTTTTTACTGTACTGAAGAGAAGAGAAGTAAACCACAGTTTTTATTACTGAACTGTCACGTGTTTTAAAGTATACTGAAGTGAAAAGAAATAAGTGGTTTACTTTGTGGAAAAATGAAAATTATATCGCTTTGAAAACAACGGAAATAGTACTCTCTACAGTTGCTTCTAGGTTCCGGAACAAGTCAGGTATTTCAAAATACCTGCCTTACTCTATCTGTATCCCTAGCCGACTGTAGTATCCTTCCTACATGTGTGCCTAGAGCCAGCTAGGAAGATTTTAAAGAAAATGAAAAAAAAAATATTTTCAACATATAGATAGCTGAATATCGAGTGTGGCATATAACTCTCTTACTGAGTCGTGGTTTGCTCACTCCCCAATTTTAACATTTCAGGTTTTGATGATGGTGAGATGTGAGACCCAATTCTATTACACTGTACACTATACGTTGTAAATTATTGATAGTGGAATTAAATAAAGATTTAATGTGAATTTCCACTCTCAATTTGGATTTATAAATTATAGTATGGTGTATATGATTTGAAACAAATATTAAAGGATGAATTGAAGATATAGAATAAATAAAGAAAAAAATATGAGTCAAAAACCGAGTAACGAGTTGGACTACATGCCATTTTAATTTCTGCTCCACTACTGCTCGATTGGATTCATTATTAAGAAAGGAAAAGAGTCAAAATTTGAACAGAAACTTAGCTCCACCGCCTCCCCCTCTTTGCTGCTACTTCATGCACGTGTAAAATCAATTAAAGAAAGGAAATGATGAAGAAGAGATGTTAGTTAGCTATGTGGAAATTAACTATTGGATGAATAATTATAAAAGAAGATAACAATGGGCTGAAAATACTGGTTTAAACCAGAAATTCTGGTTTATTTACACGAGCAAAACCGAATTGCTCTGCTGCAGCTCATTTCTTTTTCCATTTTCTCACGTTCCCGTCATCTCCATTACGCCGCAACCTCATCTTCAAGCTTTATTCTACTAAGCTTTCTTCCTTAACCTTGCTTTTCATCATGAAAGCTAGAAGTATAGAGGGGAAGTTTGAACGTAAAGAACAGAATCAGTTGGGAAGCTTGTTTCGGTTAAACAATGGTGAAGGTAAGATGATTTTGTATGTGTTACTTGATATTTGTGATGGCCTTAGTGTGCTCATGGCTGAGATGAGGTGTTTAGGAATTAAATGGAATTAAAAAGAAAAAAAAAGAAAAGAAAGAAGAAACAGAGAGTTCGGTTGAAGAGGAAAAAAAAATAAAAAGGGAATTTATGATTTTAATGTATAATTATGTAGGGAAGTAATAAAAGAGTAATATTAGATGATGAAGTTAAATTGATTTTTGTGATAGTTGCTAAAACAACAAGGCTGACGTGAATCTGGGAAATTATTGGCAGAAATAGTGCTGACCGATGATGGTGATGTTTTAATGATTTGAAGGTGGTTGATGATAATTTCATGAGAGTAGGAAAAGATCATAGAGTTAGGATTAAATGAAGTATGACTAACTGCAAGCAAGAGTAACGAGAAGCTCACGATATGGAGAGGAAAACGTGAAGAAGAAAAATATAAAGCTGTAATAGGCGTGAAACAGAAAAGAAAAAGAAAAAGAAAAGAAAAGAGAAAAAGAAAGAAGGAAGAAAAAGAAAAAAGAAAAAAGAGAAAGAGAAAAAGGGATTTCGGGAAATTGAAAAATTTCCAAGAATTCAAAAAATTATGAAAATCCCGGGAATTACGGGAATCAGTAAGAAATCCCATAAAATGTTAAATTATTTAAAAATTTATTTATTTAAATAATTATGGAAAAATTCTAAAATTTAGAATTTAAATTCCAGAAAATTCCCTCGATGACCGAGCCGATGGAATCAGGCGAGGTGAACACGGGCGCGACCTTCGAGAGACAGTCGCCGACTCGAAACAGGTAAGGGAGACATGTGCCGCCTGTAAGGATATTCGGCCACATGTTTTAAATTATGTATTTAATTTATAAATGCAATTTATAATGATTAGTTTTGAAATTGTGGTGATTTATTGGTTTCAAATTGTGGTGAAATACCAGTTGAAAAGTATAAACTGTATTTTCTGTGCAGGAGGCTAGCCAAATCGGCAGCCGTTATACTGCCGAAAAATTATCGAATAATTACTGAAATTTACCGAAAATCACCGAAAATCATAATAAATGATTTGATTTCACGTAAAATGATTTTCAAGTACGAAAATCGAGAAATTAAGTAAATTTCATAAAACATGAATATAACGATATTTGATTTTAAAATACTCATGTTTTTGAGTATGGTGAAAAGGAAATCACAAAAAATTCATCCTGTAGGCGATATTTCACGTGAAACGATATGAAAATGAAAAAGAGACTGAAGTGAATATTTTTATAAATATTCTTAAATATTCACTTGATTTTACAAAAACCTTTACGGTTTTAATTATGGAAATAATTAATTATGAAAATTCCATAAAGGTTAAGAAATGAAGGAAAACTATGATTTCGAGACTAGAGGTCTCTACACGTGTTTTTAGAAAGAAACATGGTTACGGGATTTATGAATTTGGAAAAATAAATATTTTATTTTTCATAAATTATTGAAAAACCATGTTTTGGATAAAAGGCACGGGAAAGCGTGCATATGTGTTTTACGGTGGAAAAGGACAGTTTTGCCCTTCTATTTTTACAATGATGATTTTGCAGACTGTTTTCACTGTATGGAAAACATGATATATACCTTTATGAAATAATTTGAAAAATATTATTTATTTTATAAATTTCATAAAGGTGATTATATTTACATGTGAGCCTTATGGATAATTTGATTTATCGTGTTTAAAATCCGTAAAGGCTATGGTACGGTTTATACTGTTTTGAGACTTAGGCCCCGAGTTTCATGCATCACACTTATACTGTTACTGTCACGTGGCTGATAGACCTGCCAGTCATCAGCGTCTCAGATGTCACCTGGCAAGTGTACACCGAGGACACCATATAGATCATGGCCATAGATCTTACTGTTATACTGTTACTGTGTCCCTTTGGGGATGATGATTACTGGTCCATTATTGGATAATGATAGCATGATTTAATTGTAGGGTGATGCCTACTCTCACATACTGTTACTGTTTATTGAAAGGATTTACAGAATCCTATTTATTGTACTTACTGTACTATTTACTGTTCTGAACTACTGTTTACTGATTACTGTTACTGATGAAAAAACTGTACCAGAACACTGTTTACTGAACTGTATTGTTTACTAAAATGGTAGCCACTGGTTACTGTTTTACTGAAGAAAAAGCTACCATTTACTGTTTACTGAACTGAAAGCTACCGTATTTACTTTACTATTTAATACCGAATGGGTAGCTACTGCTTACTGTTACTGATGAACCCGTATCGAGATACTGTTTTACTGAACTGTACGATACGGTTACTGATTTGAAAAGAGAAATATATGTTTATTCTAAAGGAATAACATAAGAATTATTTCTAAGATAAAAATAATCACAAAAGTACTTATCCAATGATTGGATATTTGCGAACCACTGTACTGTCACGTGTTTTACTGTACTGAAGAGAAGAGAAGTAAACCACTATCTTTATTATTGAACTGCCACGTGTTTTAAAGTATACTGGATGTGAAAAGAAATAGTGGTTTACTCCGTGGAAAAACGAAAATTATATCGTTTTGAAAACAACGGAAATAGTACTCTCTACAGTTGCTTTTAGGTTCCGGAACAAGTCAGGTATTTCAAAATACTTGCCTTACTCTATCTGGATCCCTAGTCGACTATAGTATCCTTCCTACATGTGTGCCTAGATCCAGCTAGGAAGATTTTAAAGAAAATAAAAAAAAATTATTTTCAGCATATAGATAGCTGAATATCAAGTGTAGCATATAACTCTCTTACTGAGCCGTGGTTTGCTCACTCTCCAATTTTAACATTTCAGGTTTGGATGATGGTGAGATCCAATAGTTGTGGATTACGGCTGCACATAAAGGACAATGTGACAGACCGACTGATTTATATGAGGTATGATCACTTATTTTCTGTATTTAGACATGTATGCAGTACTACTTGCTTATTAAGTAAGATAGGGGATGTATGTAATATAAACAATGTTATGTAAATTTGTTTAATAGTTAGTAGAAGTGAAGTATCACAGACAGCCCAACCGGATGAATTGTGCAAAATAAGGTTAAAAATGTGGTAACGGGTCGTTGCAGATTTAATGGTATCGGAGCATGGTTGGCCTGATGTCTGTGGATACTTTTGGAAAGAAAAGTGTTAAACATCCCCGGTAGTACTGTGTCGTCTGAATACATAAAGAAAATAAATGATTGTAAATTGAGAAAAATAAATAAAAGGGAGTGAGAAAGTATAAATTGAGAATGTTAAAGAAATAATAGGCTCAGAAATTACCAGAAAATTAGTGATTCTTATCATCTAAATGAAGGCCTGTTCGGTAAGGAACCGAAAGGAGTCGGTGAGGGCCCCACCAGTACTTTACGGTCCGGATCGAACTGAGACCTGAAAGTGATGGTATAAAGGAGGGAAATGACATATCATTATTAAATAGACTTTAAGATCACCAATTGAGGGTAATTTGAAGAGAGAGAAAATTTTTGGCCAAAAATGACCAAAATACCCCTGACTCCAAATTTTTACTGGGAGTCAGAATAGACCAAAAGAGGTTGGATTTGATCGATCTGACAGAGAAATTGATGATATAAAGCTGAGTAACAAGCAGAATAATCCAATTATGGATTTTAGTGAACTTCTTTGTCGAAATCGAATGAGATCTAAATTGCTGATATAAGTATCAGAAAGGATACTATCAGCACATAGATGATCAGATCATTGATTTCAATGTATATTTAGGAGAAAGAAATAAATGTCGAAATGACGACAATGCCCCTATGTTGGGCGATGTTCGGAACAGTGATGAAACCGAACTGAATGTGAATCCATTGATGATAATGGAGTTATTAATGGCATAGAGGATGTCATATGAATATAACGATCCCTATTACTGATTCCACTGACACTTAGAGGACGGACGCGAATTACGAGTGACCTAGTGAACGGGCTAGGCCTCATGATAAAACCTCGAGGGGTGACCAAGTGAACGGGCTGGGCATTCTCAAAGAGGTTAATACACGTGTGTACAGGCGGACGGCGGACGAGCCGAGGCCTTATATGATGCGATCCGATAAAAGTGTAGTGGAATGCCACAAGATGATTGGCCCGGTTATTAACTGTAAGGGCCGGAATTAAGAGTGTATTGAACGGGATCATTGAATACTATGAAAAGTGAAATGATTACAGGAATTGACTGATGAGGTGAATAATATAGATAATAAAATACATACTGGTGTGGTTAATTACGGTTCTATATATTTTACTACTTTGAGGTATCAAACATATAATTTTATATAGAACCGAAATATCTTGAAATATGTGTTACAGAATGAGGTATTGTGTGGAGTACTGGGAATTGGTGAATATATATAAGAATAGTAAAGTGATAAAAAAAAGAAGATGATAGCTAACCAGAGTTTTCAGGACCCTTGAGACAGAACTGTGTGGGGGACCCAATGATGGTCAACCCGTAGTGGATCATGTGTTGTGAGATGCGGGCGAACAATGTTATCGCCTACTCACTAGTAAGGGTAAACCTGGGGCGAAAGGATCGCCTAGGGGATGCTCGCCGATGGCCGATTCGAACGGGCGGGACTCTTACAAGGAGCTTAATAATAACACGAGTGTAAGGAACTAGGTACATAAGGGTGCCAGGTTCAAACCTCGTGGATAATATGCTCAAGGGAGTTAAACCTGAATTTTTTAAATGAACTTGATTCCAAAGTAAATTACAGTGGTAATAAATTTGTTAGCTGTAACATGTGTTGATAACTGTTGTACTTACTACAGCTTACTGGAATGAGATTCGTAAGGCTGTAAAGTATGAGTAAACAATGAAATCAAGGTAGAGTATGAGTCGAAATGAATCGAATAGTAAATGTCTCTGCCTTGAGAATACACAGTGTAAATGATAGGACATGGGGATGAAATGTCCGAATTAATAAGAAATGTGTGATTAAAGAAAGTATCGGATTTGATTTCCGATAGAACTTCCAGAGTTATATAAATTGGAGGAATCGAGATAACATTGACTCGATTTTGAATATGAAATCTAATTCTAAGCTTATATCGGAGAACTTAAGAAATCTGAAAGCTTAAGAAATCCACTCTGGAAAATGTGAGAATAATGAAATGCACGTGTATAAGGTGTGATTGAGGGAAATACAGATAACGTAAATTAAGGATATAAAGTTATCTGTATAAGTGTAAGTGAGAGAAGCACTGATGATATTGAAATGTAGATGAAATAAAGTGATATAGTAAATGATTACTATTTAATAAAGTTCTTGTGAAGAACAAGTATCCATCTACATGAGGAAATAGACGCTTTATGGATCTGATTTGATATGCGTGAGGAGTTTATAAGACTAGCCTCGGTATAAAGCGTCCTTGGATAAAAGATGGAGACTAATGTCCGTAAGATGATGATTAGAACTCGGAGTGAATTTTACGAGTTCCTATTGAGGTTACGAGGTTAATGAAATAACTTGTGATATATACATAAGCCTAATGAATGAGGCATCCATACATGAGTAAATTGATGAAACACTAATAGAGTCTAAAGTATAAATGGAAAATAAGAGCAGCTTGGTTATATGACCCTACGGACTCTTAAAGACTGTAATTTATAAGTTAAGATTGGCAACTAAGAGACTTGGCTAGGTAGTATCTCTTTCTGAGATATATGATCTCGAGATGACAAGATGACAGTGAACCTGTCTATGATATAGAGATAATGATTGAGATACGAGATTAGTCTAGCTAGATACTACTACCAGTCTATAAAAGAGTGATGAGACTAGCTGCTCTATAGATGAGACCTAATTAAAGAAATTAAAGTCGGTAAATGGATAAGTGTAAAGAAAAGATGGTATGCAAGATTTTAAAAGATCTTAGCAGTATAGTACCATACCAATTGAGAAAACCGACTAAAAGGATGAGAGTAAAAACATAAAAAGATAAAAGTGGAATATGAAAACCAAAAATGACAGTGGAATAAGGAAATAAGTTGCATGATGAGAAGGGAACATTAATATGAAACAGTTCCCGATGGTAAGACTGAAAATAATCAAATGTTGGTTATGACATGACAGTGGCTAGATGTAAAATCAAGCCAGATTTGATAAGTGAGAGTAATGATACTCAAAGGAGTAAAATGAATGACACGTGTTATTTTACTGCCAGTATATAAAAGAAAGATGATTATACATATATCCATCGTAACATGATAGAAACGGCGGAACTATATGAATAATGTGGTGATTAAATATATAAATTGAGAATTCAATTGTGGAACCTAAATTATGAAAAGAGATTTAAAGACCATACTACATGAAGAGAACATGATAGTCTCATGATCTATGACTGTAAGAGATGATCAATAGTAAAGTCTGCAAGTGCGATGCAACCTTAATGAAATAAAAGAGAAAATGAATATTGTGGACAATAACGAGTTCAAAAGAGAAATGATGATATGAAGTGATTAAAGACTGATGATCTGAATAGAATCACTTTCCATTATCAGACTCTTAGATTCTCTAGTGCCTTAGTCGCAGTATGAGTGAGAAACAGTGGAGATGTATATGTATAGTTCCAGTGAGCATTACATGTGATGGGAGTCTCTGAGATGCCATATGCTTAATGAGAAATAGCAAAAGGCTTTGAGATCCCAAGTGTATTGATAGCAACGCTCCGTACTGATGTAAATATCTTAGCGTAATATTGAAACGCTTGAAGATACATTGAGAGAGCAGATGCATGAGATGTATAAGCTACTGGGACAATTACATATAACTGACTGACATATGTAATTGATAGTTTTAAACTATATCGACTTGGCACTAAGTGAGAAAAATGGATGATGAACAGCATAGATCAGCTGTGATAGGAAAAATATTGTGTGTGGACTCTTATGTGAAAAGAGTATAAATGAATAACTCTCGATTTGAGAAATGAACTTACGGGAGTATAGACATATACGTGATGAAAGACAGCATGTAGTGGTCTAAAGTAATCTTGAATGCTGAAAGTGTACTGGCAGTATTACTTGGAGGATGATTTAGAGGTTAGAAGTCATAAGTATACGGCATATACCACATTTGGACTTAAGTTAAATTCGGAGGACCGAATTTCTTAAGGTGGGGAGAAAATGTGAGACCCAATTCTATTACACTGTACACTATACGTTGTAAATTATTGATAGTGGAATTAAATAAAGATTTAATGTGAATTTCCACTCTCAATTTGGAATTATTGGAATTATAAATTATAGTATGGTGTATATGATTTGAAACAAATATTAAAGGATGAATTGAAGATATAGAATAAATAAAGAAAAAAATATGAGTCAAAAACCGAGTAACGAGTTGGACTACATGCCATTTTAATTTCTGCTCCACTACTGCTCGATTGGATTCATTATTAAGAAAGGAAAAGAGTCAAAATTTGAACAGAAACTTAGCTCCACCGCCTCCCCCTCTTTGCTGCTACTTCATGCATGTGTAAAATCAATTAAAGAAAGGAAATGATGAAGAAGAGATGTTAGTTAGCTATGTGGAAATTAACTATTGGATGAATAATTATAAAAGAAGATAACAATGGGCTGAAAATACAGGTTTAAACCAGAAATTCTGGTTTATTTACACGAGCAAAACCGAATTGCTCTGCTGCAGCTCATTTCTTCTTCCATTTTCTCACGTTCCCGTCATCTCCATTACCGCAACCTCATCTTCAAGCTTTATTCTACTAAGCTTTCTTCCTTAACCTTGCTTTTCATCATGAAAGCTAGAAGTATAGAGGGGAAGTTTGAACGTAAAGAACAGAATCAGTTGGGAAGCTTGTTTCGGTTCAACAATGGTGAAGGTAAGATGATTTTGTATGTGTTACTTGATATTTGTGATGGCCTTAGTGTGCTCATGGCTGAGATGAGGTGTTTAGGAATTAAATGGAATTAAAAAGAAAAAAAAAAAGAAAAGAAAGAAGAAACAGAGAGTTCGGTTGAAGAGGAAAAAAAAATAAAAAGGGAATTTATGATTTTAATGTATAATTATGTAAGGAAGTAATAAAAGAGTAATATTAGATGATGAAGTTAAATTGATTTTTGTGATAGTTGCTAAAACAACAAGGCTGACGTGAATCTGGGAAATTATTGGCAGAAATAGTGCTGACCGATGATGGTGATGTTTTAATGATTTGAAGGTGGTTGATGATAATTTCATGAGAGTAGGAAAAGATCATAGAGTTAGGATTAAATGAAGTATGATTAACTGCAAGCAAGAGTAACGAGAAGCTCACGATATGGAGAGGAAAACGTGAAGAAGAAAAATATAAAGCTGTAATAGGCGTGAAACAGAAAAGAAAAAGAAAAAGAAAAGAAAAGAGAAAAAGAAAGAAGGAAGAAAAAGAAAAAAGAGAAAGAGAAAAAGGGATTTCGGGAAATTGAAAAATTTCCAAGAATTCAAAAAATTATGAAAATCCCGGGAATTACGGGAATCAGTAAGAAATCCCATAAAATGTTAAATTATTTAAATAATTTATTTATTTAAATAATTATGGAAAAATTCTAAAATTTAGAATTTAAATTCCAGAAAATTCCCTCGATGACCGAGCCGATGGAATCGGGCGAGGTGAACACGGGCACGACCTTCGAGAGACAGTCGCCGACTCGAAAC
Source organism: Heritiera littoralis (assembly GCA_031772115.1). Lineage (NCBI taxonomy): Eukaryota > Viridiplantae > Streptophyta > Magnoliopsida > Malvales > Malvaceae > Heritiera > Heritiera littoralis. The sequence goes on from JAPDPK010000064.1 coordinate 1,572,398, forward strand.
AGGTAAGGGAGACATGTGCCGCCTGTAAGGATATTCGGCCACATGTTTTAAATTATGTATTTAATTTATAAATGGAATTTATAATGATTAGTTTTGAAATTGTGGTGATTTATTGGTTTCAAATTGTGGTGAAATACCAGTTGAAAAGTATAAACTGTATTTTCCGTGCAGGAGGCTAGCCAAATCGGCAGCAGTTATACTGCCGAAAAATTATCGAATAATTACTGAAATTTACCGAAAATCATAATAAATGATTTGATTTCACGTGAAATGATTTTCAAGTACGAAAATCGAGAAATTAAGTAAATTTCATAAAACATGAATATAACGATATTTGATTTTAAAATACTCATGTTTTTGAGTATGGTGAAAAGGAAATCACAAAAAATTCATCCTATAGGTGATATTTCACGTGAAACGATATGAAAATGAAAAAGAGACTGAAGTGAATATTTTTTATAAATATTCTTAAATATTCACTTGATTTTACAAAAACCTTTATGGTTTTAATTATGGAAATAATTAATTATGAAAATTCCATAAAGGTTAAGAAATGAAGGAAAACTATGATTTCGAGACTAGAGGTCTCTACACGTGTTTTTAGAAAGAAACATGGTTACAGGATTTATGAATTTGGAAAAATAAATATTTTATTTTTCATAAATTATTGAAAAACCATGTTTTGGATAAAAGGCACGGGAAAGTGTGCATATGTGTTTTACGGTGGAAAAGGACAGTTTTGCCCTTCTATTTTTACAGTGATGATTTTGCAGACTGTTTTCACTGTATGGAAAACATGATATATACCTTTATGAAATAATTTGAAAAATATTATTTTTTTTATAAATTTCATAAAGGTGATTATATTTACATGTGAGCCTTATGGATAATTTGATTTATCGTGTTTAAAATCCATAAAGGCTATGGTACGGTTTATACTGTTTTGAGACTTAGGCCCCGAGTTTCATGCATCACACTTATACTATTACTGTCACGTGGCTGATAGACCTGCCAGTCATCAGCGTCCCGGATGTCACCTGGCAAGTGTACACCGAGGACACCATATAGATCATGGCCATAAATCTTACTGTTATACTGTTACTGTGTCCCTTCGGGGATGATGATTACTGGTCCATTATTGGACAATGATAGCATGATTTAATTGTAGGGTGATGCCTACTCTCACATACTGTTACTGTTACTGTTTATTGAAAGGATTTACAGAATCCTATTTATTGTACTTACTGTACTATTTACTGTTCTGAACTACTGTTTACTGATTACTGTTACTGATGAAAAAATTGTACCAAAACACTGTTTACTGAACTGTACTGTTTACTAAAATGGTAGCCACTGATTACTGTTTTACTGAAGAAAAAGCTACCATTTACTGTTTGCTGAACTGAAAGCTACCGTATACTATTTACCGAATGGGTAGCTACCGCTTACTGTTACTGATTGAACCGTATCGAGATACTGTTTTACTGAACTGTACGATACGGTTACTGATTTGAAAAGAGAAATATATGTTTATTCTAAAGGAATAACATAAGAATTATTTCTAAGATAAAAATAATCACAAAAGTACTTATCCAATGATTGGATATTTGCGAACCACTGTACTGTCACGTGTTTTACTGTACTGAAGAGAAGAGAAGTAAACCACTATCTTTATTACTGAACTGCCACGTGTTTTAAAGTATACTGGATGTGAAAAGAAATAGTGGTTTACTCCGTGGAAAAACGAAAATTATATCGTTTTGAAAACAACGGAAATAGTACTCTCTACAGTTGCTTTTAGGTTCCGAAACAAGTCAGGTATTTCAAAATACTTGCCTTACTCTATCTGGATCCCTAGCCGACTGTAGTATCCTTCCTACATGTGTGCCTAGATCCAGCTAGGAAGATTTTAAAGAAAATAAAAAAAAATTATTTTCAGCATATAGATAGCTAAATATCAGGTGTAGCATATAACTCTCTTACTGAGCCGTGGTTTGCTCACTCCCCAATTTTAACATTTCAGGTTTGGATGATGGTGAGATCCAATAGTTGTGGATTACGGCTGCACATAAAGGACAATGTGACAGACCGACTGATTTATATGAGGTATGATCATTTATTTTCTGTATTTAGACATGTATGCAGTACTACTTGCTTATTAAGTAAGATAGGGGATGTATGTAATATAAACAATGTTATGTAAATTTGTTTAATAGTTAGTAGAAGTGAAGTATCACAGACAGCCCAACCGGATGAATTGTGCAAAATAAGGTTAAAAATGTGGTAACGGGTCGTTACATGAGATCCAATATTTGTGGATTGCGGCTGCACATAATGGACAATGTGACAAACCAACTAAGATATATCAGGTACGACCATTTATTTTCTGTATTTAGACATGTCTACAGTACTACATATTTGTAAATAAGATAGGGGATGTGTATAACGTTAACAATATTTTATTAAATTGTTTAATTTCAAGGGTAAAGTGAAGTATCACAGATAGCCCAACCGGATAAATTGTGTAAAATAAGGTTTAAAAATGTGGTAACGGGTCGTTACAGAAAATTTCTGAAAAAATTATGGTACATAGCTTTCTGAGTTTGGAATAATTCAGTTTTGGAATCACTTGATGTGGAATTCTGTAGCTTGAGATATGTATAAATGAGTACAGGGTACTTTGCCAGAAAAACGTGAATTCCAGTCTTAACTTTGCAAAATTGTAAAAATAGCCTAAATTGTGTTAGGTTTCAAGCCTTACATTTCCAGAAAGGAAATGGAGTTAGGATTATTATGGTTTTGAGTTTGCACCAATTGGATATGCTGATAATTAAATATGGAGTATTTTGTGCAAGTAGGTCAGTGTAACACTGTGCCTGAATACTGCTGGAAGATAGTACAACTTTGGAAAATTCCTAATGTTGATCTAGGAAGAATTAAATCATGAACCTTTCATTTCTAGATAGGGAAATGAGTTAGCTTTCATCTAATTCTGGAATTTATGGATTCAGAATTATGTAACTTAGGATATGTATATATAAATGCAAGATACTCACTGCAAGGTACAAACAGCCTAGTTTCAACTTCAAAAATTCATAGAAACTCATTCAGATGGAGTTTAATTGCAAACTCTACATTTTTATAAAGGTAAATGAGTCAGGATTGATATGGTTTTGGGTTTGTACAAATTATATATCCCTATAATTAGTAATATAAATTTTAATGAACACAGGTAAGGAAATTATCCTGCCTAATGTGCCAGGGACTAAAGTTTGGAAAATTATTGGAAATGGCACAGGATGAATTAGGAAGTAAGCCTTATACTTCCGAATAGGGATCTGAGTTAGAAGTAATATAAAATTTACGACTTGACGATTAGATTCTGAAATTCATACTTAAGGCTAGCACAATGACAAAAGGTCAAAAAATCCTAAAGTGCAGAAATTGAATCAAGTAGATTATAAGAGGCTCAAGGGAGTAAAAAAGGAAATGAATAGATAGAACTAGTTCATATTTGAAATAGTTCAGAATTACTCCTTGATGTCATTCTTATTGAATTGTATAATTCTTAATCCTAGCATGCAATTGGGGTTAATGAGTAACCCGATCCACCTTGTGTATGTAGAGGGTGATGCTAAGGATTGAAATTGACTAAGAGCTCACATAGCTCGTGTGGAACTTGATAGACCAAGGAGGATTGAATCTGTAAGATAAGGAAGCACTGTAAGTAACCCTAAGCAACTACCTTGCATCCAAATCATCCTACGATGTTTTAAATTCTGATTTGGTATGGAAATGAAATGAAATGCTGCATATGAAATCGACTTCGATGCATATTGAAAATGCTGCACATTGGGCCTATCCTTGACTGATTGGTTTAGCTTTCTGAAAATGTTTTATAAGCATGTTGTAGGCTCGCCAAATCTTTATTTGGTTTTATGTATTATTGCTTTAATATGATGACACTTTTGAGTTTCCAAATTGAACTAAGCTTTTGGTTTGATACGGTTTTCTGATTTTGTTTTATAACTTAAAGTGCTTTAAAAGCTTAGCGAGCCCATGATTTTTAGCTGCATATTTATGCACTATGATTTTGATATGAAGTCTTGGAAGGCTGATTTGATAAGATTGATATTGGATACTGTTTTAAACCCAAGGTATTGAGACCTTAGGGCACCGTACCTTGAGAATTGTGTGGGCGTTCTTAATTGACTTAGAGCACTGTGTCTCGATGACTAGCTCTCAGGAACGATCGGCTCGTCCCGTATATTACGTTTGGACAAGTCCCGGTGTCATCTGATCAACGAACCAGGGTTGATTGGTCTATGTATAGGCAGCGTCCCTGTTTGGGCGATTGCTATGATTAGCTACCGTAGATCATTATTGTGTTAGCTCTAAGTATCTTGATGATGCTATGCCTTATCTCTTAGTACTACGATCTGTTTTATCGATTGGACAATATGATTTATGATGATGTTTTGACGATTGATGATTGGCTTTTGCTTTATGATTTGAGAACATGTTTTACAATGCAGCATATTGGATCTGATTTATCAATGTTTGAAATGAGATTTAAATCTGTTTATGAGACTGCTATTCTTTATGTTTTAAAATGCAGTCATGTTTTATACTGCAGCATATCGAAATTAATTTACCGGATGTGTATGATTTATGAGTTTTGAAAACTGAGAGATGCAGGTTATGACTTTTAGGTTGCTTCTGTAGTTACTTACTGAGTTTATGACTCACTCCCCTCTTCTTTCCCTCCCTTTCAAACTGAGGATTACTGTCACACTATCTTCGTTGAGGAGCTCCTCCGGAGTGCATCCTCACATACATTGTAAGGTGTATGGCTCCCAGCAGACTATATAGAAACATTTGGTTAATGACACAGTGTGTTTTTGTTTTGGTTCGTTGTATATACATATTTATACATCGAGTCTGGGATGTAGGCCAAGTTTTACTGCTGTTGAATTGGTACTGAATTTATGCTTGTTTGAGATAAAAATGATAGGCTAATAAATGTTTACAAATATATATGTGTTTAAGTAAGACTGAAGTGCATGATATAAATGAATTTAATTTGATGCACTGAAGGTAATGACAAGAATCATTTTACCTATGATTTTAAAGTTGGAGAATGGCTAAAGATGATAACTTGATAATTTGAATTTGGATGGAAAATAATTATGCTAGATGATTATGCTTCAACTATTAAAAGATAGAAATGGGACCTTAGTGATCAAGGATCGCTTAAAACCGAATTGTGACATATGCAGTTACCTACAAACGATGAAAAAAAAATTAGCCCGCAATTTAGGCTTCCGTAAGGATTAAGTGAAAATCGGGATGTGACAGAGCTTTAGTCCAGCCCTCAGTGCTACAGATGTCACTTGACTAGTGTTCACTGTAGCCACCGACGTTTGGCCAAATTGTCTCTGTTATGCATATATTGGCTAGGGGGGATTCCTGGCTCCTACGGGAGTATGCCACATGATTCAATGCATAATTCTGTTAATATGAAAATGGTCTCTCTGTTATTTGAAAGTTATATGATGTATGTTTTGAAGAAAGAATATGATGTATGTTTTGGAAGCAAGTTTATGAAGTATGTTTTAAAGAAAGTATATGATATGCATGTTTTGAAGAAAGAATAAGATGCATGTTGAAGAAAGCATGTGAAGTATGTTTGCATATGCTACTTTAAAGAAGTACATGATTTACTTAAATTGTAAGCATATGCTATTTTGAAGAACTTATGCTTTATAATGATTTTACATGACATTATAGAGCCAAGCAGGAAAACTGCATATAAAGGCATAGTACGCTCTTTTACATATATTTCTTATTGAGCGTAAACTAACCTTTTTACGAATATTTTTCATACAGATTACCTGAAGTGAATTTCGGTCCAAATAGAGGAGCTTGCTTTTGAAATATCCAGTGTACCTTCGAGATACGCTTCCCGATAATAGTTGAAGGTATACTTATGTAATTATGTAAGTCATACAGTACTACAGTATATTAATGTTTAAAAGATGTTTTGGGGATTTAGGTATGTAAGATGTGTAAGATCCTGTGGGAAGATATGATATGTATATATATCATTATTCTGCTTTGTTGAAATTAAAATATTTCTATTGAGCTATTAAATATGTAGCTTAAGAAGAAGAATGAATGAATGATATTGACGAACGAGTCTAATCAAGTCGCATAAGATAAGGAAAAAGTTAGATGGTAAGATGTAGTGGCAAGGACGTCACAGATTGGTATCAGAGCGATTAGATTGATGTTTGTTAGTGTCAATAAGCTAGAATTAGTATATATCCCCAATGTACTGTACTTGTCTGAATCCATAAGCATAGTATAACTGTTTATAGTTACACTAAATAGTTCATTTTTGTGATTATATTGACAGAATGAGCTCACATAGAAGAGGTACTGGTAAAGGAAGAGGAAGGGGTCATATAGAATAGCCTCCAGTACAGTCTCCTCCTCCATCTCCACCGCATAGCCCGAATACTAGGCTAGCGAAAATAGAGAAGCATGTGGAGAATATGGCTACTATGTTCACGCAATTCATGTCGAACTTCCCAAACATGGCCATTAGTGCACCAGCCGCTACTCCTACAGTACAGCCTCCACCAGCACAGATGGAGTTACCCCCATCAATCCTAACTACTGAAAGGCGGGATCCCAAGGCATATTGTAGTGTGTCTTTGATTAAAGAATTTAAGAAGTTGGATCTGCCAAGTTTAAGGGGGAAAGAGGTCTTTTGGCTGCAGAGAAGTGGATGAAGGCGGTAATGAAATCTTTCGAATATATGACATGTTCGGAAAGAGAAAAGGTGGGCTTGGTTGCTTACTTGTTAATTGATGATGCCGAGTATTAATGGCAGGCCACTCAGACCATTTTGGAGGCCCGATATACTGAGGTCACATGGGATAGATTTGTAGAAGCCTTTAATGAACAGTACATCCCATGTACTAATAAGAATAGATTGAAGATTGAGTTTTTGAGTTTGACTCAAGGAACGATGACAGTAAACCAATATGAATCGAAGTTCATTACCTTGAGCAGATTTGATCCAGAGGTCCTAAGGAATGAAGGACATAAGATTTACAGATTTATAGAGGGATTGAAGTCCCCCATCTGATCTAAACTATATCCTATGGATATCACCACATATGGAGAGGCAGTTCGTAAGGCTCAATTGTGTGAGCAGGACTATGAGCTTCATCATGCTGATTTTCAATTTAAGGGTAAAGGCAAAGAATCGATGAAGCAAAAGTTAGATGAGAAAGCCTTTAGTGATAGATATCCCTCTAGGAGAAGTAGACGATATGAAGGAGTCTCGATAGGTAAGTAAATAAATTATAAGAATATGATCTCTGTTTTAATTTAACAGTTATATGGAATTATACTGAATTGAGAGTTATGATGCTTATGATATTAGGACTCCTAGAGCTACAGGGATCAACATAAGTGAGGAAAGATCTCAATATACGACAGCTAGTACCGCTAGTTCACTGAAGAGTACGATACAAAGATGTGAGCAATGCAGGAAGTTTCATGGTTCACAGCCATGCCGGTTAGCGAGTGGCGCATGTTTTAGATGTGGTGAATAGGGACACATGATTAGAGATTGTCCCAAGAGAAATCAGAAGGCGTCTGAAGAATCTGATAAGACCCCTCAACCACAGCCTAAGGCCACTGCGGCAGAGAAGGGAAAGAAAGCTATGACTCAAGGACGAGTATTTGCCATCGATGAAGAGTCTGTCGATGCCTTGTCCAAAGTGTTTAAGGATAAGATTTACTTATTTGATATGAGTGTTACTGCATTATTTGATCCAGGCTCCACTCACTCTTTTGTGTCTCCTATGATTGCTATGAGAATACCTAGTGAGCCTGAGCCTTTAGGACACTTATTGCAAATAAGTACTCCATTTAGGAAATCTCAAATGACGAATATAATGTATCGTGGTTGTAAGCTACGGGGTAAAAGAAAGAGAATCAATAGCTAACCTAATTCTACTAAATATTATGGATTTGATATTATTTTGGGCATGGATTGGTTAGCTAAGAATCATGTGATGTTAGATTGCCATACTAAGTGTGTAATCTTCTCTTCACCCGTTGGCTATGTTGTAAAATTTGCAAGTGCATAATGCAAAAGTATGTTTATTAATTGATTTAATTGCAAATGAAAGTAATGGGAAGTATGTATTGTCATGTGAAGGGTTTATAGCTTATGTGGAGGACGTAGAAAAGAAACGTCCCGGACTCCATGAGATTTCGGTAGTCGGGGATTTTCCCGAGGTGTTTTCGGACGATCTTCTAAGACTTCCTCCGGATAGGGAAGTAGAGTTCACGATCGATTTGGTGCCGGGAACTGAGACCATTTTGAGATCACCCTATCGGATGGCATTAGTAGAGTTGAAAGAACTCAAGAAGCAGCTTCAGAAGCTACTAGATAAGGGATTCATACGACCCAGCGTATCCCTTTAGGGTGCTCCTGTGCTATTTGTCTGGAAGAAGGATGGCAGCATGAGGCTGTGCATCTACTACAGGTGGTTAAATAAGGTGACAATTCAGAATAAGTATCCTCTTCCCAGGATTCATTATCTCTTCATCAGCTTAAAGGTTCACAAGTCTTTTTCAAGATAGACTCATGTGATAACCGCAAATTTTCCATTTATTAGAAACTATTAATATTGAAAATTAATATTTAAGAAAATAGATAAGTTGATATAAATGAATTAATTATGAGATCGAAATATTGTGGAAATTTCGAAAATGGAGGAATTGACGGAATTGAGAAAGGAACGGATTAAGAAAATGGTGTGAAGGAAAATTAAATCGGAAATAAGTATAAGATGAGAAATTATGGAAAATAATGAAGAAAGGAAATTTAAATTTTGAATTATGGAAAGCTGAAGAATGGAGGAAATTTAATTTGGATAACTGGAAATCCAAATTAAGTATGAAAATAAGGAAGAAAATATATATATATATGTAAATACAATATATATAGTATTATTTCAATTATATCAAAATATATAAATGTAATTTAAGTTAAAAGTATGTAGATATATATTAAATATATATATGTGTTAATATATAATATATATATCTATAAAATATTATATAGTATGTACTATATAATATAATATTAATATTATATTTATAAAGTAAATTATAAATATAATATATAACAAAAATAAAATGAAAATAAAAAAAAAAGAAACAGAAAGGGAAATCGGGAGAAACCCCGATTTCCTTTCCCGTTAAAATAGCCGGCAGCAACAGCTGCCACCACCGGCCAAGAGAAGAAGAGAAGGGAGAAAGAGCGACGTAGCCGGCGAGAGGAGAAGCAAAGAACGATGGCCGGCGACGGAAAGAAGAAAAGAAACGGAAAGAAAACGAAACAGAAACCGGCAGAACCGAAAGGAGAAAAGGAAAAGAGATACGGCAGTGCCGACAGAATTGGCTAGCGCCACTCCCACCGAAGCATCGCCAGAGGGAGAGGAAGAGGAAGAGGATGGATGCCACCGGAGGTGCGGTGAACGGCGGAGGAAGGCCGGCGAAGAAGAAAAAGAAACTGAACTTATTCCGCCTCGATCCGCCGTCGTGCCCTCGATCCAGAGCAAATGGAGGGCACCGGTGAGTTCGTCTCAATGCCGGCCAGCTGAGGAGCAGTTGAACCGTCGGAGAACCTACCGCCAGCGAGGAATGAGGCAAACCGGTCTGACGGGAAAGGAAAAGGAAAAAAGAAAAGAAAAAGAAAAGAAAAAAAAGGAAAAAGAAAAAGAAAAAGAAAAAAAAAGAAAGAGAAAGGAAAGAAAAGGGAAAAAGGAAGAAAAAGAGGAAAGAAGAAAGAGAGGGAAAAAAAAAGAGAATTTCAAAAATTACGGGAAATCCGGAGAATTGAAAACCCGAGAATTACGGAAATCGGTAAGAAATCCCGAAAAGTGATAAATTATTCAAATAATTTATTTATTTAAATAATTATAGAAAAATTCTAAATTTTAGAATTTAATTTCCAGAAAATTCCCTCGATGACCGAGCCGATAGAATCGGGCGAGGTGAACATGGGCGTGACCTTCGAGAGTCAGTCGCCGACCCGAAACAGGTAAGGGATGCATGTGCAGCACTGTAAGGATATTCAGTCTGCATATTTTAATTACGAAATATTTTATGAAAATATTTTATGAAAATATTTTATGAAAATATTGGTTGGAAAATTGTGGTGATTTATCAGTTGGAAATTTGTGATGATGTATTGGCTGGAAATTATAAACTGTATTTTTTGTGCAGGAGGCTAGCCAATCGGCAGTCGTTATACTGTCGAAAAATTATCAAAAATTACTGAAAATTTCTAGAAAATTTCATAAAATCATAATAAATGATTTTATTTCACGAGAAATGATTTTCAATCATGAAAATCGAGAAAATAAATATTTTCCATAAAAACATGAATAAAATGAAAGTGATTTTAAAATATTCATGTTTTCGAGAATGGTGATAATGAAATCACCGAAAAATCTCTTCAAGAATGGTGATAATGAAATCACCGAAAATTCTCTTGATATGTAAGTTACACGTAATACGAGATGGAAAATGAAAGGAAATAAAGTGAATATTTTTATATAATTCTTAAATATTCACTAAATGGTTTTATAACCTTTATGGTTTTAAATGATGAAAATATATATTTTTATAAATTCCAAAAAGGTTTTCTGATGATGAAAAATATGGTTTTGAGACTAGTTGGCATCCTATCATGCTGATATGTGATACGTGACATGTAATATGTGATATGTGATATGTGATATGTGATATGTAGTCCCGGCTGACACCTGATCAGTGATCCGCCGAGGACAATTATAGACTATGGCCATAGATCTGACATGATGATTTTATACCCTTCGAGGTCTATAGCATGATCTGAGTAACGACCCAGTGGACGGGCTGGGCGTGTGTGCCTAAGTCTCCATATGTAAAAATGTTTTATATGATATGTGAAATGTAAATGTTTTACATGATATGTGACAAGTTAAATGAAAGAGATTTACAGCATTTTACAAAATGCTTATTTCAGTACTGAATTTAGTACTATGAGATGATTTCATATGATATGTGATACGAATATGTAATATGTTTTCAAAAGAAAAAAGAGGTTATAAGTCTAATATTCTTACTATGATTTTCAATTGAATATTAGACTATATGTGACATGAATATGTGATATGTTTTCCAAAAAGGAAAGAGGAGGAAAATAAATCTAATATTCTTATTTTAGCTTTTAAATTGAATATTAGATTTAAATGATATATATGTTATACGAAAAGGATTTAATAGCGGATTTTGCTATTTAAAGTACTGTACTAATTATGGTTGTATAGTAAAACAAGAAATGAGATTTAAATGAGAATGATGAGAATTTAACTAATATTCTTTTCAAAGGATATATGAATATTAGTTACTTTATTTAAATGCTTTATTTTATAAAAGCATTATTTTGAAGAGAATATGAAAATGATATGAAATGAAAAGGTAAAAGGATATAAATTTCAATCGAAAAGAAATTTATTACTCTCTACAGTTGCTTCTAGGTTCCGGGACAAGATAGGTATTTCAAAATACCTACCTTACTCCATCGGATCCCTAGCCGACTGTAGTATCCTTCCTACATGCGAGCCTAGAGCCCATAGGAAAAATGAAAAACTTTTTCAGCATATAAATAGCTGAATATCAAGTATGCATATAATTCTCTTACTGAGCTGTGGTTTGCTCACCCCTTAATTTTAACATTTCAGGTTTTTGAAGACTGAGAGTCTGACACTTAAAGGATTTCAGCTGTGCATTTGGGGACGATGCGACAGCTAGATTATTTAATAAGGTATGATCATTTATTTTCTGTATTTAGACTTACCTACAGTACTACTTCCTTATGAATTAAGATAGGGGATGTAATTCATATTAGAATTTTATATGGAATTATTTATATGTAAAAGAAAAGTAAAGTATCACAGACAGCCCAACCAAATAAGATGTATAGAATAAGATGAAAAATAGGGTCACGGGCTATGACAACTTAAGGTCAGGATATCATCAGTTGAAGATCCGGAGTGAAGATATCCCTAAGACTGCATTCAAGACACGGTATGGTCACTATGAGTTTTTGGTAATGCCGTTTGGTTTAACTAATACACTCGCGACTTTTATGAATTTGATGAATGATGTGTTCAAGTCATACTTGGACTAGTTTGTCATTGTTTTTATTGATGACATATTGGTATATTCAAGATCTCGGGAAGAGCATGAGCAGCATTTGAAGATAGTTTTACAAACCCTCAAAGATCGAGGATTGTATGCCAAGTTAAGTAAGTGTGATTTCTGGCTAAATCAAATCTCCTTTTTAGGACATAAAATCAGTAAAGATGGAGTTTCGGTTGATCCATCAAAGATTGAAGCGGTGGTTCAATAGGAGAGACCGAAAAAAGTTACGGAGATAAGGAGTTTCTTGGGTCTAGTTGGCTACTATCGAAGATTTGTAGACGGTTTCTCGAGGTTAGCTGATCCCTTGACACGCTTAACGTGCAAAGAAGTGAAGTATGAATGGAATGATGCATGTGAATGAAGTTTTCAAGAATTGAAGCGTAGGTTGACGATTGCACCTATCCTCACCATTCCTAGTGGTTCTGGAGGATTTTCGGTGTATAGTGATGCCTAGGGCAAGGTTTGGGTTGTGTACTAATGCAGCATGGTAAGGCAATGGCATATGGTTCTAGACAATTAAAGGACCATGAGAAGAACTACCCAACTCATGATTTGGAGCTAGCTGCAATAGTATTTGCTTTAAAGATTTGGAGGTATTACTCATATGGTGAGAGATTTCAAATTTTTACGGATCATAAAAGTTTGAAATATTTGTTCTCTCAAAAGGAATTGAATATGAGACAGAGAAGATGGCTCGAGCTTCTTAAGGACTATGATTGTGAGATCTTGTACCACCTGGGGAAAGCCAATGTGGTGGCGGATGTTCTGAGCCAGAAGCATGTAGGTATGGTGTCTTACATGATGGTAAAAGAGTATGAGTTGATTGAACAGTTTGGAAGCCTCAATTTAAATGTTATACCTTATTAGCAATTTGGAATGATAGCTAGTTTGAGGATTGAGCCGAAATTGATGGACGGAATTCGGATTGCTCAAAAGGAAGATGATCAATGCATAGAGGCTATAAATGGAATCCAGTCAGGTATGTCCTTAGAATTTGATATTGGTAGTGATGGCGTTCTGAGGTTTAGGAATCGTATATGTGTTCCTCATGATAATGAATTGAGAAAGCTAATTTTGACTGAAGCACATGCCACTGGATACACATTACATCCGGGAAACACTAAGATGTGTCATAATCTTCGCAAGGTGTATTGTTGGACTAGCATGAAGAGAGACATAGCTGAGTTTGTAGCAAAGTGTCTAACGTGTAAGCAGATTAAGGTAGAGCATCAACGACCAGCAGGTTTACTACGGCCTCTACCTATACCTATACCTATGTGGAAATGGGAGCACATTAAGATGGATTTCGTTATGGGATTGCCCAGGACCTAGAGGAATCATGACGGTATTTGGGTGATTGTAGATAGACTAACTAAGTCAGCTCACTTCCTACCTATGAAGTCTACGGATACACTTAGTGCTTTGGCAGACTTGTATGTAAAAGAAGTTGTCAGACTACATGGTGTTCCAGTAAGCATTACGCCTGATAGAGATTCCAGGTTTACTTCTCATTTTTGGGAACATTTTCAAGAACCCATGGGATCTAAGTTGAATTTTAGCACAGCCTTTCATCCGCAGATTGATGGGTAGTTCGAGCGCACTATTCAGACGCTCGAGGATATGTTGAGAGCTTGTGCAATGGATTTTAAAGGCTTATAGGATGACCATCTGCCATTGGCTGAGTTTGCATACAATAATAGCTATCATACAAGTATCGGGATGGCACCATATGAAGCTTTATATGGTAGAAGGTGTCGATCTCCGATTGGGTGGGAAGAAGTGGCGAGCATAAGTTGTTGGCTCCAGATTTAGTTGAGCAAGCCTCTGAGGATGTTAAGCTGATTTGTCAAAGACTTAAGATAGCTCAGAGTAGACAAAAGAGTTATGCGGATGCTCGACAAAGACCACTTGAATTTTTGGTTGGAGATTTTGTGTTTTTGAAAGTTTCTCCATCCAAAGGAATCATGAGATGTGGCCGAAGAGGTAAGCTGAGTCCTTGTTACATAGGGCCATTTGAAGTCTTAGATCGAGTCGGAGATGCCGCCTATAGGTTGGCACTACCTCTGGAGCTATCGAGAGTGCATAATGTATTTCATGTATCGATGCTTCGGAAGTATAATCCAGATCCATCTCATGTCATTGAATGCGAGCCTTTGGAGATTCGAGAAGACATGAGCTATGTGGAAAAGCCAATTCGGATTTTGGATAGAAAAGAGAAGGTTTTGAGGTCTAAGATGCTCCCACTAGTTAAAGTTCTCTGGCAATACCACAATATGGAAGAAGCTACATGGGAGTTAGAGCGTGATGTAAGAAAGATATCCGGAGTTGTTTACTTGATAAGCCAATCCAAATTTGGAGGACCAAATTTTCCAAGGTGGGGAGAATGTGAAATCCCCTAATTTCATGTAATTCCTCCATAATTGTAAAGTGTTGTAAGCAGAAATAATCAAATAAATATTAAAGTTTGAGGTATGAATGATGTATGGAACATAAAAGGAATAATCAGATGAATGGTCAAAAGTCAATGGCTGATATGGTAAAAAGAATAAGAAGAATTAAAAGTAAATTAATCAAGAAATTTATATAAAAAATTTGCCAATTAATTGGACAAGTGTCAAATGAAGAAGAGGAAGTAAATGGTCAAAGGAGGGCATGGTCAAGGGCTGAGATGATTATGGGATTAACATGCAATTAATGCAAATTGCATGAGTCATCACCATCTTCGTTAGCCAAAGTCGACAGCCCCATTTCCCCCTCACTCTCGTTCCTCTCCAATTGCTCCAAGTTTCCTCCATAGCTACCTTGCCAAACTCCTAGATTCTGTCATCAAATCAATAAACCTTAGTAAAGAAAAACGTCCCTTATCACTAGCTTAAGTTATATCCGAAGTTTGGTAGATTGAATCCAAGTATTTGAGGAGATCTCAAATTCTGAAAATTTGGTTATTTACAAAGGTAAGGATGGAGGTGACTCTTTCAATTTCATTCATAGTTTGGAGTTGTACTGAGTTGGTATAGCATGTGTATGGTGATTGTTTTAAAGGTTTAATTTAATATGACGTTACAGCTTTGAAGAAGTGAAGTGAAAAGCTAGGGTTGATGCAACCAAGCTAGTGGATCATTGGTGATCGAGGTAAGGAATTTATGTAACGGACGTAGGGTGGCTATGTTTTCATGTTTTGATGTATTTTAAATGTCATTTGGGATGAAACAAAAGCTGATTTTGAAGTGCAGGAAGTTAAGTTTCGAGTTTTACTCCTAGTACCAATTAGGCTAGGAGCAGCCGACAGCTATATGGACCAGTCGACTGCCCCACATGTTTTCATAAATGAGAATTATTGAAATTTTAAAAGAAAATAATTTTGATAAATGAAAATATGAAGTAACAGCCGATTGCCCTATGAGGCCACTCGACTGCCCTGTTTGAAAAGAGGTTTTTAAAGCCTATTTCAAGAAAGTAAGAATGTCATAGCAAATAGCTATATGACAAATGTTTTGAGACTATGAAGTACTTAATGATTATGCACTTCTGTATATGTTCATGGCTGAGGAGCTCTAGTCCAACCCTCAGTGCTACAGATGTCACCTGACTAGTGTTCACTGTAGCCACCGACGTTTGGCCAAATTGTCTCTGTTATGTATATATTGGCTAGGGGAGGATTCCTGGCTCCTACGGGAGTACCCCACATGATTCAGTGCATAATTCTGTTAATATGCAAATGGTCTCTCTGTTATTTGAAAGTTATATGATGTATGTTTTGAAGAAAGAATATGATGCATGTTTTGGAAGTAAGTTTATGAAGTATGTTTTAAAGAAAGTATATGATATGCATGTTTTGAAGAAAGTATAAGATGCATGTTGAAGAAAGCATGTGAAGTATGTTTGCATTTGCTACTTTAAAGAAGTACATGATTTACTTAAATTGTAAGCATATGCTATTATGAAGAACTTATGCTTTATAATGATTTTACATGACATTATAAAGCTAAGCAGGAAAACTGCATATAGAGGTACAGTATGCTCTTTTACATATATTTCTTACTGAGCGTAAACTAACCCTCTTACGAATATTTTTCAAACAGATTACCTGAAGTGAATTTCGCTCCAAATAGAAGAGCTTGCTTTTGAAATATCCAGTGTACCTTCGAGATACGCTTCCCGAGAATAGTTGAAGGTATACTTATGTAATTATGTAAGTCAAATAGTACTACAGTACATTAATGTTTATAAGATGTTTTGGGGATTTAGGTATGTAAGATGTGTAAGATCCTGTGGGAAGGAATGATATGTTTATATATCATTGTTCTGCTTTGTTGAAATTAAAATATTTCTATTGAGCTATTAAATATGTAGCTTAAGAAGAAGAAGAATGAATGACATTGACGGACGAGTCTAATCAAGTCGCATAAGATAAGGAAAAAGTTAGATGGTAAGATGTAATGGCGAGGACGTCATAGTAGGCACCCTAAAAGAATTAAATTCAATAAAGCATAGTGGAAACTGACTAATTAGAGATTACTCATTAGGTAGAGATGCTTGTCAGACAATAGTCGTGGACAGGGCTCATCACACCCAATCAGTGGGCTGAGAGAGATGAGGTCTATGGTCATAAATAGCGCCCTAGTTGGTTTCCAGGGGACGATGATATGATTTTCACTGCTAGCTATAGTGATTTAAGTCTTTATTGATAGACCATTAGGGATTTAGCCTAGTCTCAAACTGATATGATATGAAGTTTAGAGTATGATTTTATTGATATGAACTCTAGACTTGACATGATTTATGCAGTACATGAGACATGCATGATATGAATATGAAATATGTTTTGAATTGTACATGTTTTACACATGTTTTAAAAGTTCATGTGATATGATTTCGATACTTCATATGATTCATATATGATTATAGGTCGAACATGATATGATATGCGATCTAGAGTATAGTTTTATTTGATATGAACTCTAGACCTAATATGACTTTATAATATATGAAAAATGTTTGAAACCGCATATGTTTTAGACATGCTTTAAAAGTGAATATATGATTTGCAAATTATACATGCTCTGACATGTCTTAAAAGTAAATATGAAATGAATTGAAAATCTACAGGTTTGAGCATGCTTTAAAAGTATAAGTGATATAATTTGAAATGATAGCGGTTTATATAGTAAAGTTACATAATTTGCATACTAAACCATGACATGATAATATGCTTTTTACATGAGATATGTCATGACCTTATATTGTACACAAACATGAGAATTATATGAGGAGTGTCATGACTTGGCATTAACGATATTCCATCTATATGATGTCATGATATGATACGGTACATGAACATAAAATTTATATGAAGAGAATTATGACTTCGTACCACCATGATCATAATTCTCCATATGGAAGTGATATAAGTTGATAGAATACAGGAGTATGATTATGAAATGTAAAGTGAATTTATGTGATATCTCAATTGGACATGATGTACTATGAGAATGATGTGAGTATGGACTAATAGTATATGATATTCAAATTATAAATGACGTATTGTTATGCGATACATTATAGTATAAGGACGAGAAGACTGAAAAGTGATTAAGTTGATTTATTTAGAGGTCTGAGTGATAGACAGATGACAGGAATTGAGATAATGAGATGTTATCGATTGAAATGATGAACTGTAATTGCAAATTTGCAGGTTTTATGCATTACAGTTAAGACAGTATAATTCTATTCCTGCATTTATATTAGTATCTTATTGAGCTGTGGTTTTGCTCACCCTTCTAAATTTCATCTCTTTTCAGACTATTGGAGTTAAAAATCTACCATGAAAGTGTTTAAGTGGACCTTCGGAGACGATATCTAAGCTTGATACTAGCCACTGTTCTCCGAATCCTCTTCTTTGTTTTTGAGGTATCTCTTCGTTGTTTTTGAGGTATACATTCTTTATAAATCTCTTGTTTACATGTACAGACTTTAATTAACACACAGTACGTACTTTGACCAATGAGTCGGGATGTAACTTAGAATTGTGGTAAATTATTATATAGGGGATTAGTGAAATTAGAGGAGTGACTACATTGACACCGAATACAAACCATAAAATGAAAAGAAAAACTTTAGTCCATAAATTTGTAAGAAGAAAAAGTTGAGTAGTAAATGAAAGTCGCGGCCTCCGGGTCGTGACAGCCCAGGATCCATATTTGGTCTCATTATGATTTTAGCTGAGCTAATGTGTCCAATGAGATTATTTAGGTAGACAACTCTTGTCAATTGCATCTCATGCAACTCCTAGATAGTTGGGTGAACAACTTTTGTTCTAACTTATCATATAGGTTAAAGCTCTACCTATGCCTCTAAATTTTATTAGGTTTGATGAGCCAATGCCCTAATTTAATTTAGTTAAGTCTGACTCAATACACTTGGAGATAACTATTATCTCATGCAACGTGAATTCCTAAGGTAGGTATGGCCTTGACTGAGACAAAATATCACAATACCGAACAAAGTTTCTTTCACATGCATCGTATTGGAATGCATTTTTATTTGTTATCTTTGACTTAATATTTATTTTGAGAGATTTTTTTATTTTACCGTCTCACCTAGCTTGCTTTTCTAAGATATATATCAACATATATAAGTAAAAGCATAAAATTAAACGTGACATGGTTATGACCTTTCTATTACAAAAGAACCTAGGGATACATTTTTTTTCTAAATGCCTTTTCCTCTGTTTCCCTTCAAGAGTCACCTCGGTTTACCTTGGCTTCGGATCATCTTGGCTCTAAATGTTGTACATTTTACAAGATAATCCTAATTTATCTATATAACTATTACATAAATAAATTACAAATAAATCAAGGCTCGCAGGCCCAATTTAAATTTATTTAAATAAATTACAACCCATGTAAGCCTAGGCCCATAACCATGCACCATGCAATCTCCATATCACATACAAATCAAGCATTGAGCATAAATAGCAATATCACATATTAATTTGCATGCTTCCTAATTAAATTCTAATTTTAATTAATTATGGGCATCAAGGGCTGTTTTGATTTAATTCTAATTCTCAAAACTCAATTTGGGTTTAATTGAAATTTTAATCTCATTAAAATCTCAAAACCATTGGATAACTCTTATCCATTTTAATATAAAAAATATTTTATTTAAAACAAAATTTATCAAAATAATTCCTTTTTAAATTTTAATCTCATTAAAACCTCAGAAACCATTGGATAACTCTTATCCAATTTAAGATAGAAAATATTTTATTTCAAAACAAAATTTTATCAAGATAATGTTTTTGAAATTTTAATCTTATTAAAATTTCAAAAACAATTGGATAACTCTTATCCAATTTTATTTTAAAAAATATCTATCTTTAAAATATATTTAATTTAAAACTCTTATTAGGATAACATTTATCCTAATTTATTTTAATTAAAATATATTTTAAATAAAATAATAACAGGTATTAATTTCTTTTGCATGGGTGGCAACTACAAGGTTGCTTACCGGGTTTTTGTTAAAACAATTTGACAACTACTCTAATATCAATTATATTATATAAAGGCTTGCAGAGTTTGTGCCAAACAATTTTGACAACGTTTTAATTACAAGTTTGAAAAGAATTTTAACATGTAACTTTTAATTCAACAAATCTCTAAAAGGTTTATTTAAATATATAATTG
The DNA here is from genome assembly GCA_031772115.1 of Heritiera littoralis. NCBI lineage: Eukaryota > Viridiplantae > Streptophyta > Magnoliopsida > Malvales > Malvaceae > Heritiera > Heritiera littoralis. The sequence goes on from JAPDPK010000064.1 coordinate 1,592,371, forward strand.
TCTTATAATTATTTTAGGTTGCCCAAGCGATTTTTGAAAATTAAAATCAAATCTGTAATAACTTATAATAAAACAGCATCACCGCGAATCGAATTTATTTTCCCAAAAGCCGTTTGCATATTGGCTCTGATACCACTGTTAGATTTCGTTGTCTCAGTTTATCATGTAATACACAAAAAAGCAGCGGATTAGAAAAACAATAAAACTAAAATCGCTAGGATCATGAAACAAGACTGTTTTTGGGATAGAATCTAACCTTTTTGGTTTGACTCGCGTAGGAATGTTTAACTTTTGAATATGGCAACCCATGAATAGCCCTCGATTTATCGTTAACTCAAGACTCCTAGCTGAGAGAATCCCTCTAACGGTATCCACACGAGTAGGATGCAAAACAAGACGTTTGCTTGAGACAAAGTGTGATCGGAAGCAAATAGAGGAGGAATGGAATTGTTTATTGAGAGTGCTAGCTCTAAGAGGCAGAGCGGCTATCAAAATATTCTATCTAACTTTTAGACTTAATGTTGTTTTTATAGTGCCTCTTAACAAAACCCTAAAAAGACTTTAGTCTTAGTCCAACTAAATTGGGTCTTTTAGACTTTTTAAAATTACTTAATCCAAATCCAATTTATTGTAGGGCATACTTTAACAGATTTGTGGTTTGTTTATAACCTCTTTATATTTTCAAATGATCATGTGGTAGGAACTCTAGATTTGTAAAAGCCTAGAGATCGAATTTGGAAGATAACCTTTGATACTGAAGCTTTATGGGCTATTTGTGATCTTATTAAATGTAATTATATATTTTTTTACTATGTAAAATATTAATATTATATTAATATATAAGCGCTGTTCACTTGCTTATGAACAGTATGAGAAAATAAAACATGTTTTGGAAAACAATGGAAACAAGGAATTCTTGTTTCCAACAATTTTGAAAAAAATTTCATTTTTGTTTTCGTATTTTGAAAACAAAAACATGTTACCAAACATGTTTTATGCTATTGTTTTCAAAAAAACTTAAACTAAAAACAAAAACAAGAAACAAAAACCATGCTAAATGACCCTATAATAATTGTGAAATTATAAACTGATAAATGACACACGATATATTCCTTGAATTGGGATTTAAGATCAATCGAGTGGTATTACTTTCATAAGATGAAGGAAAAAAAAAAGCAAATTAAAGAGACAAAGAAAAAAATCAGCAAAAGAAAAAAATTTGTATAAATGAATGCTAAGAAAAAATTATTGAAGGATAACAAGTAATAAAATGGGTTTACGAGCTAACCCATTGGTTTCGACAAGGTGAGTTTGCAGGGTACCTCACGTCACCTCCATAAGTTAGCGTTTGTATTTATTTAATTTTATGCATAGATTATTTGTGATAACCGTAAATTTTTTATTTATTAGAAATTATTAATATTGAAAATTTAATAAAATAAATAAATATAATTATGAGATCGGAATATAGTGAATATTCCGTGAATTGAGGAAGTGACGGATTTTGGAAAATTAGAGTAAAGGAAAAATAATTTGGAAATAAGAAAATGAGGAAGAAATGAATATGATATATATTTATATAATTATATATTATATAAATATAATTTTAATACAAATACTTATGTACTTAAATGATATAGAGTATATATTATTATACATTGGTATATATATGAATATATACTATTTCATAAATTTAAATAGCACATATGTATATTTTATGTATATATAAATATATACATATATAAGAAATGTAAATAGTATTTTACATTAAAGTTTGTATAAATATATATTGTAAATACAATATATATTGTAGTATTTCATTTATATAAATATATATATATGTTAATTAATTTTAAAGTGCATAAATAGATGTATATTAATATATATTGTTACTATACAATATATCTATAAAATATATATATAGGAAATATATATATTAATCTTAATTAAATTGTATACATATATATATATATATATATATATGTGTGTGTGTTATAATTATATTTATACATATTATATAAATATAATATAGAGAAAAAAAAGAAAAGAAAGATGGGAATCGGGAAAACCCGATTCCCTTTCCCAAACGAGGTTGACGGCAGCAACAGCTGTCGCCGTCGGCGAGAAAACGAGGAGGTGAGAGAGACAGAACGGAGAGGCCGACGAGATGATGAAGAGGAAGAGAAGGATCGCCGGTGACAGAGAAGGAATCGAGCGAAATAGAGGACGCGAATCGAAAGGAAAAAGGAAAAAGGGAAATCGACGGTGCCGGCCGATTCAGGCACCGCCATTGCCACCAGCACCACCGCCGAAGGGAGACGAAGGTGAGAGGAGTCGCCGGTGGTGAAGGAAACGACGGAGGAAGGAACTAAAGGGGAGAAAGGACCGAGAACCACGCCGACTCGATCCATCGCTGTTGCGTTCTAAAACCTATACCGCAAGTGCACGGGTCGCGACAAGTAATAAAGAGTGAGTAGAGTATTGTTCCCACGAGGATTGTATAGGTTATTTAGCTAAGTACTAAAATTGGTCATCCTAGATTTATTCAACCAAATGAAAAATTTTTTGTAACTAAACAAACTATTAAAATGCCCTAAATAAAACATAAACTAAATATGCATGAAAATAAAATAAGATAAAATAAAAAAATAATAACAAAATAAAATAAAAATAAAATCTTAATACAAAATACTAAGATAAAATAAAATAAAATAAAATACTAAAACCTTAGTTTAAAAACCGAAATTTCATTAATTCATAAAATAACCATTGAGGCTAATAAATTTAATCTAAACTTACCTAAAATACAAAATAAAAAATGTTATAACTAGATATCTAAATAAATTAAGCTAAAATATCCATTGAACCTAAACTAATAAGCTACTAAACTAAATTTCTAATAAAACAAATTAACATAAACAATTAAATTCATATAACTAAAATATTAACTATTAAAACTTAAAACAAAAACTAAAGAAATTGTAAAACCCTTGAGCTGGCTGCCACATAGCTCATTGCCGTCCCTGCCATGCACCGATTCACCAGCCTGGGCCATGCATAAGCCTGCCACTGCACCACGCCAACATGCTTCAGCAGCTTCCACGCATAAGTTGCAGCTGTTTCCTTGCTGCACTGAACCAGCCACGCCATCGCATCAGTCCCTGTCCAACTGCTCACTGCCAATCCAGGTGTCTTTCTCCAGGCCACGTCGCACTGTCACTAGTCGACAAACAAAGAGCAATGCAAAAGCACCAACCGATACGCCTGAAACCAGCAACTCCAGCATTTGCCAGCTTCCATCGCATTGCCGGCAGCTATTTCTGCCTCCAGCTCGTGGCTGCACTTATGGAAGCCGAAGAAGAAGGTGAAGAAGAAAGAGTCACGCAGCCTCCTCCAGCAAGATCGGTTCTTCAAGCTAGCTCCTGTTTTCCTTCAGCACGAGCAACCCACAACAGCAATTGCATCGTACCAGTAAGCTTCAGTCCTGAGCTGCTCCTTTGCGGCAAACACGTGAAGCAGCCTCTAGCATCAGTTTTGTTCACGTAACTAACAGTAGGGGAGAGAAAACTTCCAACAGAGTAATGAACAAAAGATAAAAAATAAAAATAAACGAGAACAGAACCAAAAGAAGAAAAATAAGAGAGACTGATCCAGAAAACCGAAACTGCTGTATGAACAAGAAAAGAACCGGTTAAACAAAGAACAATGTATGATGCAAAAATAAAATAACGTGAATGCAGAAAAAGAAATACACGATGCAAAGGAATAGATTTAAACTAAAACATGAATATTAAAAAGAATTTGCAAAGAAACTAAATACAGAACTAAAAAAAAAAATTAAAAAGAAGAGTGTTGAAAGAAAGAACTAAAAGCTGGAATTTCATGAAATCCAAACTCAGAAAGAAGTCTTTACTGTTTTAAAATTAAACTAAAATCTTAAACAAGAGCTAAGGAGCTTGAGCACAGTGAAGAACGGCTGTTGTCACCCAGCCTCCTCCATGCCCCTCTTCTCTTGCGGAGCTTCACCTTTCTTTTTGTATAGTTTAGGGTAACTTTAAATCTTTGGGCCTTCCTTCTTTCCTTCCTTCTGGGCTCTTCAAAGATTTGGACTGTTACATCTATGGGCTAGACTATCCTTTTTGGCCAAGATTTTCTTTGAGTCTTCATAGTCTGGCCTTCATGTAGGTAATGGGCTTGTATGAGATTACATGGGCTCTTGTGTTTGTGATTTAGACCTCAAAGCAATCACTTTTGTCTCTTTTTGCATCATTTTCTCAATTTTATCTTGATTTTTGAATTGTCTACACAAGAGAACGAAAATTAATTAATTAGGAAAGAAAATAAATAAAAATTCCAAAATTCATCCAAAAATCATGTAATAATATCCCATAAAAATAGATATTTCAAGTACTTATCACACCCCCAAACTTAATATTTTGCTTGTCCTCAAGCAAAACAATTTTAAAACATGCAAGAGATAACATTTACTTGATAGATTTATTCCCCACAAATACCTCATAGAAAGAGTACTAATCTAATCTAAGGAAAAATCACAATTATTGATTAACATAGAGTTTCCTCCAATCACATGCCCAAGTCCTAATTAGATTCTCCGTGTGTGTGAAGTGTCTATCACATATCAAAGCATACATATTCGAATGAGATTATGCAAACATGAAAAGCAAAGTCTCTAAAGCATGAAAAATCCCATTGGTTTGCTTTTCACTTCTCTCTCCCCTAATGTAGCCATACCTAATCAAGAATCAATAGGACTTCATTAAGCTTATAATGTAAGGGTAGGGTAAAGGTATGATAAAAGTCAATTTAGGCTCAACAAACCCAAATCATGCATTACACTCTAGGATCTTTATGTTTCGAGCTTCAATTAACTCCCCCAAACTATTTTCTTCTTACTTTGTTATACACTTTATTCTATTTTTGCTTTGTTTTTCTTTTTCTTTTCTTTCTTTTTTTTTTTATTTTCTGTTTTTCTATTTTTTCTTTCTTTCTTTTTTTTTCACATTTTTTTATCCTATCTATATACCCAAATATGTACATAGCTCATGATATATCCGAGTAAAACACATGCTTTCGAGGAAAGGGATAGGAAAGTGTATTTATTTGGCTAAAGGAAATTAACTTGTAGGTGTATAAACAAAAATAAGCTAGTTTGGCACAGTTGGGTGACTAAGGGCAAGTGTGTACAAGGTTAGCTTGAAAAGCTCAAACGATCCAAAGATGGCCTAAATCATTTTCCTAACTAAGCATGGGCTATAAATTTCGCCTCGAGAGGAGATCAAACAAATTCTAGGATATGCTCACAACTTAAAAGACAAATGCAATCCTATATTCACATAATCCTTCTCTAAACAGGCATACCAATCCATGATCAAGACATAGTGCATAAAGATGGAAAAATCATAATCAGAACAATGCAAATTCAAGAATTCAAGTCATGCTTCTCAATAATCATGCTTTTCCAAAGATCAAAATCATCCTCAATCAAAGTCTCAATCATGGGGACATGGGAAATAACCAAATCAAGCACAATATATCTCAAGGCAAAACATTTAAAGCCCAAAAAGTTTGAAAAATTTTGGAATTTTTGAAAAAATTTAGCTCAAATTTCCTTCCCCCAAAACTTGAAGTGCACTTTGTCCTCAATGTGTAAATGATTCGAGAATTCATAAAAGATAGAAGGAAACTCCCCTGAGTTTTTCATTGAAGCTCAATTGCATGCCCAAAAGGTTTCTTCACTGCTCCCCCAAACTTGGACTCGAACCTACAGAATAGAAAAAAAGAAAATCAAAGCTACAAAATACTAACACTAAAGCTAATAAAAGAAAGAAACAACTAATACTATTAAAAAGCTGGGGTTGCCTCCCCAGAAGGGCTTGATTTATAGTCATCAACTTGACTATTTCTATCATCCTTCAAGGTGGTTTGAATGGTCTGAAAATGGATGGATGCACATAGTGCACCACCATAGAAGGTGACTCCATCAGATACTTTGCTTCAAAGAACTTCACTCCACAGTCTTTTAAGATATAACCCTCTTCATTCTCATGTGGAAAGTTGCATGAAGAAACAGTGAAGGATGCCTCTTGGTTTTTCTTGTCAACATCGGGAACTTGGACTTCAACCTTAAACCCTTCCTCTTGGACTTCTTCCTCATCCTTACTATTCTCCATTTCTTTTCCATCATCCACACTTTCAATTTCAATAAGCTTAGGTGGTGGAGGCTTTTCAATTTCTTCACTCAACACCTCTTGATGTAGTGCTTGTAGAGGAGCTTGAGGAGAAAGGTCACATGTCTCCATAAGCTTTGAAGGAGGTGATGAAAGCTTCTCGTAGTTGCTTGATGAATAACTTGGATGACTCTCCCAACTCAGATTAATAGGACAATTCTCAGTGGCATGACTCCCTTCACATATCTCACAGGAAATAAAAGGACTCATGTAAACTTTTCTAGGCAAGGTGGTTTCTGGAGAAGATATGGTCTCAATAAGATCAAGCTCTTGTTTATAGATGATCTTCCTTGATGTATCTCGTATATAATGCCATTGGAAGTCATTGGAAGCCATTAAATCTATCAACTTATATGCTTCCTCAACAGACTTCCCCATAAGAGCTCCACCCGCTGCTGCATCAACCACTGCTCTCGATGGATCACCCAAACCATTATAGAAACTTTGAATTTGTAGCCACATAGGCAATCCATGAGAAGGACATCTCCTGATCAAGTCCTTAAATCTTTCCCATGCTTCACAAAAAGGCTCGGAGTCATATTGCTCAAAGGATAAAATTTGATTCCCCATCTTCGCCATATACTTAAGTGAAATGAATCTAGCTAAGAACTTGTGAGCCAAATCATCCCATGTACAAATAGAATGATGAGAAAGTGATCGTAGCCAATCCTTTGCCCTATCCTTGAGTGAGAATGAGAAGAGTCTCAGTCGAATGGCATCATCAGAAACACCATCGTACTTGCATAAGTCACATATCTCCAAGAATTTGACAAGATAAGCATATGAATCTTCACTCGGCAAACCTCCAAATTGAATTGAATTCAAGATCATTAGGATGAAGTCCGGCTCAATCTCAAAGCTATCGGCTTCGATTTCGGGCTTCCTAATGCTTGAATGTATCGTAGGCACACGAGGCATAACGTAGTCTCCCAAGGTTCTAGGCTCTGCCAAATCCGCCATGGTACCTCTTATAAGAACAGAATTAAAATATTAGACGAAGAAATATTTACAAAAATAAGAAAAGGAAAAGGCTTGAACTAAACCTAGGCAAGGTTGATTCTAATATTAACTAAGAACAACCTAGACTAACCCCGGCAACAGCGCCAAAAACTTGTTGCGTTCTAAAACCTATACCGCAAGTGCACCGGTCGCGACAAGTAATAAAGAGTGAGTAGAGTAACGTTCCCACGAGGATTGTATAGGTTATTTAGCTAAGTACTAAAATTGGTCATCCTAGATTTATTCAACCAAATGAATTTTTTTTTTAACTAAACAAACTATTAAAATGCCCTAAATAAAACATAAACTAAATATGCATGAAAATAAAATAAAATAAGATAAAATAAAAAATAATAACAAAATAAAATAAAAATAAAATCTTAATACAAAATACTAAGATAAAATAAAATACTAAAATCTTAGTTTAAAAACCGAAATTTCAATAATTCATAAAATAACAATTGAGGCTAATAAATTTAATCTAAACTTACCTAAAATACAAAATTAAAAATGTTATAACTAGATATCTAAATAAATTAAACTAAAATAACCATTGAACCTAAACTAATAAGCTACTAAACTAAATTTCTAATAAAACAAATTAACATAAACAATTAAATTCATATAACTAAAATATTAACTATTAAAACTTAAAACAAAAACTAAAGAAATTGTAAAACCCTTGAGCTAGTTGCCACATAGCTCATTGCCGTCCCTGCCATGCACCGATTCACCAGCCTGGGCCATGCATAAGCCTGCCACTGCACCACGCCAACATGCTTCAGCAGCTTCCACGCATAAGTTGCAGCTGTTTCCTTGCTGCACTGAACCAGCCACGCCATCGCATCAGTCCCTGTCCAACTGCTCACTGCCAATCCAGGTGTCTTTCTCCAGCCCACGTCGCACTGTCACTAGTCGACAAACAAAGAGCAATGCAGAAGCACCAACCGATACGCCTGAAACCAGCAACTCACGCATTTGCCAGCTTCCATTGCATTGCCGGCAGCTATTTCTGCCTCCAGCTCGTGGCTGCACTTATGGAAGCCGAAGAAGAAGGTGAAGAAGAAAGAGTCACGCAGCCTCCTCAGCAAGATCGGTTCTTCAAGCTAGCTCCTGTTTTCCTTCAGCACGAGCAACCCACAACAGCAATTGCATCGCACCAGTAAGCTTCAGTCCTGAGCTGCTCCTTTGCGGCAAACACGTGAAGCAGCCTCTAGCATCAGTTTTGTTCACGTAACTAACAGTAGGGGAGAGAAAACTTCCAACAGAGTAATGAACAAAAGATAAAAAATAAAAATAAACGAGAACAGAACCAAAAGAAGAAAAATAAGCGAGACTGATCCAGAAAACCGAAACTGCTGTATGAACAAGAAAAGAACCTGTTAAACAAAGAACAATGTATGATGCAAAAATAAAATAACGTGAATGCAGAAAAAGAAATACACGATGCAAAGGAATAGATTTAAACTAAAACATGAATATTAAATAGAATTTGCAAAGAAACTAAATACAGAACTAAAAAAAAATTTAAAAAGAAGAGTGTTGAAAGAAAGAACTAAAAGCTGGAATTTCATGAAATCCAAACTCAGAAAGAAGTCTTTACTGTTTTAAAATTAAACTAAAATCTTAAACAAGAGCTAAGGAGCTTGAGCACAGTGAAGAACGGCTGTTGTCACCCAGCCTCCTCCGTGCCCATCTTCTCTTGCGGCAGCTTCACCTTTCTTTTTGTATAGTTTAGGGTAACTTTAAATCTTTGGGCCTTCCTTCTTTCCTTCCTTTTGGGCTCTTCAAAGATTTGGGCTGTTACATCTGTGGGCTAGACTATCCTTTTTGGCCAAGATTTTCTGTAAGACCTGAAATTTTACTATACTATGTACTATATTTGTACATGATTTATAGTAAAAATAAATTTTTTTAGTAAAATTAAAGGAAACATTTAAGATGAATTTCCACTTTAATTTTAAGTTATGGAAATAAATATTGATAAGAAAGTTAAGATAATGTCTATGGTATGAAAACATTAAAGAAAGAGAGAAAAGTCAATGTAAGAAATTATAAGTGGACTACACGCCACTTTGCTTCCTTCACAAATCGGGTGAGACATTAAATGGAAAGAGGAGCAAGTCAATAAGAGTGGCTGGCAGTGGCGTGGACTGGAGAAGAAGAGGAAAAAGGAAAGAAAATTGTCAAAACATGCAGAAACTTCTTCTTACCGTCGTTCCATTTGCTGTAGTTTTTTCCACAAGTTTTAATGCATGAAAGACAAGGTAATGATGAAGAGAACGGGATAAGGAAACAGGTGGTAGAATTTGAGTGGATTTGAGTGAGTATATAAGAAGAATATAACTGAAGAAAACCAACTTAGCCAGCTTCATCTTCCTCAAAATCCTTCTCGCCATTCTGTTTTCACCACAGGCTCACAATTAGTTCTTCCATTTTTCTCATATATGAACCATGAAAACTTCATTTTTAGTTAGCCAAACCTTTCCTCCATTATTGAAGAACTAAGGAACAAACAAAGTAAAGCTAAGTGAGGCAGAAAAGCACTCTGCTCCAGGAAGTAGAACTCAGTTGAGGTGAGCTCCCATATTACTATGGTTATCTTGATAAATTGACGGATATTTCTATGTTTATAACGTAATGAACATAGATATAGCTTAGTTTTAAGTAAATCTTGTTAGAATATATAGGAAAACTAGAATCAGATGTAGTTTGGAAACTAATGGTGAATGAAAAATGAAAACACTGAAAATGACGGTGTGGTGGGCGAGCTCAGTTGGCATGGGCGAGCTAAAATCTGGAATGTGGAAGTGGACGAGGACGCCACACACTAGTTAAATTCATTGGCGAGCCCACCTCTGAATAAAAGCGGTGTAGGGCGAGTTGAGTTGATGTGTGGGTGAACGCACACATTAGCCATGTTGGGCGAACTCACACAAATAAGCTATATGAATGGCGAGAATGATTAGGCGAGCTCCCAAGAGTAGATCAATTATAAAAGGGCGAGCTCTATGGGCGAATGGCGAACTCAATCTCGCCAAAGTGTCCCAAATACTAGGAAAATATAAATAACTTAGAAAATATTCGAAAAAGGAACATTAATAGTTTTAATAAATTTTTGCAGATGGAAATTGAGAAAGGCGAGCGGGAAGCAAGGTTTTATCAGGCGAGGTAAGGGAGTTGTGTGTGAAAAGAACGCATATCCTGTGGAGTTAAATTTATGAAATTACTGAGAAATGGTTTTGGTTTATGATATGCATATTATTTTGATAAATTGCTTTGTTGTGGGCGAACTAAAAGCCGACCCAATACTGTTTGTTGAGGCGAACTATTAAGGGCGGGTGAACTAATCCTTTTTGTTATGTTTTGGGCGAAGAACCCCTCTTGTGATGTTTTGGCGGGCGAGTGACCTGGTTTTAAATAAATCTTGGTGAACCAATGTGGGCGAGCCCTTTTATGTTATTTTGGGCGAACTGTTAGGCGGGCGAACCAAATTTTTATGATTTTTGGGCGAGTGACCCTGTTTTAAATAGAAAATCCGGGCGAGCCATTGTGGACGGACCCTTTTTACTGTTGTTTTGGGGCGGGCGACCCAGGTTTTCATGAAATGGGTGAGTTGACCATGGCAATTCTGCCTTGGGCGAGTTGACCATGGGCAATGCCAGATGGGCAAACTGAAATGGGTAAGCCATTAAGGGCGAGCCAGTTTTACTTGTTTTTAATATCAAAGGTTGACGAGTGAACACAAGTTCACCGCACTGGAAAAGTTAACCATGGGCGAGCCAGACTGGAAGAGCTGACCATAGGCGAACAGATTTCAATTTACATTTTCTATGAAAATGAGAATAATACCTTTTCGGAATTATTGTTTATTTAAATGATTTAAGTTCATAAATATGTATCCTTAAAGGTAGTTTGAGTCATAAATATGATTTTGAGACTTAGGCCCCTAGTTTTCATGCATTCTCATGAGTTATGAGGTTGATGGACCCGCCAAGTCATCAACGGTCTCGAGGTCACTTGGCAAGTGGACCTGAGGACCACCCATAGATTGTGGCCATAGATCTACTGTATCCCTGTTGGGATAATTATTCTGTTCTTGCAAGGGGGGAGGGGGAACGATGATAGCATGATTTATTTATAGGGTGATGCCTAGTTTCGACTTGATGATTTGTGAGAGGATTTGTTGAATCCTTTTTCATTGTTTATTATATGATATTGTAACTGTTTAGCGAATGATTTGACTATCACAAATTGTATTACAATATCCATTGTTTTTCCCTAATGGGTTTATTGTTGGGGAGAAATAAATTAAATAAAGAATATGGTTTTACTGGTATAATGCAAAATACACTTCCTTACTGAGCACATTATCGCTCACCCCTTATTTTCCACTCCACAGATTGTTGATCTTGGGTTAAGAGAATTACCTTCCAGAGATTATCGACTGCTAGCAGAGATTCGATATCGAAGGTATATTATTCATTTTATATATTCAGAAAAATTGTACAGTACTACTTAAAATAGAAGGAAATGTATATGCATCTTAGTACAAGTAATAAGAGTTCTAATTTTTATTTAAATGGTTAATAGTGTTAAGCATCACAGACAGCCCAACCGGTAAGTAAGTGGAGTTTATAAGTGTGATAACTGTAAATTTTTCTATTTATTAGAAATTATAAAATATTGAAAATAAATATTGGAGAAAATAAATCAGAGGAAATAAATAAAATTTGCGAGGACGGGATATGGGTGAAAATCCCGAGAATTGAGGAAGTGAAAGAATCGGGAAATTCGTGTAAAGGAAATTAAATTGGAAGTGAAAATAAAAAATAATAGAGAGAGGAAAAAGAATTAATTTGGGTAATTTAAAATCCAAATTAAATAAGAAAAATGAGAAATGAGAATAAAATATGTCTATATAATTACAAATTATAGAAGTGTATTTTATACAAATATATATGTATTCAAAATATTATATAGTATATTTTAATATACATTGTTATTTATATAGAAATATATACTATTTCATAAATTCAAATAATACATATGTATATAAATATAATGTTTTATGTGTGTATATAATTATATAAATACATATAGAAGAAAGGTAATTGTGATTTTATATTAAAGTCTATATGTATATATATTGTATTCTAACATTTATATAATGGTATATATAAATGTTATTTAATTTAAAGTATATAAATATACATATATATACTAGATTTATATTTGGTAATATACAATATATATAATTTATATATAATATATATTGTATTACATAATATATGAAATAATATATGTATAATATATAGTGTCTATTATAGGTATCAAATATAAATTTATAGTATATAATATATAGTATATTATATACTAAAAAGGGAGATGAAATAAAAACCAAAAGGGGAAACAAAACAGAGGAAGGATCGGGAGGATCCCGACCCTCCCGGCCAAAGGGCCGACGGTGGCGGAGCTGCCATCGCCGGCGAGGGAAAAAGGAAGAGACGGCCCGGCGAAGAGAGGGAGGTTGGTGATCATCAGAAGGGAGGAAGAATCGGAAGAAAAATCGAAGGAAATAGTGGCGAACCCGACGGAAGCCGAGAAGAAAAAGGAGAAAATGGATCTGGCGGTGCCGGCCAAACCGGCCACCGCACTGCAACCGAAGCTTCACCGGAAGAAGAGGAAGACGTGAGAAGCCACCGGAGGCGCAATGAACGGCGGAGGAGGGCCGACGAAGAGGAAGGAGAAATTGAACCTATTCCGCCTCGATCCGCCATCGTGCCGTCGATCCAGGCCAAGCTGAGGCCACCGGCAAGTTCGTCTCGACGCCGGCCAGCTGAAGGACACCCGAACCGTCGGAGAACCTGTCGCCTGCGAGGAACCGGCGAGGAATGGTCTGAACCGGTCTGACTGGGAAAGGAAGAGGAAAAAAGAAAAAAGAAAAGAAAGGAAAGAGAAAGAAAAGAAAAAGAAAGAAAGAAAAAGAAAAGAGGAAAAAGGAAGAAAAAGAGGATATAGGAGAATTTCGGGAATTCGGAGATTCCCAGAAATTCGACAACTCGAAAATTTACGAAAATTTGGTAAGAAATTTCCCGGAAATTTAATTTCAGAAAAATTAAATAAATTATGAAAAAATTCTAAAATTTAGAATTTTTATTTCCAGAAATTTATTTTCAGCAATCGGGATAAGGAATCAGAAGAAATGGAGTGCGGGCGCGATCGATAAGAGGAAGTTGCCAAACCGAAAAATGTAAGGGATGCATGTGCAGCATTGTAAGGATATTCAGTCTGCATATTTTAAATTTAAAATATTTTATGGAAATATTTTATGAAAATTATTATGATGCATGATTTGCTGAAATTTTTGGGATGTAGTACTGGCTGGAAATTTTAAATTGTGCTTTTCCATGCAGGAGGTTAGTAAATCAGCAGCCGTTATGCTGCCGAAAATTTTAGAAAAATTTCATAAAATCATATTAAATAATTTTATATCCAAAAATCGATATTAAATCACGAAAAATAAGGAAATTACTAAATTTCATAAAACATGAATATAATGAGATGGAATTTGAAAATATTCATGTTTTCGAGAATGGTGATAATGAAATCACCAAAAATTCTTGGAATAGATAAATTACACGAAATACGAAACGAAAGATGAAGTGAAATTACAGTGAATATAAATATTCACTAAAAGATTTTAACCCTTATGGATTTAAATTATGGAATTATATATTTATATAAATTCGATAAAGGTTTATTTTATGATGAAAAATAGGGTTTTGAAACTGGTTGACATTCCTATCATGTTGATGCATGATATGTGATATGTTTAGTCTCGGACGACACCTGATCAGTGATCCACCGAGGACAATATAGATTATGGTCATAGATTTGACCGGTTTATTTCTTGACCCTCTGGGATTTATAGTACGATAAGATTGATGTCTATCTTAGACTCCATAAATGATAGGTGACATGTTAAAAAGGAAAGTGTTTTATATGACATGGAATATGTCAAACGGAAAATGTGATATATGATGCGTGACATGTGAAAAGAACTTGTTTCATATAATATGAGAAGAAAATCAATTGAATTATAGCATTTTTACAAAATGCTCATTTCGGTACTGATTATAGTACTGTGAGATGATTCTCATAAGACATGAGATACAAACATCTAATATGTTTTCAAAAAGGAAGAATTGATAAATCTAATATTCTTACCATGAATTTAAATGGAATATTAGATTATAAGTGTTACACGAGTTCTGATAAGATAGTGGAAAGTATATGGCATAAAGGCCATACCAAGTAGATACTCGATTTCTGTACCGTGTGAGCAACCTCTAGAAGACTCAAGGGACCTACGTGCTACACGGATGCCAGTTGGACCATGGGAGCCACCTCTAGAATCCTTTGAGCACTAGGTGCTACACGAGTTCCGATGTGTTAGTAAGAAGTTTCTGTACCGTGTGAGCCACCTCTAGAAGACTCAAGGGACCTACGTGCTACACAGATACCAGTTGGACCGTGGGAGCCACCTCTAGAATCCTTTGAGCACTAAGTGCTACACGAGTTCCGATGTGTTAGTAAGAAGTTTCTATATCGTGTGAGCCACCTCTAGAAGACTCAAGGGACCTACGTGCTACACGGATACTAGTTGGACCGTGGGAGCCACCTCTAGAATCCTTTGAGCACTAAGTGCTACACGAGTTCCGATGTGTTAGTAAGAAGTTTCTGTACCGTGTGAGCCACCTCTAGAGAACTCAATGGACCTAAGTGCTACATAGATTCTTTGTGAACTATGGGGAGCCACCTCTAGAATCCTTTGAGAACTAAGTGCTACACGAGTTCCGATGTGTTAGTAAGAAGTCTGTGTCCTAAAGGCCAAACCAATTGAAGACTCGATTTCTGTACCGTGGGAGCCACCTCTAGAATCCTGAAGGCCCTACGTGCTACACGAGTTCCTCGATATGACACTTAACTCCATAGCTAGTTAGGATGGATGTCGTAACTGAATCAGTAAATTGGGGCTTACGCCTAAAGTGATTAAGTAATTCGGTTATATTGGAACTGTTTTCAATGAGTTAAGCTATACGCTTAAAGTTTATTGACTTTCGTTTTGTAAATGGATTGATTTATAAACTTGCATAGTAATCGAATTATCGACGTGTATAGTGACTAATCTACCGAAGTGCTTGCTGCTTTGCTAATGTGATAAGTGGAATAGATTTTAATATTCTTATTTTAATTTTAATTTTTAAATTGAATAATAGATAATAAATGATTTATATGTTATACGAAAAGGAATTAATAGCTTATTTTGCTATTTAAAGTTATGTACTAATTATGATTGTACAGTAAAATATAAAATGAGTTTTAAAGAAATAAGATGATTTAAC
Source organism: Heritiera littoralis (assembly GCA_031772115.1). Taxonomy (NCBI): domain Eukaryota; kingdom Viridiplantae; phylum Streptophyta; class Magnoliopsida; order Malvales; family Malvaceae; genus Heritiera; species Heritiera littoralis. The sequence continues at coordinate 1,608,026 of JAPDPK010000064.1, forward strand.
TAATATTCTTTTCAAGGAATATACGAATATTAGTTACTTTATTTAAACACTTTATTTCGTAAAAGCATTATTTTGAAAAGAATATGAAAATGATATGAAATTAAAAAGGAAAATGATTTAAATTTCAAACAAAAAAAAATTTTTATCACTCTCTACAGTTGCTTCTAGGTTCCGGAACAAGATAGGTATTTCAAAATACCTACCTTACTCCATCCGAATCCCTAGCCGACTGTAATATCCTTCCTACATGCGAGCCTAGAGCCCATAGGAAAAATGAAAAAGATTTTCAGCATTTAGGAAGCTGAATATCAAGTGAGGCATATAATTCCCTTACTGAGCCGTGGTTTTGCTCACCCCTTAATTTTAAACATTTTAGGTTTTGATGATTGTGAGTTCAGTGGATTGTGGATCCCAGCTGTACACGAAGGAAAATGTGACAGACCGACTGAGTTATTTGAGGTATGATCATTTATTTTCTGTATTTAGACATGTCAACAGTACTACTTATCTGATTAATTACGATGGGAGATGTGTATAATATAAATAGTATTATGTAAAATTGTTTAACAGTTAGTACAAGTGAAGTATCACAGACAGCCCAACCGGTTAAGTTGTGTACAATAAGGTGAAAAATGTGGTCACGGGTCGTGACAATAAGTAAATATTATGTTATATAGTAGATTTGGGATGTTACAGATTTAATGGTATCAGAGCAGGGTTGGTCAGATGTTTAGTGATGTTTATAACGAAAAATGAACAGTAAACATTCCCTGTAGTACTGTATATTTTGAATATATGATTGATATACTAATGATGAGTAATAAATGATCTTTGTGGTACAGAAATGAGTGGAAGAAGGAGGGTGATACGCTCAGTTAGAGATATCGGCCGAGGTAGGGCGACACAGATTCCGGAGCCACAGACACCGGAACCTGCCCCTAGACCTCCACGTCCTCTATAGTTAGAGAACATTGAGACTCGTGTGAACCAGGTAGAGAGGTTAGTAGCCGATTTTATGGCTATGTATCAGGCGGATAGAGCCGCGGATAGGGCGGAGAGGGAGAGAGCCACTGCTCCCGCAGCCCCAGTAGAGGCCCCAGTACCGCCACCGCCGGCACCAGTTGTGCCTGAGCCTCAGCCTATTCCACCACCGGCACCTCAGCCACCGGTAGCTCCACCATAGCCATTGATTCAGTCGCCTCGAAATGCGGAGTCTTATTGTAATGTGGCATTGGTGAAATCATTTAAAAAGTTGGATCCACCTAAGTTTAAAGGCACTAGGGATCCATTGGAGGCAGAGCAATGGATTATTGAGGTTGAAAGATTACTTCAGATTATGAGATGTTCAGAGACAGAGAAAGTAGGCCTAGCAGTGTCCCATTTGGCAGATGATGCGAGACATTGGTGGAAGGCCACTCAGACAGTATTATTTGCTCAGCATCAGGATCTGTCCTGGGATATTTTTGTGGAAGCTTTTAGAAGGTAGTATATTCCTGACACTGCTCAGGAAAAATTACAGCAGGAATTCATTGGTTTATTTCAAGGCAGCATGTCAGTAGACGAGTATGAGGCCAAATTTACTACACTGAGCCGTTTTGATCCACAACTAGTGCGAATACCCGGTATAAGATTTCGAGGTTTAGAGCTGGTTTGAGGCCGTCCATCAGAATGAAGCTAGCCCATTTGTTATACAGACTTATGATGAGATAGTTCAACGGGCTCAGCTATGTGAGAGGGATTATGAGCAGTTACAGCTCGATTTCAGTAGCAAGAGTAAAGGTAAAGCAAAGGCAAAGGCTAAGAGGTTTATGGAGGAAAGATCAGGTAGAGAGCAGCCTAAGAGAAGCAGACCTATGGGCATATAGATTTCAGAGAGCAGATTTAGTAGACCAGCAGTTTCTACACCTGCTAGTGGCCCTACCACTACTCAGAGGAGTGTTGCACCTTTATGTAGATAGTGTGGAAGGTCGCATAGGTCACGCCCTTGTCCTTTAACGTCTAGGGCATGTTTTAATTGCGGACAGACGGGGCACTTTATCAGGAATTGCTCGATGCTTAGAGAATCTGTTGCTTCTACTATTCCTCTGCCTTTCCTCATATAGCGACCCCGGTAGCTCAGAGTGAGCTAGAGAAAGCGACACCCTCACAGCCTAGGCAGGCGACAGCCGCAAAGAAGGGTAAAAAGGTTGTGACTCAGGGTCGTGTGTACGCGATGGGTCAAGAGACTACCGACGCCTCTATTGAAGTGATTAAAGGTAAAGTTTATCTCTTTGATCTTCCTGTAATTGCCTTATTTGATCCAGGTTCTACCCATTCATTCTTATCGCCTACATGTGCTAACAGGACCCTAGTAGAGCCGGAGTTGTTAGGGTATACTTTACAAGTGAATACCCCTTTTAAAGATTTCGAGAGGACGGATATTGTATATAGGAATTGTAAATTGACTATAGGAGAGAAGGTTTTTACAGCTAACCTCATTTTGTTAAACATATATGATTTTGATATCATTTTGGGTATGGATTGGTTAGCTGCGAACCATGTTAGTTTGGATTGTAATACTAAGTTTATTACCTTCTCTCATCCTAAAAAGTATATTGTAAAGTTATTATAAATGAATAAAATGTATGTGAATATATGTTTGTGAAATGACACGTGTACTAAAATTGTGGTTGTGTATGAATGTTTATGAAGGATATATTGCTAGTGTGGAGGATGTAGAAAGGAAACATCCAGAGATTCAAAAGATCCCCGTGGTCAAGGACTTCTCGAATGTGTTTCCAGAGGAATTACCAGGGTTACTACCGGATCGAGAAACGAAGTTTACGATCAAGTTGGTACTCGATACGAAGCCGATTTCTAGACCCCCATATCGGATGGCACTGACAGAGTTGAATGAGCTCAAGAAGCAGCTCCAGGAGTTATTAGACAAGGTATTTATACGTCCTAGTGTGTCACCTTGGGGAGCTCTGGTATTGTTTGTTCGGAAGAAGGATGGTAGCCTCCGCTTGTGTATAGATTATTGGATGTTGAATTGGGCTACCGTAGGAATAAGTATCCATTACCTCGGATTGATGACCTGTTTGATCAGCTTAGGGGTGCACAGGTATTTTCCAACATAGACCTCCAATCAGGCTATCACCAGTTGAAAATTAAGGAGTCGGATGTGCATAAGACGGCATTTCGGACTCGCTATAGTCACTATGAGTTCTTAGTGATGCCTTTTGGGTTAACAAATGCCCCTGCAACTTTTATGAGTTTGATGAATGAGGTGTTTCATCCTTTTCTGGATAAGTTTGTCATAGTATTTATATATGACATCTTGATTTACTCTAAGACTCCGGGAGAGCACGAACAACATTTGCAGCTTGTTTTACAGACCCTCAGAGAGTGGAAATTGTATGCTAAGCTTAGTAAATGCGAGTTCTGGCTTGACCATATTATATTCCTCAGACATGTAGTGTCAAAGGACGGGGTGTCAGTTGATCCATCCAAGATAGAGGCCATGTTCAGTGGGAAAGGCCTAACACAGTTACCGAGATACGGAGTTTCTTAGGTCTTTCCGGATATTATCGCATATTTGTAGAGGGATTTTCTAGACTTGCTGCTCCATTGACACGACTCACGCGTAAGGATGTAAAGTTCGAGTGGAATGATGCGTGTGAGCGCAATTTTCTCGAGCTTAAGAAGAGATTGACTAGTGCCCCCGTATTAGCCCTTCCTAGCGGATCAGGAGGATTTATGGTGTATACCGATGCATGGGGTATCTAAGGATGACAGGGTTTGAGCGTCTCATGGAATGCGTTCAAGGGAATTAAACCAGAGTTCTTCAGGGCCCTTGGGATAAAGTCGTGAGGGGATTGCCCAAGGATGGGGATCGCACAAAGCGGACAATACGTTAGAGAGGTGGGTGTTGGGCGATTGCCAACACTCATGAAACGTAAGGGGCGCCGAGTGAGCCACCTCTTGAATCCCAATGGGGACCAAAGTGCTGCTTAGCGGGTCCTTACAGTAAGATACTTTATAAAGTAGTAGTAGTGTTATAATGTATGGTTTGGAATTTTGAATCGTTGGGATGAATTATTGATGAAATAATGTTAAAACGCTAAGAGGACCCACAACTGGTGCTGGTGGTCTTAGTTAGAAATAAAACTGCCTTGTGGTTTATAAATTGTATTTCCTTGCAAGAGGTTTTTAATAAAATTAAGCTGTTATGCTACCAAAATTTATATGAAAATGTGTGATGAAAAAGGTTAAGGTTTTATCGTATAAATGGAATCTTGGAAAGAATTATCGAAAGATGAGCTTTGAGACTTTATCATATTGCCAGAAAATTTGTTTTTGGAATAGTTTGATGAGGTAAATGGTTGAACAATTAAATTATGGAATTATCGATGAAGTGGTGATCTTAGAATTGACTGATTTCAATTTCTTGAATTTTGGAATAGTTTCGAACGTGATAACACGGATATTGCAAGAGGTCGATGTTGAGATGGTTTTATTTCATTACATTGTATTGTCAAATGTACGAGAGATGATAAGCGAACCTACACTTGTGGTAGTGGTCTTAGTATCAATACTGTGGTATACGATGGATAGTTGTGATATCGAATTATAACAAATGTACGACTTGTGCATACATAATCTTATTGAAATTGAGGTTGAATTTTTGATGAAATCTAATCATTGATAGATTCAACTAAATGAGTATCACATATGTGATTATATGGCTTCGATTATATCTTTGGAATAAGTCTTGAAAAAATATTCTCTCACATTTGAGTGACTTGGAGAAATTTGGAGGACATGATGAATGGTCCATCTTAGTAGTGTAATTAAGATGATGAGAATAAGAGAGTAGATTGTGATGCCTTGTGGACATTTGATAGAACACACGTCTACATAAAAGTATACTTGTACATGTCTATATTAAATAGATGTGAACTAGGATTTCTGTAATAATATGGATGGTCATAAGGCGACTCAAATGATTGAAACACTGCTAATAGTGGAAATTGGCCAAATCTCTTAAGTGGGTAAACTACTAACCTACATTTGACTCGATAATACCTTTATAGATAATTCTAGTATGGTATTATATTATGCAGGCCATATGAAAATTGATTGAAAACTGTGATTTGAGTTTATGATAGTGAATGAAATTGGGCATCAAGTTGGAATTACGAATGGGTGCTAATATGTTAGACCATAGATAGATTTGATAGATGACTATTGATATTGTGGTTTTATATCCTCGATGTCGACTCTGGAATAGATCTTGAATGATGATATCGATATTTGCCTAATTCCAGTATTTTGATGGCTGTAGAGAAATATGATATTTAAATATTCATAGATACTAAGAGGACTCATAGTGATGGTGGTGGTCCTAGTATTGATGATGAAATGTACAAGTGGTTGTTATAGTCGATAACTATTGAGGAAGAATATTGAATATCGAGGAACCACAGTGAGTATCGAATTTACCTATTAGGTATGATCCGATTGAAATCAAAAGGATGGAAATAAGGAATTTGGATTATAGTTAATGCTATAATTAAATGATATATTTTATGAAAATGATAATTCATTGTTTTGAACTCATGATTGAATTTGCATCGCATTTAAGCATGCCTTGTTACAACTTGAGACATTATAATAATGTTTATATGAATACTATAAAGCATTATTTAATTTTGAAAGGAAAGTATATGGTAGATATATATATTTCTATATATAAAACCTCTTAAAAAATGATACCATATGCTTTACATGATCTTTGACAAGAAAAGCTAAAGATTTAAATGTTTTATGAGACTAGGCATCCTAAGAGAGTTAAACTCAATAAAGCATAGTTGAAATCGCCTAATTGGAGATTACTCATTAGGCAAAGATGCTTGTTCGACAATAGTCGTGGACAGGGCTCAGTTACACCTGATCAGTGGGGTTGAGAGAGATGGGGTCTATGGCTATAGATAGCACCCTAGTTGGTTTCCAGGGGACGATGACATGATTTTCACTGCTAGCTACAGTGATTTAAGTCTTTATTGATAGAGTATTAGGGATCTAGCCTAGTCTCAAACCGATATGATATGCAGTTTAGAGTATGCTTTTAAATTGATATGAACTCTAAACTGATATGATTTCACAGTATATGAAAATATGTTTTGATATTGTACTTGATTACACATGATATGAAAAGAGAAATGTGCATGTATTGATTCAACATGATATGAAAAGAGAAACGTGTATGTTTTGACTTGACATGATATGAAAAGAGAAATGTGCATATTTTGATTTCATGTGATATGAAAAGAGAATTGTGCATGCCTTCAACCATGTCTTAAAAGTAAATATGAAATGAATTGAGAATCTATGTGTTGGAACATTGCTCTAAAAGTATATGTAATATGATTTGAAATGATAGTTATCTTACATAATAAAGCTTGCATAAGTTTTGCATGTTGAGTCATGACTTAACAACATTCTAACTATATGATGTCATGATATTATACAGTACATGAACATAAGACTGATATGAAGAGAATTATGACCTTATGCTATCGTGATCATGATTCTCACATGAAAAGTGATATGAGTTGATGTAATACAGGAGTATATGTCACAGCTCGTGACCCTATTTTTCACCTTATTTTATACATCTTGTTTGGTTGGGTTGTCTGCGATACTTTACTTTTCATTTACATATAAACAATTTCATATTAAATTATAATATGAATTACATCCCCTATCTTACTTCATAAGGAAGTAGTACTGTAAGTAAGTCTAAATACAGAAAATAAAGGATCATACCTTGAGTATTAAATCAAGCTGTCGCATCGTCCCCAAATGCGCAGCCGAAATCCTTTAGGTCTCAGACTCTCAGTCTTCGAAAACCTGAAATGTTAAAATTAAGGGGTGAGCAAACCATGGCTCAGTAAGAGAATTATATGCCTCACTTGATACTCAGCTATCTATATGTTGAAAAACTTTTTCATTTTTCCTATAGGGACTCTAGGCACACATGTAGGAAGGATACTACAGTCGGCTAGGGATCCAGATGTAGTAAGGCAGGTATTTTGAAACACCTGTCTTGTCTCGGAACCTAGAAGCAACTGTATAGAGTAATTTTCTTTTCATTTGGAATTTAAATCCTTTTTTCTCTTTTATTCCATATCGTTTTCGTATTCTTTTCAAAATAATGCTTTTATAAAATAAAGCATTTAAATAAAATAACTAATATTCATATATTCTTTGAAAAGAATATTAGTCAAATCATCATCATTCTCATTTAAAACTCGATTCATGTTTTACTGTACAATCATAATTAGTACAGTACTTTAAATAGCAAAATAAGTTATTTAAATCTTTTTCGTATAACATATAAATCGTTTAAATCTAATATTCAATTTAAAAATTTAAATAAGAATATTAGATTTATTTTCCTCCTCTTTTCTTTTTTGAAAACATATCACATATTCATATTACATGTCATATGAAAATCATCTTGTAGTACTAAAAACAGTACCGAAATGAGCATTTTAGAAAAAAGCTATAAATCATTTTATTTTCTTCTCATATCATATGAAACATATTCATTTTACATGTCACATATCATAAAAACATTTTCATTTCACATATCATAAATCATATATGGAGACAGTGGCAACCATCGAGTCCTATCATGCAATAATACCCGAAGGTATAAAATAATCATGTCAGATCTATGACCATAGTCTATAATTGTCCTCGATGAATCACTGATCAGGTGTCGGTCGAGACTACATATCACATATCACATGTTACATATCACATATCACGTATTACATATCGGCATGATAGAGGGGCCAACTAGTCTCAAAACCATGTTTTTCATCATTAGTAAACCTTTATGGAATTTATAAAAATATATAATTTCATAATTGAAAACCATAAAGGTTATAAAACCATTTAGTGAATATTTATAAAAATATTTATAAAAATATTCACTTTATTTTTTTTCATTTTCTATTTTGTATTTCGTGTAATATACATGTCAAGAAAATTTTCGGTAATTTCATTATCACCATTCTCAAAAACATAAATATTTTAAAATTCAATCTCATTATATTCATGTTTTATGAAAAATAATAATTTTCTTGTTTTCGTGATTTAATATCGATTTTCGGAAATAAAAAGATTTAATATGATTTTACGTAATTTTCTAAAATTTTTCGGCAGCATAACGGCTGCCGATTGACTAGCCTCCTGCACGGAAAATACAGTTTATAATCTCAGCCAGTACATCATCAAAATTTTCAGCCGATGAATCATCACAATATTTCCATAAAATAATTTCTAATTTAAAAACATGTAAACTGAATATCCTTACAGTGCTGCACATGCATCCCTTACCTTTTTCGAGTCGACGACTTCCTCGTTATCGGTCGCACCCGTACTCCATCTGTTCCGATTCCATCATCTCATCCGTCGAGAATAATTTATGGAATTAAAATTCTAAACTTTAGAATTTTTCCATAATTTATTAAAATTCATTCGAAATTAATTTTTGAAATTTCTTACCAAATTTCCGTAATTCCGAGTTCCTAGGAATTTTCAAATTCCCGAAAATTCCTTTTCTCTGTGAGAACCGCAAATTTTCTAACTAGATGTGTACTCCACGTGTAATCTAGTCAATGTAAAAGATAATTTTACTCTTGAAATTTCAAGTATAAGATTATGGTGCGTATCCATAGAAATGAAGCCTCCGAGTAGAATGTAAATAGCACACCAATACTGTATACGCAACATACGTGAGCACAAGTAAAAATAAATAAATAGATAAATGAATAAATAAAATACATATATAAATAAATATAAATGTATATACAAAGGTGAAAATAATTCAATATGCATATAAGTAAATAAGTTTGAGAGTGAATATATATAATATCGCTTATACCAATATAAATAGATGATTAGATAAATAAATTGAAGTATAAGTGTATAAGTATTAAAAATATATACATATGTATAAAATATATATAAAATAGATATAAATATATATCTTCAAAGTATATTTATATACATATACAGAATATTAATAATGATAAAGAAATGAATACAAAAATATATTATATGTGTAAAAAGGTTGTAGTAAAATATGAATTTAAGTAAAATATATATATATATATATATATATATATATATATATATATATAATATAGATATTAGGGTTAGTGGGAAACACCCACTAACCCATCGGTGCCATAGGGAGACAATTCTGTCTCCCTATCACATCTCTTTCATTTTTAAAAATTGTTTTCTTTTCAGACTAAAAACTCAGACCACTTCTGCTTTCCTTCTCCCGTTCCCTCTGTGTAATTTCTAGGTTTCCTTACCTTTCCATCGTGACTTCCTTTTACCTTCCTCGTGTCTCACATGGTTGGGCTGAGCAGAATAGACCACGAAGAGGTTGCTCGCAGGTACCAGGGGCGTCGGATTGAGATTGGCGATGCAGCAGTAGGCGACGGCTGGAATTACTTGCCGGAGCCGAGCTTGATCTGAGAAAAAGAGAAGACAGAAATGGTGTTAGTGAAAGCGGAGTAAGGTAGGGTGTAATGGCACCATTTGAATACAAGAAGCAAAGGTAGGAAACTGATTTAAAAGAGGGGTTGTGCGTGGCATTACAGATCAAGTAATGGGGCAGTTAATGAGGGCTATACTGAGTGGTGTAACGAGCTGAAACGGAAAGGGGTAGATTGTGATTTTGGAAGCTAAGTTAGGACTTTGAGAGGGCTGAACGGAGGGGTAAATGTTGGTGAAAAAGAAGGCAATTGTTGGCTGATCAGTGGGTATTCTAAGGGCTGGAAAACAAGGTTTCGGTGGCTGGTTTGGGTGTTGAAACAGAACACAGAAAGGGGGCTGTTTCACGTGGTGTACAAGGACTGCCGTGGGTGGTGTTCCACACAAGCTGCCGAGGAACCAAGGTAAAAGAATAGAAAAGAAATAAAAGAAAAGGAAAAGAAATTCAAGAAAGGATATATATTTTTTTATATATGGAAATGAGAAAAATAGATTTAAGCATAGTATTATGTTAGTGTTAAAAATATATATGTGTAGATATGTATATATAGATATATATATATATATATATATATATATATATATTACTTGCTTGGAAACAAGAAATTAGATAAATATAAGTATGCATGGTACATATATAAATATATATCAGATTTTTAGAAAGTATATATATATATATATATAATGCTTACTTGAAAACAAGGCAAGAAAACAAAGAAAAGAAGGAAAAGAAAGGAAAAAGAAAACAAAAAGAAAGAAAAGGGATAGATATATATACGTATGTGTAATACACACACATATATATAAGGATATGGGAAAAATAAGAGAATGTAATTTAAGAACTCAAATTATTTTGTGTTAAGAGTATATATATACATATAAATATATATGTATATATAGATATTATGTTGGAATTTAAATTTTTCATAAGCGTATAGAAAGCTTGAGCTAGGCTTTATTAAGTTGAAATTTTCTTGTGAATGTGTAGTGCGCCAAGAGGACGACGGACACGGTCTAGCTAACCACGGGACAAGATCAAGCTAAGCTCGCACTAGGTAAGACGTTTATATAACGTAGAAGTGGGATTATCCTGTATAGGATTGAATCTTACAATAGAATGATTTGAATACATAGAGATTAGATATAATGAAATGAAAGTGTAGGTATGATATTCGACATGATAAAGTACCAAAGTGGTGAAATATTGACCGGAAGTGACTCGATATGATATAGGCTCATAGACATCATGAGATGAAATGAAATGCATTCATGCAATGCACGAGCATGCCATTTTACAGTTTTTACTTCATTTCCTTGAACTTTATTGCCATTAAGCATGCCATACTTACAGTACATGAAATTCGAAATGATTTAGTCTCATCATGTTTACAAGAATACCTTGGATGCTTAAATGGTTTTGAAAAGAATGAAATTATAGTTTTCATATATGTACGTATATATATATATATATATGTAAATGATCTTCAGAAAAGAATTACGTACATTGAACTATTTTCATAAGAAAGATTGAATGCTTTATGAGACTATAGGCACCCTAAGAGAATTAAATTCAATAAAGCATAATGGAATTTGCCTAATTGGAGATTACTCATTAGGCATAGATGCTTGTCCGACAATAGTCGTGGACAGGTCTCAGTCTCGCCTAATCAGTGGGACTGAGAGACATGAGGTCTATGGCCATAGATAGCACCCTAGTAGTTTCCAGGGGACGATGATATGATTCTTCACTGCTAGCTACAGTGAACTAAGTCTTTATTGATAGAGAAATAGGGATCTAGCCTAGTCTCAAATGATATGAAATGAAGTTTAGAGTATGCCTTTAAAATGAAAATGAACTCTAAACTCGATATTGATTTACAGTATATGAAACGCATTTTGATGCTATATGTGATATGAAATATACTTTCAAAGTATATATGATATAAAACGTGCTTCAAAGAAATATATGCGATATGAAATGTATTTCAAAAAGTATATGTGATATGAAATGTGCTTCAAAAAGCATATGTGATATGAAATGTATTTCAAAAAGTATATGTGATATGAAATATGTTTCAAAAAGCATACTTGACATGAAATGAAAAAGCTTGCATATTTCAAGCACATCTTAAAAGAATACATGAAATGTATTGATATTTTACATGTCTTGAACTTGTTTAAAAGAATATGTATTACATGTTTTATGACTGTAACTACTTCGTTCATAATTACATGTCGAAGGTTATATCATGGTTTCATAACTTAGACATTTCATGAAATGTGGAAGCATAGATGAACTGAATCTAAGAACATGACAAGTATATGATCGCATGATGAATAAGAGAATGACTGATAGTAAATTTTTCTCACATAACATCATGCATGGCATATAGAACAGTATAATTCTAACTCTGCACTTATATAAATGACTTACTGAGCCTTGCTCATTAAACGCTATTTAAATTTTTCAGATTGAGCACGGAGTTGGGGGAGTATTTCGGAGCTTTCCGAATAGTCCCAAGCCTGAAATATAGTCCCAACTCTCCAAGGAGATTTTTTTGTGAACATTGGGTATACGTACTCTTCTTTTGTCTCCATTATCAAGTCAGGCTGTTTTTGATTCAGTACTTAGATGGGATGTAATCTAATATAGAGAATAGTATCTAGACTATAGAAATGGTGGAAGTATAGAATTGTTGATTTTGCATGAGCATGAATATGAATTGAATAGCATGAATAAGTGACCAAGTAAGAAAATGAAAACTGTAAGATACAATGTCATGAATTGGAGATAAACTTGGTCATAGGAATGCTAGAATATAATCAACTGCTATTCTGGGAAGCATGAGATGGATATTTCTTGTAATTTTTATGCAGGAAAATAACCTGGGTAAAATGATAAAAATAGGCGAGGGAGTTAACGTCCCGAAACAAAAATTCACTGTATTGTACTTAAACAAAATAAGTATAGGAAATTGAAAATTTTAGCCCTAATTTCTACGCGTCCGTACAAGTAAGAGGTACCGTTGCGACCTTCGGGTCGTGACAGATTTAGTGGTATCAGAGCCGAGATTGTCTAGTGCATGTCAGTGTAGATAAGTTAGAATGATTTCAATCCCATAGTACTGTAGTTGCCTGATTGTTAAGTGCTTAGTAAGTGCAGAATATTGTTCTAAATGCATGTCTTTTTATATAGAAATTAAATGATAACAAAGTAAAGAAGACTACTAAGTGGTGGATGATTTGAAACCTCGATTAATAACACAATAGCTTGTAAGGTATTGTGATGTACAAAAAAAAGAAGAAGGGGGAAACTCTTCAAACCTGTCATTGGTAGAATTAAGACTGAATACGACATGCTATATACTATGAATCTTTTGTAAATGTTAGAGATTGTAAGGTATGTCGTCCAATATAACAAATTGATGTGGAAGTTAAGATTGCATGAAATAAGACATGCAAGACCATAATGTCTTGTTACCGATCTTGATCTAGTTTGATAGTTTCTAAAGTATAAGAGGATGAATGGTCACAAGATATGAACTTACGACATACATCAAATTTGGTAAAGTTTTTGAGTATTGAACCTTGAAATTTAAAAGGGATTGTAATCCGATAATTTTATCTGAAATAGGTGATCTTATAATCATAATGTTAGGTCTGTTCGGTAAGGCACTGAGAGGAACTCGGTGAGGGCCCCACCAGGACTTCTCTGTCCGAATCGAACTAAGACCTTGAAATGATGATATTGAAATGAAATGGTATATCATCAGTCAATAGATTTTAAGATCACCTGTTTAAAAGGTATCTTGAAGAGAGAGAACTAAACTGAGAAATGATTAATATACCCCTATATTGAAATAATTCTTCCGAATCATAGATGACTAAATTGATTTGGAATCGATTGATAGTAATAAAGTAAAGGATGGTGTAAAGAATATATTACAGGTATAATGGTTCCTACTAGCCCCACCTATACTCTGATGAGTAATGCGACCGGAGTGTATAATGTGGGAGGTTGCGAGATAGTCGGCCTTGTTATGGATTCTTAGGGCCTGAATTAAATGTGAAAAGAAGAGGTATTTGGTTAGGGATTATTGGATATTATATAAAGTAATAAACTTACTAAGTGTGACAAAATAAGTGAATCGATGTGAAATATATGTTAAATGATTTGAAAGTTATACTTATGTGTTTTGAGGATACATAGTAGAATTGTAGAATGTAAATAACGAAATATCCAAGATGATATGAGGTTATGATTTAGAAGTTACTGGATGAATTTCTAAATAATTTTCGGAGTAATGTGAATTTGAGAGATTATTAACTCGATTCACAACATGGAACTTATTTATAAGATCTTATCAGGGAATATAAAAGAGTCTGAAGAGCTTAAGAAATTACTCCAGAGATTAATGAATAAAGAACCCATCTGTATTAGTGTAACGGGTGGAAACGTAGATGATATGGTTCGAAAGAATAAGCATAGCTTATGATTGTGTACCAAATTCTGAGTACTCAATAGTATTATTATTGATGATGAATAAGTTATTGTTCAAGATTGATGTTTTACTTGATCCACTCAATGGTGTATGTAGAGTTTCAATAACAATCTTTGAACAAGATATTATCGGATAAAAAGCTTATAGATAAGTGTTCATAAGGTGATGTTCAAAACTCGGTATAGCTCTTACGAGTCTTTTGTGGTACTTAAGAGATTTATGAAATATCTTGTGATGTTTGTGGATTTAATGAATGAAATATTTCAATCACGTACAGATAAATTATAATGGCATGAAACCACGAGATGTGAATATGTATATTTATTTGAAGAATATAAGCAGCATCCTTGAATAATTCCACAAACTTCTGGAAATTGAGAATTTTGTTATCAAGTTTGAATGGAATGATGCGTGTGAGCACAGTTTCTTAGAGTTGAAAACACCGACTGACTACAGCACCAGTCCTCACCATTCCTAGTGGTTTCGAGGGATTTGCTGTATATAGTGACGCTTCACACCAAGGTCTGGGGTGCGTATTGATGCAAAATGGAAAAGTGGTGGCTTATGGTTCTAGATAGCTAAAGAACCATGAAAGGAATTACCCCACCCATGACCTAGAGTTAGTGGCAGTGGTGTTTGCACTAAAAATATGGCGTCATTATTTGTATGGAGAAAAGTTTCAGATTTACACAGATCACAAGAGTCTGAAGTATCTCCTCACAAAAAGAGTTGAACATGAGACAGAGAAGGTGAATGGAGTTACTTAAGGAATATGATTGTGAGATTCTCTACCATCCAGGTAAGGCTAATAAGGTGGCTGATGCATTGAGTAGAAAGAGCATTGGTATGGTCAGCTACATGATGGTTAGAGAGTGGGAGTCGATAGAGCAGTTTTCGGAGTTGAATTTGAATCTAGAGCCTACAAGTGAATGTTTGATGGCTAGTTTGAGAATAGAGCCTAGCATCATAGAACAAATTAGGCAGGCTCAGAGTGAAGACCCGAAATTGATTGAGGTTTAATGGGAGAATATGTGTTCCAAACAATGAAGCCTTAAAGAGACAGATCATGGAAGAGGCACATAGTTCTAAGTACACGATGCATCCGGGTAATACGAAGATGTATCAAAACTTACACAAAGTTTACCAGTGGTCAGGTATGAAGAAAGACATAGCAACTTTTGTGTCTAAGTGCTTAGTGTGCCAACAAGTGAAGGTGGAGCATCAGAAGCTGGCAGGATTGCTCACTCCTTTGTCCGTGCCAACTTGGAAATGGGAGCACGTAACCATGGACTTTATCATGGGACTTCCTAGGACCCGAAGAAACCTTGATGCCATTTGGGTGATTGTCGACAGATTGACTAAGTCGACACACTTTTTGGCTATGAAAGCCACAGATTCACTCAGTGCCCTTGCAGAATTGTATGTTAGGCAGATCGTAAGATTACATGGAGTTCCTGTGAGTATAGTGTCAAATAGAGATTCTCGATTTACTTCTCGTTTCTGGGAACATTTCCATGATGCTTTGGGAACTAAATTGAGTTTCAGCACTGCTTTCCATCCTTAAACTGATGGGCAATCCAAGAGAACAATTCAAACCCTTGAGGATATGTTGAGAGCATGTGTCATGGATTTTCAGGGTTCATGGGATGATCATTTGGCACTGGCTGAATTTGCGTATAACAATAGTTTTCACTCCAGCATTGGGATGGTACCGTATGAGGCGTTATATGGACGTAGGTGTAGATTCCCGATAGGCTGGGAAGAAGTGGGTGAAAGGAAGATAATTGCTCCCGAACTTGTAGAAAGGGCTTCAGAAAGTGTTAGATTGATATGTGATCGGTTGCGAATAGCTCAGAGTAGACAGAAGAGCTATGCCGATAATCGAAAGAGACACTTGGAGTTTCAGGTTGGAGATAAGGTGTTTTTAAAGATCTCTCCATCCAAAGGCATAATGAGGTTTGGTAAAAGAGGAAAGTTGAGTCCTCGTTACATTGGTCCATTTGAAATATTAGACAGAGTGGGTGATATGGAATACCGACTAACACTACCACCAGAGCTATCAAGTGTGCACAACGTCTTTCACGTGTCTATGCTCAGGAAATACCATCCGGATCCCTCCCATGTGATTGACTATGAACCTTTGGAGATTAGAGAGGACCTAAGTTATGTTGCGAGACAGCTTCAGATTTTGGATCGAAAGGATAAGGTGCTACGGTCCAAGACAATTCCCTTGATAAAAATGCTTTGGCAACACCACAGCTCAGTAGAAGCTACATGGGAGTTGGAGAGTCTAATGAAACAGAAGTACCCCCACTTATTCTAGAATAATTTGTAGCAATTTGGAGGACCAAATCCTTTCAAGGTGGGAAGGATGTGACAACCGCAAATTTTCTAACTAGATGTGTACTCCACGTGTAATCTAGTCAATGTAAAAGATAATTTTACTCTTGAAATTTCAAGTATAAGATTATGGTGCGTATCCATAGAAATGAAGCCTCCGAGTAGAATGTAAATAGCACACCAATACCGTATACGCAACATACGTGAGCACAAGTAAAAATAAATAAATAGATAAATGAATAAATAAAATACGTATATAAATAAATATATATGTATATACAAAGGTGAAAATAAATCAATATGCATATAAGTAAATAAGTTTGAGAGTGAATATATATAATATCGCTTATACCAATATAAATAGATGATTAGACAAATAAATTGAAGTATAAGTGTATAAGTATTAAAAATATATACATATGTATAAAATATATATAAAATAGATATAAATATATATCTTCAAAGTATATTTATATACATATACAGAATATTAATAATGATAAAGAAATGAATAAAAAATATATTATATGTGTAAAAAGGTTGTAGTAAAATATGAATTTAAGTAATATATATATATAATATAGATATTAGGGTTAGTGGGAAACACCCACTAACCCATCGGTGTCATAGGGAGACAATTCTGTCTCCTTATCACATCTCTTTCATTTTTAAAAATTGTTTTCTTTTCAGACTAAAAACTCAGACCACTTCTGATTTCCTTCTCCCGTTCCCTCTGTGTAATTTCTAGGTTTCCTTACCTTTCCATCGTGACTTCCTTTTACCTTCCTCGTGTCTCACGTGGTTGGGCTGAGCAGAATAGACCACGAAGAGGTTGCTCGCAGGTACCAGGGGCGTCGGGTTGAGATTGGCGATGCAACAGCAGGCGATGGCTGGAAGTACTTGCCGGAGCCGAGCTTGATCTGAGAAAAAGAGAAGACAGAAATGGTGTTAGTGAAGGCCGAGTAAGATAGGGTGTAATGGCACCATTTGAATACAAGAAGCAAAGGTAGGAAACTGATTTAAAAGAGGGGTTGTGCGTGGCATTACAGATCAAGTAATGGTGCAGTTAATGAGGGCTATACTGAGTGGTGTAACGAGCTGAAACGGAAAGGGGTAGATTGTGATTTTGGAAGCTAAGTTAGGACTTTGAGAGGGCTGAACGGAGGGGTAAATGTTGGTGAAAAAGAAGGCAATTGTTGGCTGATTAGTGGGTATTCTAAGGGCTAGAAAACAAGGTTTCGGTGGCTGGTTTGGGTGTTGAAATAGAACACAGAAAGGGGGCTGTTTCACGTGGTGTACAAGGACTGCCGTGGGTGGTGTTCCACACAAGCTGCCGAGGAACCAAGGTAAAAGAATAGAAAAGACATAAAAGAAAAGGAAAAGAAATTCAAGAAAAGATATATATTTTTTTATATATGGAAATGAGAAAAATAGATTTAAGCATAGTATTATGTTAGTGTTAAAAAAATATATGTGTAGATATGTATATATAATATATATTACTTGCTTGGAAACAAGAAATTAGATAAATATAAGTATGCATGGTACATATATAAATATATATTAGATTTTTAGAAAGTATATTATAGTAGTGTTTATATATATATATAATATATATATATATATATATATATATAATGCTTACTTGAAAACAAGGCAAGAAAACAAAGAAAAGAAAAGAAAGGAAAAGAAAGGAAAAAGAAAACAAAAAGAAAGAAAAGGGATAGATATATATACGTATGTGTAATACACACACACACACACATATATATATATAAGGATATGGGAAAAATAAGAGAATGTAATTTAAGAACTCAAATTATTCTGTGTTAAGAGTATATATATACATATAAATATATATGTATATATAGATATTTTGTTGGAATTTAAATTTTTCATAAGCGTATAGAAAGCTTGAGCTAGGCTTTATTAAGTCGAAATTTTCTTGTGAATGTGTAGTGCGCCAAAAGGACGACGGACACAGTCTAGCTGACCACGGGACAAGATCAAGCTAAGCTCGCACTAGGTAAGATGTTTATATAACGTAGAAGTAGGATTATCCTGTATAGGATGGAATCTTACAATAGAATGATTTGAATACATAGAGATTGGATATAATGAAATGAAAGTGTAGGTATGATATTCGACATGATAAAGTACCAAAGTGGTGAAATATTGATCGGAAGTGACTCGATATGATATAGGCTCATAGACATCATGAGATGAAATGAAATGCATTCATGCAATGCACGAGCATGCCATTTTATAGTTTTTACTTCATTTCCTTGAACTTTATTGCCATTAAGCATGCCATACTTACAGTACATGAAGTTCGAAATGATTTATTCTCATCATGTTTACAAGAATACCTTGGATGCTTAAATGGTTTTGAAAAGAATGAAATTATAGTTTTCATATATGTACGTATATATATATATATATGTAAATGATCTTCAGAAAAGTATTACGTACATTGAACTATTTTCATAAGAAAGATTGAATGCTTTATGAGACTATAGGCACCCTAAGAGAATTAAATTCAACAAAGCATAGTGGAATCCGCCTAATTGGAGATTACTCATTAGGCATAGATGCTTGTCCGACAATAGTCGTGGACAGGTCTCAGTCTCGCCTAATCAGTGGGACTGAGAGACATGAGGTCTATGGCCATAGATAGCGCCGTAGTGGTTTCCAGGGGACGATGATATGATTCTTCACTGCTAGCTACAGTGAACTAAGTCTTTATTGATAGAGAAATAGGGATCTAGCCTAGTCTCAAATGATATGAAATGAAGTTTAGAGTATGCCTTTAAAATGAAAATGAACTCTAAACTCGATATTGATTTACAGTATATGAAACGCATTTTGATGCTATATGTGATATGAAATATACTTTCAAAGTATATATGATATGAAACGTGCTTCAAAGAAATATATGCGATATGAAATGTATTTCAAAAAGTATATGTGATATAAAATGTGCTTCAAAAAGCATATGTGATATGAAATGTATTTCAAAAAGTATATGTGATATGAAATAGGTTTCAAAAAGCATACTTGACACGAAATGAAAAAGCTTGCATATTTCAATTACATCTTAAAAGAATACATGAAATGTATTGATATTTTACATGTCTTGAACTTGTCTAAAAGAATATGTATTACATGTTTTATGACTGTAACTACTTCGTTCATAATTACATGTCGAAGGTTATATCATGGTTTCATAACTTAGACATTTCATGACATGTTGAAGCATAGATGAACTGAATCTGAGAACATGAAAGGTATATGTCGCATGATGAATAAGAGAATTACTGATAGTAAATTTTTCTCACATAACATCATGCATGTCATATAGAACAGCATAATTCTAACTCTGCACTTATATAAATGACTTACTGAGCCTTGCTCATTAAACTCTATTTAAATTTTTCAGATTGAGCACAGAGTTGGGGGAGCATTTCGGAGCTTTCGAAATAGTCCCAAGCCTGAAATATAGTCCCAACTCTCCAAGGAGATTTTTTTGTGAACATTGGGTATACGTACTCTTCTTTTGTCTCCATGATCAAGTCAGACTGTTTTTGATTCAGTACTTAGATGGGATGTAATCTAATATAGAGAATAGTATCTAGACTATAGAAATGGTGGAAGTATAGAATTGTTGATTTTGCATGAGCATGAATATGAATTGAATAGCATGAATAAGTGACCAAGTAAGAAAATGTAAACTGTAAGATACAATGTCATGAATTGGAGATAAACTTAGTCATAGGAATGCTAGAATATAATCAACTGCTATTCTGGGAAGCATGAGCTGGATATTTCTTGTAATTTTTATGCAGGAAAATAACCTGGGTAAAATGATAAAAATAAGAGAGGGAGTTAACGTCCCGAAACAAAAATTCACTGTATTGTACTTAGGCAAAATAAGTATAGGAAATTGAAAAATTTAGCCCTAATTTCTACGCGTCCATACAAGTAAGAGGTATCGTTGCGGCCTTCCGGTCGTGACATTCTCTCTCTTCTTTCTTCCTTTTTCTTCTTTCTTTTTCCTTTTTCTTCTTCTTTTTCTTTTTCCTTTGCCCTTTTCTGGTCTGAACCGGTTCAGACCCGGTTCAACCGGTTCGCTTCATCTCGTCGGTTCAGCCTCATCCCGCCGGCATCACTGCCAGTTCAGGCCTCCCACAGCTGGCCAAGGTGGTGGCAAGGATGGATCTGGTCTCCGTTTCTCCCCATCGTCGGCGACGACGCCGGCGCCTGATCTGGAGGGTGGGTTTTCAGCTCCTTCTCCTCTTTTTTTCCCTCTTTTTCGCCTTCTCTTCCACCGCTGGCGACTTCTCTCCCTTTGATTCGCCTTCGCCGGCGTCGTGGTAGGTGTGGTGGTGCTCGGATCAGCCGGCACTGCCGTTCCCTTTT
Organism: Heritiera littoralis; assembly: GCA_031772115.1. Classification (NCBI taxonomy): domain Eukaryota; kingdom Viridiplantae; phylum Streptophyta; class Magnoliopsida; order Malvales; family Malvaceae; genus Heritiera; species Heritiera littoralis. The sequence continues at coordinate 1,628,848 of JAPDPK010000064.1, forward strand.
CTTTTGGTTTTCCCCCGTTTCGGTTCGCTTCTGTTTTCCGTTTCTTCTCTCCGCCTCTTGCGGTCGCAGGTGGTCTTCCACTCCTCCCATCGACCGACGGCAACTCGTCTCTCCTCTCTTCCTTCAGTCGGCCGACGTCAACCGGCTTCTCTGCTTTTTCTTCATTTCTCCTCTATTTTACAACAGAGGAGAAATAGGGAATCGGGTATATCCCGATTCCCATATTCTTATCGTTTTTTTTATATTATATATATAATTATTTCTTATAATTATATATATAATTATAGATATATATATATATATATTTATATCACCCATTTATTTTATATATATATCTATACACATCATTTTAAAATAAAATAATATATATTTCTTATATATATATGTATATACTTTTATTTGAAATAATAATGTATATATATTTTCCATATATATATACACATATATATTTATAAATATATAAATATATATTTTGTAATATACACATGTATTTATTTAATGATATAAAATAGTATATATCCGTATATAATATATATACTATATTTCATATATATATATACATATGTAATTATATAAAACATATATAATGTATTTAAAAATATATTTATATAATAAAATTATATAAATATATAGTTACTCACATTTGTATTTCTTGTAATTTGGATTTCTCAATATCCAAATTATATTTCTCCATTTTCAATTCTTATTTAATTTGGATTTCAATTTATCCAAATTAAATTTCCTCTCTTCATTATTTCTATAATTTCAACCTTATCCTTATTTCCAATTTAATTTTCCTTTACTCGAATTTTCCAATTTGTCACTTCCTCAATTCTCGAAGTTTTCACAAATATTCCGTTCTCATAATTTTATTTATTTATTTCCGCTTATCTATTTTCTTTAATATTAATTTGCACTATCAAACAGTGAAAAATTTGCGGTTATCACATTCTCCCCACCTTAAGAAATTCGGTCCTCCAAATTTAACTTAAATTACAAGGTGGTACCCTTCTGTATACTTATCATTCTTGTCCTCTCAATTATCTTTTGACTATTACTGCTAGTATACCTTCAATAACAAATCACTCTTGATACCATTGCATATCATCTTTCATCACATATATGTATACTCCCTATGGATTACTTTATCAATTGGGAGTTATCCATTTCCAATCCTTTTCATATCCCATATGATTCATCATCTGTTTTCTTAATTAGTGCCAAGTGAATATAGTTTGGTAACTATCGTTTACCGATTTAAATCAATAGTATGTAATTGTCCCAGTAGCTTTCACATCTCGTGCACATGCCTCTCAATATATCTACAAGCATTTCCATACCATGCTCAGATATTTACATCATGTGGGGAGCGGTGCTGTCTTTAAATTTGGAATCTCAGAGCCTTTTGCTATTTCCCATAAACATATAGCTACTCAGAGATTCCCATCACATATAGGGCTCACTGGAACTTCACTTACATTCTCTTCATTTTATAATCATATTTCGACTATGGCACTGAGGAATCTAAGAGTTTGATAATGGAGAAGTGATTCCATTTAGACAATTAGTCTTTAATCACTTCCATATTATCATATCTCTTTTAGATTCTTTATTATCCACAATACTCCTTTCATTTTTATTTCATCAAATGCTGCAGCTCATTTGCAGACTTTACTGTTACTCATCATTTTCTCTCTATATCGTCTTTTCATGTAGCATTCTTATTACCTCTTTTTATTCTTGTGGTATATTCATTATCACTTTAATTTTTGAATATACCCGAAATTATACTCTTTTGATAATTTAGATTCCATAATGGCATAATCAAATTATAATTTAATCTCCTCATTATTTAAATTCATCATTGAATCTATAATTACCAATTTAATCACCTCATTATCCATATAAATCCACCATTTTTGAGGTGGTTGTATATATATTTATCATTTTTCCATTTACATTACTGGCAGTAAATCGTATAATTCATTTATTTACTCCTTTGAGTATCATTAAATTTCATTTATCGAAATTGGCTCGATCTTCCATCTAACCATAATCATGTGATAATCACAAAAATCACTTTTAGTTTTTAAATTTGGGAACTATTTCATATTCATATTTCCTCATCATCATATACTTATCCTTTTATTTCATATTCATCTGTTCCTTCATCATCATTTCGGTCACTTTTCCTCAGTGGTAAAATATTCCACAATTAACTCTTTTAACCTTTTGTATACCATCTTTACATTTATTCATCCACTAACTTAAACTTATTTAATTTTAAGTGTCATTTGTAGAGTAGCTAGCCCAATAATTCTTCCATAGACTGGCAATAGTATTTAGCTAGACCCAGTACCTTTCGTATCTCAATCATTATCTCTTCATCATAGACAGATCCACATCACTCTGTCATTCGAGATCATATATCTTAGAAAGAGATATTGTCTAGCCACATCTCCTATTGCCATACTTAACATCTAGTCCACTGTCTTTGAGAGTCTGCGGGTTTATACCACTATGCTGCTCATTTTCCATTAATGTCTTAGATTGTATCGATATTTCATCATATTATTCATATGTGGTTGCCTCATTCATTAGGCTCATATATCTCACAATGTATTTCCTTAACCTTGTAAACCTTAATAGGAACTCGTAAAAATTATATCGAGTTCTAATATTATGATCTTATGACCATCAATTTCCAACTTTTCATCTAGTGATGCCTTATGCAGAGATTGGTCTTATAGACTCCTTATACATCTCCGATTAAATCAATTTAAGTCATTAATTCCATATAGATGATTATTCGTTCTTAATAAGAACTCTATTGCATAATAGGAATTTAATTCACCATTTAATTCATCCTTAATTCATATCATCCATATTTTCATCCTTTACATCAATACATGTGAATTTCATTATCCATAAAATTGTCCAGAGTTATTTCTTAGGCTTTTTGGGTTCTTCTATATTCTCCGATTTAAGCTTAGAAATAACTTTCATATTCACGATCGAGTCAATGTTAACTCGATCTCTCCATTCTATATAGCTCTGGGAATTTATTGGGAATCATGTCCGATATTTTCTTTAATCACACGTCTCTTATCATTTTGGACATTTTATCTTTGTGTCCTATCATTTCCCCTGTATATCCTCAAGCAGAGGCATTTAATATTTAAATCATTTTAACATCTACTCTACCTTGATTCATTTATTTCTTCATATTTCACAACATATCTATCATCTTAATTAATATGCTGTATCAAGTGTAATTATTTGATTAACACCTTTCACAGCCAACCGATTTATTATTACTATAATTTAATTTTAAAATCATTTTCATTTAATAATTTAGGTTAGCTGTTATCTTCCTCATCTCTTATCTTCACTTACTGTTCTTATGTATATTCACTAATTTCATATACTCCATACAGTACATCATTCTGTAAAACATATTTCAAAATATTGTGGTTCTATAAATATCCATTTAATACTTCAGAAATTGTATGAATGTATTGAACTAGAATTAATCGTACTGCTATAGATTTCATCCTCTATACTGATCTCTTTCTCATTCATCATCAGTAATCGTTTTACTTTTCATCATATCCAACAATCTCGTAATAATATCCCATTAATACACTTTTAATTTAGACCCTTAAAATTAATAACTGAGCCGCTCATCTTGCGACTTCCCTATAACCATTCGGGTCACATCAGCACTTTAAGTGTAGTAAAATTTATAATCGGAATCGTTATACTCATATTATGTCATTTATACCCTCAATAACTCCATTACTATCAATAGATTCAAAATCGACTTGGTTTATCACTATTCAAAACATAATCCCACATAGGGGCATTTTCGTCATTTCACATTTATTTCTTTCTCCTCAATATACATTTAAACCAAGGATCTTATTATCTATGTGCTGATAGTATCCTTCCTCATACTACTACCAGCAGTTTAAAATCTTTTTCAATTTTGACAGAGAAGTCCACTAGGATCCATAATTAGGTTATTTTATATGTAATGCAGCTTTACATCACCAAATTCTCTGTCAAATCAATCAATTCCAACTTCTGTTGGTCTATTATGACTCCAGGTAAAATTTTGGAGGTAGGGGTATTTTTGTCATTTTTGACCAAAAATTTTCTCTCTCCTTAAAATACCTTTAACTGGTGATCTTAAAGTCTATTTAATAATGATATTTCATTCCCCTCTTTTATATCATCACTTTCAAGTCTCATTTCGATCCGGACAGAAAGGTACTGGTGGGGCCCTCACCGAGTCCTTTGCTGTTCCTTACCGAACAGACCTTCATTTAGATTATAAGATCACTAATTTTAAGTAACATTCCTAAGCCGTTTTCCTCTTTGACATCCTTAGTTCATAATTTTCACCCCCTTCACAACATTTAACTCAATTTACAATCATTTATTTCCTTCATGTATTTAGACTATACAGTACTACAGGGGATGTTAAACTTTTTCGACACATTTTCTTTCCAAAAGTATCGACAGACATCAGGCCAATTGTGCTCTGATACCATTAAATCTGTCACAGCCCCTGACCCTATTTTTTACCTTATTCTATACATCTTGTTTGGTTGGGCTGTCTGCGATACTTTACTTTTCTTTTACATATAAACAATTTCATATTAAATTATAATATGAATTACATCCCCTATCTTACATCTTAAGGAAGTAGTACTGTAAGTAAGTCTAAATACAGAAAATAAATGATCATACCTTGAGTATTAAATCAAGCTGTCGTAGCGTCCCCAAATGCGCAGCCGAAATCTTTTAGGTGTCAAACTCTCAGTCTTCGAAAACCTGAAATGTTAAAATTAAGAGGTGAGCAAATCACGGCTCAGTAAGAGAATTATATGCCTCACTTGATACTCAGCTATCTATATGCTGAAAAATTTTTCGTTTTTCCTATAAGGGCTCTAGGCACACATGTAGGAAGGATACTACAGTCGGCTAGTGATACAGATGTAGTAAGGCAGGTATTTTAAAATACTTGTCTTGTCTCGAAACCTAGAAGCAACTGTAGAGAGTAATTTTCTTTTCATTTGGAATTTAAATCATTTTTTCTCTTTTATTCCATATCGTTTACGTATTCTTTTCAAAATAATGCTTTTATAAAATAAAGCATTTAAATAAAATAATTAATATTCATATATTCTTTGAAAAGAATATTGGTCAAATCATCACCATTCTCATTTAAAACTCGTTTCCTGTTTTACTGTACAATCGTAATTAGTACAGTACTTTAAATAGTAAAATAAGTTATTTAAATCTTTTTCGTGTAATATACATGTCAAGAGAATTTTTGGTGATTTCATTATCACCATTCTCAAAAGCATAAATATTTTAAAATTCAATCTCATTATATTCATGTTTTATGAAAAATAATAATTTTCTCGTTTTCGTGATTTAATATCGATTTTCGGAAATAAAATCATTTAATATGATTTTACGTAATTTTCTAAAATTTTTCGGCAGCATAACGGTTGCCGATTAACTAGCCTCCTGCACGAAAAATATAGTTTATAATCCCAGCCAGTACATCATCAGAATTTTCAGCCGATGAATCATCACAATATTTCCATAAAATAATTTATAATTTAAATACATGCAGACTGAATATCCTTACAGTGTTACACATGCGTCCCTTACCTTTTTCGGGTCGACGACTTCCTCGTTATCGGTCGCGCCCGTACTCCATCTCTTCCGATTCCATCATCTCGTCCACCGGAAATAATTTTTAGAATTAAAATTCTAAACTTTAAAATTTTTCCATAATTTATTAAAATTCATTCAAAATTAATTTTTGAAATTTCTTACCAAATTTTTGTAATTCTGAGTTCCTGAGTTCCCGAAATTTTCAAATTCCCGAAAATTCCTTTTCTCTCTCTTTTTTTTCTTTTCTTTCTTCCTTTTTCTTCTTTCTTTTTCCTTTTTCTTCTTCTTTTTCGTTTTCCTTTGCCCTTTTCTGGTCTGAACCGGTTCGGACTGGTTCAGGCCCGGTTGAGCCGGTTCGTGTCATCTCATCGTTCAACCTCATCTCGCCGGCATCACTGCTGGTTCGAGCTTCCCACAGCTGGCCAAGGTGGCGGCAAGGCCGGATCTGGTCTTTGTTTCTCCCCATCGTCGGCAACGACGTCGGATCTGGAGGGTGGGTTTTCGACTCCTTCTCTTCTTTTTTTCCCTCTTTTCCACCTTCTCTTCCACTACTGGCAGCTCCTCTCCCACTACTGGCAGCTCCTCTCCCTTTGATTCACCTTCACCGGCGTTGTGGTAGGTGTGGCGGTGCTCGAATCGGCCGGCACCACCGTTCCCCTTTCTTTCGGTTTTCCCCCGTTTCGGTTCACTTCTGTTTTCCGTTTCTTCTCTTCACCCCTTGCGGTCGCTGGTGGTCTTCCACTCCTCTCATCAAGCGGCGGCAGCTCGTCTCTCCTCTATTCCTTCGATCGGCCGGCGTCGGCCGACTTCTCTGCTTTTTCTTCATTTCTCATCTGTTTTACAATAGAGGAGAAATAGGGAATCGGGTATATCCCGATTCTCATTTTCTTTTCGTTTTTTTAATATATTGTATATATAATTATTTCTTTTAATTATATATATAATTATTTCTTTTAATTATATATATATATATAATTATAGATATATTAATATATATATATATTTATATCACCCATTTATTTTATATATATATATCTATACACATCATTTTAAAATAAAATAATATATATTTCTTATATATATTTATATACTTTTATTTGAAATAATAATGTATATATATTTTTCATATATATATATACATATATATTTATAAATATATAAATATATATTTTATAATATACATATGTATTTATTTAATGATATAAAATAGTATATATCCATATATATATATACTATATTTCATATATATATATATATATATATATATATATACACATGTAATTATATAAAACATATATAATGTATTTAAAAATATATTTATATAATAAAATTATATAAATATATAATTACTCACATTTGTATTTATTATAATTTGGATTTCTCAATATCCAAATTATATTTCTCCATTTTCATTTCTTATTTAATTTGGATTTCAATTTATCCAAATTAAATTTCCTCTCTTCATTATTTTCCATAATTTCAACCTTATCCTTATTTCCAATTTAATTTTCCTTTACTTGAATTTCTCAATTTGTCACTTTCTCAATTTTCGAAATTTTCACAAATATTCCGTTCTCATAATTATATTTATTTATTTCCGCTTATCTATTTTCTTTAATATTAATTTTCACTATCAAACAATGAAAAATTTGCGATTATCACAATATAATTGTTAAATGTAAAGTGACTTGATATGATATCTCAATTGAATATAATATACTATGTAATCGATGTGAGCATGAACTAATAGTATATGATATTCAAGTTATACAAGATGTATTGTGTACAATACATTGTAGTATAAGAACAAGAAGGTTGTAAGTGATTTAATAGATTTGTTTAAAGGTTTGAACGATGGATAGATGTCGAGAATTGAGATAATGAGGTACTTCGAATTTCCTTACATCAGTACTTTAAAACCCTCGCTCACTTACAGTCCCTAAGACATGATCTTGTTATAAATATGAGATGTTATTGATGGAAATGATGAATTGTAATTGCAAACTTGCAGGTTTAATGCATGCTAGTTAAGACAGTATAATTCTACTCCTACATTTATATTAGTATCTTACTGAGCTGTGGTTTTGCTCACCCTTCTAAATTTCATCTCTTTTCAGACTATTGGAGTTAAAATCTACCATGAGAGCTTTTAAGTGGGCCTTTGGAGATGGTACCTAGGCTTGGTATTGGCTATTGTCCTTCGAATCCGCTTCGTTGTTTTTGAGGTATACGTCCTTTGTAAATCTCTTGTTTACATGTACAGACATTAATTAATACACAATATGTATTTTGTTCAACGAGTCGGGATGTAACTTAGAATTTTGGTAAATTATTATATAGGGGATTAGTGAAATTAGAGTAGTGACTAGACTGACACTGATTAGAAACCGTAAAATGAAAGGGAAAAATTTAGTCTATAAATTGTAGACCAAGAAAAGTATAAGTATCAAGTGAACGTCGCGGCCTTTGGGTCGTGACAGATTTAATGGTATTAGAGCAAGGTTTGTCTAGTACGTGTCGGTGTAGTTGAGACCGTAATAGTATTACATCCCATGTACTGTGTAATGTCTACATGTAAACTTGCTAATAATCGATCTATACCAAGATTAGTTCGCTATTGGTATGGGTTTTTATTTGATTTAATTCAAAAAAAAAGAACAATACGGCTGAGTCAAGGTAAACCTGGGGTCGGAGCACCTAGGGGATGCCAGTCGACGGCCTACTAAAATGGGCTGGGCCTTGACTGAAAGGATGCCAATCGACGGCCTATTGAAACGGGCTGGGAATAGTTAATGAATGGTATCGATACTGTATAGAAGAATTGTGTATCACCTTAAAGGAATAAGATATTGAATGATTGAGAATGATGGATTGAGGCATTTTATATTTTGAAGATGATAGAATGATCGCATAGGAGATGATCGATATGTAAATTGAGAAGGATTGAAAGAGGTAAAAGAATCGCCAATGGAATGACCCAACATAGTTGGCCTAGGATAGGTCATGTGATGATTTGGAATTTGAGCTATATAATGAGTTTAATCTAAGGGCTTTGTCTTATGAAGTCACCCAAACTGAGGCATTACGCCAATGAAACTAATCGAACAAAAGTATATGGCTTGATTGAAAGTACGATCCCACCTTAATTATGAGGACTACTGGAAATTGAAATTATGATTTCGAATTATAAGAGGGCGCATGTTGCAAAGAGTGAAATGACGAAGCACATTAGAATTGTTGAGAGGTCGATTTGGATTGTGGATAGAAAGGAGAAAACTTTGAGGTCAAAATCCCTCCCCCTAGTGAAGGTTCTCTGGCAGCACTATCCATGTGAAGAGGCTACATGGAAACTTGAGAGCTTAGTGAAAGAGAAAGATCCTCATCTTTTCCAATTGAACAAAGAAATATGATGTTATGGAAGTGATTATAGACTGGTTAATCAAATTGAACCACTTTTCCATTATCAGGCTCCTAGATTTCTTTAGTGCCATAGTCGAAATATAATTATGAAACGGTGAAAATGTATGTGAAGTTCCAGTAAGCGTTACATGTGATGGAATCTCTAATTGCCATATGCTTATGGGAAATAGCAAAAGGCTTTGGGACTCCAAATTTACAGACAGCGCCGCTCTATACTAATATGAATATTCTAGCGTAATATGAGAACGCATAAAGATATATTGAGAGCGGGTGCACTGAATTTAAAAGCTATTGGGATAATTACATACTACTGATTAAATTGTTTAAATGATAGCTACCAAGCTATATCGACTTGGCACCAAATGAGAAAAACATATGATAAATAGTATGAATCATATATTGTACGAAAAGAATGGAAATCGAAAACTCTCGATTTGATAAAGTAATTCTTTGATAGTATAAATGTATTGTGAAAGATGATATGTTGTGGTCTAAGAGAAGTTCTGATTTTGAAAGTATACTGGCAGTATTATCTAAAAGACTATCTAGAAGTCGGAAAATGATAAGCACATAGAACGGTACCACCTTTTTACTTAAGTGCAATTCGGAGGACCGAATTTCTTAAGGTGGGGAGGATGTGATAACCGGGAATTTTTCTATTTTTAATATTAATTACCTGAAAATAAATAAATAAATTTATTTATGAAATGGAATATGGTTGGAATTTCAGAAATTAATGAAGTGATGAATTTGAAAAATACGTATTGAGGAATTTAATTTGGATATTAAGAGATCTAAAATTAAAAGAAATGAAAAAAACGTGTATAAATATATATATATATATATGATATATATTAATTGCAATTAAAGAGTATAAAAATGCATATAAATTGTTGGTACAAAAATATATATTTATATACATATATTGTTATAATTATATTTATAAATATACTTTATAAATATAATTATATATATTAAAAAAAAGAAGAGAAAAGGAGCGGGAATCGGGATACCCGATTCGCTCCCATTTTCTCCTTTGTTTACAACAGAGGAGAGACCGACTGACCAGTCGGCGAGAGAAGAAAAAGGGAGAGAGAGGAAATGTTGCCGGCAAGCCGAGAAGAGGAAGAGAAAGCTGGCCGGCGATGGGAAAAAGGAAAGAGAAAGGAGTGAACAGAATCGAAAAACCAAAAAGGGAAAAAAAGGAAAAAGAAAAGTGGCGGTGCTGCCGATCTGGCCACCACCACGCCACCCACGCCACCAACGGAGAAAAAGGAAAGAAGAGGAGGCCACTGGAGAAGAGGAAAACAAAAAAGGAAGGAAGAAAAAAGCGAGAAAGGAGCCGAGAGCCGCTGTCCAGATTCGCCACTGTCGTCGCCGTCAATCTGGAAAAAGAGGTCAGATCTGGCTTCGTGGTAACCTCAGGATGCTGTGGAGTGATTGAACCACTGGAAATGGTGGTCGCCGATGGCTGAACCAGCCAGCAAAGGCTAAATCGGTCTAAACTGATTCAAGCCAGAAAAAAAAAGAAAAAAAAAGAAAAAGAAGAAAGGAAAAGAAAAAGAAAAAGAAAAAGAGGGAAAGAAAAAAAAAAGAAGAAAGAAGAAAGGGAAAGAAAGAAAGAAAGAAAGAAATGAGAGGAGCTTGGAAAGTACTTCACCAAAATTTTTAATGTTGAATATGGGTAAGTAATTTAAAGATTTTGCTATATTCCATAGAAATTTATAGAATTTATTGGATTATTTTCTAAGCGAATATGTGTGTAGGTGTTAAAATTGTAGCAACATGGTAACAAGGCAAGTGGTGGATTTCGGCTAGGCTCGAAAGTCGGAAAGGTAAGATACTTTTATAAAGTAGTAGTAGTGTTATATTATATGATTTGGAATTTGAATCGTTGGGATGAATTATTGATGAAATAGTGTTAAAACGCTAAGAGGACCCACAACTGGTGGTGGGGGTCTTAGTAAGAAATAAATCTGCCTTGTAGTTTATAATTTGTATTTCCTTGCAGGAGGTTTTTAATAAAATTAAGCCATTATGCTACTGAAATTTACATGAAAATGTGTGATGAAAAAGGTTAAGGTTTTCTCGTATAAATGGAATCTTGGAAAGAATTATCAAAAGATGAGCTTTGAAAGGACTTTATCGTATTACCAGAAAATTTGATTTTTGGAATAGTTTGTTGAGGTAAATGGTTGAACGATTAAATTATGGAATTATCAATGGAGTGGTGATCTTAGAATTAATTGATTTCGATTTCTTGAATTTTGGAATAGTTTCGAACGTGATAACACGGATATTGCAAGAGGTCGATGTTGAGATGGTTTTATTTCATTACATTGTATTGTCAAATGTACGAGAGATGGTAAGCGGACCTACACTTGCGGTAGTGGTCTTAGTATCAATATTGTGGTATACGATGGATAGTTGTGATATCGAATTATAACAAATGTACGACTTGTGCATACATAATCTTATTGAAATTGAGGTTGAATTTCCGATGAAATCTAATCATTGATAGATTCAAATAAATGAGTATCACACATGTGATTATATGGCTTCGATTATATTTTGGAATAAGTCTTGAAAAAATATTATCTCACATTTGAGTGGCTTGGAGAAATTTGGAGGACATGATGAATGGTCCATCTTAGTAGTATAATTGAGATGATGAGAATAAGAGAGTAGATTGTGATGCCTTGTGGACATTTGATAGAACACACGTCTACATAAAAGTATACTTGTACATGTCTATATTAAATAGATGTGAACTGGGATTTTTGCAATAATATGGATGGTCGTAAGGTGACTCAAATGATTGAAACACTGTTAATAGTGGAAATTGGTCAAATCTTTTAAGTGGGTAAACTACTAACCTACATTTGACTCAATAATACCTTTATAGATAATTCTAGTATGGTATTATATTATGCAGGCCATATGAAAATTGATTGAAAACTATGATTTGAGTTTGTGATAGTGAATGAAATTGGGCATCAAGTCGAAATTACGAATGGTGCCAATATGTTAGACCATAGATAGATTTGATAGATGACTAGTGATCTTGTGGTTTTATATCCTCGATGTCGACTCTGGAATAGATCTTGAATGATGATATAGGTATTTGCCTAATTCCAGTATTTTGATGGCTGTAGAGAAATATGATATTTAAATATTCATAGATACTAAGAGGACTCATACTGATGGTGGTGGTCCTAGTATTGATGATGAAATGTACAAGTGGTTGTTATAGTCGATAACTATTGAGGAAGAATATTGAATATCAAGGAACCACAGTGAATATCGAATTTACCTATTAGGTATGATCCGATTGAAATCAAAAGGATGGAAATAAGGAATTTGGATTATAGTTAATGCTATAATTAAATGATATATTTTATGAAAATGATAGTTCATTGTTTTGAACTCATGATTGAATTTGCATCGCATTTAAGCATGCCTTGTTACAACTTGTGACATTATAATAATGTTTATATTAATACTATAAAGCATTATTTAATTTTGAAAGGAAAGTATACGGTAGATATATATATTTCTATATATAAAACCTCTTAAAGAATGATACCATATGCTTTACATGATCTTTGATAAGAAAAGCTAAAGATTTAAATGTTTTATGAGACTATAGGCACCCTAAGAGAGTTAAACTCAATAAAGCATACTGGAAACCACCTAATTGGAGATTACTCATTAGGCAGAGATGCTTGTCCGACAATAGTCGTGGGTAGGGCTCAGTCACACTTGATCAGTGGGGTTGAGAGAGATGAGGTCTATGGACATTGATAGCACCCTAGTTGGTTTCCAAGTGACGATGACATGATTTTCACTACTAGCTACAGTGATTTAAGTCTTTATTGATAGGTATTAGGGATCTAGCCTAGTCTCAAGCCGATATGATATGCAGTTTAGAGTATGCTTTTAAATTGATATGAACTCTAAACTGATATGATTTCACAGTATATGAAATGTGTTTCGATATTGCACTTGATTACACATGATATGAAAAGAGAAATGTGCATGTTTTGATTCGACATTACTGAGGATTGATGATCTATTCGATCAGTTGAAGGGTGCTACGGTGTTTTCCAAAATTGACCTTCGATCCGGCTATCATTAGCTGAGGATTCGAGAGGATGATGTTCCTAAGACGACCTTTCGGACTAGATATGGCCATTATCAATTTCTAGTGATGCCATTTGGCTTGACTAATGCACCAGTGGCTTTCAAGAGTTTGATGAATGAGGTGTTTAAGCCTTTCTTAGACTTATTTGTGATTGTTTTCATAGATGACATCTTGATATATTCCAAGTAAATAGACGAGCACGAACAGCATTTACGAATAGTACTCCAAGTCCTCAGAGACAAGGAGTTGCATGCTAAGCTCAGTAAATGTGACTTCTGGTTGGATCAGATTGCTTTTATGGGGCATATTGTGTCAAAGGACGGGGTGTCAGTAGATTCGTCCAAGATTGAAGCCATTGTGAAGTGGGAATGCCTCAGACTGTAACAGAAGTCCGAAGTTTCCTGGGTTTAGTAGGTTGTTACAAGAAATTTGTAGAAGGTTTCTCCAAGATTGCTATACCACTACATCGACTCACTCGGAAAGGAGTGAACTTAGTTTGGAATGAGGCATGTGAAAATAGCTTTTAGGAGCTGAAGAGACGGCTTACCTCTGCTCCAATATTGACTATTCCTAGTGGGTCAGGAGGTTTTGCTGTCTACAGTGATCCTTCATATCAAGGATTAGGGTGTGTCTTAATGCAGCACGAGAAGGTAATAGCTTATGGTTCTCGTCAGTTGAAGGACCATGAGAAGAATTATCCGACACATGACCTAGAACTTGCTGCCGTAGTGTTCGCGCTCAAGATTTGGCGCCATTATCTCTACGGGGAAACATTTCAGATTTTTACAATCATAAAAGTCCGAAGTACTTATTCTCCCAAAAAGAATTGAATACGCGCCAGCGGAGATGGATGGAATTGTTGAAGGACTACGACTGTGAAATTCTTTACCATCCAGGCAAGGCTAATGTTGTAGCAGATGCGTTGAGTAGGAAAGGCATTGCTATGGTCTCGATGTTGATGGTCCAGGAATGGTGTATGCTACAGCAGTTTGCAGACTTGAGATTAGATATAGAACCCGTCGGAGAGGGTTGTATGATAGCCAGTATGAGGATAGAGCCTGAAATGATTGATTGAATCCGTCAAAAGCAAAAGGAGGATCCTCGATTAAGAGAGATTGTTTGTGAAAATGAAGGGAACCAAAGTGAAGAAACAGAGTTTAGGTTCGGCAATGATGGCATTTTGAGGTATAGAGGTTGAATGTATGTTCCGAATGATTCAGAGTTGAAGAAGTTGATCCTAGAGGAAGCTCATAGCTCGAAATATGCTATGCACCCTGGTAGTACTAAGATGTACCAGAACCTGCGTAGCTTATACTATTGGTTTGGAATGAAGAAAGATATTGCTGATTTTGTTGCAAAATGTCTAGTCTGTCAACAGGTGAAAGTTGAGCATCAAAAGCCCACGGGGTTGCTTCAACCATTGTCTATTCCGAGCTGGAAATGGGAGCACATCACCATGGACTTTGTGCTAGGTCTTCCAAGGACTAGAAGACAACATGATGCTATCTGGGTGATAGTGGATAGACTAACGAAATCAGCTCACTTTCTAGCCATTAAGGCTACAGATTCTCTCAGTGCTTTGGCCGATCTCTATGTTCGGGAAATTGTTCGCCTACACGATGTCCCAGTGAGCATTGTGTCTGATCGAGATTCTCGATTTACTTCTAGATTTTGGGAGAAGTTTCAGGAAGCAATGGGTACTCAGTTACACTTCAGCACCGCTTACCATCCCCAAACCGATGGTCAGTCCGAGAGAACCATTCAGACTCTTGAGGACATGTTGAGAGCGTGTGCACTTGATTACAAAGGCTCTTGGGATGAACATTTACCATTGGTAGAATTTGCATACAACAACAGCTTCGACTCGAGTATAGGGATGGCCCCATACGAAGCACTGTACGGAAGAAAGTGTCGGTCTCCGGTTGGATGGGAAGAAGTGGGAGACAGAAAATTGTTTGCACCTGACTTGGTTCAACAAGCTTCGACAGAATAAAACTTATCTGTGAAAGACTTAAAATAGCCTAGAGTAGACAGAAGTCATACGCCGATAATCGTAGGAGATGTTAGGAGTTTGAGGTTGGTGATTTGGTATTTTTGAAAGTTTCTCCTTCGAAGGGCATTATGAGATTCGGGAAGAAAGGCAAACTTAGCCCGAGGTATGTGGGACCGTTCGAGATTTTAGAGAAGGTTGGTGAAGTGGCATACAGGTTGGCTCTACCACCACAGTTAGCGGGTGTGTATAACGTGTTTCACGTGTCAATGTTGAAGAAATACCACCCGGATCCTTCTCATGTGGTAGATCATGGAGAGTTAGATATTTGAGATGATCTCACATATGAAGAGAACCTGTCAGGATCCTAGATCGCAAGGAGAAGGTCTTAAGATCCAAAACTATTCCACTAGTGAAGGTATTGTGGCAAAGGCATTCGGAGGAAGAAGGCACCTAGGAAGTAGAGAATCTAATGAAGGAGAGGTATCCTCACTTATTTTGAAGTAATGGTACTCAAATTTGGGGACCAAATTTTCCAAGGTGGGAAGAATGTGATAACCCTTATTTGCGATATCAATCGTAAGTATGCTAGAGTAAATCTTAACTAACTTAAGGTTATTTTGGAAATATGGACAGATTATTGAAGCTGAGAATGTCCTGGTCATCTTGGTCAAGAAGCGGTGGATATGTATATGTAAGTATGTAGGCATTAAGATATAAGGTAGGAAATGAATTAATTAGTTAAGATATACTATAAAGGAATTAAATATATATATATGTATATTATATATATAAGATATGGAAATTAAAATTTTAAAGACAATAAAAATAAAGTGGGAGAGATATAAACATAGTTCAAATTAGTCTCAAAGACAAAGGCTAGTTTAGGAGACATTATTATTTGCTTGAAACAATAGTTATTTATCTACTAATCCATTAATGTTAAATTGGGTTATTAGAAGCTGATGTAATAATGGCTGGAAACACAAAAGAAAAGGGCTAGAAACACAAGGGTGAAAGGGTTGGAAACATAAGGGAAAAAAGGGGCTAGAAACATAAGTTAAGGGCTGGAAAAATATAGAGCCACATTTTCTTCTGTTTTCCCGCACCCAAACCAAGACAAGGAGAGGAGCAAATTCTCTTAGGAATGTCGACAACCCTAGCTAAAGAACCCGTCTTCCTTCTCCCTCATATCTGGCCATGACAAGAAACCCTCTTCAAACCCTCATCCATTTCGCCCAAATACACAAACTGATTGAGGGATTTCCAGGTAATGAGGCAGTAACGAAATGAAGGGGGACATTTCATGTTGGTAGTAAGCTGGCCAAGGGAAATCGTGAGCCATAAGAGCAAGGGAGCTTTGGTTCCACCAGATTAGGGCATCAGAAGTGAAGAGAAGAAATGAGAAGAGTTGTTCCACAATGGGTGACTGAGGAAAGTGAAGGATTGAAACCCTAAACTGAAGCAAATTGATTTGGGACTTCAGATCAAGATAGCAAAAGCAATAAATTGAGGTGAGTTAATGTATTTTGCTGGAATTAAGCTATGGAAACAGAATGTAATATGGTTACTGGATTGGCACTGATGTGTCTAGCCATAACAGTGAAGAAGCTGTGAGGAAGTGGTCTGGGTTGCTCAACAAATTTTGAGTTTGGCATCGAATTAAGGGGTAAGGTTCTAATCTGATAATATTTGATTATTACGCATGGAAATGAAATTGTGATGAATTAAATCAAATGGCTACTGTTAGCTAAAGGATTAACTGAAATTCTGACTTGATGTTCAATCTGGAAATTGATATTCTGTTATGAGTGGAAATTAAAATGATCAGTTTAATTGTTCTACATGGAGAAAACTTCTGGAAAAATTATGAATAGCCCTTTAAGTTAAAAGAAAGTTAGTTTTGGAATTTCTTGAATTGGATTTCTATAACTTGAGTTATGCACAAATGAGTGCAGGGTGTTCTGTCCAGAAATGTGAATCATGGTCCTGACTTTGAAAAATCATGGCAAATGGCCTAAATTGAATTAGGTTGCAAGCCTTACATTTCTAGAAAGGTAATTAAGTTAGGATTGTGATGGTTTTGGGTTTGCATCATTTGGATATGCCTATAACTAGATATGTGATAATTTGTGTAAGTTGGTCAGTGTTATATTGTGTCAGAAAACTGCTGGAACATGATGCAACTTTGGAAAATAGTCGATGTTGATCTAGGAAGAATTAAATCATGAACCTTACATTTCTAAATAGGAAAATGAGTTAACTTTCATCTAGTTTTGGAAATTTTGGATTTGAAATGATATAGCTTAAACCATGTATGCATGACTGCAGGATCCTCACTGCCAGTTATAAACAGCTTACTGTTGTCGTAACGATTTTCGTCCGGGAACTCGATCGCTAGACGATTTTGAAAAAAAACACAAAGAGGAGTCGCCACCAATCTTTTTGACTAGGTGTGATTGGCCACCTAAAATTATTTATTTTTTAATAAAATCTTAAAATTAATTAAGTTTTATCAAAAAAATAATTTTTGGTCTGCGAAAACAAAGTTTGGGTTCGGGAGTTCGGTTACGCGTAGGGAAGGATTAGCACCCCACAACGCCCGTTAAAAAACGGTACCACTTAATCATATATTAACCCTTTGATCTTAATTAAATGGTCTTAATTAAATATTTAAAAGAACTTTATTTATTTCGAAATCATTTTGTTATTTGTTTTATTTTTGAAATATTTAAATTTTTTTTTTTATTTGTAATAAGTGAAAATCTTTTGTATTGAAAATTATTCCGAAGTACCCCAATACTTTTGGTAGCATTTCGGATAATTTCCTCACCTAGAGATTTCTTAAGAATCGCTACTTGCGATTTCTATAGAATCCCATCTTCGGGAGATTTGCACTTATTTTTGGAATTTCATGAATGCAAATGATGCAAACAAAATAAATATGATGCACATGAGAAATATATTATTTTATTCTATTTTTATTATCTTTTATATTTATATTATTGCTTTTGAAATTCACTGATTTTATAAAATTTATTTTTATTGAAAAATCATACTAAATATTCCAATACGCTGGTAACATTTAGCAGATCTCTTTCACCTAGAGATCAATTAGGAATCACTACTTGTGAGTTCCGTAACATCTCATCATCGGACATTATTTATATCTTATTTATTCTTAATTTGTTTTACTCTTTTATTTTGAAGTCTTGTTTATTTGTTTGTTTAAAAATTTTTATTTATTTATTATCTTTTAGTGTTAGTTTATTTCATATAGGTTGATTATATTAGAAATCTTAATACCGAACTAAAATTATTTGAATACCCCAATACGCTGGTAATATTCAAATATTTTATTTCGACCCTAAAGATTATCAAAGAATCACTACTTGTGATTTCCAAGAAATCATATCATCGGGGATATTCTTTTATATTTAAGATGTGTATTTATTTATTTTAATTCCTAAATTTTTTTTACCTATTTAAAAGCCTTTTTTTTTCTATTCACTTACTATTTTCTCATATTTACCTATTTTTTATATTATTATTTTTATTACCATCTTTATATTTATTTTTTTATACTAAGAAATCTTATTAATATTTTCTTTATATCGAAATGAAATCACTTCAATGTCCCAATACGCTGGTGACATTAAAGATTTTATCCCGATCCTAAGGATTATCAAAGAATCGCTACTTGCGATTTTTAAGAAATCCCATCATCGGAAATTCTTTTAATTTATATTTTATTTATTTATTTATAAGTCATATTTATATTTATTTATTTGTTCATTTTAAATTTTATATTTGATTAATTTATTTCTATTTTTTATATTAATTTATTTAAAGAATTTTGAAATCGAGATAAAACCAATTAAATGTTCCAATACGCTGGTAACATCTAAAGATTTTTCTCGACCCTAAAGATTGTTGAAGAATCACTACTTGTGATTTCTTCGAAATCTTATCATCGGAAGCTTTTATATTTATGTTATTTTGCTATTAAGGTCTTATTAGTTAGAACCAAATTAAAATCGAGTCTTCATTTTAGCTATTTTATTTGTGTAAGCCAGAATGTACAAAAATAATACATACAAAATTAATCAAGCTAGGAGGCCTAAAGAATGAAAAACATGTAAACGAATAAAAACAAAAAGAATAGCAAGATAATAAGACAAACAAAATGACAAACACGTGAAAGAATAAGAAAGATGCATGGAATGATTGATCAAATAGATACTAAAAAAATTAAATATAAATATGTATATATAAGTGAGATCACATCAAAGAGTAAAAACGTGTTTTACCAAGATTGCAAAGTTTGGACTTTCTGCTTTATATCACTTTGTTACAAATCGTGACTGCTTCTTGTTCCTTCCCTCAAGCTTTCGATTTTCCTCTTCTTCTGAAACCGCCAGCCTCTTATACTCTAATAGCCACAAGTTCAGCCACTTGCATCAAGGAAAATCGTGGCCTTAAAAAAAAAAAAACTTTAGCCTGACTTGCACCTTCCTCAAACTGAAGCAAGTGGCAGAGCAGCAGCTCAGGGGTTTTTTCTTTTCACGACAACGATGCAACGAGCAGAAGCGATGGAGGTGCAACAGCAGGCAAGGATATAGTGGAGATGGATGTGGTGGTCGCGGATTGTAGCGAGGATGACAGAGGCAGAGAGGCAAGGACGGCTAGTAGCTAGGGTGGACTGGAGGTACACACAACAGACAGCGATGTAGGAATGGATGCAGCAGCGACAATGCGACGACGAGTGTGGCGTTGATGGTGCGATGGAAAGGTAGTAACGGGCCAGGGTAGAAGACAAGGAAACTTGGATTTACGGCATTGGAATATGCAGACTAGCAGCAAAATGGCAGTGCAGAAAAGTGGCATGGACAATCTCGGGCTGGTAAGGAAACAAGAAGGCTCGGTTGGGTGCAGTAGAAAAGAAACAGGGCGTGCGGTGCTGGATGTAGCGAGGGAGATGACGTGCGAACGGAAGATGACGATGTGTGGCCAGAAACGATGGTAGCAGCCAGCGAAGATAGGTTGTTCCCGTGGAAAAGAAAAACAGTTGCCAAAACTCCTTTTTGGTTTTTCCTCCCTTTTTCCTTTCGTCCTTCTAGGCTTTTTTTTATGGTTTTTTTCTAGGGTTTTTCTCCCAGGGTTTTCTCTTCTTTTCTCTTGTAAAAATCCTCCCCCGAAAACCTAGCCAACCCATCCCTTTTAAATGAAAAAAAAAAAAAAAATCAGTTTATCAATCCCACAATCATGGGATTTTATTATTTATTTCCATTTGACCTTTCCTTCTTTTTATTATTTGTTTCCTTTTCATTATTTTTTATTTTTGGTAATTAACTTTAATTCCTTGATCATTTCCTTGATTCTTTCTTCTATTTTCTTCTTGGCAACAAATCCCTTTTGGTTAACATTTTGATTTAATTCTTTAAGAGAAGATTGCATGATGTGCATGGAATTGCATGGAAAAGCATTGACATTTTTTATCATTATTTTTATTTTTTTATTTTTTTATTTTTTTTATTTTCTTTATTTGTTTTTATTATTTTTTTTTTGCTCGGACAAAATTCGGTGTTTACAGCTGCCCCTCTTTGCACCTTGCTGAGAATCAGGAATAGGGCAAAGACTATAGACAACAATTTTGTCCGAACTTTTTATTTTTATTTTCTTGAAAAATTTAATCTTGGTTCTCGAAAATAATACCTTAACTCCATACCAAGGCTCGACCAATGAGAACAATAGATTCAATTAGAAACACATAATATCTTGACTCCCTACCACGGCTCGATCCACTGTGAAAAGTGAATTTGACTTTACAACATAATACCTTGACTCCCTACCAAGGCTCGATCCACTGTGAAAAAGTGAATTCGACTTTAAAACATAATACCTTGACTCCCTAACAAGGTTCGATCCATTTTAGAGAAATGAATTCGATTTTGAAGCGTATGATACCTTGACTCCCTACCAAGGCTCGATCCACTGTGAAAAAATGAATTCGACTTTACAACATAATACCTTGACTCCCTACCAAGGCTCGATCCACTGTGAAAAAGTGAATTCGACTTTAACACATAATATCTTGACTCCCTACCAAGGCTTGATCCACTTTGAAAAAGTGAATTCGACTTTGAAACACATCATACCTTGACTCCCTACCAAGGCTCGATCCACTGTGAAAAAGTGAATTTGATTTTGAAACACATGATACCTTGACTCCCTACCAAGGCTCGATCCACTTTGAAAAAGTGAATTCGATTTTGAAACACATGATACCTTGACTCCCTACTAAGGCTCGACCCACTTCGAAAAAGTGAATTTGATTTTGAAACACATGACACCTTGACTCCCTACCAAGGCTCGATCCACTTTGAAAAAGTGAATTCGATTTTGAAACACATGATACCTTGACTCCCTACCAAGGCTCGATCCACTGTGAAAAAGTGAATTCGATTTTGAAACACATGATACCTTGACTCCCTACCAAGGCTCGACCCACTTCGAAAAAGTGAATTCGATTTTGAAACACATGATACCTTGACTCCCTACCAAGGCTCGACCCACTTCGAAAAAGTGAATTCGATTTTGAAACACATGATACCTTGACTCCCTACCAAGGCTCGATCCACTTTGAAAAAGTGAATTCGATTTTGAAACACATGATACCTTGACTCCCTACCAAGGCTCGATCCACTGTGAAAAAGTGAATTCGATTTTGAAACACACGATACCTTGACTCCCTACCAAGGCTCGATCCACTATGAAAAAGTGAATTCGATTTTGAAACACATGATACCTTGACTCCCTACCAAGGCTCGATCCACTTTGAAAAAGTGAATTCGATTTTGAAACACATGATACCTTGACTCCCTACCAAGGCTCGATCCACTGTGAAAAAGTGAATTTGATTTTGAAACACACGATACCTTGACTCCCTACCAAGGCTCGATCCACTATGAAAAAGTGAATTCGACTTTAAAACATGATACCTTGACTCCCTACCAAGGCTTGATCCACTGTGAAAAAGTGAATTCAATTTTGAAACATAATACCTTGACTCCATACCAAGGCTCGATCCACTATGAAAAAGTGAATTCAATTTTGAAACACATGATACCTTGACTCCCTACCAAGGCTCGATCCACTTCGAAAAAGTGAATTCGACTTTAAAACATAATACCTTGACTCCCTACCAAGGCTCGATCCACTTCAAAAAAGTGAATTCGATTTTGAAACACATGATACCTTGACTCCCTACCAAGGCTCGATCCATTTTGAAAAAGTGAATTCGATTTTAACACAAAATACCTTGACTCCTTATCAAGGCTCGATTCACTGTGAAAAAGTGAATTCAATTTTGACACATAATACCTTGACTCCCTACCAAGGCTCGATTCACTTAGAAAAGTGAATTCGATAAAAGAATATTTATTTATTTTTTTACAGAAATTCACATATTTGGAGAAAGAAAAGATTCCTTGATCCTCAAAATTTTTGAGATTCGCATCTAAAAAAACTTGAAGATTTACATCATAAGAGATTCGCATCTAAACTTGAAGATTCACGTTCTAGGAGTTTCACATCTTGATTTGAAAATTCACATTCTAAGAGTTTCTCATCTTGACTTGGAGATTCACATCCTAAGAGTTTCCCATCTTGACTCGGAGATTCATATCTCAAGAGTTTCACAACTTGACTCGAATGTTTGCACTAAGAGATTCACATCTTAAGAGTTTCTCATCTTGACTTGGACATTCTAAGAGTTTCTCATCTTGACTTGGAGATTCGCATCCCAAGAGTTTCACATCTTGACTTGGAGTTTCTCATCCTAAGAGTTTCTCATCTTGACTTAGAGATTCACATCCCAAGAATTTCTCATCTTTAGAATTTCACATCTTGCCTTAGAGTTTCTCATCCTAAGTGCTCATTGGTTTTGTAAGTTGAATCTAGAAGATCTAAGTCTTATCATGCATCAATTTTACAATGAAGCCAACTAAATCTCATTTACTCATAAGCTAATTTCATTGGGCTTGAAACCACCTAACAATGCCAGTGACGTTAGACTTGCACCATTTTTCTTTAAAGAAAATTTTCTTACTCTTTAAGGAACAACTAACCTCATTGCATTCCTTAATCATTCATTTTCTTTTTTCTTTTATTATTATTTTTTTTTCAATGATGCAAATGCAAAATGCATGCCCCTAAAAAATGTCTATCACAATGATGGTAATGCAAATGCTTTCTTGAAATATGCCCCAATGTAATAGTTAAAAAAAACATGATGCATGCATCTTTTAGAATTATGTGAATGCCTGAATGATAGAAGTCTCCTTTTTCTCAAAATTTCTCTTTTTTTTTTTCGGTGCTGAAAATCCATGGCTTTCTTCATTAGGATCATTTCTTCTTCTCACAAAGATTCTCTTCTTTCTTTCCCATCTCGTTCGTAGAAGCACATATGTCAGCTACATTTATCATTCTTGCTTTCTTTTTTGCATATGGCCTTTTGTCATCTTTAGAATCTTTCCCAAAGTAATGCCAAAGATTTTTATGTATAATTGTCATTTATTTATTATCATTCCAATTCCATGACAAATCCAATTCAGTCACCAATTTCCTCAATCCATTTTGGGAAAGTATGAACATTAGAAAGCCCGGGAGAATAAAGAAATGTAGGAACAAACTTGATAAAGTATAATAAGAAATTGGATAATTCAAAGTGGATAACAATGATAGATTCTCAATTAAGAACTGGATAATTTAGAGCAAACGACAATGATAGGTTCTCAATGAAAAATCAGACAATTTTGACAAACTAGTCAGGATTCTTTGAAAAATCTATTCAATTGACATTCTCGATCAAATTGAGTTGCCCCCTACACCATGAGATTCTCAAATGATGCTGGTTCTCCTTATGTCAAAACATCTTCCCAAATCTTCAACTAGATTATCATTCTTTTAACTCAAACCGCCCTTTCGGGTTTTCAATTTGAGCTTCCCCCTCTTATCCTTCTTTTCTTTTTTCCTTTCTTTTTTTCTTTTTTGTCTTTTCTTTCTTTTTTTTTTCATTTTCTCATTCATCCTTTTTTTTTCAACTTCACTAATATTCCCAACAAACAAATCGCAATCTTGTTGTTTCTTGATGGCATCATAAGTATGTCCAAGTTCAATGCATGATTCTCCAATTTCAAGTATTCACATTTGATCAAAATGGACTTTTAAGGCACGTAATGTAGGCTCTGGTGATGGGTTATGAAAAAAATGGATATAATCAGGCTCAAAATTTGTTTCTTTAAGGGTCAAAAACCAAAGGATCATTTATCATGCAAAGCATGCTTGCTGCTTTGCCTTAATTGATTTTTATTTTCATCATTTTCTCTTCTTCTTCCATTTTTCTTTTTCTTTTTTTTTACAACTTTTCATTTTCATCCCTCTTTTTTTTTACAAGAGGACTCAAACACCAAAAGGTATTTTCTCTTGAGATTTTTCATAACTCATAACCTGAATTTCTTCATTTGTCGACTGGTTTTTTTTTTTTTGCAAAATTTGCCCCTCAATGTGAAGGGTGATCCTTGGTGGGTTTGTTTTGAAAAATCATAATAGGCTCAATGGGGGTGGCAAATGGATAATTTTACTCATGCACGAAGGATAGATCAAAGACGGCCATTTCTCATCTCAAATATAAATACTCTTATTGAAGAACATTTATTGAACAAGAACAACAAAATGGATACAAGAGCTTCACTTCTTTCTCATTTCATGCGATTTTAACTTCTCTTGATAGGAGCTATCTCTTTATTGCTTCAACAATTTTAGCAATTTAAGGGACAAGAATGATCACTGACTTTGCCAATAGAAATAGAATTTTCAAAATAAAATCCCAGACTATCGTCATAATTGACTGCTCATTCATTTTTTGGAAGTTAAGTGTGGCTGAAATACAAAGAGATGAAAACAAAGATCTGTATGGAAGAGGATATGTAGTGCAAATGCATTTGTCATTTTATTCAAATGATAATAGATAAACTAGCCCATGCATAAAAATTTCCCCAAAGCTTATGGGCGTAAGCATTTAAGGAATTTCATTACTTTAGAATAAGAACTCAAAAGTGACAAAAACTTTGGCCTTTCCTCATAGAACACTTATCCTCCAAAATTTATGCCTTTTTGCAGCGAAAGGTTCCCACCTACATTTTACTCTTCCTTCTTATCAAAATTTAACAAGCTAACATTGATCAAACTCTGCACCTTGTTTTTAAAAGCAGGGCAAGTCTCTATAGAGTGGCCTCCATTCCCACAATGATAGTCACATCGAGCAGTGGCATCATACCATTTAGGATATGGAGGTTTTAATGGTTCTAGATAAACAGGTGCAACAAGATTATCTCTCACCAATTGTGGAAATAACTCTGTATAGGTCATAGGAATTGGGTCCACAGAGATTCTCCCTTGATTGTTCCTCACCCTTTTTTGACTACCCACAGGTTTGTTTGATTGAGTAGGGACTTGAAAATTTGATTGCCAACTTGGGTGATAAACAAAAGGATTATGGGTAGTGTTGTCTATAGTTGGATAATAAGGATATGGGGGATGTGCAGTATAGGGTTGAAAAGGAACGAAACTCCTTGGTGGTTGATTTTCAATGGTAACAGCTTGTGTTTCTCCCTTTTTTCTCTTATTTGCCCCAACTCTATTTGAAGCAGAAGTATCATCAATTTTACCACTCTTAATGGCATTCTCTATCATTTCTCCAGAAATTACCAGGTCAGCAAATTTTTTTGTAGCACTCCCCATAAGCCTATCATAATATGATGATGGCAAAGTATTAACAAACAATACCGTGGTTTCCTTTTCAGTAAGGGGAGGCTGCACTTGAGATGCGAGGCCCCTCCACCTATTGGCATACTCCTTGAAACTTTCAGAAGGCTTCATTTCCATATTTTGCAAAGACAATCTATCTGGTGCCATGTCAGTCATGTGCTTATACTGGGACAAGAAGGCTTTTGCCAGGTCATTCCATTTGCGAACGTAACTCCGATCAAGCTGATTGTACCACTTGGCTACTGTTCCAGTTAAACTATCTTGGAAGCAATGGATGAGCAACTTATCATTATTTGTATACCCAGACATTTTTCGACAAAACATAGTGATGTGAGCTACTGGGCATGTGGTCCCATCGTATCTCTCAAATTCAGGTACTTTAAATTTCGGTGGAATTACTAGATTTGGGACCAAACTAAGCTCATTAGCATCTATATTTCCAAAGAAACCCATTCCTTCGATTGCCCTTAACCTTTCATCCAACAGTTCATATTTTTGTTGTGACTCGCCACTTTCTTTCCTCAACTTTTCTTCTCATGGGATCATGTAAATTTGGAACAACAATAGGATCAACAGGGCTAGATCTCGAGTGCTGTCCTCAGTCTGGTTGTTGATTCACAAAAACATGAGCTTGGGGATAAGCTCTTGGGAAGTTTGAGTTTGAGGGGCTATAAACTTCGATGGGTACGGTAGATTCTCTCTTATAGGTTGAGGCTCATTTCCTGATCCTTCCGTGACCTCTTTGCCTTTCATCAAAGTCATCATCATCTCCATCATCTTCGACATTTGCTTCTGAGATTCTTCTTGAGATTTAGCTAGCTCTTGTTGAATTCTTTCCATCTTTTCCATTCGCTCAACATGTTCATTTTCCATGGCTTCGGCCTTTGATTGAGTACTGTAACGATGTCGAATAAGTGGTTCAGAATGCGGTGGCTTCTTTATTTTGGCACCTCTAACATTTGTTTACCACAATTTAGAGCATATTATTATTTGAAATTGTGCCATAAAAGAAAAGACTATTAAAATCATCCCAATACGCTGGTGAGGATTTTAAAAATCTTAACTTTTTACTTCCAAAATTTGATGTCATTACTTATGATCACCAAAAATTTTCATAAGTGGGCACAAGATGAAATGTATGCATGCATGCTAAATGCATGTATGTGCATGAAATTCAATAGCTATTGCTCATGTGATGAGATGCATATATCAAGTTTAAAATCTTACAAAAACACCTTCTTTTTTTTAAAAAAAATGAAAAATTTTTTTTTTAGAATATGCATGCTATTGAAATCACAAATAAAATTGAATGAGAAGGGTTTTTATTTTTATTTTTTTTCACAATTTCAACATTCACTTTATTATATTTCCCATAAAGGTGTTACATAAATGTATTCATTCATGTGCCATAATTTAAGGTAACCCTCACAAAATGCTGGTATAGCTCTAGCTAAGGTTAGTTTCCCTATGGCTCAGTACATGCTTGGTTTAAGTCTCTAAAGGGTAAAAGGTTCTCAAATTATTCCTTACTGACGTCCACACTAGACTAGTAAGGCACCCCAATCCTCACCCATGACAAGCTACAAACGGAAAGGGTTCAACTTGAGTGAGAGTATTTCGCTTGCCATTGCGGAGGTTATCACCTCACGAGAGCAAAGGTACTATACTCTCTCCTAAAAGGGACAAACCCGGGTGTAGGGTTGATGTATGCAATGAATATGTCATGTAGGCAAAGGAACCAAATTTAAAGTGCATCCCAACAAAATGCAAATGATAAAGATGATTCACACATTTTTTTGTTTGTATTTTTTTGTTTTTTTAATTATTTTTTATGAAAAGTTTTATTAAATATTTATTAAGACCATTAACTAAGATTTTGGATAATACATGATTAATCATGGTTCGACTCTCTAATGTCCCCAGTGGAGTCGCCAAGCTGTCGTAACGATTTTCGTCCGGGGACTCGATCGCTAGACGATTTTGAAAAAAAACACAAAGAGGAGTCGCCACCAATCTTTTTGACTAGGTGTGATTGGCCACCTAAAATTATTTATTTTTTAATAAAATCTTAAAATTAATTAAGTTTTATCAAAAAAATAATTTTTGGTTGCGAAAACAAAGTTTGGGTTCGGGAGTTCGGTTACGCGTAGGGAAGGATTAGCACCCCACAACGCCCGTTAAAAAACGGTACCACTTAATCATATATTAACCCTTTGATCTTAATTAAATGGTCTTAATTAAATATTTAAAAGAACTTTATTTATTTCGAAATCATTTTGTTATTTGTTTTATTTTTGAAATATTTAAATTTTATTATTTTTTTTATTTGTAATAAGTGAAAATCTTTTGTATTGAAAATTATTCCGAAGTACCCCAATACTTTTGGTAGCATTTCGGATAATTTCCTCACCAAGAGATTTCTTAAGAATCGCTACTTGCGATTTCTATAGAATCCCATCTTCGGGAGATTTGCACTTATTTTTGGAATTTCATGAATGCAAATGATGCAAATAAAATAAATATGATGCACATGAGAAATATATTATTTTATTCTATTTTTATTATCTTTTATATTTATATTATTGCTTTTGAAATTCACTAATTTTATAAAATTTTATTTTTATTGAAAAATCATACTAAATATTCTAATACGCTGGTAACATTTAGCAGATCTCTTTCACCTAGAGATCAATTAGGAATCACTACTTGTGAGTTCCGTAACATCTCATCATCGGACATTATTTATATCTTATTTATTCTTAATTTGTTTTACTCTTTTATTTTGAAGTCTTGTTTATTTGTTTGTTTAAAAATTTTTATTTATTTATTATCTTTTAGTGTTAGTTTATTTCATATAGGTTGATTATATTAGAAATCTTAATACCGAACTAAAATTATTTGAATACCCCAATACGCTGGTAATATTCAAATATTTTATTTCGACCCTAAGGATTATCAAAGAATCACTACTTGTGATTTCCAAGAAATCATATCATCGGGGATATTCTTTTATATTTAAGATGTGTATTTATTTATTTTAATTCCTAAATTTTTTTTACCTATTTAAAAGCCTTTTTTTTATTTCTATTCACTTACTATTTTCTCATATTTACCTATTTTTTATATTATTATTTTTATTACCATCTTTATATTTATTTTTTTATACTAAGAAATCTTATTAATATTTTCTTTATATCGAAATGAAATCACTTCAATGTCCCAATACGCTGGTGACATTAAAGATTTTATCCCGATCCTAAGGATTATCAAAGAATCGCTACTTGCGATTTCTAAGAAATCCCATCATCGGAAATTCTTTTAATTTATATTTTATTTATTTATTTATAATTCATATTTATATTTATTTATTTGTTCATTTTAAATTTTATATTTGATTAATTTATTTCTATTTTTTATATTAATTTATTTAAAGAATTTTGAAATCGAGATAAAACCAATTAAATGTTCCAATACGCTGGTAACATCTAAAGATTTTTCTCGACCCTAAAGATTGTTGAAGAATCACTACTTGTGATTTCTTCGAAATCTTATCATCGGAAGCTTTTATATTTATCTTATTTTGCTATTAAGGTCTTATTAGTTAGAACCAAATTAAAATCGAGTCTTCATTTTAGCTATTTTATTTGTGTAAGCCAGAATGTACAAAAATAATACATACAAAATTAATCAAGCTAGGAGGCCTAAAGAATGAAAAACATGTAAACAAATAAAAACAAAAAGAATAGCAAGATAATAAGACAAACAAAATGACAAACACGTGAAAGAATAAGAAAGATGCATGGAATGATTGATCAAATAGATACTAAAAAAAATAAATATAAATATGTATATATAAGTGAGATCACATCAAAGAGTAAAAACGTGTTTTACCAAGATTGTAAAGTTTGGACTTTCTGCTTTATATCACTTTGTTACAAATCGTGACTGCTTCTTGTTCCTTCCCTCAAGCTTTCGATTTTCCTCTTCTTCTGAAACCGCCAGCCTCTTATACTTTAATAGCCACAAGTTCAGCCACTTGCATCAAGGAAAATCGTGGCCTTAAAAAAAAAAAACTTTAGCCTGACTTGCACCTTCCTCAAACTGAAGCAAGTGGCAGAGCAGCAGCTCAGGGGTTTTTTCTTTTCACGACAACGATGCAACGAGCAGAAGCGATGGAGGTGCAACAGCAGGCAAGGATATAGTGGAGATGGATGTGGTGGTCGCGGATTGTAGCGAGGATGACAGAGGCAGAGAGGCAAGGACGGCTAGTAGCTAGGGTGCACTGGAGGTACACACAACAGACAGCGATGTAGGAATGGATGCGGCAGCGACAATGCGACGACGAGTGTGGCGATGATGGTGCGATGGAAAGGTAGTAACGGGCCAGGGTAGAAGACAAGGAAACTTGGATTTACGGCGTTGGAATATGCAGACTAGCAGCAAAATGGCAGTGCAGAAAAGTGGCATGGACAATCTCGGGCTGGTAAGGAAACAAGAAGGCTCGGTTGGGTGCAGTAGAAAAGAAACAGGGCGTGCGGTGCTGGATGTAGCGAGGGAGATGACGTGCGAACGGAAGATGACGATGTGTGGCCAGAAACGATGGTAGCAGCCAGCGAAGATAGGTTGTTCCCGTGGAAAAGAAAAACAGTTGCCAAAACTCCTTTTTGGTTTTTCCTCCCTTTTTCCTTTCGTCCTTCTAGGCTTTTTTTTAGGGTTTTTTTCTAGGGTTTTTCTCCCAGGGTTTTCTCTTCTTTTCTCTTGTAAAAATCCTCCCCCGAAAACCTAGCCAACCCATCCCTTTTAAATGAAAAAAAAAGAAAAAAAATCAGTTTATCAATCCCACAATCATGGGATTTTATTATTTATTTCCATTTGACCTTTCCTTCTTTTTATTATTTGTTTCCTTTTCATTATTTTTTATTTTTGGTAATTAACTTTAATTCCTTGATCATTTCCTTGATTCTTTCTTCTATTTTCTTCTTGGCAACAAATCCCTTTTGGTTAACATTTTGATTTAATTCTTTAAGAGAAGATTGCATGATGTGCATGGAATTGCATGGAAAAGCATTGACATTTTTTATCATTATTTTTATTTTTTTATTTTTTATTTTTTTTATTTTCTTTATTTGTTTTTATTATTTTTTTTTGCTCGGACAAAATTCGGTGTTTACAACTGTAAACTTCAAAAATTCTTGGAAAATGATTCAGATGGAGTGTGAATGCAAATTTTACATTTTCAGAAAGATGAATGAGTCATGATTGATATGGTATTGGGTTTGTACAAATTACATAACCCTATAATTAGTAATATACATTTTACTGAACACATGTCAAGAAACTATCCTGCCTAATGTGCCAGATTTGGTCCAAAGTTTAGAAATTGATGGGAAATGGCACAGAATGAACTAGGAAATAAGCCTTATATGTCCGAATAGGGATCTGAGTTATAAGTAATATAAAAATTACGGTTTGACAATTGGGTTCTGAAATTTATACTTAAGGCTAGCATAATAGCATAAGGTCCAAAACCTTAAAGGGTAGAAATGGACCAAGTGGGTCATAAGTAGTTCAAATGAACGAAAAGACAATACACAGTGCTAGTAATGTTTGAATAAATCTGAAAACACTGCCAAGTATCGTTTCTTGTTGAATTATACAATGCTTAATGTTAGCTTATAATTGGAAGTACTAAGATTGATGGAAGTATCGAGATTGATTCAATCTACTATGTATTATGTAGAGGGTTGTCCTAAGGACTAAGTTTGCCCGAAATCAATCGACACTCCAAGACTTGTTAGGCAAGGGAGAACTGATTCAGAAACTAAGGAAGTACTGTAAGTAACACTAAGCGACTACTTGCAACCAAATTGTTTAATGCTATAAATTCTTGGAATTTGGCAATTGAAATAAAATGAATGCTGCATATGAGATGTCTTCCCTTGACTGTTGACTTTGCTTTACTAGAAATGGTTTGTAAACAAGTGATGGGCTCGCAAGAAATGTACTATTTGCGCGTATTATATAATCAAGAAATATTTTAAATGTTTTAAAGGTTTAAATTAAATTCTAATTTAAAATGATTTTATACTTTGTGTTGTAACTTTGCTGATGTTTTAAATGCCCTGTGAGCCTTGTTTGTGGAATTACCTCTTTATGAACTACGATGATTGCTATGAGGTTAGGGAAGAATGAATTTTGTTTTAAGACTACTGAATTTCTATTTTAGACCCGAGGTATTGAGACCTTAGGACACCGTACCTTGAGAATTTTGTAGGCACTATTGATTGACTTAGAGCACTGTTTCTCGAGCATAGTCTCGGAAACTATCGGCTTGTCCCGTATATTACGTTTGGACAGGTCCCGGTTTCATATGCGCAATAAGCCGGGGTTGATTGGTCTATGCATAGGCAGCGTCCCTTTTTGGGAGATTGCTACAGTTAGCTACCGTGGATCGTTAAATTGTTAGCTCTAAGTAGCATCGATTGATACTATGTGAACTCTCTTGGTACTGTGACTAGTTTTATTGATTGCACTACATACTTTATGTATGATTTGATATTGAGACTTTTAGTCTAATGATGGAACTCTACATTTGACTATGAATTGTTATTGAGTTTCCATACTTTGTTTTAAGTTTAATGCAGCATAATTGATTTGATGAATTTGACAGTGATTTGAATTAGCTTTCACAAATGATGGATGCTTGGTATGATTTAGTTGCTTATTGTTGTTACTTACTGAGTTGCGACCCACTCCCCTCTTCTTTCCCCTCCCTTTCAGAGTGATCGATATCGCTACTGTTCATTTTGGCTTGGGAATCTTCTTTAGAGTGGACTTCCTTGCATAGTTTAAGGTATATGGCTCCCAGCAGATTGTATAGACATAGATGGATGATGGCACAATGTATTGAAAATCTTTTGGTTGTATATATATACACTTACGTGATGAGTCTGGGATGTAAAGCTAGATTATGTTATTATTGGAATATTATGATCAGTATACTTTTTAAGTTGGCATTATGTATGTTGGTAGATATGCCCGTATATATTAAAAGAGTTTGATGTAGATGATCTTGATAAGGGAAATTAGCTACTAACCAAATTAATTATGTTGATAGTGATCTTATTGATCCAAGAGTTATATGAAATTGAAAATTGGCCTACACAGTCACCTACAAATGAATAGTGAAGTAAAGGGATTAAAAAAAAAAATTTAGCTTGCAAATTTAGGCTTTTGTAAGATATTAAGAAAAACCAGGTGTGACACTTATCAAATTCATTTATGGTTTTACCTATTGGCATACGTTCAAAAATTTTCGACTTGAGGTTCAATTTCATTCACTATCATAAAATCAGATCACAAACCTCAATTCCCCTTTCATGTGGCCTGTAAAATGTAATACCATGCTAGAATTATCTATAAAGGCGTCATTAATTCAATTTTTGATTGGCAATTTACCTACTACTTAAGAGAATTTGCCAATTTCTACTATCAACAGTGTTTTTCAATCATCTAAGTCACCTTGCGACTATCCCTATTATTGCAAGAATCCCAGTTCACTTCTATTTAATATCGATATGTACAAGTATATTTTTATATAGACGTGTGTTCTATCAAATGTCCATACGATGTCATGATCTACTTTCTTATTATCATCGTCTCAATCACACCACTAAGACGGACCATTCATCATGTACTCCCAATTTCCTCCAAGTCACTCAAATGTGAGAGAATATTTTTCTCGAGACCTATTCCAAGGTTATAATCAAATCTGTATAATCACATGAGTGACGCCCGTTTGATTTGAATCTATCAATTCTGAAATCATCACTCGATTGATAATTTCGCAATTCAGTCATTCGACCATCTAAATTACAACTTCGATTTTTCTCTTTTAAGTTATATCGTATAATCATCATCACTTTTATCCGTGATCTGCCCAATAGATAATTCCACCTCAATCTCAACTTGATAACCATTTTGTGATATTAAGATGACTTGATTTATCGATTCTATAAAGCTTAAACCATATAATTCATCATGTTATCGTGCTCAACGATCTATCTTCTCCTCGATTTCAATATCAACTTTTCCGGTAATACAATAAAATCCTTTCAATGTTTATTTTTCAATAATTATTTCCAAGATTCCATTTATGTGAAACTTAATCTTTTTCCTCAAACATTTTCATAAAAATTTCTGCAGCATAACGGCTTAATTTTCATTAAACCTCCTGCAAGGAAAACACAATTTATACCACAGCCATTGATTCTCACAATTTCCTTTATCTCTTACTAAGACCCCCACCATCAGTTGTGGGTCCTCTTAGTATTTTTAACATCATTCTGTCAATGCATCATATAAAAAATCACAATTCCAAATCATACAATATAAAACTACTAATGCTTTATAAAAGTATCTTACCTATTCACCAAAGCTTAGCATGTTTTCGAGCCTAGCCGAACTCCACCATTCGTCTCATTTCCGTTTTGCTACAATTTCAATAATTGACACATATTTTCATTTAGAAAACAATCCAACAATTTCTAATCAATTTCATAGAAATATAGTGAAATCTTTTAATTTTCCTTACCCATTTCTTTTTCTTCTTCTCCTTCTTCTTCTTTCTTTCCTTTTCCTTTTCTTTTCTTTTCTTCTTTTTCTTTTCTTTTTCTTTCTCCTTTCCTTCTTTTTCTTTCTCCTTTCTTTTCTTCTTTTTTTTTCCTTTTTTTTGGGTTCAACCCTTGCTGGCTGGTTTAGCCTTCGGCAGCCACCATCTCCGGTGGTTCGGCTACTCCATAGCACCCTGGGATCACCATGAAGCCAGATCTGGCTTCCTTTTCTCGAGCGTCGACGGCGACGGTGGCGAATCTGGTGGTGGGTTTTTGGCTCTTCTCCTTTCTCCCCCTTTTCTCTTCCTCCTTTGACCACTGGCTATTCCTTTCACTTGGCCTAACCTCGTTGGCGTCGAAGGTAGTGTTGGCTGCGTCTGGATCGGTCGGCATTGCCTCTTTCCTTTTTCCTCTCTTTTTCTCTCTTTTTCATTCATTTTCCTGTCGCCGGCCGACTCTTCCTCTTCTCCTTTTCTGTGTGAACAACACAGATTTGCCGCCCCCATCAACGGCAGCCGGAAAGGGAGAGAAGAGGGAGATGAGGTGGTTGCCAGCGAGAAGAAGCAATGGCGGTGGCACGAGGCGAAAAGAGAAGGAAACAGAAGAGGAAAACCGAAGGAAAAAGAAGAAAAGAGAAAAGAGAAAAGAGAAAAAGGAAATCGGCAAGAGTGAGGGGAAAGGAAAACTGATCGTTGGCGAGGCAGAAGATGGTGGAGGAAGGAAGAAACTAAGGAGAAAAGAGCCGAAAGTTCTCGTTCCAAATCCGACGCCGTCACCAGTGATGGGGAGAAATCAAGGCCAGATTCGGCGTCCCCGCAACCGTGGCTAGCTGTGGTAGGTCCGAACCGACGGTGACGTCGGCGGGAAGAGGTTGAATCGGCGAGGTGAAGAGAACCGGTTTGAACCGGTACGAACCGGTTCAGACTAGAAAGGGGAAGAGGAAGAAAAAGAAAAGAAGAAAGAAAAGAAAAGAGGGAAAGAAGAAAAGAGAGGAAAAAAGGAATTTTCAAAAATTCGAAAGAGATTGAATACGGGCGCGACCTATAACGCGGAAGTCGCCAACCCGGGATAGGTAAGGAATGCATGTGCAGCACTGTAAGGATATTCAGTCTGCATGTTTTTAATTATGAAATATTTTATGAAAAAATTCTGAAGATTCTTTGGTTGGAAAATTGTGATGATGTACTGGTTGGAATTATAAACTGTATGTTCCATGCAAGAGGCTAGCCAATCGGCAGCCGTTATACTGCCAAAAAATTTATTGAAAATTACGAAAAATCATAATGAATGATTTTATTTCACGAGAAATGATTTTCAACCACGAAAATCGAGAAAATGAATATTTTCATAAAAACATGAATAAAATGAAAGTGATTTTAAAATATTCATGTTTTCGAAAATGGTGATAATGAAATCACCGAAAATTCTCTTGATATATAAATTACACGTAATACGAGATGAAAAATGAAAAGAAATAAAGTGAATATTTTTATAAATATTTCTTAAATATTCACTAAATGATTTTATAACCTTTATGGTTTTAAATTATGAAATTATATATTTCTATAAATTCCATAAAGGTTTATTGATGATGAAAAATACTGTTTTGAGACTAGTGGGCAACCTTATCATGCTGATATGTGATATCTGATATGTGACACGTGATATGTAATATGTGATATGTGATATGTCGTCCCGGCTGACACCTGATCAGTGATCCACCAAGGACAATTATAGACTATGGCCATAGATCTGACATGATTATTTATACCCTTCGGGGTCTACAGCATGATATGAGTAACGACCCAGTGGACGGGCTGGGCGTGCATGCTGAAGTCTCCATATATGAAAAATGTTTTATATGATATGTTATATGTTAAATGTAAACATTTTACATGATATGTGATAAGTTAAATGAAAGTGATTTACAGCATTTTACATAATGCTTATTTCGGTACTGATTTTAGTACTACGAGATGATTTTCATATGACATGTGATATGAACATGTAATATGTTTTCAAAAGGAAAAAGAGTTTATATGTCTAATATTCTTACTATGATTTTGAATTGAATATTAGACTATATGTGACATGAATATGTGATATGTTTTCCAAAAAGGAAAGAGGATGAAAATAAATTTAATATTCTTATTTTAATTTTTAAATTGAATATTAGATTTAAATGATATATATGTTATACGAAAAGGATTTAATAGCTTATTTTGCTATTTAAAGTATTGTACTAATTATGATTGTACAGAAAAATATGAAATGAGTTTAAACGAGAATGATGATGATTTAACTAATATTCTTTTCAAAGGATATATGAATATTAGTTACTTTATTTAAATGCTTTATTGCATAAAAGCATTATTTTGAAAAGAATATGAAAACGATATGGAATAAAAAGAAAATGGATTTAAATTTCAAACGAAAAGAAATTTATTACTCTCTACAGTTGCTTCTAGGTTCCAGGATAAGACAGGTATTTCAAAATACCTGCCTTACTCCATCGGGATCCCTAGCCGACTGTAGTATCCTTCCTACATGCGAGCCTAGAGCCCCATAGGAAAAATGAAAAAGTTTTTCAGCATATAGATAGCTGAGTATCAAGTGTGGCATATAATTCCCTTACTGAGCCGTGGTTTGCTCACCACTAAATTTTAACATTTCAGGTTTTCGAAGATTGAGTGTCTGACACCTAAAGGATTTCGACTGCATATTTGGGGACGATGCGACAGCTTGATTTATTTGATAAGGTATGATCATTTATTTTTAGTATTTAGACTTATCTATAGTACTACTTCCTTATGAATTAAGATAGGGGATGTAATTCATATTGAAATTTTATATGAAATTGTTTATATGTAAAAGAAAGTTAAAGTATCGCAGACAGCCCAACCAAATAAGATGTATAGAAAAAGGTGAAAAATAAGGTCACGGGCTGTGAGAGATTTAATAGTATCAGAGCGCTGTTGGCCTGATGTCTGTCGATACTTTTGGAAAGAAAATGTGTTGAAAAGGTTAACATCCCCTGTAGTACTGTGTAGTCTAAATACATAGAGAAAATAAATGATTGAAACTTGGATTAAATGTTTAGAAGGGGTGAGAATTATGAAATAAGGAATGCTAAAGAGGAAAACGGCTCAGGAATGTTGCCTGAAATTAGTGATCTTATAATCTAAAAGAAGGTCGGTTCGGTAGGGAATAGAAAATGGACTCAGTGAGGGCCCCACCAGTACTTTTCTATATGGATCAAACTGAAGCCTGAAAGTGATGATATAAAGTAGGGGAATGAAATATCATCATTAAATAGACCTTAAGATCACCAAATGAAGGTATTTTGAAGAGAGAGAAAATTTTTAGCCAAAAATGACCAAAATACCCTTAGCTTTAAAATTTTACCAGGAATCAAAATAAACCAACAGAAGTTTGAATAGATTGATTTGACAGAGTAAATGATGGTGTAAGGCTGTATTACAAACAAAATGATCCAATTATGGATCCTAGTTGACTTCTTTGTCAAAATTGAAAAAGATTTTAAACTGCTGGTAGTAGTATGAGAAAGGATACTATCAGCACATAGATAATTAGATCCTTGGTTTAAATGTATATTGAGGATAAAGAAATAAATGTGAAATAACGAAAATGCCCCTATGTGGGATTATGTTTTGAATAGTGATAAACCAAGTCGATTTTGAATCTATTGATAGTAATGGAATTATTGAGGGTATAAAGGACATAATATGCGTATAACGGTCCCGATTATAAACTCCCACCTACTTTTATATCGTTGATGTGAGCCGAATGGTTATAGGGAAGTCGCAGGATGAGCGACTCAGTTATTGATTCTTAAGGGTCGGAGTTAAAAAGTGTATTGACGAGATAATTATTTCAGGATCGTTGGATATGATGAAAAGTGAAATGATTATTGAAGATGAATGAGAAAGAGATCAGTATAGAGGATGAAATCCATAGCAGTACGGTTAATTCTGGTTCTATACAATTATACAATTTTTGAAGTATTAAATGAGTAATTACAGAACCAAAATATTTTGAAATATGTTTTACAGAATAATGTACTGTATGGAACAATATGAAATTGGAGAGTATGCACAAGGACAGTAAGTGAAGATAAGAGATGAGGAAGATAACAGCTAACCTAAATTATTAAATGAAAATAATTTTAAAATGAATTTCAATAATAATCGGCTAGTTGTGAAAGGTGTTAATCAAATAATTATACTGGATACAACATACTAATTAAGATGATTGATATGCTGTGAAATATGAGGAAATAAGTGAATCAAGGTGGAGTAAATGTTAAAATGATTTGAATATTAAATGTCTCTGCCTTGAGGATGTATAGTGGAAATGATAGGACACAAAGATGAATGTCCAAAATGATAAGAGAGATGAATGATTAAAGAAAGCATCGGATGAGATTCCCGATAAATTTTTAGAGTTATATAGATGGGAGAAATCGACCTAACATTGACTCGATTGTTAATTTGAAATTTATTTTTAAGCTTATATCGGAGAACATAGAAGAATCCGAAAAGCTTAAGAAATAACTCTGAAAATTTGTGAATAATGAAATTCATTTGTATAAAAGAAATTGATGGAAATACAAATGATATGATTGAGGATGAAGTAAATGATGTAAAGGATGGAAATATGGATGAAATATAATTGGGTATTAAATTCCTATTATGAAATAAAGTTCTTATGAAGAACAAATAATCATCTATATAGAATTGATGCTTTAAATTGATTTAATCGGAGATGTATAAGGAGTTTATAAGATCAATCTTTGTAAAAGGCATCATCAGATGAAAAGTTGAAGAATGATGGTGACAAGATGATAAGGATTAGAACTCGACATAATTCATACGAGTTCCTAATGAGGTTTAGAAGGTTAACGAAATACCTTGTGAGGTATATGAGCCTAATAAATGAGGCAACCATATATGAATAAAATGATGAAATATGGATATGGTCTAAAGCATAAATGGAAAATGAGCAGCATAGTGGTATAACCCCGCAGACTCTTAAAGACAGTGAAGTGTATGTTAAGTATGGCAAATTGAAGAATTAGCTAGACAGTATCTCTTTCTAAGATATATGATCTCAAATGACAGAGCTATGTGGATCTGTCTATGATGAAGAGATAATGATTGAGATACGAAATGTACTGAATCTAGCTAAATACTATTGCCAGTCTATGGAAGAGTTATCGGGTTAGCTGCTGTATAAACGTGACTAATAAGTAAAGAAGTAAAAGTCGGTGGATGAATAACTGTAAGATGATACTCGAAAGGTTAAAAGAGTTTAATAGTGGAATATTTTACCACTGAGAAAAAGTGACCGAAATGATGATGAAGGAAAAGATGAATAGGCAATAAGATGATAAGTACATGATGAAGAGGGAACACGAATATAAAGTATTTCCCGATTTTGAAACTAAAAGTGATTTTGTGGTTATCACATGATTATGGTTAAATAGAAGATCGAGCCAATTTCGATAAATGAAATTTAATGATACTCAGAAGAGTAGATAAATGAATTATACGAATTACTACCAGTCATATAAATGGAAAAGGATATATGTATATACCACCTCAAAATGATGGTAATAGTGGATTTATATGGATAATGAGGTGATTAAATTGATAATTATAGATTCAATGATAAATTTAAATAATGAGAAGATTAAATTATAATTTGATTTTGCCATTATGGAATATAAATTATCAAAAGAGTATAATTTCAAGTATATTCAAAAATTAAAGTGATAATGAATATACCACAAGAATAAAAGGGGTAAAAAGAATGCTATATGGATAGACGATATGGAGAGAAAATGATTGTCTTTGGATTCAATTATGGTAAAAGATGGTAAATAGTAAAGTTTGCAAATGAGCTGTAGCATTTGTTAAAGTAAATGTGAAAAATGAGTATTGTGGATAATTAGGAACCCAAAAGAGATATGATAATATGGAAATGATTTAGGACTGATTGTCTAATGAAATCACTTTTTCCATTATCAGGCTCTTAAAGTCTATAGTGCCATAATCGAAATATAATGATGAAATGATGAGAATTTATGTGAAGTTCCAGTAAGCTCTATAAGTGATAGGAATCTCGGATTTGCTATATGTTTATGGGAAATAGCAAAAGGCCTTGAGATTCCAAATTTACTGACAACACCACTCCGTACATGATGTAAATATGTGAGCGTAGTACAGAAACACTCGATAATATGTTGAATGAGCGGATGCACGAGATGTGAAAGCTACTGGACAATTACATACAATTGATTAACTTATTTAAATGACAGTTATTAAACTATATCGACTTGGCACCAAATAAGAAAACGGATGATGAACAGTAGGAAGCAGCTATTATGTGAAAAGAGATGAAAGTGATAACTCCCAAAGTGATAAGAAATTTTAGGGAGTATAAAAAAATATATGGAGAAAAATGATATGTAATGATATAAGAGATGACTATGATGTTAAAGATATACTGGCAGTATAATTTGAAAGATGATGTAGAGGACAAGAACTATAAGTATACAGGATGCTATCACCTTATGAATTAAGTTAAATTCGGAAGATCGAAATTTTTAAGGTGGGGAGGATGTGATAACCGCGAATTTTCAAATTTTAATAATAAGTATTTGGAAATTTAATTTAATGCAAGAGATAAATTAAAGTAATAAATTGAGAAATAATGAAAAAGGGAATATTGTTAAAATTTTCGAAATTGATGAAAAGATAAAATTGAGGAAATTTAATTTGGATATATAGAAATCCAAATTAAATAAGAAATGAAAAGGAAAATTTTAATTGGAAATAAGAAATGGAGGAAATTTAATTTGAATAAATAGAAATCCAAATTAAATAAGAAAAAGGAGAAAATAATTTGATATTTAGAAATCCAAAAATTAAATGAAAAAAAAATGCGTATCTTATATATTTATATAATTAGATTATATAAATATATTTTGATATGTTTTATATAAATATATATAGATGAAATATAGTATATATTACAAAATGATATATATATATATACTATTTTATATTAAATAAAATACATGTGTATAGTTTTATATACAATTATGTATATAAATAAATATACATATATATATATATATATATATTGTTAAAACAAAGTATACATAAATATATATGTATATTGTTAATAATAAAAGTAATATATATTTATAAATATAATTATATATGTTATATAAGATATGTTGGCTCTATAGGCTATACCGAGAGGGGGGTGAATCGGTTTTTAACTAACCTTATGCCCGTTTTTCGATTCTTTTAAATTCTCTAGCCTATTTGAATATTTTCTAAGTTCTCTAGGCTATTCAATTATGCAATATAAATTCAAAACAATAAACACAAATATAATTGCAAATAAGTAAAGAGAGTAAGGATAGAGAAATGTACGCAAGCGATTTATAGAGGTTCGGCAACCTTGCCTACGTCCTCTACCTTGAGACACTCCCAAGGATTTTCCCAAATTCACTATCCTTGAATTTGTTACACTCCCTCTTTTTCTAGGCTAAAGAGAAACCTCTCTCTTTTTCTAGGCTCAAGAGAAACCTCTCTTTTTTCTTAGGCTAAAGAGAAACCTCCCTCTTTTTCTAAGGCTAAAGAGAAACCTCCCCTTTTACAAGGTATGAATTTGTTTACAAGTGGTGCAATCAAAGAAGGCCTCTAAGAAGGCAAATGATTACAGAAATTAGGCACAAGGAAAAAGCCTATACAAGATTTGTGCTAAGCACTACAAGGAATAAGAGAATGATAGAAGATGAAGACTTTGTAGCTCTTGATTTGTTGTTTGAGGCTTGAGGATTTGAGGAATATGTGTTATGAAGTTGCTGAGTAGTTCCTCTTGCTTCCTTTAGCTTCTAAGCCTCTATTTATAGTCCCTTGGATGTATTCTAGCCGTTAGGTGGAGCCAAATCTCGAATATTACCATTGTCTTACAAAAACTAGCCGTTATAGGCTATTTTCGGGCAAAGGGATCGATCCCTTTTGTCCAGAATCTTGATTCTGGGCTTCAGGGACCTTAGGAAGACTTTCTGCCAAAAAGGGATCGATCCTGCTACAGTGGGGATCGATCCTTTTCTTCCTTAGGGCATTTTTCCTGCACTTTTGGGTTAGAAATGATATGACCTTTGATCCTAATTCAACCCAAAACATTTATAAGCTTTAAGGGAGTTTTTCTTGACTTTCTCAAATGAAAATATTGTCCAAGAAATCATCAAGTGAATTTCTAAAATATTCAAAACATTTATAAAGAATTAAGACCAATAAGAATATGCATCATTAAATCATGGTCTTAATGTTTGATATGAACACTTGAAATGTATTGAGAAAATCATGTGTGATAAGGCAAATTTACAATATGAATTAAAACATTAAAGCTTACTTAAGTTTTTGTCATTTCAAAATATATATGTCAATTTAAAGCTAACAAGATAAATATGTAATATAACTATATTTATATATGATTATAAATATAATTATAATATATATAAAAAAGAGAAATAACAGAAACGGGAAACACCCGATTTCCCATTTCTGTGTTAACAACACAGATTTGCCACCCCCGTCAACGGCTGCTGGAGAGGGAGAGAAGAGGGGGACGAGGTGGTCGCTGGTGAGAGAAGAAGCAAACAACGGCGGCACGAGGCGGAAAGAGAAGGAATCAGTGCGAAAACAGAAGAGGAAAACTAAAGGAAAAAGAAGAAAAGAGAAAAGGGAAATCGGCGATGCCTACCGATCCAAGCACCACCACCGCAACCCCAACGTTGGCAAGAGTGAAAGGAAAGGAAAACTGACCGTCAGCAAGGCAGAGGACGGCGGAGGAAGGAAGAAACAGAGGAGAAAAGAGCCAAAAGTTCCCATTCCAGATCTGGCGCTGTCGCCGGTGATGGGGAGAAACCGAGGCCAGATTCGACGCCCCCGCAACTGTGGCTAGCTGTGGGAGGTCCGAACTGGCGGTGATGCTGGCGGGAAGAGGCTGAATCGGCGAGGTGAAGAGAACCGGGTTGAACCGATCTGAACCGGTCCGAGCCGATTCAGACCAGAAAAGGGAAAGAAAAGGAAGAAAAGGAAAAGAAAAAGAAAACGGAAAAGAAAATGAAGAAAGAAAAGAAACGAGGAAAAGAAGAAAAGAGAGAGAAAAAGGAATTTTTGAAAATTCAAAAATTCTAGGGATTTCAAAAAATACAGAAATTACGAAAAATTCGGTAAAAAACTTCGAAAATTAATTTCGAATAAATTTTAATAAATTATGGAAAAAATTCTAAAGTTTAGAATTTTAATTCCAGAAATTATTCTTGGCGAACGAGAGGCTGGAATCGGAAGAGATGGAATACGGGCGCGACCGATAGCCCGAAAGTCGCCAACCCGGGATAGGTAAGGGATGCATGTGCAGCACTGTAAGGATATTCAGTCTACATGTTTTTAATTATGAAATATTTTATGAAAATATTCTGAAGATTCTTTGGTTGGAAAATTATGATGATGTACTAGCTGGAATTATAAAC
This sequence comes from Heritiera littoralis, assembly GCA_031772115.1. NCBI lineage: Eukaryota > Viridiplantae > Streptophyta > Magnoliopsida > Malvales > Malvaceae > Heritiera > Heritiera littoralis. The sequence goes on from JAPDPK010000064.1 coordinate 1,673,115, forward strand.
TGTATTTTCCGTGCAGGAGGCTAGCCAATCGGCAGCCGTTATACTGCCGAAAAATTATTGAAAATTACCGAAAATTTCTAGAAAATTTCATAAAATCATAATAAATGATTTTATTTCACGAGAAATGATTTTTAATCACGAAAATCGAGAAAATGGATATTTTCATAAAAACATGAATAAAATGAAAGTGATTTTAAAATATTCATGTTTTCGAAAATGGTGATAATGAAATCACCGAAAATTCTCCTGATATGTAAATTACACGTAATACGAGATGAAAAATGAAAAGAAATAAAGTGAATATTTTATAAATATTTCTTAAATATTCACTAAATGGTTTTATAACCTTTATGGTTTTAAATTATGAAATTATATATTTTTATAAATTCCATAAAGGTTTATTGATGATGAAAAATACTGTTTTGAGACTAGTGGGCAACCTTATCATGCTGATATGTGATATGTGATATGTGACATGTGATATGTAGTATGTGATATGTGATATGTAGTCCCAGCCGACACCTGATCAGTGATCTGCCAAGGACAATTATAGACTATGGCCATAGATCTAACATGATTATTTATACCCTTCGGGGTCTATAGCATGATATGAGTAATAACCTAGTGGACGAGCTGGGCGTGCGTGCCTAAGTCTCTATATATGAAAAATGTTTTATATGATATGTTATATGTTAAATGTAAACATTTTACATGACATGTGATAAGTTAAATGAAAGTGATTTACAGCATTTTACATAATGCTTATTTCGATACTGATTTTAGTACTACGAGATGATTTTCATATGACATGTGATATGAACATGTAATATGTTTTCAAAAAGAGAAAGAGTTTATAAGTCTAATATTCTTACTATGATTTTAAATTGAATATTAGACTATATGTGACATGAATATGTGATATGTTTTCTAAAAAGGAAAGAGGAGGAAAATAAATCTAATATTCTTATTTTAATTTTTAAATTGAATATTAGATTTAAATGATATATATGTTATACGAAAAGGATTTAATAGCTTATTTTGCTATATAAAGTACTGTACTAATTATGATTGTACAGAAAAATATGAAATGAGTTTAAATGAGAATGATGATGATTTAACTAATATTCTTTTCAAAGGATACATGAATATTAGTTACTTTATTTAAATGCTTTATTGCATAAAAGCATTATTTTGAAAAGAATATGAAAATGATATGGAATAAAAAGAAAAAGGATTTAAATTTCAAACGAAAAGAAATTTATTACTCTCTACAGTTGCTTCTAGGTTCCGAGACAAGACAGGTATTTCAAAATACCTGCCTTACTCCATCCGGATCCCTAGCCGACTGTAGTATCCTTCCTACATGCGAGCCTAGAGCCCCATAGGAAAAATGAAAAAGTTTTTCAGCATATAGATAGCTGAGTATCAAGTAAGGCATATAATTCCCTTATTGAGCCGTGGTTTGCTCACCACTTAATTTTAACATTTCAGGTTTTCGAAGACTGAGAGTCTGACACCTAAGGGATTTCGGCTGCGCATTTGGGGACGATGCGACAGCTTGATTTATTTGATAAGGTATGATAATTTATTTTTTGTATTTAGACTTATCTACAGTACTACTTCCTTATGAATTAAGATAGGGGATGTAATTCATATTGAAATTTTATATGAAATTGTTTATATGTAAAAGAAAGGTAAAGTATCGCAGACAGCCCAATCAAATAAGATGTATAGAAAAAGGTGAAAAATAGGGTCACGGGCTGTGACAAAATGTGTCGAAAATGTTAAACATCCTCGGTAGTACTGTGTAATCTGAATACAGAAAGAAAATAAATGATTGTAAATTTAGTAAAATGATTTGAAGGGAGTGAGAAATTATAAATTAATGATGTTAAAGAGAAATAATAGGCTCAGAATTTACCAGAAAATGGTGATCTTATAATCTAAATAAAGGTCTATTCGGTAAGGAACCAAAAGGACTCAATGAGGGCCCTACCAGTACTTTTCTATCCGGATCGAACTGAGACCTGAAAGTGATGATATAAACGAAGGCAATGAAATATCATCATTAAATAGATCTTAAGATCACCAGATGAAGGTATTTTGAAGAGAGAAAGTTTTTAGCCAAAAATTACCAAAATACCCATGCCTCCAAAATTTTACCTGGAGTCGTAATAGACCAACAAAAGTTGGAATTGATTGATTTGACAGAGAAACTGATGATATAAAGCTGCATTACATGCAAAATAATCCAATTATAGATCCTAGTGGACTTCTTTGTCGAAATCGAACCAGATCTTAAACTACTGATATTAGTATGAGAAAGGATACTATTAGCACATAGATAATAAAATCCTTGGTTTAAATATATACTGAAGAGAAAGAAATAAATGTTGAAATGATGAAAATGCCTCTATATTAGGTTATGTTCTAAACAGTGATAAAACCAAGTTGATCTTGAATCCATTGATAATAATGAAGTTATTAATGGCATAGAGGATGTAATATGAATATAGCGATCCCTATTACTAGTTCCACTTACACTTAGATTACGGATGCGAATTGTGAGTGACCTAGTGAATGGGCTGGGCCTCACGACAAAACCTTAAGGGGCCAGTGGGCTCGCCAAAGAGGACAGTACAGATGTGTAAGAGCGGACGGCGGACGGGCCAGGACCTTGCATGATGAAATCCCATAAGTGTATAGTGGAATGTCGCAAGATGATTGGCTTGGTTATTGATTGTAAGGGCCTGAATTAAGAGTGTATTGAATTGGATGTTTATTACGAGGTCGTTAGATATTATGAAAAGTGAAATGACTATAGAAAATGACGGAGAAGGTGAATAGTACAGATAATGAAATCCATACCAATATGGTTAATTATGGTTCTATACATTTTTACTGTTTCTGAAGTATCAAACAAATATTATAGAACCAGAATATGTTGAAATATGTTTTACAGAATGATGTACTGTATGGAGTATATGAAATTGAAGAATATGTATAAGAACAGGAAGTGATGATAAGAGACGAGGAAGATGACAGCTAACCTGAAGTTATTAAATGAAACTGATTTCAAAGTGAATTACAGTAATAAATCGGTTAGCTGTGAAAAGTATTAGTTAAAATGTAATATTTGATACAGCATATTAATTAAGATGATCGATATGCTGTGAAATATAAGTAAATAAATGAATCAAGGTAGAGTATGTGTTAAAATGATTTGAATATTAAATGTCTCTGCCTTGAGGATGTACAGTGACATGATAAGACATAGAGATGAAATTTCCAAAATGATAAGAGATGTGTAGTTAAAGAAAGTATCAGATGTGATTCCCGATAAATTTTCAGAGTAACATAGATTTGAGAGATCGAGTTAATATTGACTCGATTATGGATATAGAATCTTTTTAAACTTATATCAGAAAACTTAGAAAAAGTCCGAAAGTTTAAGAAACAACTCGGAAAAAAATGTGTGAATAATGAAATTCACTTGTAGAGGTGTGATTGATGAATATACAGATAATGTAAATAGAGGATAATGAAGTTGTCAGTATAAGTGTAAATGAGAGAAACACAGATGACCTTGATACGTAGATGAATTAAAATGGTGTATTAAATTCTTACTATTTAATAAAGTTCTTGTGAAGAACAAATATTCATCTATATGAAAATGGACGCTTTAATGATTTAAGCATAGATATATGAGAAGTTTAAAAGACCAATCTCTGTACAAGGCATCACTAAATGAAAAGCTGGAAACTGAGGTCCATAAGAAAATAATAAGAACTCGATAAATTTCTTACGAGTTCCTATGGAGGTTTGCAAGGTTAATGAAATAACTGGTGATGTATATAAGCCTAATGAATGAGGCATCTATATAAGGATAAAGTAATGATATACCATACAGTCTAAGGCACAAATGGAAAATGAGCAGCATAGTAGTATAACCTCGAAGACTCTCAAAGACTGTGATCTATATGTTAAAATGGGCAAATAGGAGATGTGGCTAGACAGTATCTCTTTCTAAGATATATGATCTCGAAATGACAGAATGACAGTGAATCTGTCTATGATAGAGAGATAATGATTGAGATACGAAATTACTGGGTCTAGCTAGATACTACTGCTAGTCTATCGAAGAGTATACGAGGTTAGCTACTCTATAGATGTGGTATAATGACAGAAGTTAAAGTCAGTAAATGAATAAGTGTAAAGAAAATGAGAGTATGCAAAATGTTAAAAGATTTTAATAGTGAAGTACCATACCACTTGAGAAAACTGACTGAAATAATGAGCGTGAAAAGATGAAAATGAAATAAGAAGGTAAGTTACATGATGAGAAGGGAACACAAATATGAAATAGTTCCCGAAAGTAAGACTGCAAGTGATTTTACGTTGGTTATCACATGATTATGGTTAGATAAAAGATCGAGCCAAACTGACAGGTGAAAATAAATGATACTCAAAGGAGTAAATAAATGATTTAACTTTTTACTGCCAGTAATGTAATAGAAAAGTGTTATATATACATATAACCACCTCGAAATGATAGAATTGGTGGAATTGTATAGATAATGGGGTGATTAAATAGATGATTCGAGGATTTAATCGTAGAATCTAAATTATGAAAAGAGTATATTCCCAGGTATATCCTAAATTTAAGTGATATTGAATATAAAATAAGAATAAGAGATGTAATGACCATACTACATGAAAAGAAATATAAAGAGGAAATGATGAGTAACTGTAAAGTCTGCAAGGAGATGCAGCTCTGATGAAATAAATGTGAAAATGAATATTGTGGACAAAAAAGAGTCCAAAAGAGATATGATGATATGGAAGTGATTAAAGACTGATTGTCTAAATGGAATCACCTTTCCATTATCAGACTTCTAGATTCTCTAGTGCCATAATCAAAATATAAGTGTGAAACAATGTAAATGTATATGTACAGTTCCAGTGAGCATTACATGTGATGGGAGTCTCCAAGTTGCCATATGCTCATAGAAAATAGCAAAAGGCTTTGAGATCCCAAGTGTACTGATAGCATCACTCCGGACTGATGTAAATATGCGAGCGTAATATGAAAACACTCCATGATATTGAGATGTGAAAGCTACTGGGACAGTTACATACAACTGATTTACATGTGTAAATGATAGTTATCAAACTATATTGACTTGGCACCAAATGAGAAAATGGACGATGAACAGTATAAACCACCTGTTGAATGAAAAGAGAAATGAAATTGATAAATCCTGATTGGTAAGAATATTACGGGAATATAGATATATGATGAAAGGAATTTGTAGTGGTCAAAAGAATTCTAATTATAAAAGCATGGTGGTAGTATTATCTGAAAGAGGATCTAAAGGGCTAAGAACTATAAGCATACAGAATGTACCACCTTTTAAGTTAAGTTAAATTCGGAGGACCGAATTTCTTAAGGTAGGGAGAATGTGATAACAGTAAAATTTTCCATTTATTGGAAATTATTAATATTGGAAATTAATATGAAAGAAAATAGATAAGTTGAAATAAATAAATATAATTATGAGATCAGAATACTAGTGAAAATTCTGTGACTTGAGGAAGTGACGAATTGGGAAATTCGCGTGAAGGAAAAATAAATAGGAAATAAGAATAAGGTTGAAATTATGGAAAATAATGAACAGAGGAAATTTAATTTGGATAAATTGAAATCCAAATTAAATAAGAAAATTGATGAAAGGATAAATTTGAAGAATTTAATTTGGATATTGAGAAATCCAAAGTAAACAAGGAATAGAAATATGTATATATATATATATATGTAAATATATAAAAATATAATTGTATAAGAATACGTATGTACATATAACAAATATAGTATATATTATTATTATTATGTATTGATATATACTATTAAATGTCTTCAAATAGGTACATATATGAATATGTATACAAATGAAATACAAATTGGTATTTTAAATTTTTGTATAGCGATAAATATATATATATGATTAAAATATAAATATATATACATATAAAATGTATATTGTAATTTAATTTAAAGTATATATATTATATATATTTTGTTAATATACAATATATATCATTATATAATATATATATATATATATTTATATAGTAAAATACTATATATTTAAAATAATAATATTATAATTATAATATAGTTTATTGTGATAACTGCAAATTTTCTATTTTTGGAAATTAATATTAAAGAAAATAGATAAGAGGAAATAAATAAATTAAAGTAAATAAATAAAATTTATTTACGAGATGGAATATCGTAGAAATTCCGAAAATTTAGGAAGTGAGGAAATTGAGAAATTTAAATTTGGATAAATTGTAAATAAGGAGAAGGATGAAATTATGGAAAATAATGAAAAGAGGAAATTTAATTTGGATAAATGGAAATCCAAATTAAATAAAAAAAATGAGAGATGAAAATAAAATATGTTTATATAATTACAAATTATATAAATGTATTTTTATACAAATACATATGTATGTGAATACTATATAGTATATATCAATATACGTTTGTATATATGAATATATATACTATTTTATAAAGTTAAATAATACATATGTATTTTAGTATAATCTCTTATGTATATATAAATGTATATACATATAATTAAAAAATGTAAATATTGATTTACATTAAAGTTTGAAAATATATATAAAAGTTATTTAAATTTAAAACATATAAATACACACACATATATATATACTAGACATATATTTTGTAATATACAATATATATATTTTATATATATATATATTGTATTATATTATATATGAAATAATATGTGTATAATATATAGTATATATTATATGTATAAAATATATTATATAGTATATAGTATATTATATACTAAAAAAAAAAAAAAACAAAAGAGGAAAGGAAAATCGGGAGAACCCGATCTCCCCGGTGAGGCCGACCTTGTCGGCGGTGAGGGAGAGAAGAGAGGGAACTGTCGTCGAAGGAAAGGAGGAGAAAGGAGCTGCCGGCGGCGGGAAAGGAGAAGAACAGAAGGAAAATCGGGAAGGAAATAGTGGCGAAATCTGGCGAAAACCGGGAAGAAGAGGAAAAATGGAAACCGACGGTTCTGGCGAAATTGGTTGCCGCCACTACCATCGAAGCTTCGTCGGAGGAAGAGGAAGACGTGGGAGGCCACGATTGAGGTGGAGAACGGCGAAGGAAGGCCGGCGGAGGAGGAGAAGAAACCGAAGGTAAACCTAGTCGATCCGTCGCCGTGTCGTCAATTCAGGATGAATGGAGGCCAAATCCGGCTTCGCCGTGGTGTCGGCCAGCTGAGGGGCCACCGAACCGCCGGAGAATCGGCCATCGGAGAAGAACCGGAGGTGAGGGGGTGACCGATCCAGCTGGGAAGAAAGAAAAGAAAAGAAAAAGAAAAAAAGAAAAAGAAAAAGAAAAAGAAAAAGAAAAAGAAAAGAAAGAGAAAGGAAAGAAAAGAGAAAAAAGGAAGAAAAAGAGGAAAAGAAGAAAAAGAGAGGAAAAAAAAGAAGAATTTCGAAAATTACGGGAAATCCCGAGAATTCGGAAACTCGAGAATTACAAAAATCGGTAAGAAATCTCGAAAAATGTTAATTATTTAAATAATTTATTTATTTAAATAATTATAGAAAATTCCCTCGATGACTGAGACGATGGATTCGGACGAGGTGAACACGGGTGCGACGAACGAGGCAGTCGTCGACCCGAAAAAAGGTAAGGGATGCATGTGCAGCACTGTAAGGATATTAAGTCTGCATGATTTTAATTATGAAATATTTCATGAAAATATTTAGGAAAATATTGCGATGAATGATTGGTTGGAAAATTGTAGTGAAGTACCAGTTGAAATTATAAAATGTATTTTCTGTGCAGGAGGCTAGCCAATCGGTAGCCATTATATTGCCGAAAAAATTATCGAAAATTATCGAAAATTTTTAGAAAATTTCATAAAATCATAATAAATGATTTTATTTCACGAGAAATGATTTTCAACCACGAAAATCGAGAAAATGAATATTTTCCATAAAAACATGAATAAAATGAAAGTGATTTTAAAATATTCATGTTTTCGAGAATGGTGATAATGAAATCACCGAAAATTCTCCTGATATGTAAATTACACGTAATATGAGATGAAAAATGAAAAGAAATAAAGTGAATATTTTTATATATATTTCTTAAATATTCACTAAATGATCTTAAAACCTTTATGGTTTTAAATTATGAAATTATATATTTTTATAAATTCCATAAAGGTTTTTTTATGATGAAAAATACGGTTTTGAGACTAGATGGCATCCTATCATGCTGATATGTGACATGTGATATGTAATATGTGACATGTGATATGTAGTCCCGGCTGTCACCTGATCAGTGATCTGCCGAGAACAATTATAGACTATGGCCATAGATCTGACATGATTATTTATACCCTTCAGGGTTTATAGCATGATATGAGTAACGACCCAGTGGACGGGCTGGGTGTGCGTGCCTAAGTCTCCATATATGAGAAATGTTTTATATGATATGTTATATGTTAAATGTAAACGTTTTACATGATATGTGATAAGTTAAATGAAAGTGATTTACAGCATTTTACATAATGCTTATTTCAGTACTGATTTTAGTACTACGAGATGATCTTCATATGACATATGATATGAACATGTAATATGTTTTCAAAAGGAAAAAGAGTTTGTAAGTCTAATATTCTTACTATGATTTTAAATTGAATATTAGACTATATGTGACATGAATATGTGATATGTTTTCCAAAAAAAAAAAGGAAAGAGGAGGAAAATAAATCTAATATTCTTATTTTAATTTTTAAATTGAATATTAGATTTAAATGATATATATGTTATACGAAAAAGATTTAATAGCTGATTTTGCTATTTAAAGTACTGTACTAATTATGGTTGTACAGTAAAACATGAAATAAGTTTTAAATGAGAATGATGAGAATTTAACTAATATTCTTTTCAAAGAATATATGAATATTAGTTACTTTATTTAAATGTTTTATTTTATAAAAGCATTATTTTGAAAAGAATATGAAAATGTTATGGAATAAAAAGGTAACAAGGATTAAAATTCCAAACGAAAAGGAAATTATTCTCTACAGTTGCTTATAGGTTCTGGGACAAGATAGGTATTTCAAAATACCTACCTTACTCCATCCGGATCCCTAGCCGACTATAGTATCCTTCCTACATACGAGCCTAGAGCCCATAGGAAAAAATGAAAAAGTTTTTCAGCATATAGATAGCTGAGTATCAAGTGAGGCATATAATTCCCTTACTGAGCCGTGGTTTGCTCACCCCTTAATATTAACATTTCAGGTTTTCGAGGACTAAGAGTCTGACATCTAAAAGACTTCGGCTGTGCATTTGGGGACAATGCGATAGCTTGATTTATTTAATAAGGTGTGATCATTTATTTTCTGTATTTAGACTTATCTACAGTACTACTTCCTTATGAATTAAAATAGGGGATGTAATTCATATTATAATTTAATATGTAATTGTTTATATGTAAAAGAAAAGTAAAGTATAGCAGACAGCCCAACCAAATAAGATGTATAGAATAAGGTGAAAAATAGGGTCACAGGTTGTGACATTATAAATATAATATATAGATAAAAAAAATGAAACAGAATGGGAAAATCGGGAAGGATCCCGATTTCCCTTCCCGTGAGCCAGCCGATCATAGTCGGAAGCGAGAAAGAGAAGAGAGGGATGAGGGCCGTCGTTGGCTGGCGAGTCGAGAAGGGGAGGAGAAGTGCCGGCGATGGAAGAAAGGAGAAACAAAACAGAAGTGAACCGGAGGAAATTGAAAGAGAAAAGGAGAGAGGAAATCGATAGTGTCGGCCTGTCCAGGCACCGCTATTGCAACCCCGACCTCGGCAGAGGTGAGGGGAAGAAAAAGGAAGCCACTGGTGAGGGCGACGGCGGTCGAGGAAGGAGGAAAGAGGAAGAGAAAAGCTGAACCTTTCACCGCCAGATTCGCCGTCATGCCTCCGATCTGGAATGAACGGAGGCCACCAGCAGGTTCATCGTGGTCCCCGCCAACCGTGGGAAGGGTGAGCCGTCGGAGAACCGGCCACCGGAGGAGAACCGGCCGTGAAGGAGGGCTGACCGGTCTGGACTGGTCTGACCAGAAAAGGGAAAAGGAAAAAGAAAAAGAAAAAGAAAAAGAAAAAGAAAAAGGAAACGAAAAGAAAAGAAAAAGAAAAAGGAAGAAAGAAAAGAAAAGAGAAAATTTTCGAAAATTCTCGGTAGGAATTTACAAGAAATTTATAATTATTTATTTATTTAAAAAAATTATGAAAAAATTCTAAATTTTAGAATTTGATTTCCAGAAATCATTCTCGGTGAATGAGTTGATGGAATCAGGAGAGGTGGACTACGGGCATGACGTAGTCAAGAAGTCACCGACCCGAAACAGGTAAGGGATGCGTGTGTGAATTTGTAGGGATATCCGAATGCAAGATTTTCATGCTATGAATTTTATAAGATTTATTGGATATTGAATTGCCTTGAAATGCTACAAAATTGTGGTTTCTAGCTGTTGAGACTGTGTTTGAAAATGTAGGGAGACTAGGACTCTGGCAGTCGTTATGCTACCGAAATTTATTAAAGATATTTTCAAAAATATTATTAAATATTTTAGTGCATTATTGGTATTTTCCTAGCCTCAAAAGTGATAAATTAATTATTTTTCATAAACGGTAAAATTACCGAAAAATATTTATTAAATATTCATGATACCGATTTCGGTAAAGATTAAACTACAAAAAATTCATTTAACGTGTTTTATAGGGAAATGTGTGATTGGCGAAGTGAAATGGTGAATAGTGAATATTTTATAAATAATTTTCAGTATAATATTCACTAATTTATTATGATTTTTCTTTATGGATTAAATAAATTTTATCACGTGTAATGATTTCCATAAAGGCTTTATCACGATATAACTATTGTTTTGAGACTAAAATGTCTCTACAAGTGTTTTATAGTGACAAATGTGTTGGTGAAATTATTGTTAATTTTGAAAAATAAATATTTTTATTTTTCCATTAAGTATGAAAATATTGGAATTAATTTCCAATAACTTTGAATTTCAAGTTTTGGAAAGAAAATATGGAAACATGTGTGTATGTGTTCTACGGTGAAAGAGAACAGTTATGAAATTTTATTACTACTGTGTGATTATCTTATAAACTGTTTTTCACCGTACGAAATATTATGATTTATACCTTTATGGATTTTTCGAAAAACATAATTGATCTTACTAAATTCCATAAAGGTAATGAGATTCTTATATACTGTTTTGAGACTGATATGCCCCATATCATCCTCACGTGTCACGTGTTTCATGTGTTACTCTTGTGTGAAGCTATTGACACTGATCCTGTCTTCAGCGTCCTGGTTGACACCTAATCAGTGTACGACCAGGGACCTCTATAGACTATGGCCATAGATCTCATGTGTTTATTATACTGTCCCTACAAGGATCTCACGTGTACCCTATTATTCCCTACGGGACTTATAGCATGATATCATTTAGGTGTTGTTTGGTCTCCATTATGATTTCGCGTGTTATTATCGATTTTAGTGATATTTTCATAAAACTATGATGATTTTCTGAAGTGTTTCATTTCTAAACTGTTATTATAATTAAACAGTTTGTAACATCTCGAATCTACAGTAACTTACATATTTTACTCTTATTCACACATTTTTACCGGTTGGGTTGTCTGTGATGCTTAACAATCTGTAACCCTTTAAGAATTATATAGTGCTTCCATTTTTGTACTATAATAGAATTATGAATATTACATTTAATTTATTTGAGATTATTTACATTCCCTCTTACTCAAAGTAGTACTGTACAATTTTACTGAATATATAAAAGAATATAATGTACCTTCGATATCGAATATCTGCTGACTCTAACAGTTGATAATCCCTGGAAGGTAACTCTCTTAGTCCAAAATTAATAATCTGCGGAGTGAAAAATAAGGGGTGAGCGACAACGTGCTCAGTAAAGAAGGTGTATGCTGCTTTATAAAAATAAAACTATATCCCACAAAACGTTTATTTCCCCAATAACATACCCAGTAGGAAAACAGTGGATATAGTAAACAACCTTTAATATTCAAATCACTGGCTAAACAGTTTACAATAAAATATAGTAAATAGTAAACAGGATTTAGTAAATCCTTCCCGTAAACAGAAATCAGTAAGTGGAGACTAGGCATCACCCTACAAATAAATCATGCTATCATTGTTTCCCCTGGAACACAAGTCGTCCGCTTTGGGGTGCACCCGTAGGCCATTTCCCCTCACGGCTTTCTCAGAGTGTGCCCTTAGGCCAAAACTCCAATTTGCGTTCGTACTAGGACACAACTAGATCTATGGCCATAATCTATAGGTGGTCCTCGGGTACACTTGCCAAGTGACCTCGAGACCTCTGATGACTTGGCGGGTCAATCAGCCTCGTGAATAGTAATGCATGAAACTTGAGGCCTAAAGTCTCAAAATCACTTTATCTCTCATAATAGACCTTTAAGGAATTATTTCACATATTACATCATTTTCTCTAAAATGATTGTTTTCCAAAAAAGTATTATATTTTCTGTTTACAAAACACAGTAAAAACAGCCAGTAATTTCACCATTTTCCGTGTAGAATGACAAGTTAAACTAGTTCACCCCTTATCAGCTCCCTCATCACAGTGGATTGAGCTTGCATGTTTTCATTTGCCCATGTGGCAAACTAGCATCGCCCACTATGGCTCTCACACTGAGCTGAACTGGGGGGTCGCCCACAAAATAATACTCTTTAAAAACAACACAAGGGATCGCCTACTGTTGGCTCGCCCAGAATATCACAAAGGGGTCGCCTATCTTTGGTTCGCCCAGAAAACAACATAGGGGTCGGCTTTATAGCTCGCCCAAATCATGGTCTGTCAAAACAATTTATCAAACTTATGCATGTCTTAAACCAAATCATTTTGTCAATATTTTTATAAAATTTTACTCCACAGGACATGCATTTCACTTCACTTACTACTCCCTTACCAGGTCTTACGAAGCCTAGCTTCCCGATCGCCTTTTCCGAATTTCGTCAACTCGAGCTGCAAAATAATTTTACCAAAAATTATTTATATTTCTATTCTTATTTTTAAGTCAATAATATTTGTAACATGCAGCCACTAACTTTATGTCATGAGTACAACCAGTATAAATTATACTGGTGTTATAATTCCATTTATTCATTCTAGCTTCTTTCTTATTTTTAATTTCACTATTTCTTCTCCTTTAATTTCTATAACTATTGTTAACCAAAGTCTTAATTTTCAATGTCATGGCCGAACCTCTCATAGCCATTTTTGTTGACTTTTCCACATTTGATTCTTATTTTCTTGTTGTCCATTTGCTTCTTGTCTACGTGAGTCTCCTCTTGACTTATTCTTGCATGCAACTAGCTTTTTCCTCATCTTCTCATGCCAACCAAATCTTCCTTGTCATTAGCATGATTTTGGTTCTATTTTCACATTCTAAAAGAAGTACTTAAGGACCATGCCATATCCATATTTATCCTATTTTAGATCACATATATTTACCATGGAATACTAAGAAACCATAAGGATTTACTAGCTTACCTTGACCGAATCTCCCAACACTAGAGTAGTGTAGTGTTCTGTCCACGTCAGTCGCCTTCTCTCATTGTTTTTAAGTGGTCTTAAGATGAAAAGGAGACTTAGCAAATAGGGTTAGGTAGTTAGCTAGCTAGGGAAATGCATTTTCTACTAAGACTCCTTGGAAAACAAGAGCAAAACTGTCAACCTCCAGCTACACACCAAGATTGGAATACAGCAGATTGGATCGACAGAGACAAGAAAGTTGCTGGAGTAGTTAATCCCATGGTTCCTCTTTATATTCATGTTACTCCATACCCCTTTTACCGTATGTTCCCTTAGCTTCTTCCCTCATCAATTCTCTTATCTTGTAGTATATTAATTCATGAAGAAAATCACCACACAAGAAATCGGCTAGTTCCCTTTTTTTTTTCCTTATACGTTATTGACTTTGTTGGCTTACCATTTGATGGCTACTTCAGCCAATAAAGTCCACCATTCATCCAATCAACAATTCCCTTCATGTAATTACCGATTATGACTTTTATAACATGCACAAAAGTCCCTTTCAACTTGCATCAAGCTGTATGGCACCTTACAAGATCATATTTACGTGGGATCCCATTTGCTGCACCTTTTGCTTGTCTTCCTCATCACTTCATGTCTGATTTAGCATTAAATACATGAAGAAAATTGCAGCAACTGGAACGGCTATGGAAGGCAATTGCTACACATTTTTGACTATTTTCTTAAGCCTCTCCCATTTGGTTAGTCTTTTATCTTAGATTGTTTTCATTAAATTTCCAACGTCCCTTCACATTTCACATCCTTCCCGTCTTCCTCTCTAAGTTCCACTATACTTGCCACAATTGTTGACTATTATTCCTTAATCTTACCTTTCACTCAACTTAGGTTTTCTTCTTTCTTTCTCCTTCCTTTCCACGCCATTTCCAGCCCCTTTTATTGACTTTCATTCCAGCTCCTCTTCATTCGGTCCAGCCATAATTCTCCTTTCCTTTTTTTCATTCGGTTCTTCCTTTTTTCTTTGTTCTTCCTTTTGTTTTTCAGTTCCAGCCTACATCTTTAGTTTTCCATGCTTTCATTTAACGTTTTCACACTATGTTCACACCTTAATTTATCAAGACCAAGTCTCCTACATTTCTATTTATTTTGCCTTATAACCAACCATAATCGATTGGTCCTGCATAGGAAGAAAGTGGCGTGGAATCCACTTTGCAGCCACCTTTCTTGACTTCTCTTCACCCTTCTTTTCATACTTCAACCAATAAGGTTTCTTTCCTTGTGTAACATTTACTTAAATTTCTTTCAAATATTACTTATATTGGATTTTTATATTATAACTTTGTTTGCTACCACATTTGCTAGAGGAATAACCGAACACTACATGCAGCCATGTAGTGGCGTGATTCATAGCTTCTTGTTTCCTTTCTTTTGAAGGTTCTATCCAATAGTATTTAGTCCCTATTTTATGTCTTAATTTGGCTTTGATATAATTTCTTTTATCCATGAACTTTATTTTATTTCCTTTGAATTCTTTCCAACCGAATACTTTTTATTCATCTCTTAAATTTTCATTCTAATTCATATACACCATATTGAAAATTAAAATTCCAAAAATTCCCTAATGTAAACCGGAATTTCATATTCAATATTTATTTAATTCCATCAATTGATTTATTTTGGTTATCTGTCATCTACAATATGCTATACAATATAATAAAATCGGGTCTCACACAGTTGTTTTACTATTACACGTGTATAAGTGATGATTTCAATGGTGGAAACCTTGAGATTTTCAAGTATTAAATTAGTGGTTTGATAAAGTGTTTTACTCAAGTGGATGATATATTTATATGCAGTAAATTGAATTAAGTTTTATATATAAAAAAAAATAAATTTCTACTCCCTATAGTCGCTTTGGGTTTTCGGGACACGACAGGTATTTCAAAATACCTTTCTTACTCTATCTGGATTTCCCGGTCGACTATAGTATCATTTCCTTATAATGTGCCCAGCATACCGATAGTAAACTAAAAGGTTTTACTGCATATAGTCTTCGTGATGTCAAAATTTGCATACAATTTTCTTATTGAGCCGTGGTTTGCTCACTCCCCTACTTTTAAACATTTCAGATTTTTATGACTAAGAGATCTGACATCTGAGCATCTCGGTTGCGCATCGGGGACAATGTGACAGCTCGATTGAAATATGAGGTACAATTATTTATTTTCTGTATTTAGACTTATCTACAATACTACTTTATTGTGAATTAAAATAGAGGATGTAAACAACATTATAATTTTAATATAAAATAGTTTAAATGAAAATGAAAAGTAAAGTATCACAGACAGCCCAATCGTATAAGAAGTGTGGAAAAACGAAAAAAAATGTGGTCACGGGCTGTGACAGGGACAGTAAAGTGATGCGTGTGATGAGGAAAAAGTATGGGTAGGTATGGTTTTGGGCATGGGTGCTTTGCCAAGAGGTAGAGAATCATCATTTCAATCATTTTTTTTTATTTATTATTATTTATATATATCATTTGTCTTTCATTTTCAGCTATTATAATTTAATCATATATTACTATATTTAGTACATTCATACATGTGTGTAGTATATTTTTTTCAACACTACAATATACATATATAAAATATTTGTTTACACCTAAATATATTTATAATTCTTTTATTTGTTTAACTATGGTTATAATTATATATGTATAATTACACATATAACTATATTTATACATACGTGTTTATATATGTATATTAATTTATTTATTTATTTTGTATCACTTAATTGTTTATTATATATATTTATGTACGTATGCATGCATGCATGCTCGTGGCAAGCAGTCATCGGCACATGTGTGTACGTAAATATATATATTTATAGAATTTGCATATTCCACTCATGTCGATTTAAACACAACACAATTATGGTATACGTGTAGTTCTTATGTCACTCTCAACTTTTATTCTCACAAATTTTATTTCGATAATTATGAACCATAATTATATATTTGAAATCCACAAATTACATTATTATATTATATTCATTTAAATTACACATCGAGTTCATATTTGATTTAAGAAAATTGTGGTTATCACATCCTCCCCTCCTTGAAAAATTTGGTCTTCCAAATTTCTCCAAATCGTCTAGAATATGTGAGGCTATTTCTCTTTCATTTGACTTTCCAACTCTCGCATCACTTCTTCTAAGAACTGGTGCTGCACAAAGTGTTTTTACCAAGGAAATCATTTTGGACCTTAATACCTTATCCTTTTTATCCAAAATCTGAATTGGTCTTGGACTGAATCAATCTTACGCACAAGGGGCAAATCGCTAAATTTTAACTACAAGCCCATTTCTATGTATGTGCACAGATCTACTTTTTGCTTGTCCTTTATACCCCAACAATCCTATCATCACTAGTTTCATATTCTTAGTCTTGATTTGGTGGTACCTTACCTTAGTTGTTGTCTTAAGGACATCTTTCCTTTTGATTCTCAATTGAATGTACCTTAATCTCAAATCAATCTCATAAATTACTTGGGCACTCTTTAACTCATCCAATAAATCATTAATCATAGGCAGTGGTTATTTATTCTTAACTGTCGCCTGATTTAACTCTTATAATTTATATACAACCTCAAACTATCATCTATCTTTTTCATTAACAATACTGAAGCCTTTATGGTGACACACTTGGGTGTGAAGACCCCTTGTCTAGCAACTATTGCAGTTGCTTTTAGGTTCTCCCAACACTGATCAATGTCTTCCTAACATATAAGGGTGATTTTCTCTATTATTTTCTCTATCTCCATATCATCTCAAGTCCGATAAATTTCAAAATCAGAATTGCATATTATTACTTATTCTAGAGATTGTATCGTTCCAATATAAATTTCAAATTTCAAAACTTGATAAGTCCACTGAATGGGATGTCTCTCACTAGGTTTCACCTCGTGACCATTCGCTCTCTTATAATTCAAAAACTATCAAATCAAGTAGAGATCAATGCCAAGACATAATGATCTTGAATGTCTTATTTCAATCAATCTTAACTTGCACATCCATTTGTTATCTTACACAACATGCTGTGGTAATTTATAATTTCCATTCAAAGACCCTTTTTTTTTTCCATACCATGTCGTGTTCATTTCGACTTCACTAGTGAGAAACCTGAAGAGTCTTGTAGGTTTTGAATCTACATAGTTCAAAACCATAAGGTTCAATTCATTGAACTTCCAAAATTCACGCAGTTCAAACAATATATTTCAAAAATAAAATACTTTTCGAAGTCCATGTGCTTTCCAAATCATATACCTTTCTAAATCATATGGTTTTTCGAAATCCATACACTTTTAAAATATACAAGATCCATTACATCTTCCAAGTCCATAAGGAGGTTAGGCATCCTCTCGAGGCATTTCAATAAGTTTCACTTTTTGCCACACAAGGTGGATAGGTTCTAATAAACTTCTTGCTACTGTCAAAGTCAAGCCTAAAATCCTATTGATTCACTCTAATAGGCCAAATCGAACCACACTTTATTAAAGCTCATTGCAAATGTCTAATCTTTCAAAATCCATAACTTTCGTACTTTCACATTATTTTCCAATTCCAATAGTTTTCAAAACAAGCCAGGATCTTGTATTTGATCAAATCTTATACCTTTCAGGTATAACCAGTTCATTGACATAAAGCCATTTAATCCTCTCTTTTTGTTTCACCTTTGAGGTTTTATAAAGCAATACTTGCCTAAAGCTAAATGTATAGCTCAAACTCTATGTCATCGCATAACCTATTCCGTAGGCTAATTAGTGCCAAATCACTCCACTATCATTTCTATCAAACACCATTCCATACCACTTTCATGAGCCCTAGCAAGTACATCATATCAGCCTGTATCTCACAATATTTCATATAGGCTATTGTGCCTTTTCTAATCTCATTGTACATTACAATACCTTCTAGGCTATTATGTTACTTATCAAGGCTTCAAATCATCCACAACTTAGCAATCTTTTTTACTTTGTTATCATTCAATTTCCATATAAAAACACATGCATTTAGAGCAGTATTCTGCTCTTATTGAGCACTTATCATTCAAGCATTTACAGTACTATGGGATGTAAACTGTTTTGACTAATCTACACTGACACGTACTAGACAAATATTGCTCTGATACCATTAAATCTGTCACGACCCGAAAGCTGTAACTTGCACTTGATACTCATACTTTTTCCTTCTGACAAATTTATGGATTAAATTTTTCTTTTCCATTTTATAGTTTGTTTTCAACGTTATTGTAGTCATTAAACCACTTTCATTCATTCTTTAATTCCATTATGATTGAAATTACTTTCTAAGGTAGGAAAGGATCATTTATAGTCCATAAATTACTATTTCTTAGAAACAGATTGAAAATATCCCTATTATATTTTGAGATTTCTCTAGTTAACTACTTGCAAATCTTCACAATATAATAGAACAACACTTCCCACAGTCCACATTATGATTACCAAATGTCTATCATTTCAACAAGTCTAGTATCCACTACTAATCACCACATACATATCAAATAATATTAGAATATTACATCAACTACTTATTATCCTAGTTTATATCTTATCCTATAGTACTATATAGAAATTGCCTAAAAATAAAAGCATATACGAGGGAAGTATTACAATACCAAATATTCAATAGCGAAGACTTTAAAAGTCGACACATTATTAAATCTCCAAAACTATCCAACGAGTCTCTTGAATTAATCTAAAAAATAGTTCTCGTTTAATGAGTGAGGGCTCAGTAAGTCATTTATATAAGTGTAAAATTAGGCTTATACTATTCTAATGCAAATGCATTAGACCTTTAAATAAAAATTTTCATATCATGTTCCATTTGTAATTGTTTATCAAAGCATCACAGATCATGCCCTAAAGTCTAAAAGTGGGCAAAGAGTTTTAAGGTGTCGATGTAAAGATACTTGAAAATACCTTATCATTTTCGTCTTAGCAACTGTCTATCCCATAAACCTCTGATCGTACAAATTCAATTATTTTTCAACCCTTTTATCTTTATACCACGGAATATCATGCATAATGCATGTTATATAATTCCAACATTGTGTGGTACTAAACCATGCTTATATTAATCTCATGGCATATCACATGAAAACCATGATTAAACACAATATAAATCAAGTCATTTTATCATATACAATTTATGCTAATGTACTTTATTAAATCATGTCACTTTTCATGTGGAAAGACATAATCATAGGTAGTATACAGTCATGGCACTCTTCATATACATTCCATATTCATGTATAGTATAAGGTCATGACATCTTTCACGTAGAAAGCATATTGTTATATCATAATCCAGTGTGCAAACTCATGTAAGCTTTACTATGCAATATGACTATCTTTTCAAATCATATTACGTTTGGCATATAGTCATATATAAAGCATATACAGTCTCGAAATCATATTATATATACTTTTAAAGCATGTTCAAAACATGTATAACCTCAAATCATTTCATGTTCACTTTTAAGACATGACAGAAGCATGTACAACTCGTAAACCATATCACGTGTACTTTTAAAGCATGTTTAAAACATGTACAGTTTCAAAACATATCTCATGTTCATATTTTATAGCATATTTAAAACATGTACCGTCTCAAAACATATCTCATGTACTGTAAAAATCGTGTCAAGTTCAGAGTTCATATAAAATAAAATCATACTCTAATCTACATATCATATCGATATGAGACTAGGCTAATTCCCTGATGCTCTATCAATAAAGACTTAAATCACTATAGCTAGCAGTGAAAATCATGTCATCGTCCCTTGGAAACCAACTAGGTCGCTATCTATGGCCACAGACCTCATGTCTCTCAGCCCCACTGCTCAGGTGTGACTAAGCCCTGTCCACAACTATTGTTGGACAAGCATCTCTACCTAATGAGTAATCTCCAATTTGGCGGTTTCCACTATGCTTTATTTAGTTTAACTCTCTTAGGGTGCCTATAGTCTTATAAAACATTTAAAAATTTTCTTTTTTCTTATGAAAATAGTCTAAAGTATGTAACACATTTCTTTAAAATCACTTAACATATATCCATACATACACTTATACCATATATTCAGTTTTTTTCAAAAACAATTTAAACATATAAAATATTCATATAAGTATCGCATGAATTAATCCTTTCAAAATTACAAATTATAAACAAAGCATGCTTAAAAGCGATGTAATTTGAAATATGAGTTTACAAAAGTATAATGTAGTATCCATGTAATGTGTCAATTCAATACCATTTAGTATAAAGCTATCCAAAATGTCTAGTTGCATTAGTATCCTTAGTCTGTAAGTACCCTAGTATGGCACTTATATCCAACCCGAGATCATTACAGATTTCATTTTAAATTCCTCAACTTCTTACTTTTGCTTTCAATAAAGTTGTACCAAAGAAAATCAGTTTAATTATAAATGCACTCATCACAATCCATACTATGGATCATTCGATTGTAAAACCAATAATGTTCAATCATTCCATCAATTATCATTATATCACAATCATATCATTCTTCATGTATTATCAACCCTCAACCAATAATCATCACCATCGTCACTCAATCTAACTATGCCTATACAATATAATTCTAAGTTTGAATTATATAAACATATTACCTACTCATGTGCTCGGGCGTCAAACCTAGCCGAATTCGTGTTTGACACCTTAGCTGTCACAGCCCGTGACCCTATTTTTCACCTTTTTCTATACATCTTATCTGGTTGGGCTATCTGTGATACTTTACTTTTCTTTTACATATAGACAATTTCATATAAAATTATATTTTGAGTTACATCCCTTATCTTAATTCATTAGGAAGTAGTACTGTAAATAAGTCTAAATACAGAAAATAAATGATCGTACCTTATTAAATAAATCCAGCTGTCGCATCGTCCCCAAATGCACAGCCGAAGTCCCTTATGTGTCAGACTTTCAGTCTTTGAAAACCTGAAATGTTAAAATTAAGGGGTGAGCAAACCACGACTCAGTAAGGGAATTATATGCATACTTGATATTCAGCTTCCTATATGCTGAAAAACTTTTTCATTTTTCCTATGGGGCTCTAAGCTCACGTGTAGGAAGGATACTACAGTCGGCTAGGGATCCGGATGAAGTAAGATAGGTATTTTGAAATACCTATCTTGTCCCGGAACCTAGAAGCAACTGTAGAGAGTAATATTCCTTCTTGTTTTGAAATTCAAATCCTTTCCTTTTTATTCCGTAACATTTTCATATTCTTTTTCAAAATAATGCTTTTATGAAATAAAGCATTTAAATAAAATAACTAATATTCATATTTTCTTTGAAAAGAATATTAGTTAAATTCTCATCATTCTCATTTAAAACTTATTTCATGTTTTACCGTACAACCATAATTAGTACAGTACTTTAAATAGCAAAATCAACTATTAAATCCTTTTCGTATAACATATATATCATTTAAATCTAATATTCAATTTAAAAATTAAAATAAGAATATTAGATTTATTTTCCTCCTTTTTCCTTTTGAAAACATATCATATATTCATGTCACATATAGTCTAATATTCAATTTAAAATCATAGTAAGAATATTAGACTTATAAACTCTTTTTCCTTTTGAAAACATATCACATGTTCATGTCACATATCATATGAAAATCATTTTGTAGTACTAAAATCAGTACTGAAATAAGCATTTTGTAGAATGCTGTAAATCACTTTCATTTGATTTATCACATATCATGTAAAACATTTTCATTTCACGTATCACATATCATATAAAACATTTTCATATATGGAGACTTAGGCACGCACGCCCAGCCCGTCCACTGGGTCGTTACTCGCATCATGCTATAGACCCCGAAGGGTATGAATAATCATGTCAGATCTATGGCCATAGTCTATAATTGTCCTCGATGGATCACTGATCAGGTGTCGGCCGGGACTACATATCGCATATCACATGTCACATATCACATATCACATATCACATATCACATATCAACATGATAAGGTTGCCATCTAGTCTCAAAACAGTATTTTTCATCATCAGAAAACCTTTATGGAAGTTATAAAAATAATAATTTCATAACTAAAACCATAAAGGTTATATAATAAATCAAGTGAATATTTAAGAAAATATTTATAAAATATTCACCTTATCCCTTTTCCATCTTTCATTTCATATCACATATAATTCATATATCGAGAGAATATTTAGAAAACTTTTATAAAATATTCTCTTTATCCCTTTTTCATTTTCCATTTCATATCACATATAATTCATATATCGAGAGAATTTTCGGTAATCTCATTATCACCAATTTCGAAAACATGAATATGTTAAAATGAATTTCGTTATATTCATGTTTTATGAAAAATAATCATTTTCTCGATTTTCGTGGTTGAAAATCGTTTCTTGTGAAATAAAATCATTTATTATGATTTTATAAATTTTCTAGAAATTTTCGATAATTTTTCGGCAGTATAACGGCTGCCGGTTGGCTAGCTTCCTGCACGAAAAATACAATTTGTAATTTCAACTGGTACTTCACCACAATTTTCCAACCAATCAATCTTCACAATATTTTCATAAAATATTTCATAATTAAAAACATGCAGACTGAATATCCTTACAATGCTGCACATGCATCCCTTACCTGTACGGTGTCATTTCGTTCAAACCGTACACTATGTGACCTTGAACCAATGATTAGGTCCTTATTCGTTTCTTTTCCCATTTCGTGGATTTAGCTTTAGAGCTGCAGAAAATAAGTCATACAAGTTCAATTCCAAAACATACATATACACTAAGCATTCTTAGAAATCGTACTCATTATGGTAGAATTATTCTTTATAAGAATTTCCGACCTATCAATGTCTTTCTATTCATAACGCAAAATATTGAATTCCAATTAATGCACCGTCAATTTTATATATAATCTGATTTAATTCCCTATCCAGAAGTATAAAGCCCATTTTTTTTGTTCGTTTCATATTGTTCCTCACAATTTTCCAAAGTTCAGCCCAATTCTGACCCATATGGCAGGATGGTTTCCTGATCTTTGTGCATTAAAATTTGTATTTCTGATTCTAGAGATATCTAAAAATTATGAATCCAAGATCATATGAATCATAATCCAATTCTCTATTCAGAATAGTGAGTTTCATGATTTTATCATTTTGGAATTAGTTTTAATAATTCCTCAAAGTTACCCTGTTTCCAGATGCATTCTGGCAGATTGTCTACTGACCTTTATGTACAAATTGGGTCATATCTCAATATAGGCTTGTCCAAATTATGCAAACTCAGAACCATATTATTTGAGACTCATTTAGCTTTCCAGAAACATAAAGCTTGCAGCCAAATTCAATCTGTGCTATTTCCTTCAATTTTTCAAAGTTTCCATAGAGCACCACGCCTACTGCACGGAGTGCCCTATGTTCAGCTGCCTATATCTCAGGATATACAACTCCAAATTAGGTAATTCAAAGACTGAATTTTTCCTAACTCACGACGCTATCTGACATAAATTTTCCAGAATTTATTTATTTCTAAAACCCCCAAACTGAATTTTTTAATTTGGCCCGGACAGGACAGTTATAATCTACACTTAACATTTTGTTTCTTTCTTTTATTCAATTCAGTCTTTATATTTATCATTTAATCACTTAGAAATTTTAGTAAACATCATTTATGTACAAAAAAGATCCACCACTATTGTTCCATCCATGTTTTAGCCGAATATACCCAATTCACGCCACTTCAAATTTTCTGCAACTTATTACTACTCAAATCAAGTTTCCAACAATTTAATTCATCATCTCTACTAATTTCTACCTAAACATGTTGAAATCACCAAAATTCTTCATTTTCTTTCAACAACCGAATTTGCCCTGTTTTATAACAGTTCAATCAAATGTAAATTCAAAGTTTAATCCATATCAATCCATATCATCTATGCATAAAACCCACAATTACCATGGATAGAATCAAGTAAAACATCATCAACCCACCTTACCTCAATTAATCGAGCAACACAGCCTCCATACTAGTGCAAATTGTTTCACGTCAGCCCCTCCAATCCAGCTATATGATGATTTTAAGGTGAGGGAGAGGTTTAGTGAAAAAAATGGAATAATTAAATGAAGAGAAAATGAGATTAGCATACTAAACAGTAAATAATTCATGAAGAATCAGTAGAAAAATCGTGTAGCAAAGAAACGGGAAGGAAAGTCGGTTTTGGCTGAAGAATGGCTGAGTTTGGGTCTTCTTAATTTATTTTTCAACCAATAATAAACAGCCACATAGCTAACAATCCCATTTCTTTCATCCTTTCTTTCCTTGTAGTGGATTTACACGTGCAACACTTAACAGCCAAGAAAAGTGGCGTGATGTAATAACCCTTATTTGCGATATCTATCGTAAGTATACAAGAGTAAATTTTAACTGACTTGAGGTTACTTTGGAATTTTGAACAGATTATTGAAGCAGAGAATGTCTTGGTCAGCTTAGTCAAGAACTGGAGGATATGTATAAGTAAGTATGTATGTATTAAGATATAAGGTAGGAGAGGAATAAATTGATTAAGATATACTATAAGAGAGTTAAACATATATATATATATATATATATATATATGTATAAATATATATGTATATAAGTTATGGAAATTAGAATTATTAAGACAACAGAAAAATGGGAGATATTATTATTTGCTTGAAACAATAGTTATGTATCTACTAATCCATTAATGTTAAATTCGGTTATTAGAAGGTGATAAATTGAGGGCTGGAAATACAAGTAAAAAGGCTGGAAATACAAGAGTGAAGGGCTGCCAAATAATTCAAGGGTTGAAAACAAAAGTAAGGGGCTGCCAAATGAATCAAAGGCTGGAAACATAGACCAAAGGGCTGGAAAATAGGTCAAGGGGCTGGAGAAAATACACAGCCACGTTCTTCTATTTTTCCCCCACCCAAACGAGCCAAGAAAGAGCCAAACTCCCTTAGGCAATGTCGACTACCCCAGCCACAAGAACCCCTCTCCCTTTCTCCTCATTTCCGGCCAAGAGCTAAGCATCCTCTCCAAACACTCTTCCATTTCACCCAAGGACAGAAACTGATCTAGGGATTTCATGGTTAAGGAGGCAACAACGAAATTGATGGAGGAAGTTTCATGCTAGAAGCTGACCAAAGAAATCGTGAGCCATGGATGCAATGGGAGTTTTGGTTCAACAAGATTAGGGCAAGGGAAGTGAATGGAGAAAGAATGAGAATGAGCTGCCCATTGGTGACTGAAGAAGTGAGGGGTTGAAACCCAAAACTACAGCAGATTTAATTGGGATTTCAGGGCAAATAAGAAAGGTAGTAAATTGAGGTGAGTTGATGTGTTTATGCTAAAATTAATCTATGGAAATAGAATGCAATATGTTTATTGGATTGGCATTGATGTGTATAGGTATGATAGCAAACAAGCTGTGAAGGAATGGTCTGAAATGGCTCCAACAGATTCTGTTTGTGCATCAAATTAAAGGGGGTAAGGTTCTAACCCTATAATGATTGATTATTATGCATGAAAATGATGTTGTGATGAGCTAAATTTAAATGGCTATGGTTAGATAAAGATAAACTGAAATTCTGACTTGGTGTGAATATGAAACTGCTGTTCTGTCTGGCTGAAAAATTTAAAAAAGCAGTTTAATAGTTCTGTATGGAGAAAAAATCTGGGAAAATTATGAATTATGTCCATTTAAGTTACAAGAAAGTCAGTTTTGGAATTTCTTGAATTGGACTTCTGTAGCTTGAGTTATGCACAAATGAGTGCAGGGTGTTCTGTCCAGAAACGTGAATCACAGCCCTGACTTTGAAAAATCATAGCAAATGGCCTATATTGAATTAGGGTGCAAGCCTTACATGTCTAGAAAGTATAATTAAGTTCGGAACATGATGGTTCTGGGTTTGCATCATTTCGATACTCCTATAACCAGATATGAGACAGTTTGTGCATATTGGTCAGTGTTTACTGTGTCAGGAGACTACTGTACTTACTGAAACTTTGGAAAATTTCTGGTATTGATATATGAGGAGTTAAATTATGAATCTTACATTTCTAAATAGGGAAATGAGTTAACTTTAACCTAGTTTTGGAATTTCCAGATTTGGAAATTCATGGCTTAAGATATGTATGAATGCATGCAGGGTACTCACTGCTGGGGACAGATTTTTAGTGTAAACTTCAAATATTCATAGAAAATTGCCCAGATCAAATATGACTGCAAACTTTACATGTTCAGAAAGATAAATGAGTCATGATTGACATAGTATTGAGTTTGTACAGATCTCATGTCCCTATAGTTGGCAGTAAGCATTTTACTGTACACAGGTCAGGAAATTTCCTGCCTACTGTGCCAGATTTGGACCAAGGTCTAAAAATTGATGGGAAATGGCACAAAATGAATTAGGAAATGAGCCTTATATGTCTAAATAGGGATTTGAGTTAGAAGTAATATAAAAATTACGGTTTGATAATTAAGTTATGGGTATTGTACCTAAGTCTAGCACAAGGCCATAAGGTCCAAAACCTTAAAGAACATAAATGGACCAAATGGGTCGTAAGTAGTTCAAACGAACGAAAAGGCAATAAACGGTGCTAGTAACGTTTGAATAACTCTGGAAACACAGCCAAGTATTGTTTCTTGTTGAATTATACAATGCTTAATGTTAGCTTATGATTGGATATACTAAGATCGATGGATGTATGGAGATTGATTCAATCTACTGTGTGTTATGTAGAGGGTTGTCCTAAGGACTGAGATTGACCCTAAATCAATCAATACTCCAAGACTTGTTAGGTGAGGGAGAACTGATTCAGAAGCTAAGGAAGTACTGTAAGTAACCCTAGGCGACTACTTGCATCCAAATTGTTTAATGCTATAAATTCTTGGAATTTGGCAATTGAAATAAAATGAATGCTGCATATTGGGCCTATCCTTGATTGATCAATTTAGCTTTCTGAAAATGTTTTACAAGCATGCTATAGGCTCGCCAAATCTTAATTTGGTTTTATGTATTATTGCTCTAATGTGATAACCCATTTTAGTTTCCAAATTGAGCTAAGCTTTTGGTTAATATGGTTTTCTGATTTTGTTTTAAAATTTTAAGTGCTTTAAAAAGGCTTAGCGAGCCTACGATTGTTAGTTACATATTTATACATTGTGATTGTGATACGAAATCTTGGAAGGCTGATTTGATAAGAATGGATTTTATTGAAAGACTAATGGATTTCTATTTTAGACCCGGGGTATTGAGACCTTTGGGCACCGTACCTTAAGAACTTTATAGACACATTTGAATGACTTAGAGCACTGTTTCGCGAGTAAAAGTCTCGGAAACGATTGGCTTTGTCCCGTATATTACGTTGGGCAGGTCCTGGTGTTATGTGGGCAATGATGCTGGGGGTCTATGCATAGGCACATCCCTTATGGGATGATCGCTACGGTTCGCTACCGTAGATCGTTAATTGTAGCTCTAAGTAACATCGATTGATACTGTATGGACTCTCTTGGTACTATGATTGGTTTTTATTGATCGCACAGCATACTTTATGTATGATTTGATATTGAGACTTTAAAGTCTACTGAGGGAACTCTATATTTGACTACAAATTGTTATTGAGTTTCCATATCGTATTTGAGTTTTAATGCAGCATAATTGATTTGATATGATTGAAAGTGATTTGAATGAGCTTTCAAAATCGAGGGATGCTTGGTATTATTTAGTTGCTTATTGTTGTTACTTACTGAGTTGCGACTCACTCCCCTCTTCTTTCCCTTCCCTTTCAGAGTGATCGATTATTGCTACTGTTCATTTTGGCTTGGGAAGCTTTTGAGAGTGATCTTCCCTGCACAGTTAAGGTATATGGCTCCAGCAGATTGTATAGACATATGTGGATGATGGCACAGTGTATGGGAAACCTTTTGATTGTATGTATATATACTTACATGATGAGTCTGGGATGTAAGCTAGGTTATGTTATTATTTGAATATTATGCCATTATACTTTTGAGTTGGCATTATGTATGTCGGTATATATGCTTGAATATATAAAATTGAAAAGTGGCTTACATAGTCACCTACAAATTGATAGTGAAGTAAAGGGATAAAAAAAATTTTTTATATTGCAATTTAAGCTTCCGTAAGATATTAAGAAAATCGGGATGTGACACGTGAGACATGAAATTTTCTGCACATCTTCCACTTATCTTCCCTCTCTTTTATATACTCTAACCAATCACCTTTTATCACTTGTACAAATAAATCAATTTCCTTCTCAAAAATTCATTTCTTTTGAATTTTTTTTATTCTATTGGAATTGCATTTAAATTCCAAATTTCAGATTTATTCATTTATTTATTTCTATACCTCCACTTCATCATGTAATATTTATTTCACCTCTTATACACCATATTTCAAATCATAACTCCAAAAATTCCGAAATTCTACAGTAGAGATTCACATTTAATATTTATTTATTTTCGCTAAATAATTTATTTCCACTATCAAGGATTTATAAAAATATGGTGTATAGTATTATAAAATTGGGTCTCAAATTTTCTCCCCACCTTATGAAATTTGGTCCTCCAAATTTAACTTAAATTAAAAGGTGGTACTGTTCCATATACTTATAATTCTTGACCTTTAGATCATCCTTTAAATTATACTGACAGTATACTTTTAACATCATAATCGCCTTTATACCATCATTTCTCATCATATACTTATACTCCCTTAAATTTCTTATCAATTGGGAGTTATCCATTTCCACTCCATTTCATATCACATAATAGTGAATTCATGCTATTCATTATCCATTTTTTTTCAATTAGTGCCAAGTCGATATAGTTTGATAACTATCATTTATCGATAATTTACTAGTATGCAATTGTCCCAGTAGCTTGTCACATCTCGTACGTCCGCTCTCTCAACATATCTTCGAGCGTTTCATACTACGCTCAGATATTTACATCAGTACGGAGCGATGCTGTCAATAAATTTGGAATCTCAGAGCCTTTTGCTATTTCCCATAAACATATAGCTACTCAAAGATTCTCATCACATATAGGGCTCACTGGAACTTCACATACATTCTCATCATTTCATCATTATATTTCGACTATGGCACTATAGACTTTAAGAGCCTGAAAATGGATAAGTGATTCCATCTAGACTATCAGTCTATAATCACTTCCATATCATCGTATGTCTTTTGGGTTCCTCATTATCCACAATACTCATTTTTCACATTTACTTTAACAAATGCTGCAACACATTTGCAAACTTTACTATTTACCATCTTTTACTATAATTGAATCAGGAGACAATCATTTTCTCTCCATATCGTCTTTTCATGTAGCATTCTTTTTACCTCTTGTATTCTTGTGGTATATTCATTATCGCTTTAAATTTTTTTTGAATATACCTGAAATTATACTCTTTTGATAATTTAAATCCCATGATCGCATAATCAAATTATAATTTGATCTACTCATCATTTAAATTCATCATTGAATCTATAATTATCATTTAATCACCTCATTATCCATATAATTCCACTATTTCCATCATTTCGAGGCGGTATATATATATCATGTTTTCATTTATATGACTGGCAGTAAAAGATGAATCATTTCTTTACTCCTTTGAGTATAATTATTTTTCCTCTATCGAATTTGGCTCGATCTTACATCTAGCCATAATTATGTGATAACCACAAAATCACTTTTAGTTTTAAATTCGGGAAGTACTTCGTATTCGTGTTCCTTACTCATCATGTACTTATCCTCTTATTTCATATTCATCTTTTCCTTCGTCATCATTTCGGTCATTTTTCATCAGTGGTAAAATATTCCACTATTAAACTCTTTTAACTTTTTATATACCATCTTTACATTTATTCATCTACTGACTTAAACTTATTTAATTTTAAGTCACAACTGCAGAGCAGCTAACCCGATAACTCTTCCATAAACTGGCAATAATATTTAGCTAAACCCAGTAGATTTCGTATCTCAATCATTATCTCTTCATCATAGACAGATCCATATCGCTCTGTCATTCGAGATCATATATCTTAGAAAGAGATACTGTCTAGTAAAATCTTTTATTTGCCAATCTTATCATATAAATCACAGTCTTTGAGAGTCCGTAGGGTCACACCACTATGCTGCTCATTTTCCATTTGTGTCTTAGACTATATGGTATATCATCACTTTGTCCTTATATGGATGCCTCATTCATTCGGCTTATGTATCTCACAAGGTATTTCATTAACCTTGTAAACCTCAATAGGAACTCGTGATAATTTTATCGAGTTCAAATCATTATCATCTTATGACCATTAGTCTTCAACTTTTCATCTGATGATGCCTTTTTACAGAGATTTGTCTTATGAACTCTTTATACATCTCCGATTAAATCAATTTAAGGCATCAATTTCATAAAAAGATTATTTGTTCTTCGTAAGAACTTTATTTCATAATAGGAATTAAATTCACCATTTAATTCATCCTCAATCACATCATCTATATTTCCATCATTTAACTGTATATAAGTGAATTTCATTATTCACAAAATTTTTAGAGTTATTCCCTAAGCTTTTCGGATTCTTTCTATATTCTCCGATATGAGCTTAGAAATAGATTCCGTATCAACAATCGAGTCAATGTTCACCCGATCTTTCCCATCTATATTACTTTGAAATTTTATCGAGAATCTCATCCGATATTTTTTTTAAATTTCATGTCTCTTACTATTCTGGATATTTCATCTCTGTGTCCTATCATTTCCACCGCATATCCTCAAGACATAGACATTTAATATTCAAAATTATTTTAACTTATACTCCACCTTGATTCATTTAGTTACTCATACTTCACAGCATATCGATCATCTTAGTTTGTATGCTGTATTAAGTGTAACTATTTCATTAACACATTTCACAGCTAACCGATTTATTATTACTGTAATTCATTTTAAAATCATTATCATTTAATAACCTCAAGTTAGCTGTCATCTTCCTCGTCTCTTATCTTCACTTACTATCCTTATGCATATTCTCCAATTCCATATACTCCATATAGTACATCATTTCGTAAAACATATTTCAAAATATTTCGGTTCTATAAATATTCATTTGATACTTCAGAAAATAGAATAAAAGCATAGAACCGGAATTAATCATACTGCTATGGATTTCATCATCTATACTGATCTCTTCCTCAGTCATCTTCAGTAATCATTTCCTTTTTCATCATATCTAACGATCCCATAATAATATCTCATCAATACACTTTTTAATTTAGACCCTTAAAATCAATAACTGAGTCGCTCATCCTGCGACTTCCCTATAACCATTCGGGTCACGTCAACAATATAAATGTAGGTGGAATTAAATAATCAGGATCGTTATACACATATTATGTCCTTTACGCCATCAATAACTCCATTACCATCAATGGATTCAAGATTAACTTGGTTTATCACAATTTGGGACATAGTCCAACATAGGGGCGTTTTCGTCATTTCAACATTTATTTCTTTCTCCTCAGTATAGATTTAACCAAAGATCTTCTTATCTATGTGCTGATAGTATTCTTTCTCATACTAATATCAGCAATTTAAGATCTTGTTTGATTTAGACAAAGAAATCCAATAGATACATAATTGGATTATTTTGCATGAAACGCATCCTTACCGCATCAATTTCTTTGTCAAATCAGTCAATTCCAACTTCTGTTCGTCTATTTTGACTCCAGGTAAAATTTTGGGGTAGGGGTATTTTGGTCATTTTTGGCCAAAAATTTTCTCTCTCCTCCAAATACCTTCAATCGGTGATCTTAAGGTCTATTTAATGATGATATTTCATTCCTCTCCTTTATATCATCACTTTCAGGTCTTAGTTTGATCCGGACAGAAAAGTAGTGGTGGGGCCCTCACCGAGTCCATTTTTGTTCCTTACCGAACCGATCTTCTTTTAGATTATAAGATCACCATTGCAGATAACCTTCCTGAGCCGTTTTCCCTTTTTGACATGCTTAATTCATAATGCTCACTCCCTTTTTAAAACATTTAATTCACTTTATAATCATTTATTTCCTTTATGTATTTAGACTACACAGTACTACAGGGGATGCTAACCTTTTCAACACATTTTCTTTCGACAAGTATCGACAGACATCAGGCCAACCCTGCTCTGATACCATTAAATCTGTCACAGCCCGTGACCCTATTTTTCACATTTTTTTATACATCTTATCTGGTTGGGCTGTCTGTGATACTTTACTTTTCTTTTACATATAAACAATTTCATATAAAATTATATTTTGAGTTACATCCCCTATCTTAATTCATTAGGAAGTAGTACTGTAAATAAGTCTAAATATAGAAAATAAATGATCGTACCTTATTAAATAAATCCAGCTGTCGCATCGTCCCCAAATGCACAGCCGAAGTCCCTTATGTGTCAGACTTTCAGTCTTCGAAAACCTGAAATGTTAAAATTAAGAGGTGAGCAAACCACGGCTCAGTAAGGGAATTATATGCATACTTGATATTCAGCTTCCTATATGCTGAAAAACTTTTTCATTTTTTCTATGGGGCTCTAGGCTCACGTGTAGGAAGGATACTATAGTCGGCTAGGGATCCGGATGGAGTAAGGTAGGTATTTTGAAATACCTATCTTGTCCCGGAACCTAGAAGCAACTGTTGAGAGTAATTGTAAAACCTGATTCTACTACACTGTACAAGATATTTATAATTATTTGATTATTAAAATAAAGTTTATTTGGTGAAATTAAGTGAATTGGGTATGTGGGCCTCACTTTGAATTTTATTGTTTTATTAAGGATATAAATGAAATATGGTGTTTAGAAGGTGAAATAAATATTAAATAAATATTTGGAGGTATAAATATAATTTTTGGATTATTTGGATGTTAAATTAAGGATTGGGAATTGTGAAGATAAAAATATCATAAAGCTTGAATGATCAATCGACAGTGGTTCGATTATAATTTTTGATCGGAGTATCCAAATGATAAACCGTAAAATTCTTTCGAAAGTTAACTTAAGTATCTTTCCAAACATATAGGCCTCATATTCTAGTTCCTCTTAGATTAATACCAGAAATTTTGTAAAATTACTCCATGAGCAGTAGATTCTACCAACCGACTCAACCGACCTATCGGTAAAGAATCATCCATGGCGGTTGGTAGGAAATTCCGATTGAGGTGAATCAAAATCCATTAGAAAGTTAACTTAAATACCTTTTTACCCATATAAGGCTCATATTTTAATTCATTATAGATTAACCACAATAAATTTCTACATTCACGTCACATGTATGGAGTTTAGCATTGAGTAATCAGTAAAGAATCAGACAAACTTTTGATAGCAAACTCCAAATGAGGTGATTCAAATTGCGTTAGAAAGTTAACTCGAAGGCCTTTCCGGCGATATATGGCTCATATTTTGTTCATTATGGATTGATCTCGGTGAATTTTTAAAGTTGGTTGTAAGTGCAGTGAGTGATCAGAAAATTCTCAGCGTGTACGCCACTTCCTTTTTGGCTGCTGTTGTGCTATACGTTGAGATGTAAATTATGGTATAAAAATGAGATAAATAATAGAAATAAAGAGGAGATTATTGATGATCAAAAAGACTAGAATTTTATTAGCTTAAATAACTACCAAAGAAGATAAAGAAAAGTCAAGAAGTATGCAGCCAAGGAAGATGTACAAGACGCCAAAAATTTCTGCTGCATTTGGTGTGCTTGGCTGGAGAAAATTCAAAGGAAAGGAAAAGTAAATTTAATAAATAAAATAAAAGTGTAAAATAATAACACAAAAAGGAAAAGTCAACAATTTAACATGAAGTTAAATGGTATTGGCTGAAGTATATGCAATAAGAAAGGAAGAAAATCAAGAAATGGTGCAGCAAAGTGGACTTCAACGCCATTACATGTACTGCTGTTGTACCATTTCTGATCAGTCATTCAAAGGCTGATAAAATGTAATTTTATAGTATAAAATATAAAACAAAAGGAAGAGAAGTTTCTTGCATAATTTTCATTGGCTGGAACATAGAAGAGAAGAGGAAATTGAGACAAAAACCGTGCAGCCAACAAGGAATCTTCACGCCACTTGTTGTGTTGTACGGTTAATTCAATTAAAGGAGCTGGAAAAGCAAATCTCTATCGAGTAAAATACAATATATATTACTTAAAAGAAGAGATAAATTAATATTTAACATGTGTTCACTTTTGTTTGCTGAAGTATAAAGCAAAAGAATTGAAGTCAAAGACGTGTAGAACACATGAATTCCACGTCACTCTTTTGCTGCAAATTTTCTTTACCATTTAATGCAATTTAAGACAAAAAAATGAGGAAAGAAAATAGATAAGATGCTAGGCGGTTAATTAGTATTGATTGTCTTGGATAAAAGAAGACTACATGGAAATTTAACTTCAGCAAATTCTTTCTTCCATACCGAACTCCCCTGCTGCTCCACGGTTTCTAGTTTTGCTGCTCAAGTTTGGTTCTGTTTGCAGCCGTTTCTTCCATAATTTCTTAACAAAATTTCATCTTCATGTTATTTGATCATTAAACCCTCTCCATAGACCTTATATCTACCTTAAGGACATCAAAAGACCAAGAAAGGAGGGCTGACTAGAAAAGAAACAAAACAGAATGGGATGTTGCTGGTTCGGTTGAGGTGAGGAGATTTAATGTCTTATTGTTTTAATTAAATTTAAAGCTATATTCTAGCCTAGTGTAAGGTGTAAATAAGGTTTATGAAGTTTGTTTTACATGAGGTAAGCTAGATCAAAACTTACCATGGATAAGGATGTTCGGTTGGCATGAGATTGAATGAAATCTTGTGTTGTCATGCAAGAAAACAATAGGAAATGATCAAGTAAGTAAGGAATTAAAGGTTGAAACAATAAATCATGGTGAAAGATTGAAAATCAAAATTTGGTAAATGAAGAGAGGGGTTCGGTTTGGACATGAAAGTAGTAAATATATGGCTATATGCAGAAAATGGTAAGGAAAGGCTCACGTATACATGGAAGAGTAATGGAAATATTAGAAGAGACAAAAAATCATGAAAATGGCTATAGGAGGGTTTGGCCCTGATTTTGTTTAAGTATGGAATATGCTGAATTTTTATGATTAATAGTAGAAAATAATCATAGAAATTAAAAGAGAAGGATTGGTGAAATTAAAAACCGAAAAAGGAACTAAACTGTGGAAGTTGAGTTTTGGCACCAAAATAATTTATACTGGTTGCGCTTGTGTTATGACAATAGTGGCTGCATTTTATGAATACTAGTGGCTTAAAAATAAGAAGAAAAATATTAATAAGTTTTGATAAATTATTTTTGCAGCCCGAGTTGACGGATTTCGGTTAGCGTAACCGGAAAACTCGACTTCATAAGATTGGTAAGGGGGGAGTGTGTGAGTTGTAGTGATATAATGAATTGCATGTTTTCTTGAGCTAAATTTTATGAGAATATTGGATGCATGATTTGTTTTGAAAACATGCAAAATCTGTAGTTGAAAAGCTGGTTTATATACTGTGACTGTATGCAGGAGGTTAGGAATCTACAGCTGTTATGCTGTTGGAAATTTTTCAAAAATATTCTAAAATATTCCAAAATATTTTAGAAGCATGAAATGATTTAAATGGAAAATTTTGAATATAATTTCCACCAATTTTCCATAAATTGAAATTTTGAAAAAGTTATGAGAAATTAAATATTCATGTTTTATATTTTTTTAAAGTGAGAAATTGATTTGTTTTATATGTATTAAATATTCAAATTGAATATTTATTTACTTTCTCACTCGATACATGAATATTTACTGATGGATTTACTGCATGTGAAAATGGGGAATAAAATACCTTTTTGGAAAATAATTCTTCAAATAAATGATTTAATTCATTTGATTTCCTTAAAGGTATTTTTATGAGAAAATGAATGATTTTATACCTTTATGGAATTAAGTGATGATTTTATTTATTTTATAAATTCCATAAAGGTGATGATATATAAAAATGTGAGAGCCTTATGGATAAACATGAAATATTTCAAATTACTTTGAATAAGATCCATAAAGGCTATGGTACGGTTTTTATACTGCTTTAAGATTTAGGCCCCGAGTTTCATGCATCATACTATTACTGTTACTGTCACGTGGCTGATTGACCCGCCAGTCATCAGCGTCCCGGATGTCACCGAGCAAGTGTACACCGAGGACACCCTATAGATCATGGCCATAGATCTCATTGTATACTGTTACTGTGTCCCTTCGGGGATGATTACTGTGTCCCTTAGTGGACGATGATAGCATGATTTAATTGTAGGGTGATGCCTAGTCTCAAGTTACTGATTACTGTTTACTGAAAGGATCTACTAAATCCTGTTTTACTGTACTGCACTGTGACTTATTGTTTACTAAACTAAATCGTACCGAAATACTGTTTTACTGAACTGGTAGCTATTGATTACTATTTACTGAAATGAAAGCTACTGTTTATTGTTTATGGAATTGGTAGCTACTGATTACTGTTACTGAACTAGTAGCTACTGATTTCTGTTTACTAAACTAGTAGCTACTGATTTCGGTTTACTGAACTGAAATCTTCTGATTTCTAATTACTTAACTGAATTATACGAAATGTTGTTTACTGAACTGAAAGGAAATTTACTGTTATCGAGAAAGAATACTTTGAAGATTATTTCTAAAATAGAAATAATTTCTGAACTGTTATCCAGTGATTTAGATATTTATAAGTTACTGTCCTGAAAAGACTGTTTACCATAACTACTGTTTCACCACTGTACTGTCATGTGTTTTGAACTGTTATTGAAATGGTGGAAATTAAATGATTTATTCCA
The DNA here is from genome assembly GCA_031772115.1 of Heritiera littoralis. NCBI lineage: Eukaryota > Viridiplantae > Streptophyta > Magnoliopsida > Malvales > Malvaceae > Heritiera > Heritiera littoralis. The sequence goes on from JAPDPK010000064.1 coordinate 1,710,842, forward strand.
TTTAGATTTATGGAAAATGAATATTTTTCAGCATATAGATTTCATTATATCAAGCAGCATACGACTCCTTTACTGAGCACGTGGTTCGCTCACCCCTTACTTTCAAACTTTCCAGATTAATCACGAGGATTTTTGATGGCTTCCTCAATTAAATATAGCTACGAGTAGCCTACTGGGACCAAGAGCATTGAAATTTAAGGTACAATCACTTCTCTTATATATTCAGACACTTGTATACAGTACTACATTATTGTAAAATAGAAAAAGGGGATGTAAAGTGTATGGAATATTGTAAAAATTTTTATATTCCATATTTATTGAATAAATGTTCACCATTTATTACTGTTAAGGATCAAATGTTAGAGGCATCACAGACAGCTCAACCGGTAAAGATGTGTAAAATATGAGTAATTATTATATAATAATGTACACTCAGACTGTTACAGTAATATTCCTTCTTGTTTTGAAATTCAAATCCTTTCCTTTTTATTCCGTAACATTTTCATATTCTTTTTCAAAATAATGCTTTTATGAAATAAAGCATTTAAATAAAATAACTAATATTCATATTTTCTTTGAAAAGAATATTAGTTAAATTCTCATCATTCTCATTTAAAACTTATTTCATGTTTTCCGTACAACCATAATTAGTACAGTACTTTAAATAGCAAAATCAGCTATTAAATCCTTTTCGTATAACATATGTATCATTTAAATCTAATATTCAATTTAAAAATTAAAATAAGAATATTATATTTATTTTTCTTCTTTTTCCTTTTGAAAACATATCACATATTCATGTCACATATAGTCTAATATTCAATTTAAAATCATAGTAAGAATATTAGACTTATAAACTCTTTTTCCTTTTGAAAACATATCACATGTTCATGTCACATATCATATGAAAATCATCTCGTAGTACTAAAATCAGTACTGAAATAAGCATTTTGTAAAATGCTGTAAATCACTTTCATTTGATTTATCACATATCATGTAAAACATTTTCATTTCACGTGTCACATATCATATAAAACATTTTCATATATGGAGACTTAGGCACGCACACCCAGCCCGTCCACTAGGTCGTTACTCGCATCATGCTATAGACCCCGAAGGGTATGAATAATCATGTCAGATCTATGGCCATAGTCTATAATTGTCCTCGACGGATCACTGATCAGGTGTCGGCCAGGACTACATATCACATATCACATATTACATATTACATGTCACATATCACATATCACATATCACATGTCAGCATGATAAGGTTGCCATCTAGTCTCAAAACAGTATTTTTCATCATCAGAAAACCTTTATGGAATTTATAAAAATAATAATTTCATAATTAAAACCATAAAGGTTATATAATAAATCAAGTGAATATTTAAGAAAATATTTATAAAATATTCACTTTATCCCTTTTTCATCTTTCATTTCATATCACGTATAATTCATATATCGAGAGAATATTTAGAAAACTTTTATAAAATATTCTCTTTATCCCTTTTTCATTTTCCATTTCATATCACATATAATTCATATATCGAGAGAATTTTCGGTGATCTCATTATCACCAATTTCGAAAACATGAATATTTTAAAATGAATTTCGTTATATTCATGTTTTATGAAAAATAATCATTTTCTCGATTTTCGTGGTTGAAAATCGTTTCTTGTGAAATAAAATTATTTATTATGATTTTATAAATTTTCTAGAAATTTTCGATAATTTTTCGGCAGTATAATGGCTGCCGGTTGGCTAGCTTCCTGCATGGAAAATACAATTTATAATTTCAACTGGTACTTCACCACAATTTTCCAACCAATCAATCTTCACAATATTTTCATAAAATATTTTATAATTAAAAACATGCAGACTGAATATCCTTACAGTGCTGTACATGCATCCCTTACCTGTATGGTGTCATTTCGTTCAAACCGTACACTATGTGAACTTGAACCAATGATTAGGTCCTTATTCGTTTCCTTTCCCATTTCGCGGATTTAGCTTCAGAGCTGCAGAAAATAAGTCATACAAGTTCAATTTCAAAACATATTTATACACTAAGCATTCTTAGAAATCCTACTCATGGTAGAATTATTCTTTATAAGAATTTCCGACCTATCAATGTCTTTCTATTCATAATGCAAAATATTGAATTCCAATTAATGCACCGTCAATTTTATATATAATCTGATTTAATTCCCTATCCAGAAGTATAAAGCCCATTTTTTTTGTTCGTTTCATATTGTTCCTCACAATTTTCCAAAGTTCAGCCAAATTCTGACCCATATGGCAGGATGGTTTCCTGATCTTTGTCCATTAAAAATTGTATTTCTGATTCTAGAGATATCTAAAAATTATGTATCCAAGATCATATGAATCATAATCCAATTCTCTATTCAGAATAGAGAGTTTCATGATTTTATCATTTTGGAATTAGTTTTAATAATTCCTCAAAGTTACCCTGTTTCTAGATGCATTCTGGCAGATTGTCTACTGACCTTTATGTACAAATTGGGTCATATCTCAAGATAGGCTTGTCCAAAATATGCAAACTCAAAACCATATTATTTGATACTCATTTAGCTTTCCAGAAACATAAAGCTTGCAGCCAAATTCAATCTGTGCTATTTCCTTCAATTTTTCAACGTTTCCATAGAGCATCACGCCTACTGCACTGAGTGCCCTGTGTTCAGCTGCCTATATCTCAGGATATACAACTCCAAATTAGGTAATTCAAAGACTGACTTTTTCCTAACTCACGAGGCTATCTGACCTAAATTTTCCAGAATTTATTTATTTCTAAAACCCCCAAACTGAATTTTTTAATTTGGCTCGGACAGGACAGTTCTTCCAGCAGAATTATAATCTACACTTAACACTTTGTTTCTTTCTTTTATTCAATTCAGTCTTTATTTTTATCATTTAATCACTTAGAAATTTTAGTAAACATCATTTATGTACAAAAAAGATCCATCACTATTGTTCCATCCATGTTTTAGCCGAATATACCCAATTCACGCCACTTCAAATTTTCTGCAACTTATTACTACTCAAATCAAGTTTCCAACAATTTAATTCATCATCTCTAGTAATTTCTACCTAAACATGTTGAAATCACCAAAATTCTTCATTTTCTTTCAACAACCGAATTTGCCCTGTTTTATAACAGTTCAATCAAATGTAAATTCAAAGTTTAATCCATATCAATCCATATCATCTATGCATAAAACCCACAATTACCATGGATAGAATCAAGTAAAACATCATCAACCCACCTTACCTCAATTAATCGAGCAACACAGCCTCCATACTAGTGCAAATTGTTTCACGTCAGCCCCTCCAATTCCAGCTATATGATGATTTTAAGGTGAGGGAGAGGTTTAGTGAAAAAAATGGAATAATTAAATGAAGAGAAAATGGGATTAGCATACTAAACAGTAAATAATTCATGAAGAATCAGTAGAAAAATCGTGTAGCAAAGAAACGGGAAGGAAAGTCGGTTTTGGCTGAAGAATGGCTGAGTTTGGGTCTTCTTAATTTATTTTTCAACCAATAATAAATAGCCACATAGCTAACAATCCCATTTCTTTCATCCTTTCTTTCCTTGTAGTGGATTTACACGTGCAACACTTAACAGCCAAGAAAAGTGGCGTGAGACATGAATTTTTCTGCACATCTTCCACTTATCTTCCCTCTCTTTTATATAATCTAACCAATCACCTTTTATCACTTGTACAAATAAATCAATTTCCTTCTCAAAAATTCATTTCTTTTGAATTTTTTTTTATTCTATTGGAATTGCATTTAAATTCCAAATTTCAGATTTATTCATTTATTTATTTCTTTACCTCCACTTTATCATGTAATATTTATTTCACCTCTTATACACCATATTTCAAATCATAACTCCAAAAATTCCGAAATTCTACAGTAGAGATTCACATTTAATATTTATTTATTTTCGCTAAATAATTTATTTCCACTATCAAGGATTTATAGAAATATGGTGTATAGTATTATAAAATTGAGTCTTACATTTTTTTTATTGTGAGGCCCGTATCCTAGTGGCCCATACCTCACTCATCCGTATTGTCCGCTCTGGATTCTAGAGATGGCCCCCGTCAGTTCAGCTGACGTAGCACTTAGGTCCTCACGGATTTCTTTCGCGTCCGTCGTTACTTGACACTTACAAGTGGTAAGGGTTCGAGTAACGGCAGACGCGAAAGAAATCCGTGAGGACCTAAGTGCCACGTCAGCTGAACTGACGGGGGCCACCTCTAGAATCCAGAGCGGACAATACGGATGAGTGAGGTATGGGCCACTAGGATACGGGCCTCACAATAAAACACGCGTTTTATAGGTCCAATGGTTAGTCGTTACTTGACACTTATAAGTGGTAAGGGGTTCGAGTAACGGCGGACGCGAAAGAAATCCGTGAGGGGGCCCCACATGATACTCCCAAAGCGGACAATACGGATGAGTGAGGTATGGGCCACTAGGATACGGGCTCACATTAGCGCCGTGCTACACATTCACATATCAGAATAGGGTTAGTACCGGCAAAAATATAATTCTGATTAATTTTTTTGTAAGATTAACATAGAATCATATGACCTCTCTTACTGGTTTAAAGCTTAACATGCGGAAAATCCAAGCTTCGTAATCGTGTACTGAATTTCATGCGTATGTTGAGCTTGAAGCGCACCTTTTAAACATTGTTAATTAATTCAACATAAATTTAATAATATCCAAAATATATATAATTAAATTTAAACGATATTTGCTTACTTATAAACTCGAGCCAAAAATATAGATATAGTCCTTTTCCTTATATATATATATATATATTTTCTCCTTTTTTTTCTTTTCTTTTCTTTCTTTCCTTTCCTTTCTTTTTTTTTCCCTGTTTCTCGGCCAACATAACAACCCAAGGATCTTCCTCCAGTCACGTTTTCTAATATCTCCTTTCCTTTGTTTCTAGCCTTTAAAGAACACTTTAACAACCACCAAAGACTAGCATTTCGATCCTATTTATAGCCCTCAGAAGCCTCTAGTCCAGCCCTTGAAGCAGCCCATAAATCTATATTTAGTACATTCATACGTGTGTGTAGTATATTTTCTTCAACACTACAATATACATATATAAAATATTTTTTTACACCTAAGCATATTTATAATTCTTTTATTCATTTAACTATAGTTATAATTATATATGTATAATTACACATATAACTATATTTATACATACAAATTTACATATGTATATTAATTAATTTATTTATTTTGTATCACTTAATTGTTTATTATATATATCTTTAAGTACATATGCATGCATGCATGCATGCTCGTGGCAAGCAGTTGTTGGCACATGCGTGTACGTAAATATATATTTATAGAATTTGCATATTCCACTCATATTGATTTAAACACAACGCAATTATGGTATACATGTAGTTCTTATGTCACTCCCGACTTTTATTCTCACAAATTTTATTTCGATAATTATGAACCATAATTATATATTTGAAATACATAAATTACATTATTATATTATATTATATTCATTTAAATTACAAATTGAGTTCATGTTTGATTTTAAGAAAATTGTGGTTATCACATATATTAAGAAATAAAATACTCAACAAATGTTTTTCTTTTCAATACACACAACTAACCTGTTATTCAATTAATGATTTTTTGATCAATTATGCAAATAAGTCTTCAAAATGCTTTTATTGTTGAAAATGTTCTCCATTATAAAAGTGGCACTGGCAACTAATAGAATTTATATGAACAACAAATAAATTAATACATATATTTTATATTTGGATTATATATTATATAATATACCGTTAGTAGATTTTTTATAATTGATAAGCAAAGTTAAGATTATAACACATATTTTTAAGAAATATTAAAAAAATAAAAAACAAATAAAATGAAACAACTGTCATCATCTTAATTTGTTTGTAAAATTTAAAAATTTCACCAACAATTTATTAAATCTTTTCTACTCTCAACCATAAAATTGTAAACCTTTTATGCCTCATTGGACCCTTAAAAGCCATGATACAAATAAAAACAGAGCACCAATTTCTGTATGAATCACATTAAGGCATGTTTGGTAGAGTGGAAAGAAAAATGAAAAGATGAAAAATCAAAGGGAGAGAAAAATGGAGAGATAGAAAACATCTATTTTTTTTCGTTAAGTATACTTGGTAGAAAGGATGGAAAAATATATGGAAAATAAATTTCTTTCCTTCTATTACTTGGTAGAATGGAAAAATGAGGGGAAAGAAAACTGAGATTGAAATGATTTTACCATCTTATCTCTTATACAACTATGTTAGCTTTAAATTGACAAGTATTTTGAAAATGACAAAACTCAAGCAAGCTTAGAAATGATTTTTATACAAGTAAATTTGCTTTGAATGAACTCAATGATTGAAACTATTTTTACAAAGTTTTGTATTGTGATTTCAATTGAAAAAGTCAGTAAATACTCTTAGAAAAGTGTTAGAAGATTTTGAACTGACTTAAAATCATAAAAGCCATAAACTTTGCAGCAAATTAAGTGCAGGATGGTCTACTAGACAAAAGGGATCGATCCCCACTGTAGAGGGATCGATCCCAAATTGGCAGAATGCTCTTGAACCATCCGGGAAAAAGTTGGAAAACATTCTGGAGAAAAGGGATCGATCCCCACTGTAGCAGGATCGATCCCTTTGCACGAGACCTGACAGTAACGGCTAGTTTTTGAGGGTTTCAACGGGAGGATTTGCATTAAATGCTTAACCAACTGTTCTATCCGTTTGGTGGGATATAAATAGAGGTATTTATGAAGTTTGGAGGTAGAACAAGCACTGAAAAATCCTCAAGCTTCAAGAGAGAAATTCAAATATGAAATTGTTCATTGTATTACTCTATTTTGTGAGATTCATTTGTGTTCTTCACCCATTCACTGAAAATTCTGTTATTCAAAGGCGTGAGCTATCCTTGTAAAGTCTGATATTGTTGAGTGTGGGAATACTACAAGGGTAGAGGATTAGAAGGAGATTTCTACAATCTCAAGAGAAATTGTAAGAGGTCTTGCCACACCTTCAAGTGGTTTGTAAGCATTCTCAAGGAAGAGGTGAATCAAAACCTTGACAAGGAGTTCAAGGAGAGAGGACGTAGGCAAGAGATTGGCCGAACCTCTATAAAACTTGTGTTTGCTTCTCTTTCCCTTACTCTTATTTACTGCATTTATTTCATTGTTGCTTATTTGACTTTGATTGTGCATTAAGAGTTAAGAAAATTAGAAATAACTAGAAAAACCGATTCACCCCCCCTCTCGGTAGAGTCAACAAACTATTTATCAAAATTTTTTTTCAATTTTTATGGGAATTTTCATTTTCAGTGATATATTTAAATTACACATTGAGTTCATATTTGATTTTAAGAAAATTGTGGTTACCACATATATTAAGAAATAAAATACTCAACAAATGTTTTTCTTTTCAATACACACAACTAACCTATTATTCAATTAATGATTTTTTGATCAATTATGCAAATAAGTCTTCAAAATGCTCTTATTGTTGAAAATGTTTTCTATTATAATGGTGGCACTGGCAACTAATAGAATTTATATGAACAACAAATAAATTAATAAATATATTTTATATTTGGATTATATATTATCTAATATACTGTTAGTAGATTTTTTATAATTGATAAGCAAATTTAAGATTATAACACATATTTTTAAGAAGTATTAAAAAAATAAAAAATAAATAAAATGAAACAAGTGTCATCATTTTAATTCGTTTGTAAAATTTACAACAATTTATTAAATCTTTTCTACTCTCAACCATAAAATTGTAAACCTTTTAAGCCTCATTGGACCCTTAAAAGCCATGATACAAATAAAAACAGAGCACCAATTTCTGTATGAATCACCTTAAGGCTTGTTTGGTAGGGTAGAAAGAAAAATGAAAAGATGAAAAATCAAAGGGAGAGAAAAATGGAGAGATAGAAAACATCTATTTTTTTTCGTTATGCTTGGTAGAAAGGATGGAAAAATATATGAAAAACAAATTTCTTTCCTTCTATTACTTGGTAGAATGGAAAAATGAGGGGAAAGAAAATTGAGATTGAAATGATTTTACCATCTTACCTCTTATACAACTATTTATCAAAAAAAATTTTCAATTTTTATGGGAATTTTCATTTTCAGTGATATATTTAAATTACACATCGAGTTCATATTTGATTTTAAGAAAATTGTGGTTATCACATATATTAAGAAATAAAATACTCAACAAATATTTTTCTTTTCAATACACACAACTAACCTATTATTCAATTAATGATCTTTTGATGAATTATGCAAATAGGTCTTCAAAATGCTTTTATTGTTGAAAATGTTTTCTATTATAATAGTGGCACTGGCAACTAATAGAATTTATATGAACAACAAATAAATTAATAAATATATTTTATAATTGGATTATATATTATCTAATATACCGTTAGTAGATTTTTTATAATTGATAAGCAAAGTTAAGATTATAACACATATTTTTAAGAAGTATTAAAAAATAAAAAATAAATAAAATGAAACAAGTGTCATCATCTTAATTCGTTTGTAAAATTTAAAAATTTCACCAACAATTTATTAAATCTTTTCTACTCTCAACCATAAAATTGTAAACCTTTTAACCCTCATTGGACCCTTAAAAGCCATGATACAAATAAAAACAGAGCACCAATTTCTGTATGAATCACATTAGGGTTTGTTTGGTAGGGTGGAAAGAAAAATGAAAAGATGAAAAATCAAAGGGAGAGAAAAATGGAGAGATAGAAAACATCTATTTTTTTTTTGTTAAGTATGCTTGGTAGAAAGGATGGAAAAATATATGGAAAATAAATTTCTTTCCTTCTATTACTTGGTAGAATGGAAAAATGAGGGGAAAGAAAATTGAGATTGAAATGATTTTACCATCTTACCTCTTATACAACTATTTATCAAAATTTTTTTTCAATTTTTATGGGAATTTTCATTTTCAGTGATATATTTAAATTACACATTGAGTTCATATTTGATTTTAAGAAAAGTGTGGTTATCACATATTGTAGACACCATTTTTGTCCGGTTCTTTTTCAAACATTTTTAATTAATTAGTTTTTATATTTGTTTTTTAATTTTTATTTTTTAGATTTAGAAATAAATTTTGGATTTTGATTTTGATTTTTATAGAATAAAATAAAGAAAATAAAAAAAAGAGAAGGAAATCAGAATTAATTTTGATAGGAAAGTAAAATTAAATGAGACTATTAAAGATTGAAAATCAAAATTTTGTGAAATGGAAAGTCAAAATTAATATCGGATTCAAGTCCGATTCTTGAAATCTAAAAATATTTTTCTTAGAAAATTGATTTTTGAATTTTATATATAATACCAAAAATAAAAAATAAAAAAATAAAAAAAACAAAAAAATAAAAAAAACCCTAGGTCTATAAAAGGAGAGAGCACAATACACAAAGGGGAGGACACGGACAGGAGAAAAGGCAAAAGAGAAAGAGAGAGCCACAAAACAGCAAGCTCTTAGCAACAGCCACAGCATCAGTTCCTCACGAGAACAAGCAAAGTTAGTGAAGAAGACGACCACGTGAATTGCTGGTGGAAGAAAGGCCGAGACCCTTGCCGTGCCCCAATCGCACCATCGCCCGTTGCCTGTGCCGGATTTCACTGCGTCTGTACTATCCCAAATCGAGCCAAGTGCTGTATCATCACCTCGCCACTAGCCAAGTAGCGTCGCTCCCGACTGGCTAGCATTTGTTGCAATACTGAAGAAGAAAGAAAAAAAATGTGACGCAGAGGCTAAGGGGAGAAGGGAATAGTATTCGTTTGTTAGTACCGAACCTCCTCTTGCTGCCACACCCGTCACGTAGGCCACTGCGTTGTAACAAGTGAGAAATTCAAATGGAGAGGGCTACGTGAAGAAAGGAAAGAAACGTGAAGCAGAGGATAAAGAGAGAAAGGAATAGTGTCCGTTTGTCTTAATTCCTTTGTCATCATCACTGGTTGCTATTCGAATATTTGCTGCCTTGCCATCACCAAACTGCTTGTTGCATGGTTGAGAAAGCTGTTGCGAAAGGAACAAGCTATACTCAAATTTGCAAGGCAAAAAATCGCCTACAGGTAAATGTTTCCTATTCATTTCATTTGTGTTTATTCACTTATGTCTTGACTGTATGTTTTGACATGTATAAAGTAGCATTAATTTAGAATAGTTTAATAGGATGATCAAATAGGATTTCACCAAATATTCTTTATATGCAATTTATATATTCATTATAGAAAAAAAAAGAAAACACAGATGAATTTAAGAATTAAGTTAGGATTATTAAATTTTAAGACTTAAAATTTATAAAATAGAAAATATAAATGAATAAAAAAATTTAATTAAAAGGAAATAAACGTAGATTGTACCGATGATGAAATATCAAGAGAATTACGCTTAAGTGATTTTTTGAATATTTCTAGGTGAGAAAATTCTATCCAAGGCCTCACCAGCTTAATGGAGGGTCTAAATAGAGTTTTCAATAACAAATAATTTATATTCATTTTAAAAATAAATTTATTTTAAAATTACAATAAAAACAATTAGTTACAAAATGAAAAAAGATATTAGTGGTTAGTAATAATATAATAAAAATAACATTAGTAGATAACAAAATGAGGAAGGAAAATAAATGAAGAAACTAGAATTAGATATTAAAATGATAATGAATGTGAATATGAATTACATCGATGATAAAATATCAAGAGAATTACGCTTAAGTAATTTTCTTGAAAGTTCTCTCAAGGCCTCACCAGCTTAATGGATGGTCTAAAGAGGGTTTTCGATAACTAATGGCTTATATTAGTCTAAAAATAAAATAAGACATATTATAAAATTAAAATAGTTAGTAACAAAGATAAACTAATAAATATAAAGAAATAAAATAGGATGATAATAATTAAAAACAATTGTTGAGATTGAATATTGATTATTCTGATGATAAGATTCCAAAAGAGATTACGCTTAAGTAATACTTTGGAAATCTTTAGATCAAACAATTTCTTTCAAGATCTGACCAGCTTAATGGAAGATCTAAAAAGAAATTTTGAGAAAAATAGTTCATATTCATTCTCTGATCAAATAAATTAATAAAATTAAACATTAATATAATAATAGAAAACAATAGAAGTAATAAAAATGATAAGATAACAAGAATGAATTAGATAGGAATCAAAATTAGAAGTTTTCATAAAACATTAAAATGAATCCGACGACGGAGCCTCTTCAAGCAAGTCATATAGTACTACTTGAATATTCTTGAGGTGAGGAGAATTTTTTAAGCTATCCCACTAGCTTAATAGAGGATGCTTAGAAATATTTTCAATATTAAATTATTGAACTTAAGATTAGCTAAGGCAAATTTGAGATAACCTAAAGCTAGTTGGTACCATTTTAGGATGGGCGTTGTGAGGGTGCTAATCCTTCCTCACACGTAACCGTACTCCCAAACCCTAAATTTGAGATGTAGACCAGTCTTATCCATAGTTTGAATAGGTGACCAATCACACCTAGTAGAATGGTTGGTGGCGACTCCATAGATTTTGTGTCTAGCTATTAGGTTTTCTTTCTAAAACTTAATACGTTATGACAGTTTGGCGACTCCACTGGGGACTTAGAGAGTCAGGCCAATGGTTGGTTTTAGGTTATTTTAGGTTTGCCTTAGGTATGTTAATTTTGATAAAATTATAAGACATTAATAACTACATGTTTCTTCGACACACACTTCACGTGCATGTGCATGCATTAGCCCTCTACCCGGGCTCTATCCTTTTAGGAGGAAGTAAAGTAACTACGCTCTCGTGAGGTAATACCTCCGCAATGGCTAGCGAAATACTCCCACTCAAATTGAACCTTTCCATTTGTAACCTGTAATGGGTGAGGATTGGGTGCCTTACTAGTCTTGTGTGGACGACAGTGAGGAACAATTTGAGAACCTTTAGCCTTTCTATCTAAAGCCATGCATATAGTGAAATTAAGAAGACCAACTGTAAGATAGAACTGTATCAACCCCTACTCTAGAAAATACCTATTACTTAGGACACATGTTTGATCAAGTTTGTTTGATTTTGATTTATAAATGAGACACTAAGAGGGTACCATGAGTTCTTCACCAGAAATATTTCAATGCATCACTCATCCATTATTGTTACATGGCAACTTTTTACCATACCATTCCATTCATACACATGTAGCATCATCTTCAATCATTGTTTTTGAACAAAGTATTTTCAAACTTTTTCAAGCATCACCACATGAAAAATGATGAACTCTAATTGTGGTAATAAAGGTTCAAAGATAGCTCGACCAAAAGTCCATTCGTATCACACTCATTATCAAGCTACAATTATGGAAGAAGAACAAAGCATTTGCATGGAGAAGATGGAAAAAGCTCAAGAGGATATAAGGGGGCAATTGGCCCAAATTTTTGAGTTGTTTAAAAACTTGAGTAAGGGAAAGGGAATAATAGAATAAGTTGTAGTTCAAAAAGAGATTTGTCTTATGGGGGCATGAATGGTTCTAGTCATGCGATTTTGAGGATTTCTAAATTCTAGTTTTTGTTTTCTTTTATTTCTTTAAGTAATGCAAGACAATTTTCTAAAGTACTTAAGCCCATAAGCACGAAATAAATTTTATGTACGGGCTAACTTTTATTTATTTCCTTTTCAATAAAGTGACTAGTGTGATGCATTGTCAATTTCTCATTCTATTCATTTGCCATTTCTCACATGCTCACCATATCTTTCATTCACAAGTATCCAAATAATGAACATGATGATAATGATGTCAATAAATCTGGGGTTCAATTTTGAAAAAACTATTACTGTTGATGAATTAATAGTATGCCAATGTTGCGAAAGCAAGAAAATAAAGGAAAGGTTGCTCACCATCCGCACTTGGTAGATGGTACGAGAAAGGTGAATCTCTTACAAAAGCTTCTAACAAGTTTGTCATTGTTCAATAAATGATCTTTAAGGAGAGCACTTACATTTGAAGTGATAAATGGCCTTCTTTCACTATCCTTCAAGCATGAGTAAAATTATCCTTTGATTACCCCTTTTGAGCCTATTATATTTTTGTAATATAACCCACCAAGGATCACCCTCCACATTGGGGGAAGGAAGATGAAATAAAGAAATTTTGGGGGCAAAAATGAAAGTGTTCATGATGAATCAAGGGGCAAAAAAAAAGCCCATTTTTGTGGAAAAAAAGAAAAAAAAAAGAAAAGGGTTTGAATTCAAAAAGAAACTCCCCCCAAAAAAGCAAGAAAGGGCAAAATGCCTAAATGTTTTACTTGATAAAGAAAGTGATCCCTTGGTTTATAAACCTTGAAACACATTTTGGGCCTACTATATCCTTTTCTTTCATAAACCCTCACCCGAGCCTACATTACATGCCTTTAAAAGCCCATTTTGATCAAATGTAAATGCTTGAATTGAAGAATCATGCGTTGAATGAAAACATACTTGTACAAAAAAAAAAAAAAAAAAATAAAAAAAAAAAAAAAAAAATAAGAATGATCCTTTGAAGGAAGTAGATCAAGTTGAATGAAGAAAACATGAGTTTTAGAAGATATCTTGGATCGAAATCAAGAACGCCTATTAGGGGCATGAATTTGGATTGAGCACTGAAGGTTGAAGTTTGTCAAAGCCAATGAAGTTGAAGATGAAGAAGAAAAAAAAAAGAAAAAAATATATGAAAAAAAGAGAAAAAAGAAAAAAAGAAAAAAAAAGGAAAAGGAGGATTCAAATTGAAAACTAGAAAAGGGCAGTTTGAATCAGTTGAGGGGGGCACCTAAGTTGAAAACCGAAAAAAGGCGACTTAGGAAAATATCGACATCAAAAAGTTTTGATACGAGGGCAAGATTGGCAGACACTACATGAAAGAACATATCAACCTAAGAGTGGGCTTTTGGAAAAGAACTTTAGATTGACTTGATTGAAATTGTCAGAATGTTCATTAAATGGATACTAAAAACCTTATTCCAAACAGATTGTCCCATTGGTTTTTCTGGATTTCATGTTCCTTTTCTAAGAATGAATATCTATACCTCTCATGATCATTTATTCCACCCCTATAATAAATTGAGAAGATGTATGAGTGCATTACATTGGTGGTCAAGTTGAAAGGAAAATAAATGAATTTTGGTAACCTTTTTTGGGTAAATTTTTGAAAAAAAATTTCTTTTAAGAAATCTTGCATTACTAAAAAAGAGAAAGAAACAAAAGTGAATGATGAATATATAAATCTGAAAACATGATGCCTAGTCTTTGGGCATAATTGGACTAGGACTCAATAGAAGATGGGATGAGAAAGGAAGATAAAAGATTTAAACAAGGAGAATTCAATAGACAGAATGGACTTGAGAGAGACAAGATGAACTTGAGAATCTTGTTACCACAATTGAGAATGCATTTGCATATATTCATGGAATAATGCAGGGGTAATGACATTGACATGTGCAGAATATTCATGGCATTCATTATATTCATGACATGCATGACATTTCATTAGTGCATTTTGACATTGAACTGTATGTTAAGACATTAGAATAAGAAGTTCTGAATGATTAAAATTTTGAGGAAAAGAGAAAATATAAGATATGGTAATTTGAAAAAATGATGAGGTATGAGAAGATGATGAGAAAATACTTTTTGAAAAAACCTTAGATGAGAGTAAAGTCCAGTTTAGCTGGCACCTTAAAGGAGAATAAAGCCTAATATTGTTGGCATCAAAATGAAAGTTAAGCCCAGTCAAACCCATGTTAACTGGCATTCTGAATGAAACTTTTATTTTTCAAAAGTCTCAATGCCTCTGGTGAGAGGAGCACAAGATTATTTTTCAAAGTTCCAATGCCTCTGGTGAGAGGAGCACATGGTTATTTTTCAAAAGTCTCAATGCCTCTGGTGAGAGGAGCACAAGGTTATTTTTCAAAAGTCTCAATGCCTCTCGTGAGAGGAGCACAAGATTATTTTTCAAAGTTCCAATGCCTCTGGTGAGAGGAGCACAAGATTATTTTTCAAAGTTCCAATGCCTCTGGTGAGAGGAGCACAAGGTTATTTTTCAAAAGTCCCAATGCCTCTGGTGAAAGGAGCACAATGTTATTTTTCAAAGTTCCAATGCCTCTGGTGAGAGGAGCACAATGTTATTTTTCAAAGTTCCAATGCCTCTCGTGAGAGGAGCACAAGTTTATTTTTCAAAGTTCCAATGCCTCTGGTGAGAGGAGCACAAAGTTATTTTTCAAAGTTCCAATGCCTCTGGTGAGGGGAGCACAAGGTTAGTTTTCAAAAGTTTCAATGCCTCTGGTGAGAGGAGCACAAAGTTATTTTTCAAAGTTCCAATGCCTCTGGTGAGAGGAGCACAAGGTTATTTTTCAAAAGTCTCAATGCCTCTGGTAAGAGGAGCACAAGATTATTTTTCAAAGTTTCAATGCCTCTGGTGAGAGGAGTATAAGGTCATTTTTCAAAGTCTTATAGCCTCTGGTGAAAGGAACTAAATGTTTTTTGAAAATTGTAAATATTTTGAAAAAAAAAATCCGGACAAAATAGTTGTCTAATTGTCTTTGCACAATTCCTGATTTTCAGAAAATGTGCAAAGAGGGGCAACTGTAGACACCATTTTTTTCCGGTTCTTTTTCAAACATTTTTAATTAATTATTTTTATATTTGATTTTTAATTTTTAATTTTTACTTTTTAGATTTAGAAATAAATTTTGGATTTTGATTTTGATTTTTATAGAATAAAATAAAGAAAATAAAAAAAGAGAAGGAAATCAGAATTAATTTTGATAGGAAAGTAAAATTAAATAAGACTATTAAAGATTGAAAATCAAAATTTTGTGAAAAGGAAAGTCAAAATTAATATCGGATTCAAGTCCGATTCTTGAAATCTAAAAATATTTTTCCTAGAAAATTGATTCTTGAATTTTATATATATTACCAAAAATAAAAAATAAAAAAATAAAAAAAACCTTAGGTCTATAAAAGGAGAGAGCACAATACACAAAGGGGAGGACACAGACAGGAGAAAAGGCAAAAGAGAAAGAGAGAGCCACAAAACAGCAAGCTCTTGGCAACAGCCACAGCATCAGTTCCTCACGAGAACAAGCAAAGTTAGTGAAGAAGACGACCACGTGAATTGCTGGTGGAAGAAAGGCCGAGACCCTTGCCGTGCCCCAATCGCACCATCGCCCGTTGCCTATGCCGGATTTCACTGCGTCTGCACTATCCCAAATCGAGCCAAGTGCTGTATCATCACCTCGCCACTAGCCAAGTAGCGTCGCTCCCGACTGGCCAGCATTTGTTGCAATACTGAAGAAGAAAGAAAAAAAACGTGACGCAGAGGCTAAGGGGAGAAGGGAATAGTATTCGTTTGTTAGTACCGAACCGCCTCTTGCTGCCACACCCGTCACGTAGGCCACTGCGTTGTAACAAGTAAGAAATTCAAATGGAGAGGGCTACGCGAAGAAAGGAAAGAAACGTGAAGCAGAGGATAAAGAGAGAAAGGAATAGTGTCCGTTTGTCTTAATTCCTTCGTCATCATCACTGGTTGCTATTCGAATATTTGCTGCCTTGCCATCACCAAACTGCTTGTTGCATGGTTGAGAAAGCTGTTGCAAAAGGAACAAGCTATACTCAAATTTGCAAGGCAAAAAATTGCCTACAGGTAAATGTTTCCTATTCATTTCATTTGTGTTTATTCACTTATGTCTTGACTGTATGTTTTGACATGTATAAAGTAGCATTAATTTAGAATAGTTTAATAGGATGATCAAATAGGATTTCACCAAATATTCTTTATATGCAATTTATATTTTCATTATAGAAAAAAAAAAGAAAACACAGATGAATTTAAGAATTAAGTTAGGATTATTAAATTTTAAGACTTAAAATTTATAAAATAGAAAATATAAATGAATAAAAAAAATTTTAATTAAAAGGAAATAAACGTAGATTGTACCGATGATGAAATATCAAGAGAATTACGCTTAAGTGATTTTTTGAATATTTCTAGGTGAGAAAATTCTATCCAAGGCCTCACCAGCTTAATGGAGGGTCTAAATAGAGTTTTCAATAACAAATAATTTATATTCATTTTAAAAATAAATTTATTTTAAAATTACAATAAAAACAATTAGTTACAAAATGAAAAAAGATATTAGTGGTTAGTAATAATATAATAAAAATAACATTAGTAGATAACAAAATGAGGAAGGAAAATAAATGAAGAAACTAGAATTAGATATTAAAATGATAATGAATGTGAATATGAATTACATCGATGATAAAATATCAAGAGAATTACGCTTAAGTAATTTTCTTGAAAGTTCTCTCAAGGCCTCACCAGCTTAATGGATGGTCTAAAGAGGGTTTTCGATAACTAATGGCTTATATTAGTCTAAAAATAAAATAAGACATATTATAAAATTAAAATAGTTAGTAACAAAGATAAACTAATAAATATAAAGAAATAAAATAGGATGATAATAATTAAAAACAATTATTGAGATTGAATATTGATTATTCCGATGATAAGATTCCAAAAGAGATTACGCTTAAGTAATACTTTGGAAATCTTTAGATCAAACAATTTCTTTCAAGATCTGACCAGCTTAATGGAAGATCTAAAAAGAAATTTTGAGAAAAATAGTTCATATTCATTCTCTGATCAAATAAATTAATAAAATTAAACATTAATATAATAATAGAAAACAATAGAAGTAATAAAAATGATAAGATAACAAGAATGAATTAGATAGGAATCAAAATTAGAGGTTTTCATAAAACATTACAATGAATCCGACGACGGAGCCTCTTCAAGCAAATCATATAGTACTACTTGAATATTCTTGAGGTGAGGAGAATTTTTTAAGCTATCCCACCAGCTTAATGGAGGATGCTTAGAAATATTTTCCAATATTAAATTATTGAACTTAAGATTAACTAAGGCAAATTTGAGATAACCTAAAGCTAGTTGGTACCATTTTAGGATGGGCGTTGTGAGGGTGCTAATCCTTCCTCACACGTAACCGTACTCTCGAACCCTAAATTTGAGATGTAGACCAGTCTTATCCATAGTTTGAATAGGTGACCAATCACACCTAGTAGAATGGTTGGTGGCGACTCCATAGATTTTGTGTCTAGCTATTAGGTTTTCTTTCTAAAATTTAATACGTTATGACACACATATTAAGAAATAAAACACTCAACCAATGTTTTCTTTTCAATATACACAATTAACCTATTATTCAATTAATGATTTTTTGATCAATTATGCAAATAAGTCCCCAAAATGCTTTTATTGTTGAAAATGTTTTCTATTATAATGGTGGCACTGGCAACTAATAGAATTTATATGAACAACAAATAAATTAATAAATATATTTTATATTTGGATTATATATTATCTAATATACTGTTAGTAGATTTTTTATAATTGATAAGCAAAGTTATGATTGTAACACATATTTTTAAGGAGTATTTAAAAAATAAAAAATGAATAAAATGAAACAAGTGTCATCATCTTAATTCGTTTGTAAAATTTAAAAATGTCACCAACAATTTATTAAATCTTTTCTACTGTCAACCATAAAATTGTAAACCTTTTAAGCCTCATTGTACCCTTAAAAGCCATGATACAAATAAAAACAGAGCACCAATTTCTGTATGAATCACATTAAGGCTTGTTTGGTAGGGTAGAAAGAAAAATGAAAAGATGAAAAATCAAAGGGAGAGAAAAATGGAGAGATAGAAAACATCTATTTTTTTTCGTTAAGTATGCTTGGTAGAAAGGATGGAAAAATATATGAAAAATAAATTTCTTTCCTTCTATTACTTGGTAGAATGGAAAAATGAGGGGAAAGAAAATTGAGATTGAAATGATTTTACCATCTTACCTCTTATACAACTATTTATCAAATTTTTTTTCAATTTTTATGGGAATTTTCATTTTCAGTAATATATTTAAATTACACATTGAGTTCATATTTGATTTTAAGAAAATTGTGGTTATCACATATATTAAGAAATAAAATACTCAACAAATGTTTTTCTTTTCAATACACACAACTAACCTATTATTCAATTAATGATCTTTTGATGAATTATGCAAATAAGTCTTCAAAATGCTTTTATTGTTGGAAATGTTTTCTATTATAATAATGGCACTGGCAACTAATAGAATTTATATGAACAACAAATAAATTAATAAATATATTTTATATTTGGATTATATATTATCTAATATACCGTTAGTAGATTTTTTATAATTGATAAGCAAAGTTAAGATTATAACACATATTTTTAAGAAGTATTAAAAATAAATAAATAAAATGAAACAAGTGTCATCATCTTAATTCGTTTGTAAAATTTAAAAATTTCACCAACAATTTATTAAATCTTTTCTACTCTCAACCATAAAATTGTAAACCTTTTAAGCCTTATTGGACCCTTAAAAGCCATGATACAAATAAAAACAGAGCACCAATTTCTGTATGAATCACATTAGGGCTTGTTTGGTAGGGTGGAAAGAAAAATGAAAAGAGGAAAAATCAAAGCGAGAGAAAAATGAAGAGATAGAAAACATCTATTTTTTTTTTGTTAAGTATGCTTCGTAGAAAGGATGGAAAAATATATGGAAAATAAATTTCTTTCCTTCTATTACTTGGTAGAATGGAAAAATGAGGGGAAAGAAAACTGAGATTGAAATGATTTTACCATCTTACCTCTTATACAACTATTTACCAAAATTTTTTTTCAATTTTTATAGGAATTTTCATTTTCAGTGATATATTTAAATTACACATTGAGTTCATATTTGATTTTAAGAAAAGTGTGGTTATCACATATATTAAGAAATAAAACACTCAACAAATGTTTTTCTTTTCAATACACACAACTAACCTATTATTCAATTAATGATCTTTTGATGAATTATGCAAATAAGTCTTCAAAATGCTTTTATTGTTGGAAATGTTTTCTATTATAATAATGGCACTGGCGACTAATAGAATTTATATGAACAACAAATAAATTAATAAATATATTTTATATTTGGATTATATATTATCTAATATACCGTTAGTAGATTTTTTATAATTGATAAGCAAAGTTAAGATTATAACACATATTTTTAAGAAGTATTAAAAATAAATAAATAAAATGAAACAAGTGTCATCATCTTAATTCGTTTGTAAAATTTAAAAATTTCACCAACAATTTATTAAATCTTTTCTACTCTCAACCATAAAATTGTAAACCTTTTAAGCCTTATTGGACCCTTAAAAGCCATGATACAAATAAAAACAGAGCACCAATTTCTGTATGAATCACATTAGGGCTTGTTTGGTAGGGTGGAAAGAAAAATGAAAAGAGGAAAAATCAAAGCGAGAGAAAAATGAAGAGATAGAAAACATCTATTTTTTTTTGTTAAGTATGCTTCGTAGAAAGGATGGAAAAATATATGGAAAATAAATTTCTTTCCTTCTATTACTTGGTAGAATGGAAAAATGAGGGGAAAGAAAACTGAGATTGAAATGATTTTACCATCTTACCTCTTATACAACTATTTACCAAAATTTTTTTTCAATTTTTATAGGAATTTTCATTTTCAGTGATATATTTAAATTACACATTGAGTTCATATTTGATTTTAAGAAAAGTGTGGTTATCACATATATTAAGAAATAAAACACTCAACAAATGTTTTTCTTTTCAATACACACAACTAACCTATTATTCAATTAATGATTTTTTGATCAATTATGCAAATAAGTCTCCAAAATGCTTTTATTGTTAAAAATGTTTTCTATTATAATGGTGGCACTGGCAACTAATAGAATTTATATGAACAACAAATAAATTAATAAATATATTTTATATTTGGATTATATATTATCTAATATACTGTTGGTAGATTTTTTATAATTGATAAGCAAAGTTATGATTGTAACACATATTTTAAAGAAGTATTAAAAAAATAAAAAATAAATAAAATGAAACAAGTGTCATCATTTTAATTCGTTTGTAAAATTTAAAAATTTCACCAACAATTTATTAAATCTTTTCTACTCTCAACCATAAAATTGTAAACCTTTTAAGCCTCATTGGACCCTTAAAAGCCATGATACAATAAAAACAGAGCACCAATTTCTGTATGAATCACATTAAGGCTTGTTTGGTAGGGTGGAAAAAAAAAATGAAAAGATGAAAAATCAAAGGGAGAGAAAAATGGAGAGATAGAAAACATCTATTTTTTTCGTTAAGTATGCTTGGTAGAAAGGATGGAAAAATATATGGAAAATAAATTTCTTTCCTTCTATTACTTGGTAGAATGGAAAAATGAGGGGAAAGAAAATTGAGATTGAAATGATTTTACCATCTTACCTCTTATACAACTATTTATCAAATTTTTTTTTCAATTTTTATGGGAATTTTCATTTTCAGTGATATATTTAAATTACACATTGAGTTCAAATTTGATTTTGTGAAGACCGAGAATTTTCTAAATAAATATAAGGTATCCGAAAAATTTAATTTGGACAAACTGAAATCCAAATTAAATAAGAAATGAAATGGAAAATTAAATTGGAAATAAGAAATGGAGGAGGAAATTTAATTTGGATAAACGGAAATCCAAATTAAATAAGAAAAAGGAGAAAATAATTGGATATTAAGAAAATCCAAAATTTAAGGAATAATGATGCAAGTATTTATATATTTATATAATTTTATTATATAAATATATTTTAAAACATATTTTATATGTTTTTATAAGTACACACATATATATATGGAGTATAGTATATATTATACAATGATATATATACTATTTTATATTAAATAAAATACATATGTATATTTTTATATACAATTATGTATATAAATATATATATCTATAATTATATATATAATTAAAAGAAATAATTATATATATATATATAAAAAAACGGGATGGGAATCGGGAAAAAACCCGATTCCCATATTCCCTTATGTTTAACTCAACAGAAGGGCAACCAATGGAGAAGCCGGACGACACCAGCCGACCGAGGCGGAAGGGGAGGAGAGAGTGGCATCGCCGGCGAGTGGAGAAGAGAACAACGGCGGAAAACGACGTGAAGCGAAGCGAGAAAAATCGAAAGGAAAAAAGAAGGGGAGATCGGGGGTGCCGGTCGATCCAGGCACAGCCACCGCCACCAACACCACCGCCGAAGGGAGACAAAGCTGAGAAGAGCCACCGACGGTGAAGAAAATGGCGGAGGAAGGAAGAAACAAAGGAGAAAGGAGTCGAAACCCACGTCGCCAGATCTGACGCCGTTGCCGATGATGGGGCGAAACCGAGGCCAGATCCGGCGTTCCTGCAACCGTAGCTAACTGTGGGACACGTGAACCGCCGGAGATGGTGGCTGCTGGTAGCGGAACCGACGAGGTGAAGAGAACCGACCGAACCGGTCTGAACCGGTCCGAACTGGTTCGGACCAGGGAAAAAAAAAGAAAGAAAAAGAAAAAAAAGGGAGAAAAGAAAAAGAAGAAAGGAAAAGAAAAGAAAAGAAAAGAAGAAGAAAGAGGAGAAGAAAAGAAAAAAAAAGATGAAAAGAAGAAAGAGGAGAAGAAAAGAAGAGAGAAAGAGAAGAAAAGGAAGGAAAGAAAAGAAAAAGAATTGGTAAGGAACTGAAAGATTTCATTATTTGTTCCCTTTGAATTTATGGAATCGCCAAATGATTTTCTAAACGATATATGTAAATTGTTTGACTTGTGGCAGCAAAACGGAAATGAGACGAATGATGGAGTTCGGCAAGGCTCGAAAATCGGAAAGTGCGCTAAGCTTTCACGAATAGGTAAGATACTTTTATAAAACATTAGTAGCATCATATTGTATGTGAGATTTATGATTTTTATATGATGCATTGATGAAATGATTTTAATGGAATTTTGATTTTTTTTAATATATGATACATTAATTGAATCGATATTAAAAATGCTAAGAGGACCCACAACTGATGGTGGGGGTCTTAGTAGAGACGTAGGAATTGTGAGAATCAACGGCTGTGGTATAAATTGTGTTTCCCTTGCAGGAGGTTAGGGAAAATTAAGCCGTTATGCTGCCGAAATTCTTAGGAAAACGTTGAGGAAAAAATTTAAGTTTCTCACATAAATGGAATATTGGAAATAATTATTGAAAAATAAACATTGAAAGGACTTTATGATATTACCGGAAAAGTCTAATATTGAAATCGATGAGAAGATAGATCGTTGAAACACGATAATGTGATGAATTATATGGTTTAAACCTTCTAGAATCGATAAATCAAGTAATTTTAATATTACAAATGGTATCAAGTTGAGATTGAGGTGGAATCATTTATTAGACGGATCACGGATAAAAGTGACGATGATTATAGGATACAACTTAAAAGAGAAAAATTGAAGTGGTGATTTAGATGTTCGAATGATAGAATTGTGGAATTATCAATCGAGTGATGATTGTAGAATTGATAGATTCAAATAAATGGACTGTCTTAGTGGTATGAACTGAGATTTTTGCAATAATATGGATAGTCGCAAGGCGACTTAAATGAGTGATATACTGTTGATGGAGGAAATTGGCAAATTTTTTAAGTGGGGAATTGCCAATCAAAAATTGAATTGATGATGTTTTATAGATAATTCTAGCATGATATTACATTCTACAGGTCATATGAAAAGTGAATTGAGGATTATGATATGATTTTATGATAGTAAATGAAATTGAACCACAAGTCGAAAATTCTGAATGTGTACCAATAGGTCAAACCATAAATGAATTTGATAAGCGATTATTGATCTTGTGGTTTTATGATCCTCGATGTCGACTCTGGAATAGATATCGAATGAGGATATTAGTATTTCATAATTTCAGTATCATGATGGCTATATGGAAACATGGTATTTAAATGCTCATAGATACTAAAAGGATTCACACTGATGATGTGGTTCTAGTATCGATAATGAAATGTACAAATGATTATTATAGTCGATAATTATCGAAAAAGGATATTGAATACCGAATGGTTTGAATACCAAGTGATATGATTATTAAATAATTAGAGTACTGAGCAGTCTGAATACTGAATGAAATGAATTTTAAATGATTTGAATAGTGATTTATTGATTTGATAGAAAGAAAGTCTTGAAATCGAATAAGTGAAATGGATCGCTTCACTGTATTTGATGAGAATATTACTGAAGTTGCATATTGAAATGTTTTATAGCATCGCATTTAAGCATGCCTTCTTACAACTTGAAACATTATAATAATGTTTATATGAATACTGAAAAGTATTGATTTGTTTTTAAATGAAAGTATATGGTAGATATATATATATATATTTTGATAATGAAGTATCATACAGAATTTTACCATATGCTTTACATGATGTTGAAAAGAAAGCTATAGATTTAAATGTTTTATGAGACTGTAGGCACCCTAAAAAGAATTAAATTCAATAAAGCATAGTGGAAACCGCCTAATTGGAGCTTTGCTCATTAGGCAGAGATACTTGTTCGACAATAGTCGTGGACAGGTCTCAATCACGCCTGATCAGTGGGGCTGAGAGAGATGAGGTCTATGGCCATAGATAGCACCCTAGTTGGTTTCCAGGGGACGATGACATGATTTTCACTGCTAGCTACAGTGATTTAAGTCTTTATTGATAGAGATGATAGGGATCTAGCCTAGTCTCTAACCGAAATGATATTAAGTCTAGAGTATGATTTTATTGATATTGTAACGACCCTTTACCAGATTTTTCACCTTATTTTACACAATTTATCCGGTTGGGCTGTCTGTGATACTTTACTTTACACTTGATGTTAAACAATTTAATAAAATATTGTTAACGTTATACACATCCCCTATCTTAATTACAAATATGTAGTACTGTAGACATGTCTAAATACAGAAAATAAATGATCGTACCTGATATATCTTAGTCGGTCTGTCACATTGTCCAATATGTGCAGCTGTAATCCATAAATATTGGATCTCACCATCATCAAAACCTGAAATATTAAAATTGGGGAGTGAGCAAACCACGGCTCAGTAAGAGAGTTATATGTCACACTTGATATTCAGCTATGTATATGCTGAAAATAATTTTTTTTTCATTTTCTTTAAAATCTTCCTAGCTGGCTCTAGGCACACATGTAGGAAGGATACTACAGTCGGCTAGGGATCCAGATAGAGTAAGGTAGGTATTTTAGAATACCATACTTGTTCCGGAACCTAGAAGCAACTATAGAGAATACTAAATCGATTGTTTTCAAAATGATATAATTTTCGTTTTTCCACAAAGTAAACCACTTATCTCTTTTCACTTCAATATAATTTAAAACACGTGGCAGTTCAGTAATAAAATAGTAGTTTACTTCTCTTCTCTTCAGTACAGTTAAAACAGTACAGTACAGTGATTTGTAAATATCCAATCATTGGATAATTACTTCTTTGATTATTTTTATCTTAGAAATAATTCTTATGTTATTCTTTTAGAATAACCATTTATTTCTCTTTTCAAATCAGTAACCGTATCGTACATCAGTAAAACAGTATATTCAGTAAAACAGTAATTCGATACGGTTCAATCAGTAGACAGTAAACAGTAGCTACCAATTCAGTAAATAGTATAAGGTAGCTTTTAGTTCAGTAAAACAGTAATCAATGGCTACCATTTCAGTAAACAGTACAGTTCAGTAACACAGTGTTTTGGTACGATCTTTCATCAGTAAACAGTAAACAGTGGTTTGGTACAGTAAACAGTACAGTAAATAGGATTCCGTAAATCCTTTCAATAAACAGTAAACAGTAAGTGAGACTAGGCATCATCCTACAATCAAATCATGCTATCTCGTCCACCAGGGACACAGTAAACAGCAATGAGATCTATGGCCATGATCTATAATATGTGCTCGGTGTATGCTTGCTAGGCGACAATCCGGGACGCTGATGACTAGCTGGTCAATCAGCCACGTGATAGTAACAGTATATGTGATGCATGAAGCTCGAGGCCTAAGTCTCAAAACAATGTAAAAAAATCGTACCTTCGCCTTTATGGATTTCAAATACCGTAAATCAAATATCCATAAGGCGCACATGTAAGTATAATTACCTTTATGAAATTTATAAAATAAATCATATTTTTCAAATTATTTCATAAAGGTATATATCCTGTTTTCCATACGATGAAGAGAGTTTGAAAAATCATCACTGAAAGTATAGAAGGGCAAAACTGTCTTTTTTCACAGTAAAACACATATGCACGCTTTTCCGTGCATTCAATCGAAAACATGGTTTTGTAATTATCAGAATTTCAAACAAATCATTTTTATAATTTATGAAAATAAATTATTTATTTTCTAATTTTAAATTCCCATCACCATGTTTTCTTCTAAAAACACGTGTAGAGACCTCTAGTCTCAAAATCATAGTTTTTCTTCATTTCTTAACCTTTATGGAATTTTCATAATTAATTATTTCCATAATTAAAATCATAAAGGTTTTATGTAAAATCAAGTGAATATTTAAGAATATTTATAAAAATATTCACTTCAGTCTCTTTTTCATTTTCATCTCGTTTCACATGAAATATCACCTACCGGGTGAATTTTCGGTGATTTCCTTTTCACCATTCTCGAAAACATGAATATTTTAAAATTAAATATTACTATATTCATGTTTTATGAAATTTACTTAATTTCTCGATTTTCGTACCCGAAAATCGAATCACGTGAAATCAAATCTTTTATTTTGTTTTTCGGTGATTTTTGGTAAATTTCAGTAATTTTTCGATAATTTTTCGGCAGAATAACTGCTGCCGATTTGGCTAGCCTCCTGCACGAAAAATACAGTTTATATTTCTCTACCGGTATTTCATCACAATTTAAAACCGATAAATCACAACAAATTTCAAAACCAATCATTATAAATTGCATTTATAAATTAAATGCATAATTTAAAACATGTGACCGAATATCCTTACAGGCGGCACATGTCTCCCTTACCTGTTTCGGGTCGACGACTGCCTCTCGAAGGTCACACCCGTGTTCACCTTGCCCGATTCCATCGGCTCGGTTATCAAGGGAATTTTTCTAGAAATTAAATTCTAAAATTTAGAATTTTTCCATAATTATTTAAATAAATAAATTATTTAAATAATTTAATACTTTCTGAGATTTCTTACCGATTCCCGTAATTCTCGGGTTTTCGAATTCTCGGGATTTCCTGTAATTTTTTAAATTCCCGAATCCCGAAAATTTCTCTTTTTCTCTTTTCTTTTCTTTTCTTTCTTCTCTTTCTTTTTCTCTTCTTTTCTTTCTTTTCTTTTCTTTTCTTTTTCTTTTTCCTTTTTCTTTTCTCTTTTTCCTCTTTTCCTTTTCCTGGCCAGACCGGTTCAGATCAGTCAGATCCCCTCATCGCCGGTTCCTCGCCGGCTGCCGGTTCTTCGGCGGTTTGGCGGCTCCACAGCTGGTCACGGCACGGCGGCGAATCGAGTCGATTTACCTTTGGATTCTTTCGCCTCTTCGCCGGCCATCCTCTGCCATTCACCGTGCCTCCGGTGGCCTCCCACCTCTTCCTCTTCCTCCGACGAAGCTTCGGTGGTAGTGGCGGTGGCCAATTCCGCCGGTACCGCCAGATCCTCTTCCTTTTTTCTTCCCGACCTCCGCCAGTTTTTTCCTTCGATTTTCCTTCCTGTTTCCGTCGTCTTCCGTCGTCGGTCACCTCGTTTTCCACCCCTTATCTCGCCGGCCGACGACGACCCTTCCTCCTCTCCTATCCTTTTCCGGTGAAGGCGCCGGCTGCTCATCGGGAGACAAAGATCGGGATCCATTTTCCCGTTTCTATTTCCTTCTTTTCTTTTTTTTATATATAATTATACTTATATAATTATATATATATTTATATTATTAGATACCACATATATGTATATAGATATATAGATATATATATATTATATTTAAATCATTTATATATATATCTATACAATTTAGTTCCAAATACTATATATATTTCATATAAATATATAATATACGTGTTTTATTTTATTTTATTTGGATTTTCTTAATATCCAATTATTTTTTTCCTTTTTCTTATTTAATTTGGATTTCCATTATCCAAATTAAATTTCCTCCTTCATTTCTTCCAATTTATCCAAATTTAAATTCCTCTTTTTCTTAATTTCGAAAATTTTAACGATATTACCATCTCGTAAATAAATTTTATTTATTTACTTTAATTTATTTATTTCCTCGTCTATTTTCTTTAATATTAATTTCCAAAAATAGAAAATTTGCGGTTATCACATTCTCCCCACCTTAAGAAATTCGGTCCTCCGAATTTAACTTAATTCATAAGGTGGTAGCATCTTGAATACTTATCATTCTTGTCCTCTCAATCATCTTTTAAGTATTACTGCCAATATACCTTTAATATCATAGTCATCTCTTATATCATTACATATCATCTTTCATCATATACTTATATTCCCTTAAATTTCTTATCAATTGGGAGTTATCCATTTCCACTCTTTTTCATATCACATGATTCATATTGTTCCTCATCTGTTTTCTCAATTAGTGCCAAGTTGATATAATTTGATAACTATCATTTACACATTTAAATCAATAGTATGTAATTGTCCAGTAGCTTTCACATCTCATGCATCCGCTCTCTCAACATATTATCAAGCGTTTCCAAACTACGCTCACATATTTACATCACGTATGGAGCGGTGCTGTCAATAGATTTGGAATCTCAGAGCCTTTTGCTATTTTCCATAACATATAGCTACTCAGATATTCCCATCACATATAATGCTCACTGGAACTTCACATACATTCTCATCATCTTTTAATCATATTTCGACTATGGCACTAAAGAATCTAAGAGTTTGATAATGGAGAAGTGATTTCATTAGACTATCAGTCTATAATCACTTCCATATTATTATCTCTTTTAGATTCTTCATTATTGTAACGACCCGTTATCACATTTTTCACCTTATTTTACGCAACTTATCTGGTTGGGCTGTCTGTGATACTTCACTTTCCACTTAATGTTAAACAATTTCATAAAATAATTAATATTATATACATCCCCTATCTTAATCTATAAGTAAGTAGTACTGTACACATGTCTAAATATAGAAAATAATTGATCATACCTCATAAATCTTAGTCGGTAGTCGTAATCCACAAATGTCGGATCTCACAATCATCAAAACCTGAAATGTTAATATGGGGAGTGAGCAAACCACGACTCAGTAAAAGAGTTATATGTCACACTTGATATTCAGCTATCTATATGCGGAAAATATTTTATTTTTTTTTCGATTCATTTTCTTTAAAACCTTCCTAACTGGCTCTAGGCTTACATGTAGGAAGGATACTACAGTCGGCTAGGGATCCAGATAGAATAAGGTAGGTATTTTAGAATACCATACTTGTTCCGGAACCTAGAAGCAACTGTAGAGAATATTAATTTCGTTGTTTTCAAAACGATGAAATTTTCGTTTTTCCACAGAGTAAACCACTTATTTCTTTTCACTTCAGTATACTTTAAAACACGTGGCAGTTCAGTAATAAAAACAGTGGTTTACTTCTCTTCTCTTCAGTACAGTAAAAACAGTATAGTACAATGATTTGTAAATATCCAATCATTGGATAATTACTTCTTCGATTATCTCTATCTTAGAAATAATTCTTATGTTATTCTTTTAGAATAAACATTTATTTCTCTTTTCAAATCAGTAACTATATCGTACTAAAGCCCCATAAGAAATGCATTTAAAATAGTCATAGTATTGATATATGCAGAAAACAAATGCCATAATAATGCATTTCATACTTTAAATCATTGTATGAATTCTTTAATACATATATCAAAAATTCATACTTGTTTCAAACATGCTTCATACTTGAGAAACTTAACATCATAATTAATAAAACTTATCATACAGTTCATGGAGACTAGGCAGAATCATATAGCCAGTATGCGGGTCATGATACTTACTTCATCCTCCGAAGAGGGAACAGAACATCATCCTCCGAAGAGGGAACAGAATACCTATGGCCATGGTGTGGGCCGTAGACCTGATCAGGGTCGTTGTGAGACCCAATTCTATTACACTGTACACTATACGTTGTAAATTATTGATAGTGGAATTAAATAAACATTTAATGTGAATTTCCACTCTCAATTTGGAATTATTGGAATTATAAATTATAGTATGGTGTATATGATTTGAAACAAATATTAAAGGATGAATTAAAGATATAGAATAAATAAAGAAAAAAATATGAGTCAAAAACCGAGTAATGAGTTGGACTACACGCCATTTTAATTTCTGCTCCACTACTGCTCGGTTGGATTCATTATTAAGAAAGGAAAAGAGTCAAAATTTGAACAGAAACTTAGCTCCACCGCCTCCTCCTCTTTGCTGCTACTTCATGCACGTGTAAAATCAATTAAAGAAAGGAAATGACGAAGAAGAGATGTTAGTTAGCTATGTGGAAATTAACTATTGGATGAATAATTATAAAAGAAGATAACAATGGGCTGAAAATACTGGTTTAAACCAGAAATTCTGGTTTGTTTACACGAGCAAAACCGAATTGCTCTGCTGCAGCTCATTTCTTCTTCCATTTTCTCACGTTCCCATCATCTCCACTACGCCACAACCTCATCTTCAAGCTTTATTCTACTAAGCTTTCTTCCTTAACCTTGCTTTTCATCATGAAAGCTAGAAGTATAGAGGGGAAGGCTGAACGTAAAGAACAGAATCAGTTGGGAAGCTTGTTTCGGTTCAACAATGGTGAAGGTAAGATGATTTTGTATGTGTTACTTGATATTTGTGATGGCCTTAGTGTGCTCATGGCTGAGATGAGGTGTTTAGGAATTAAATGGAAAAAAAAAGAAAAAAAAAGAAAGAAGAAACAGAGAGTTCAGTTGAAGAGGAAAAAATGAAAAGGGAATTTGTGATTTTAATGTATAATTATGTAGGAAAGTAATAAAAGAGTAATATTAGATGATGAAGTTAAATTGATTTTTGTGATAGTTGCTAAAACAACAAGGCTGACGTGAATCAGGGAAATTATTGGCAGAAATAGTGCTGATCGATGATGGTGATGTTTTAATGATTTGAAGTTGGTTGATGATAATTTCATGAGAGTAGGAAATGATCAAAGAGTTAGGATTAAATGAAGTATGACTAACTGCAAGCAAGAGTAACGAGAAGCTCACGGTATGGAGAGGAAAACGTGAAGAAGAAAAATATAAAGCTGTAATAGGCGTGAAACAGAAAAGAAAAAGAAAAAGAAAAGAAAAGAAAAGAGAAAAAGAAAGAAAGAAGAAAAAGAAGAAAGAGAAAGAGAGAAAGGGATTTCGGGAAATTAAAAAATTCCCAAGAATTCGAAAAAGGGAATTATAGGAATCTGTAAGAAATCTCAGAAAATGTTAAATTATTTAAATAATTTATTTTTTTAAATAATTATGAAAAAATTCTAAATTTTAGAATTTAATTTCCAGAAAATATCCTCGATGACCGAGCCGATGGAATCGGGCGAGGTGAACACGGGAGCGACCTTCGAGAGGCAATCGCCGACCCGAAACAGGTAAGGGAGACATATGCCGCCTGTAAGGATATTTGGCCACATGTTTTAAATTATGCATTTAATTTATAAATGCAATTTATAATGATTGGTTTTGAAAATTGTTGTGATTTATAGGTTTCAAATTGGGGTGAAATATCAGTTGAGAAATATAAACTGTATTTTCCGTGCAGGAGGCTAGCCAAATCGGCAGCCGTTATACTGTCGAAAAAATTATCGAAAATTACTGAAATTTACCGAAAATCACAGGAAACCATAATAAATGATTTGATTTCACGTGAAACGATTTTCAGGTACGAAAATCAAGGAATCAAGTAAAATTCATAAAACATGGACATAGTGATATTTAATTTTAAAATATTCATGTTTTCGAGTATGGTGAAAAGGAAATCACCGAAAATTCATCGGTAGGTGATATTTCACGTGAAACGAGATGAAAATGAAAAAGAAACAGAAGTGAATATTTTTATAAATATTATTAAATATTCATTTGATTTAATATAAAACCTTTATGGTTTTAATTGGGAGATAAATAATTATATAAATTCCATAAAGGTTAAGAAATGATGAAAAACTATGATTTCGAGACTAGAGGTCTCTACACGTGTTTTTAGAAAGAAACATGGTTATGTGATTTATGAATTTGAAAAAAAATAAATAATTTATTTTTCATAAATTATTGAAAAACCATGTTTTCAAGTGAAAGCATGGAAAAGCATGCATACGTGTTTTACGGTGAAGAAAGGACAGTTTTGCCCTTTTATATGTTACATTGATGATTTTGCAAACTGTTTCACCATGAGGAAAACACGATTTATACCTTTATGAAATATTTTGAGAAATATTATTTAAATTATAAATTTTATAAAGGTGATGATTTTATTACATGTGAGCCTTATGGATATTTGTTAAATATTTCGATTTACTGTATTTAAAATCCGTAAAGGCTATGGTACGGTTTATACTATTTTGAGACTTAGGCCTCGAATTTCATGCATCACATTTATACTGTTACTGTCACGTGGCTGATAGACCTGTCAGTCATCAGCGTCCCGGATGTCACCTGGCAAGTGTACACCGAGGACACCATTTAGATCATGGCTATAGATCTCACTGTTATACTGTTACTGTGTCCTTTCGGGGATGATGATTACTGGTCCATTATTGGACGATGATAGCATGATTTAATTGTAGGGTGATGCCTAGTCTCACATACTGTTACTGTTTACTGAAAGGATTTACAGAATCCTATTTATTATACTGTACTGTACTGTACTGTTTACTGTTCTGAACTACTGTTTACTGATTTCTGTTACTGATGGAAAAAAAAACTGTACCAAAACACTGTTTACTGAAACTGTACTGTTTACCGAAATGGTAGCCACTGATTACTGTTTTACTGAAGAAAAAGCTACCATTTACTGTTTACTGAACTGAAAGCTATCGTACACTATTTACCGAATGGGTAGCTACTGCTTACTGTTATTGATTGAACCGTATCGAGATACTATTTTACTGAATACTGAATATACTGTTTTACTGAATTGTACGATACGGTTACTGATTT
The DNA here is from genome assembly GCA_031772115.1 of Heritiera littoralis. Classification (NCBI taxonomy): domain Eukaryota; kingdom Viridiplantae; phylum Streptophyta; class Magnoliopsida; order Malvales; family Malvaceae; genus Heritiera; species Heritiera littoralis. Next base: position 1,744,165 of record JAPDPK010000064.1, read on the forward strand.
GAAAAGAGAAATAAATGTTTATTCTAAAAGAATAACATAAGAATTATTTCTAAGATAAAAATAATCGCAAAAGTACTTATCCAATGATTGGATATTTGCGAACCACTGTACTGTCACGTGTTTTACTGTACTGAAGAGAAGAGAAGTAAATCACTATCTTTATTACTCAACTGCCACGTGTTTTAAAGTATACTGGATGTGAAAAGAAATAGTGGGTTACTTCGTGGAAAAACGAAAATTATATCGTTTTGAAAACAATGTAAATAGTACTCTCTACAGTTGCTTCTAAGTTCCGGAACAAGTCAGGTATTTCAAAATACCTACCTTACTCTATCTGGATCCCTAGCCGACTGTAGTATCCTTCCTACATGTGTGCCTAGAGCCAGCTAGGAAGATTTTAAAGAAAATGAAAAAAATTATTTTCAGCATATAGATAGCTGAATATCAAGTGTGGCATATAACTCTCTTACTGAGTCGTGGTTTGCTCACTCCCCAACTTTAACATTTCAGGTTTTGATGATGGTGAGATCCAATATTTGTGGATTACGGCTGCACATAATGGACAATGTGACAGACCGACTAAGATATATCAGGTACGATCATTTATTTTCTGTATTTAGACATGTCTACAGTACTACATATTTGTAATTAAGATAGGGGATGTGTATAATATTAACAATATTTTATTAAATTGTTTAACATCAAGTGTAAAGTGAAGTATCACAGACAGCCTAACCGGATAAATTGTGTAAAATAAGGTGAAAAATGTTGTAATGGGGCGTTACAGTCGTACAGCGAACATGCACCACGAAGAACCAACATACCCACAATTAGGGCTGAGAAAAAAACCGATAAAACCGAAAAACCGACTCGAACCGGGGATTTCGGATCGGATCGGTTCGGATAATAGACAATTTCGGTTCGGATTCGGATTATGACATCATTGAACCGAATAAAATCGGTTCGGATCGGTTCGGATCAGATTCGGATACGGATAATATCCGAATACTTTGTTATTTGGTATTTTGTAATTTTTACTATTTAAATTAAAAGCTCAAGTTTTATATTTAATTAAAAATCCTAAGGAAAATTTAAAATAAAGTCCAAAAGTGCTTAAAATGCCTTAAAAAATTGAAATAAAATTTAAAATTACATTAAAAAAAAAAACGAATGACCGATCCGATCCGATCCGTATAAATTCGGATCGGATCGGATCGGATAGTTTTTTAATTCGGATCGGATCGGATCACAAAACAAAAAAAACCGTTTAATTCGGATCGGATCGGATTTTTGAAAAAAAACCGATCCGATCCGACCCGTTATCAGCCCTACCCACAATGGATGAAAACATGCTCAATGTGGGCGAGAACATGCACGACGTGAGCTAAACATATGCCACAAGGGATGAAAACATGCACGATGTGGCAAGCATGACAAGCAATAACATAAACTATAAGAAGGTCTTAGTCTCAAATCTTACTTACTTATGTAACTTCTTAAATTATACATTTGGTACAAAATAGTAAGGACCGGGCGTGCCTGAGTCTAAGTTAGCTAGGGGTTTGCCACTCCGATCACTGTTTCGGAAAACATACTTATTTACTTTCATACATAAAAAAGCTTATTGAAAAATATGCATAGAAATCATAAGGTTCGTTTAGCTAATTATCAAAAGACTATGGGAATTAATTTCGGAATGAAATTCATGCTTCAAACATTTCTTTATAAATTGCGATGAAGACAGTTTGCAAAATCATTAGTGAAAATATAGAAGGGCAAAACTGTCCTTTTTCCACGATAAAACACATACGTATGCTTTTCCGTGCATTTAATCGAAAACATGGTTTTATAATTATCGGAATTCAAATAGATTATTTTTATAATTTATGAAAATAAAATATTTATTTTCTAACTTTAAATTCCCATCACCATATTTTCTTCTAAAAACACGTGTAGAGACCTCTAGTCTCGAAAACATAGTTGTTCATCATTTCTTAACCTTTATGGAATTTTCATAATTAATTATTTAAGATTTTATATGAAATCTAGTGAATATTTAAGAATATTTATAAAAATATTCACTTCAGTCTCTTTTTCATTTTCTTCTCGTTTCACGTGAAATATCACCTACAGAATGAAATTTCGGTGATTTCCCTTTTTTTTACCATTCACGAAAACATGAATATTTTAAAATCAATTATCATTATATTCATGTTTTATGAAATTTACTTAATTTCTCGATTTTCGTACATAAAAATCGTTTCACGTGAAATCAAATCATTTATTATGATTTTCGGTAAATTTTAGTAATTATTCGATAATTTTTCAGCAGTATAACGGCTGCCGATTTGGCTAGCCTCCTACACGAAAAATACAGTTTATATTTCTCAACTGGTATTTCACCATAATTTGAAACCGATAAATCACCACAAATTTCAAAACTAATCATTATAAATTGCATTTATAAATTAAATGCTTAATTTAAAACATGTGGTCGAATGTCCTTACAGGCGGCACATGTCTCCCTTACCTGTTTCGGGTCGGCGACTGCCTGTCGAAGGTCGCGCCCGTGTTCACCTCGCCCGATTCCATCGGCTCGGTCATCGAGGAAATTTTCTGGAAATTAAATTCTAAAATTTAGAATTTTTCCATAATTATTTAAATAATTTAACACTTTCGGGATTTCTTACCGGTTCCCGTAATTCTCGAGATTTTTCGAAATTTCTTAATTCTTGGGAATTTTTCAAATTCCCGGAATTCCTCTTTTTCTCTTTCTTCCTTTTCTTTTTCTCTTTTTTTTCTTTTTCTTTCTTTCTTTTCTTTTCTTTTTCTCTTTTTTTTTCTTCCTTTCCTGGCCGGTTCAAGCCATTCAGACCGATCAAATTGGGTTCAACGTCGATTCTCCTCCGGTGGCCGATTCTCAGGCGATTCGGTGGGTCAGCAGCTGGCCGGCGTCGAGGCGAACCTACCGGTGGCCTCCGTTCAGCCTGGATCGGTGGCACGGTGGCACGGTGGCGGATCTACTCGGTTTCTCTCTTCCTCCGTTGGCCTTCCTCCGCCATCGGTGGCCTCCTACCGTTTCCTCTTCCTCCGACGGTGGTGTGGCTGCAGTGACGGCGGCCAATTCGGTCAGTACCGCCGGTTCCCATTTTCCTTTTCCTTCCCGGCTTCTACCGGTTTCCCTCTCGATTCTCCTCCGTTTCTTCCTTCCATTCGCTTCTTTCCCTCTTCCGGTCACCGGCGTCTTCTCCTCTCCTCGCTAGCGTCGTCTCTTTCTCTCTCTTCCTCGCGACGGTGGTCGGCCTCACCACTGGGAAGGATCGGGTTTGCTTCCCCAATTCCTTTCTTTTCCTCTTTTGTTTTTCCCCTATTTCCATAATTAGTATATACTATACTATATACTATATACTATATATTATATACTATAACATATATTTTATACATATAATATATACTATATATCATATATATTTATTATTTCATATATAATATGATTCAATATATATTATATATACAATATATATTGTGTATATTACAAAATATATATGTAGTAATACATATATATGTATATAAATATATATATTTTTTTAATTTAAATAACCTTTACACACATATATTTATATATTGTATTCATAATATATAAATGTACACTTTTAATGTAAAGTTTATATTTTACATTTCCATATATGTATATATATATTTTATATATACATAAAACATTATAATTGTATACATATGTATTTGTATAAAAATACATTTATATAATATATAATTATATAAACGTATTTCCTATTTTCTTTTCTCATTTCCTTATTTAATTTGGATTTTCCATTATCCAAATTAAATTTCCTCTCTTCATTATTTTTTTCGAATTCCCAAATATTCTTCTTTCCAATTTAACTTCCTTCACTCAAATTTCCAATATTCCTTATTTCCAATAAATGGAAAATTTATGGTTATCACAATTATTCATAGTATTCATTTTATCAAGGTTGCATCTCACTTGCAGACTTTACTATTGATCATCTCTTATAATCATAGCTCATGAGACAATCATGTTCTCTTCATGTAGTATGGTCATTCGATTATTGAATCCTCAATTATCCATTTAATCACCACATTATCCATATAGTTCCACCATTTATCATTTCAAGGTGGTTATGTGTATGTATAACACTTTTCTATTTATATACTGGCAGTAAACATATCAATTATCTTACTCCTTTGAGTACCATTTCCTTCACTGATCAAATTTGGCTTGATTTTACATCTAACCACTGTCATGTGATAACCAACACGAGTCACTTTTCAGTCTTACCTTTGGGAACTGTTTCATATTGATGTTCCCTTCTCATCATGCAATTTATTTCTTTATTCCACTTTCATTTTCATTTTCATATTTCCACTTTTATCTTTTCATGTTTTTACTCTCATCCTTTTAGTCGGTTTTCTCAATTGGTATGGTACTATACTGCTAAGATCTTTTAAAATTTTTCATACCATCTTTTCTTTACACTTATCCATTTACCAACTTAAATTTCTTTAATTAGGTCTCATCTATAGAGCAGCTAGTCTTATCACTCTTTTTATAGACTAGCAGTAGTATCTAGCTAGACTCATTACTTTCGTATCTCAATCATTATCTCTCTATCATAGACAGATTCACTGTCACTCTGTCATCTCGAGATCATATATCCCTCATAAGGAGACACTGTCTAGCCAAACATCTTAGTTGCCAATCTTAGCACAATTCCACAGTCTTTAAGAGTTTAAGAGTCATACCACAATGCTGCTCATTTTCCATTTGTACTTTAAACTCTATCAGTATTTCATCAATTTACTCATGTATGGATGCCTCATTCTTTAGGCTTATATACCTCACAAGGCAAATCATTAACCTTTTAACCTTAATAGGAACTTGTAAAATTTACTCCGAGTTCTAATCATCATCTTACGGACATTAGTCTCCAATCTTTTATCTAAGGACGCTCTATACTGAGGTTAGTCTTATTAACTCTTCATACATATCGAATCAGATCCATAAAGCGTCTATTTCATCATGTAGATGAATATCTGTTCTTCACAAAACTTTATTACATAGTAACCATTTACTATATCACTTTCATTCATCTACATATCGAGGTCATCTGTATATCTCTCATTTACACTTATACAGACAACTTCTTTATTCTCAATTTCACTATTTGTGTTTTCGTCATTCAGACCTTTACACATGAATTCCATTATTCACATCTTTTCCAGAGTTATTTTCTTAAGCTTTTCTGATCCTTTCTATATTCTCCGATATAAGCTTGGAATTAGATTTCATATCATTAACCGAGTCAATATTAACTCGATTTCTCCAATTTATATAACTCTAGAAGTTCTATCGGAAATCAATTCCGATACTTTCTTCAATTACACATCTCTTATCAACTTGGACATTTCATCTTCATGTCCTATCATTTACACTGTGTATTCTCAAGGCAGAAACATTTACTATTCGATTCATTTCGACTCATACTCTACCTTGATTTTATTGTTTACTCATACTTTACAGCCTTACGAATCTCATTCCAGTAAGCTGTAGTAAGTACAACAGTTATCAACACATGTTACAGCTAACCAATTTATTACCATTGTAATTTACTTTGAAATCAAGTTCATTTAATAAATTCAGGTTTAACTCCCTTGAGCATATTATCCGTGAGGTTTGAACCTTGGCACCCTTACGTACCTAGTTCCTTACACTCGTGTTATCATTAAGCTCCTTGTAAAAGTCCCGCCCGTTCGAATCGGCCGTCGGCGAGCATTCCCTAGGCGATCCTTTCGCCCCAGGTTTACCCTTACTAGTGAGTCGGCGATAACATAGTTCGCCTGCATCTCACAACACATGATCCACTACGGGTCACCCATCATTGGGTCGCTCATCACAGTTCTGTCTCAAGGGTCCTAAAAACTCTGGTTAGCTGTCATCTTCTTTTTATCACTTTACTATTCTTATATATATTCACCAATTCACAGTACTCCATACAGTACATCAATTTACAAATCATAACTCAAAAGCTCAGGTTCTATATAGAAATCCCTGTTTGATACCTCAAAAACAGTATCAATGTATAGAACCGTAATTAACCGTATTGTTATGGATTTCATTATCTGTACTATCCACCTTTTCAGTTATTTTTAGTAATTATTTCACTTTCCATAGTATTCAACGACCCCGTTCAATACACTCATAATTCAGGCCCTTACAGTCAATATTCGGGCCAATCATCTTATAGCATTCCACTACACTTTTTATCGGATCACATCATATAAGGCCTCGGCCCGTCCCCCGTCTGCCGTCCGCCTTTACACATGTGTACTATCCCTTTTGAGAATGCCCAGCCCGTTCACTAGGTCATTCACAGTTCGCTTCCGTAATCTAAGTGTCAGTAGAATCAGTAATAGGGATCGATATATCCATATGACATCCTTTATGCCATTAATAACTTTATTATCATCAATGGATTCAAGATCTACTTAGTTTTATCACAATTCAGACTTTGCCCAACATAGGGGCATTTTCGTCATTTTGAAATTTATTTCTTTCTTCTCAGTATACATTGAAATCAATGACCTCATTATCCATGTGCTGATATTATCCTTTCTGATACTTATATCAACAATTTAGATCTCATTCGATTTCGACAGAAAAGTTCACTAAGATCCACAATTGGATTATTTTACTTGTAATTCAGCTTTATATCATTAATTTCTCTATCAAATCGATCAAATCCAACTTCTGTTGGTCTATTCTAACTCCCGATAAAATTTTGGAGACAGGGGTATTTTGGTCATTTTTTGCAAAAAATTTTCTCTCTCTTCAAATTACCCTCAATCGGTGATCTTAAAGTCTATTTAATGATGATATGTCATTTCCCTCCTTCATACCATTATTTTCAGGTCTCAGTTCGATTCGAACAGTAAAGCACTGATGGGGCCCTCACCGAGTCCTTTCGGCTCCTTACCGAACAGGCCTTCATTTAGATGATAAGAATCACCAATTTTCTGGTAATTTCTGAGCCTATTTTCCTCTTTCACATTCTCAATTTATACTTTCTCAGTCCCTTTAAATCATTTTACTTAATTTACAATCATTTATTTGCTTTATGTATTCAGACGACACAGTACTACCTGGGATGTTTAACACTTTTTTTTTCTTCTAAAAGTATCCACGGACATCAGGCCAACCATGCTCTGATACCATTAAATCTTTAACGACCTGTTACCACATTTTTCACCTTATTTTACACAATTTATCCGGTTGGGCTGTCTGTGATACTTTACTTTACACTTGATGTTAAACAATTTAATAAAATATTGTTAATGTTATACACATCCCCTATGTTAATTACAAATATGTAGTACTGTAGACATGTCTAAATACAGAAAATAAATGATCGTACCTGATATATCTTAGTCGGTCTGTCACATTGTCCATTATGTGCAGCCGTAATCCACAAATATTGGATCTCACCATCATCAAAACCTAAAATGTTAAAATTGGGGAGTGAGCAAACCACGGCTCAGTAAGAGTGTTATATGTCACATTTGATATTCAGCTATCTATATGCTGAAAATAATTTTTTTTTCATTTTCTTTAAAATCTTCCTAGCTGGCTCTAGGCACACATGTAGGAAGGATACTACAGTCGGCTAGGGATCTAGATAGAGTAAGGTAGGTATTTTAGAATACCATACTTGTTCCGGAACCTAGAAGCAACTGTAGAGAATACTAAATTGATTGTTTTCAAAACGATATAATTTTCGTTTTTGCACAAAGTAAACCACTTATCTGTTTTCACTTCAATATACTTTAAAACACGTGGCAGTTCAGTAGTAAAATAGTGGTTTACTTCTCTTCTCTTCAGTACAGTAAAAACAGTACAGTACAGTGATTTGTAAATATCCAATCATTGGATAATTACTTCTTCGATTATTTTTATCTTAGAAATAATTCTTATGTTATTCTTTTAGAATAACCATTTATTTCTGTTTTCAAATTAGTAACCGTATCGTACATCAGTAAAACAGTGTATTCAATAAAACAGTAATTCGATACGGTTCAATCAATATACAGTAAACAGTAGCTACCAATTCAGTAAATAGTATAAGGTAGCTTTCAGTTTAGTAAACAGTAAATGGTAGCTTTCAGTTCAGTAAAACAGTAATCAATGGCTACCATTTCAGTAAACAGTACAGTTCAGTAACAGTGTTTTGGTACGATCTTTCATCAATAAACAGTAAACAGTAAACAGTAAACAGCAAACAGCAAACAGTGGTTCGGTACAATAAACAGTACAGTAAATAGGATTCCGTAAATCCTTTCACTAAACAGTAAACAGTAAGTGAGACTAGGCATCACCCTACAATCAAATCATGCTATCTCGTCCACTAGGGACACAGTAAATAGTAATGAGATCTATGGCCATGATCTACAATATGTCCTCGGTGTACGCTTGCTAGGTGACAATCCGGGATGCTGATGACTAGCTGGTCAATCAGCCACGTGATAGTAACAGTATATGTGATGCATGAAGCTCGGGGCCTAAGTCTCAAAACAGTGTAAAAAAATCGTACCTTCGCCTTTATGGATTTCAAATACCGTAAATCAAATATCCATAAGGCTTACATGTAAGTATAATCACCTTTATGAAATTTATAAAATAATCACATTTTTCAAATTATTTCATAAAGGTATATATCCTGTTTTCCATACGATGAAGACAGTTTGAAAAATCATCACTGAAAGTATAGAAGGGCAAAACTGTCTTTTTCCATAGTAAAACACATATGCACGTTTTTTCGTGCATTCAATCGAAAACATGGTTTTATAATTATCGGAATTTCAAACAAATCATTTTTATAATTTATGAAAATAAATTATTTATTTTCTAACTTTAAATTCCCATCACCATGTTTTCTTCTAAAAACACGTGTAGAGACTTCTAGTCTCAAAATCATAGTTTTTCTTCATTTCTTAACCTTTATGGAATTTTCATAATTAATTATTTGCATAATTAAAATCATAAAGGTTTTATGTAAAATCAAGTGAATATTTAAGAATATTTATAAAAACATTCACTTCGGTCTCTTTTTCATTTTTATCTCGTTTCACGTGAAATATCACCTACCGGGTGAATTTTCGAGTGATTTCCTTTTCACCATTCTCGAAAACATGAATATTTTAAAATTAAATATCACTATATTCATGTTTTATGAAATTTACATAATTTCTCGATTTTCGTACCCGAAAATCAATTCACGTGAAGTCAAATCTTTTATTTTGTTTTTCGGTGATTTTCGGTAAATTTCAGTAATTTTTCGATAATTTTTCGGCAGTATAACGGCTGCTGATTTGGCTAGCCTCCTGCACGAAAAATACAGTTTATATTTCTCAACCAGTATTTCACCACAATTTAAAACCGATAAATCACAACAAATCTCAAAACCAATCATTATAAATTGCATTTATAAATTAAATGAATAATTTAAAACATGTGGCCAAATATCCTTACAGGCGGCACATGTCTCCCTTACCTGTTTCGGGTCGACGACTGCCTCTCGAAGGTCGCTCTGTGTTCACTTCGCCCGATTCCATCGGCTCGGTTATCGAGGAAATTTTTCTGGAAATTAAATTCTAAAATTTAGAATTTTTCCATAATTATTTAAATAAATAAATTATTTAAATAATTTAATACTTTCCGAGATTTCTTACCGATTTTCGTAATTCTCGGTTTTCCGAATTCTCGAGATTTCTCGTAATTTTCGGAATTCCCGAATCCCGAAAATTTCTCTTTTTCTCTTTTCTTTTCTTTCTTCTCTTTCTTTTTCTCTTCTTTTCTTTCTTTTCTTTTCTTTTTCTTTTTCCTTTTTCTTTTCTCTTTTTCCTCTTTTCCTTTTCCTGGGTGGACCGGTTTAGACCGGTCAGATCCCCTCATAGCCGGTTCCTCGCTGGCGGTCGGTTCTCCGGCGGTTCGACGGCTCCACAACTGGCCGACGGCACAGCGAGTCTGCTGGTGGTCTCCGTCAGGCCTGGATCGACGGCACGGCGGCGGATTAAGTCGATTTACCTTTGGTTTCTTTCGCCTCTTCGCCGGCCATCCTCCACCATTCACCGCACCTCCGGTGGCCTCCCACCTCTTCCTTTTCCTCCGGCGAAGCTTCGGTGGCAGTGGCGGTGGCCAATTCCGTCGGTACCGCCAGATCCTCTTCCTTTTTTCTTCCCCGCCTCCGCCGGTTTTTTCCTTCGATTTTCCTTCCTGTTTCCGTCGTCTTCCGTCGCTGGTCACCTGTTTTCCACCCCTTATCTCACCGGTCGACGACAACCTTTCCTCCTCTCCTTTCCTTCTCCGGTGAAGGCGCCAACTGCTCATCGGGAGACAAAGATCGGAATCCATTTTCCCGTTTCTGTTTCCTTCTTTTCTTTTTTTTATATATAATTATACTTATATAATTATATATATTATTAGATACCACATATATGTATATAGATATATAGATATATATAGATATATATTATATTTAAATCATTTATATATATATATATATCTATACAATTTAGTTCCAAATACTATATATATTTCATATAAATATATAATATACGCGTTTTATTTTATTTTATTTGGATTTTCTTAATATCCAATTATTTTTTTCCTTTTTCTTATTTAATTTGGATTTCCATTATCCAAAATAAATTTCCTCCTTCATTTCTTACTTCCAATTTATCCAAATTTAAATTCCTCATTTTCTTAATTTCGAAAATTTTAACGATATTCCCATCTCGTAAATAAATTTTACTTATTTACTTTAATTTATTTATTTCCTCGTCTATTTTCTTTAATATTAATTTTCAAAAATAGAAAATTTGCGGTTATCACAGATACGAACTCTAGACTTGACATGATTTATACTATACATGAAACATGTTTGAAATGAAATATGTTTTGAAACAGTACATGTTTTAAAAGTCCATGAGATATGATTTCACTTATATGATTTATATGTGATTTTGTGTCGAACATGGCATGATATGCGGTCTAGAGTATAGTTTGATTTGATATGAACTCTAGACCTGATATGATTTACAGTATATGTTTTAAAAGTACATGATAAATGATTTCGACACTTATATGATTTATTTACGATTTTGTGTCGAATTTAAAATGATATGCGGTCTAGAGTATAGATTGATATGAACTCTAGACCTGATATGACTTGTAGTATATGAAAAATGTTTTAAAACCGCACATGTTTTAGACATGCTCTGAAAACAAATACATGAATTGAAATTGAACATGTTTCTATCATGCCTTAAAGGCAAATTTGAAATGAATTGAAAATTCATATGTTGAGCATGTTCTAAAGTATATATGATATTATTTGAAATGATAGCGGTTTATACAGTAAAATTACATACATTGCATATTAAACCCTGACATGATAATATGCTTAGTACATGAGAATTCCATGAGGAATGTCATGACTCGACATTAATGATGTTTCATCTATACGACGACATGATATGATATGATATATGAACATAAGATTGATATGAAGAGAATTCTGATCTTACTCTATCGTGATCATAAATTCCCATACGATAAGTGATATGAATTGATGTAATACGGGAATATGATTGTTAAATGTAAAGTGACTCGATAGGATATCTCAATTAAACATGAAGAATATATGAGGAGTACCATGACTCGGTGGCAATGATATTTCATCTATATGATGTCATGATATGATATGAAACATGAATATAGAAATACACAAAGAGAATTATGATTTCGTACCACCGTGATCATGATCCACAATATGAGAATTGATAAGAGATGATAGAATACAGAAGTATGATTATGAAATGAAAAGTAAATATGAGAATTGATATGAGATGATAGAATACAAAAGTATGATTATGAAATGAAAAGTGAATATGAGAAGTGATAATGATGATTATGAAATGAAAAGTGAATATGAGAAGTGATAATGAGATGTTATCGATGAGAAAGGATTAACTGTAATTGCATTCTTGCAAGTTTTAAGCATTACGGTTAAGACAGTATAATCCTACTCTTATATTTATATTAGTATCTTACTGAGCCGTGGTTTTGCTCACCCCACTAAATTTCATCTCTTTCAGACTATTGAAGTTAATACCTGCCATGTGAGCTGCTAAGTAGGCATCGGATATGGTGTATGGACTTGGTACTAATCTTCTGAGGTATATGTTTCTTATAAAATACTTGTTTACATGTAAGACTTAAATTGATGCACAGTACATATTCTGTTTTAACAAGTCGGGATGGAACTAAGAACCACTTCCTTGCTAGTTAATATTTAAATGAAATGACTATAGGTCACTTAGATAGTATAGTAACTACACTGACACCGAATACAAACCTTAAAATGAAAAAAAAAAAACTTAGTCCATAAATTTGTAGACTAAGAAAAGTATAGGTATTAAGTGAAAGTCGAGGCCTTCGGGTCGTGACAGATTTAATGGTATCAGACCACGGTTTGTCTAGTACTTGTCGGTGTAATTGAGACAGTGATAGTGTTACATCCCATGTACTGTGTAGTGTCTACATGTAAACTTGTTGATTTTCAATATATACCAAGATTAGTCAGCTATTGGTATGAGTGATACCAGTCGATGGCCTATTGAAACCGGTTGGACTTTGACATTAAGATGCCAATCGATGGCTTATTAAAACGGACTGGAAACCGTTAATGAATGGCATCGATACGGTATAAAAGAATTGTGTATCACTTTAAAGGAATAAGATATTAAATGATCGAGAATGATTGATTGTGGCAATTTATATGGAAGATAATGGAATTATTGTATAAAATATGATCGATATGTGAATTGAAAAGGATTGAAAGAAGTAAAGAAATAGCCAACAAAAAATGATCGAACACAAATATATGGCTCGATTGAAAGTACAATCCCACCTTAATTATGAGGACTATTGGAAATTGAAACTATGATTTTGAGTTATAAGGGAACACGAATATGAAGTAGTTCTCGAATTTAAGATTGAAAGTGATTTCACTTTGGTTATCACATGATTATGGTTAGATGTAAGATCGATTCAAACTCGAGAGATGAAATATAATGATACTCGAAGGAGTAAATAGATGAATTATATGATTTACTACCAGCTCTGTAAGAAAAAAAATGATAATTATATACACACACCTCGAAATGGTGAAATTGTATGGATAACATGGTGACAAAATTGATAATTTTATTAGTCACCTCTGGAATCTAAATTAAGAAAAGATTTCATGTTCAAGTATATTCAAAAACTTAAGTGATATCAAGTATACCAAAGATGTAATAAGAATACTACATGAAAAGAGATATAGAGAGAAAATGATTGATAAATGTTGCATTTATGGCAAGAGGTGATTAACAGTAAAGTCTGCAATGAGGTGCAGCCTTGATTTATCAATGTGACAATGAGTGTTGTGGGATAATACGAAACCCAAAAGAAATATCATGTAATAGAAGTAATCATAGACTGGGTGCTCAATTGAATCACTCTTCCATCAACAAACTCCTAGATTTCTCTAGTGCCATAGTCGAAATATACGTATGACACGATAAGAATGTATGTGAAGTTCCAGTGAGCATTACATGTGATGGAAACTTCAGTAGCCATATGCTTAAGGGAATTAGCAAAAGGCTTTGGGATTCCAAAATTTACAGACAGCACTGCTCCATGCTGATATGAATATTTGAGCGTAATATGAGAACGCTTAAGGATATATTGAGGGCGGGTGCACTGAATTTAAAAGCTACTGGGACAGTTACATACTACCGATTAAATCGGTAAACGGTAATTACCAAACTTTATGACTTGGCACCAAATGAGAGAAACAGATGATAAATGGTGTAAAGCAGCTATTATGTGAAAGGAGATGAAAGTGATAACTCCCAAAGTGATAAGAAATTTTGAGGAGTATGAATATATGGTAAAAATGAAAAATGATATGTAATGGTATAAAAGGTGATTCTGATGTTGAAAATATGCTGGCGATATTATTTAAATTACGATTGAGGGGACAGGAGTCATAAGTATACGCAATCGTACCATCTCTAAATATAAGTTAAATTCGGAGGACCAAATTTCATAAAGTGGGGAAAATGTGAAGACCGAGAATTTTCTAAATAAATATAAGGTATCCGAAAAATTTAATTTGAACAAATTGAAATCCAAATTAAATAAGAAATGAAAAGGAAAATTAAATTGGAAATAAGAAATGAAGGAGGAAATTTAATTTGGATAATGGAAATCCAAATTAAATAAGAAAAAGGAGAAAATAATAGGATATTAAGAAAATCCAAAATGTAAGGAATAATGATGCAAGTATTTATATATTTATATAATTTTATTATATAATATATTTTTAAACATATTTTATATGTTTTTATAAGTACACATATATATGGAGTATAGTATATATTATACAATGATATATATACTATTTTATATTAAATAAAATACATGTGTATATTTTTATATACAATTATGTATACAAATATATATATATATATCTATAATTATATATATAATTAAAAGAAATAATTATATATATAAAAAAAACGGGATGGGAATCGGGAAAAAACTGATTCTCATATTCCCTTCTGTTTAACTCAACAGAAGGGAAACCAATGGAGAAGCCGGACGACACCGGCCGACCGAGGTGGAAGGGGAGGAGAGAGCGGCGTCGCCGGCGAGTGGAGAAGAGAATGACGGCTGCTCGAGGCGGAAAGAGAAGGAAAACGATGCGAAGCGAAGCGGGAAAAATCGAAAGGAAAAAGAAAGGGGAGATCGGCGGTGCTGGCCGATCCAGGCACCGCCACCGCCACCAACACCACCGCTGAAGGGAGACAAAGCTGAGAGAAGCCACAGACGGTGAAGAAAACGGCGGAGGAAGGAAGAAACAGAGGAGAAAGGAGCCGAAACCCAGGTCGCCAGATTCAGCGCCGTCGCCGGTGATGGGGCGAAACCGAGGCCAGATCCGACGTCCCTGCAACCGTGGCTAACTGTGGGACGCGTGAACCGTCGGAGATGGTGGCTACCGGTAGCTGAATCGGCGAGGTGAAGAGAACCGGCCGAACCGGTCTGAACGGTCCAAACTGGTTCAGACCAGGGTAAAAAAAAAAGAAAAAGAAAAAAAAGAAAGGAGAAAAGAAAAAGAAGAAAGGAAAAGAAAAGAAAAGAAAAGAAGAAGAAAGAGGAGAAGAAAAGAAAAAGAAAGAAGAAAAGAAGAAGAAAGAGGAGAAGAAAAGAAAAGAGAAAGAGAAGAAAAGGAAGGAAAGAAAAGAAAAAGAATTGGTAAGGAACTGAAAGATTTCATTATTTGTTCCCTTTGAATTTATGGAATCGCCAAATGATTTTCTAAACGATATATGTAAATTGTTTGACTTGTGGCAGCAAAACGGAAATGAGACGAATGGTGGAGTTCGACAATGCTCGAAAATCGGAAAGTGCACTAAGCTTTGACGAATAGGGAAGATACTTTTATAAAACATTAGTAGCATCATATTGTATGTGGGATTTATGATTTTTATATGATGCATTGATGAAATGATTTTAATGGAATTTTGATTTTTTTAATATATGATGAATTAATTGAATCGATATTAAAAATGCTAAGAGGACCCACAACTGATGGTGGGGGTCTTAGTAGAGACGTAGGAATTGTGAGAATCAACGGCTGTGGTATAAATTGTGTTTCCCTTGCAGGAGGTTAGGGAAAATTAAATTGTTATGCTGTCGAAATTCTTAGGAAAACGTTGAGGAAAAAATTTAAGTTTCTAACATAAATGGAATATTGGAAATAATTATTGAAAAATAAACATTGAAAGGACTTTATGATATTACCGGAAAAGTCTGATATTGAAATCGATGAGAAGATAGATCATTGAAACACGATAATGTGATGAATTATATGGTTTAAACCTTATAGAATCGATAAATCAAGTAATTTTAATATTACAAATGGTATCAAGTTGAGATTGAGGTGGAATCATTTATTAGACGGATCACGGATAAAAGTGACGATGATTATAGGATACAACTTAAAAGAGAAAAATTGAAGTGGTGATTTAGATGGTCGAATGATAGAATTGCGGAATTATCAATCGAGTGATGATTGTAGAATTGATAGATTCAAATAAATGGACTGTCTTAGTGGTATGAACTGAGATTTTTGCAATAATATGGATAGTCGCAAGGCGACTTAAATGAGTGAAATACTGTTGATGGTGGAAATTGGCAAATTCTTTTAAGTGGGTGAATTGCCAATCAAAAATTGAATTGATGATCTTTTATAGATAATTCTAGCATGATATTACATTCTACAGGTCATATGAAAAGTGAATTGAGGATTATGATATGATTTTATTATAGTAAATGAAATTGAACCATAAGTCAAAAATTCTGAATGTGTACCAATAGGTCAAACCATAAATGAATTTGATAAGCGATTATTGATCTTGTGGTTTTATGATCCTCAATGTCGACTCTGGAATAGATCTCAAATGAGGATATTAGTATTTCATAATTTTAGTATCATGATGGCTATATGGAAACATGGTGTTTAAATGCTCATAGATACTAAGAGGATTCACACTGATGATGTGGTTCTAGTATCGATAATGAAATGTACAAATGATTATTATAGTCGATAATTATGAAAAAGGATATTGAATACCGAATGGTTTGAATACCAAGTGATATGATTATTAAATAATTAGAGTACTGAGCAGTCTGAATACTGAATGAAATGAATTTTAAATGATTTGAATAGTGATTTATTGATTTGATAGAAAGAAAGTCTTGAAATCGAATAAGTGAAATGGATCGCTTCACTGTATTTGATGAGAATATTACTGAAGTTGCATATTGAAATGTTTTATAGCATCGCATTTAAGCATGCCTTCTTACAACTTGAAACATTATAATAATGTTTATATGAATACTGAAAAGTATTTATTTGTTTTGAAATGAAAGTATATGGTAGATATATATATATATTTTGATATATGAAGTCTCATACAGAATTTTACCATTTGCTTTACATGATGTTGAAAAGAAAGCTATAGATTTAAATGTTTTATGAAACTATAGGCACCCTAAAAAAAGATAAAGCATAGTAGAAACCGCCTAATTGGAGCTTTGCTCATTAGGCAAAGATACTTGTCCGACAATAGTCGTGGACAGGTGTCAATCATGCCTGATCAGTGGGGCTGAGAGAGATGAGGTCTATGGCCATAGATAGCGTCCTAGTAGGTTTCCAGGGGACGATGACATGATTTTCACTGCTAGCTACAGTGATTTAAGTCTTTATTGATAGAGATGATAGGGATATAGCCTAGTCTCTAACCGAAATGATATGAAGTATAGAGTATTGTGATAACCGCAAATTTTCCATTTTTGGAAATTAGTATTAAAGAAAATAGATAAGAGAAAATAAATAAATTAAAGTAAATAATAAATTTTATTTACGAGATGGGAATATCGTTAAAATTCCCGAAATTAAGGAAGTGAGGAAATTGAGGAATTTAAATTTTGGATAAAATGAAAATGGAGAAAATAATTTGGATATTAATAAATCCAAATTATAAGAAATATAAATGTGAGTATTTATATATTTATATAATTTTATTATATAAATATATTTTTAAATAAATTATATATGTTTTATATAATTACATATATATATGAAATATATATATATGTTATTTTTAAATTAAGTGTATAGATATTTATTAAAACTATACACAAAATATATATATACTATATAAATAAATATATATATTAATTACTATTAAAATTATATATATTGATATAAATATATATATATAAAAGAGAAACGGGATCGGGATATAACCCGATCCCTGTTTCCCTTCTCTGTTACAAAACAGAAAAGGAACACTGCCGCAGACGGCGAAAAGAAAAAAAGAGAAGGGGAAGGCGGTTGTCGGCGAGCTGAGGAGATGAAGCTGACGTCGACGCCGACGCTGGCAAAGGAAAAGGGAGAAGAGAAACGAATGGAAAACAGAAAAGAAGGAAAGCGGAGAAAATCGGAGGAGAAAAGGAAAAATGGCAAACGGCGGTGCCGGCCGATCCAGGCACCGCCACTGCCACCGAAGCACCGCCTGAGGGAGAGGAAGACGGTGGAGGCCACCCGAGGCGCGGTGAATGACAGAGGAAGGCCGGCAAAGAGGCGGAAGAAAACGAAGGAAAATCAACGCGATCCGTCGCCGTGTTGCCTATCCAGGGCAAACGGAGGGCACCGGTAGCTTCGCCGTGCCGTGGCCAGCTGAAGGACGCCTGAACCGCCGGAGAACCAGCCGCTGGCGAGGAACCGGCGAGGAAGGAGGTAGACCGGTCTAAACCGGTCTGACCAGGAAAGGAAGAGGAAAAAAAAGAAAAGAAAAAGAAAAGAAAAAAGGAAAAAGAAAAAGAGAAAGAAAAGAAAAAGAAAAGAAAGAGAAAAAAAGAAAAAAAAGAGGAAAAAGGAAGAAAAGAGGAAAAAGGGAGAAGTTCGGGAAATCGGAAGATTCCCGGGAATTCGGCAACCTGGAAATTTATGGAAATTCGGTAAGAAATTTTCGGAAATTAATTTTAAGTAAAATTTAATAAATTATGAAATATTCTAAAATTTAGAATTTAAATTCCAGAAATTATTCTCGGCAATTGAGATGAGGAATCGGAAGAGATGGAGTACGGGTGCGACCAGTAAGAGGAAGTCGTCGACCCGAAAAAGGTAAGGGATGCATGTGCAGCACTGTAAGGATATTCAATCTGCATGATTTAAATTATGAAATATTTTATGAAAATGGTGTGATGATTCATCGGCTGAGAAATTGTGATGATGTACTGGTTGGATTTTAAACTGTATTTTCCGTGCAGGAGGCTAGCCAATCGGCAGCCGTTATACTGTCGAAAAATTATCAAAAATTTCTAGAAAATTTCATAAAATCATAATAAAAATGATTTTATTTCACGAGAAATGATTTTCAATCACGAAAATCGAGAAAATGAATATTTTCCATAAAAACATGAATAAAATGAAAGTGACTTTAAAATATTCATGTTTTCGAGAATGGTGATAATGAAATCACCTAAAATTCTCTTAATATGTAAATTACACGTAATACGAGATGAAAAATAAAAAGAAATAAAGTGAATATTTTTATATATATATTTGTTAAATATTCACTAAATGGTTTTATAACCTTTATGATTTTAAAGTATGAAATTATATATTTTATAAATTTCATAAAGGTTATTTTTACGATAAAAACATGGTTTTGAGACTAGTTGGCCCCTCTATCATGCCGACATGTGATATCTAATACGTGATATGTGATATGTAACATGTGATATGTGATATGTAGTCCCGACCGACACCTGATCAATGATCCGCCGAGGACAATTATAGACTATGGCCATAGGTCTGACATGATTATTTTATAGCTTCAGGTATTATTGCATGATAGGACTCGGTGATTGCCACTGTCTCCATATATGATATGTTTTAAATGAAATGTTCTACATGATATGCGATACGTGAAATGTAAATGATTTATAGCATTTTTATAAAATGCTTATTTCAGTGCTGTTTTAAGTACTATGATATGATTTTCATATGATATGTGACACGAATATGTAATATGTTTTCAAAAGGAAAGAGAAGGAAAATAAATCTAATATTCTTATTTTGAAAAATTGAATATTAGATTTAAATGATTTATATGTTATGTGAAAAAGATTAAATAGCCCATTTTTGCTATTTAAAGTACTGTACTAATTATGAGAGTACAGTAAAATACGAAACAAGTTTTAAATGGAAAAGAAGATGATTTAACTAATATTCTTTTCAAAGAAAATATGAATATTAGTTATTTTATTTAAATGCTTTATTTCATAAAAGCATTATTTTGAAAAAGAATATGAAAATGTTACAAAAAAAAGGAAAGGATTTGAATTTCAAAACAAGAATGAAGATTACTCTCTGTAGTTGCTTCTAGGTTCCGAGACAATATAAGTATTTCAAAATACCTACCTTACTCCATCCGGATCCCTAGCAAACTGTAGTATCCTTCCTACATGCGAGCCTTGAGCCCATAGGAAAAATGAAAAAGTTTTTCAGCATATAGATAGCTGAGTATCAAGTATGCATATAATTTCCTTACTGAGCCGTGGTTTGCTCACCCCTTAATTTTAACATTTCAGGTTTTTGAAGACTAAGAGTGTGACACCTAAGGGATTTCGGCTGCGCATTTGGGGATGATGTGATAGCTTGATTTATTTAATAAGGTATGATCATTTATTTTCTGTATTTAGACTTATCGGCAGTACTACTTTCTTATGAAGTAAGATAGGGGATGTAATTCATATTATAATTTAATATGAAATTGTTTATTTGTAAAAGAAAAGTAAAGTATCGCAGACAGCCCAACCAAATAAGATGTATAGAATAAGGTGAAAAATAGGGTCACGAGCTGTGACAGATTTAATGGTATCAAAGCACGGTTGGCCTGATGTCTGTCGATACTTTTGGAAAGAAAATGTGTTGAAAAGGTTAACATCCCCTGTAGTACTGTGTAGTCTAAATACATAGAGAAAATAAATGATTGTAAATTGAGTTAAGTGTTTAGAAGGGGGTGAGAATTATGAACTAAAGATGTCAAAAAGGGAAAACGGCTCAGGAATGTTAACTGAAATGGTGATCTTATAATCTAAATGAAGGTCGGTTTGTAAGGAACAAAAATGCACTTGGTGAGGGCCCCACCAGTACTTTTTTGTTCGAATCGAACTGAGACATGAAAGTGATGATATAAAGGAGGGGAATGAAATATCATCATTAAATAGACCTTAAGATCATCGATTAAAGGTATTTGGAGGAGAGAGAATATTTTTGACCAAAAATGATCAAAATACCCCTACCTCCAAAATTTTACCGGGAGTCAAAATAGACCAACAGAAGTTGAAATTGATTGATTTGACAGAGAAATTGATGATGTAAAGCTGCATTTCATGCAAAATAATCCAATTATGGATTCTCTTGTATTTCTCTGTCAAAATCGAAGAAACTCTTAAAATGATGATATTGGTATATGAAAGGGGTACTATCAGCACATACATAATAAGATCTTTGGTTTAAATGTATACTGAGGAGAAAAAAATAAATGTAGAAATGACGAAAATGCCCTTATGTGGGATTATGATTTTAATAGTGATAAAACCAAGTCAATTTTGAATATATTGATAATGATGGAGTTATTGATGGTATAAAGGACATAATATGAGTATAACGATCCCGATTATAAATTTCACTACACTTAGTGTGCTAATACGACCGAAATGGTTATAGGGAAGTCACAAGAGGAGCGACTCAGTTATTGATTTTTAAGGGTCTAAATTAAAAGTGTATTAATGGGATATTAATTACGGGATTGTTGAATATGATGATAAGTAAAATGATTTCTGATGATGAATGAGAAGGTGATTAGTATAGATGATGAAATCTATATCAGTACGGTTGATTGAGGTTCTATACATTAATACTATTTTTGAGGTATTAAATGAATATTTATTTATAGAACCGGAGCATTTGGAGACATACATTGCAAATTGATGTACTGTATGGAGTATTGTAAATTGGAGAATATTTATAAGAACAATAAAGTGATAAAAGGAAGATAACAGCTAACCTGAGTTCTTCAGGACCTTTGAGACAAAATGAGAAGGGCGACCCAAGGATGGGTGACCTGCAGTGGACAATATGATGTGAGGCGCGGGCGAACTATGTGGTCGCCGACTCACTTGTAAGAGTAAACCTGGGGCGAAAGGATCGCCTAGGGGATGCTCGCCGACAGCCGATTCGAACGGGCGGGGCTCTTACAATTATTTCAATGATAACACGAGTGTAAAGAATTAGGTACGTACGGGTACCAGGGTTCAAACCTCGTGGATAATATGCTCAAGGGAGTTAAACCTAAATTTATTAAATGAACTTGATTCCAAAAGTAAATTATAGTGGTAATAAATTGGTTAGCTGTAACATGTGTTGATAACTGTTGTACTTATTACAGCTTACTGGAATGAGATTTGTAAGGCTGTAAAGTATGAGTAAACAATGAAATCCAGGTAGAGTATGAGTCAAAATGAATCGAATAATAAATGTCTCTGCCTTGAGAATACATAGTAGAAATGATAGGACACAGAGATGAATTGTCCAAAATGATAAGAGATGAATGATTAAAGAAAGCATCGAATGTGATTCCCAATAAACTTTCAGAGTTATATATAGATTGGAGAAATTGAGCTAATACTGACTCGATTATGGATATAGAAATTATTTAGCTTATATCGGAGAATATAAAGAGAATCCGAAAGGCTTAAGGAATAATTCCAGAAAAGGAAAATTTTGTGGATAATGAAATTCACCTGTATATATGTAAAGGATGGAAATACAAATGATGTGATTGAAGAGGAATTAAATGGTGTATTAAATTCCTACTATGAAATAAAGTTATTATGAAGAACAAATAATCATCTATATGAAATTGATGCCTTAAATTGATTTAATCAGAGATGTATAAGGAGTTCATAAAACCAATCTCTGCACAAGGCTTCATCAGATGAAAAGTTGGAAATTGATGGTCATAAGATGATAATAATTAGAACTCGATTTAAATTTTTACGAGTTTCTATAGAGGCTTACAGGATTAATGAAATACCTTTTTGAGGTATATAAGCCTAATGAATGATGAGATATCGATACAGTCTAAGGCACAAATGGAAAATGAGCAGCATAGTGGTATGACCCTACGGACTCTTAAAGACTGTGATATATATGTTAAGTATGGCAAATAGGAGATATGGCTAGACAGTACCTCTTTCTAAGATATATGATCTCGAATGACAGAATGATGTTGAATCTGTCTATGATGAAGAGATAATGATTAAGATACGAAATGTACTGGGTCTAGCTAGATACTGGTGCTAGTTTATGGAAGAGTTATTGGGTTAGCTACTCTATAGACGTGACTAATAAGTAAAGAAGTTACAGTCGATGGACGAATAAGTGTAAGATGATACTCGAAAGGTTAAAAGAGTTTAATAATGGAATATTTTACCACCGAGGAAAAGTGACCGAAATGATGATAAGGAAAAGATGAATATGAAATAAAAGGAGAAGTACATGATGAAGAGGGAACACGAATATGAAGTAGTTCCCGAATTTAAAACTAAAAATGATTTTTATGGTTATCACATGATTATGGCTAGATGTAAGATCGAGCCAAACTCAATAGAAGAAAAGTAATAATACTCCAAGGAGTAAAGAAATGAATTACATTTTACTGCCAGTCATATAAATGGAAAAAGGATATATATATATATATACACACTACCTCGAAATGATGGAATTAATGGAATTATATGGATAATGAGGAGATAAAATTATAATTTGATTTTGCCACGATGGAATCTAAATTATCAAAAGAGTATATTCTTAGGTATATTCTAAAACTTAAGTGATATAGAGTATACTATAAGAATAAGAGATGTAATGATGAGATTACATGGAAGTAAATATGGGTAGAAAATGATTGTCTACTGATTCAATTATGGTAAAAGATAGTAAATAGTAAAGTCTGCAAATGAACTGCAGCATTTGATAATATGTAAAGAATATTGGGGTTAATAATGAAGAATCTAAAAGAGATATGATAATATGGAAGTGATTATAGAATGATAGTCTAATGAAATCACTTCTCTATTATCAAACTCTTAGATTCTTTAGTGCCATAGTGAAAATATTATTATAAAATGATGAGAATGTATGTAAAGTTCCAGTGAGCCCTATATGTGATGGGAATCTCTGAGTAGCTATATATGTATGGGAAATAGCAAAAGGCTCTGAGATTCCAAATCTATTGACAGCACCGCTCCGTACATGATGTAAATGTTTGAGCGTAGAATGGAAACGCTCGATGATATGTTAAATGAGCGGATGCAAGAGATGTGAAAGCTACTAGACAATTACATACAATTGATTAACCTGTTTAAATGACAGTACCAAACTGTGATAACCACGAATTTTCTCATTTTTGGAACTAGGTATCTGTAAATTTAGATCCTGATGTTAATAGACAAGTTAAAATAAATAAATAAATTTATTAGGATATTGGAATATCTAGAGATCGTGGCGCTTAATCCATTGGTAAATTAGAGGTCTAATAATTGGAATTTAATTGGGTATAAAAAAAATTAATTATCTATATATAATATTATATGCATATATATATATATATGCAAATATATATGTACATATATGAACAATAATTATTAATTTAAATTAAAATATATATATTTGTAAATAATGAAATAGATAAATATATGTTTTAAGGATTATATATATAAATATGTTTTTAATATAGCGTAAGTATAAATTTTAACTACATAAAAATATATCTATATATATTGTATATGTTATGAAAATAAATATATAAATACATAATTGTTGATAAAAATTATGAGTAATATGTTTATATAAAAAAATAAATAAATTAAAAAAAAAGAAAAGAAGAAAAACGCAGCAAGCTTCTTGTGGAAGCTTGCTGCTGCAGATTTGATAAAAAAAAAAGTAGAGAAAAGAGAAGAAAGTAAAATAGTGGGCCATGTGTTAAATTTTAATTGGATAAATAAAAATAAAGACACCAAAATGAGGCTTTCTTCAACCCATCGGCAGCCCCCCTTAAACTGACTTTCTTCCTTTTTCCTTGCTACACGATTTCTGTTCTGTTTCTTCCTCACGCGTGTCTTACAAAATTCTATCTTCCCTTCATGTATGTATCTCGCCTCCTTCACAAAACATCGTCCTTATCCCAAGATCACCTTAAACTTGAGATTAGAGGGCTGAAAGGAAGAAACTGAATGGGTTTTGGAGGTCCAGAATCGGAGAAATGGGAATTAATCTGGGTTGCTGCTCTGTTCAGGTAACAAGGTAGGTGAGAAACGATGATACTTCTTTAACTCCTAACTTGGTTTTATGATTTATTTAGGCATGAATAACCTGTTTAGTACCTTAATTGAAACAAAATAAAATGTGGTGACAGATGTGGGTTTCGGTTATAGAAAGAATTGAGAAAATTGTGTTGATTTTAATATGTTTTGGATGTGGTTTAGTAGGTGATGATGAGTAGAATTGGATTTTTAATTTGAATAGATGATGAATTGAGTTTAAATTAAATTGGGAATTTATGATAAATACTGCAAACAGCATGATGGCGTGAAACAGTGGCTGCTGTATGAAAATGGATACTGATCAGTCATGGCAGTGACTGAATAAAGATGAGTTAATCATAATGAATCTAAGATGTTCAATGATATTCCTAAATGAGTAAAAGAAAGGTATAAAATTTGAGTTGATTGAAGATGGAGAAGCAATTAGGGGCTATCGGTTTTGCTGTAGAAAAAGAAATGTATAATATATATATATACACACACACACACATATAGATTTATTAGATTATTAGTGGGATTTAATTTGAATAAAGAATAAAATTTTGTAAAAGTATAATTAATTAAGTGAATTAAATCTAGGCTTAGTGGGCTGTGGTGTATTTGGTTAACATGAATGTGAGTGTGTGACTATGGTGATAATGGGGTGAATGATGAAAAAAATTAAAGAAATCATGGGCTGAATATGAAAGTGGGTGTTCGGCTATAGGGTGAGCAAGGTGATGATGATGAATTTTCAATGTATATGGGATGCTTGATGCATGCACAAAAGGGAGTGAATAAAAATTTCTAAGTTAGAATAGCAGGAATATATATATATATATATATATATATATATATAATGGGAATAAAGTTATAAGGAATTTTGGCCAAGCTCAAAAAGATGGAATTTCATGTAAACTTTTATGAATTAATGGATTGGAAATAATGAGTTATTATATTATGTGTTGGCAATTAGTAGGAAATAAATTAAGTTAAATTACTTGTTGAAGTAAATAAAAATATGGAAGTACTTATGATATAAAAATTGGTGGGAATTTGTAAAATATTTATTATAGCTATACATGACATTTTAAATATAAATTGAAGTTATTAGGGACATGAGAATTGAAGGAGGAGTAGAATTAAATTGAAATTATATTTTGATATTGAATAGAAAATAAAATAAACTAATTATTAAGAATGATAAATAGAAAATAACAAAGGATGGAATATTTATTAGTGCCATGGTATAGCATTTTAAATATAATTTAGTATTATTGTGCAGTGTAAAGTACGAGGAATAAGAGGCGTAAATGAGGTTATCGGATTTATTCAACGCGGAAATAGAGTGACTTCGACTGGAGCGGAGGAGTGAATTTCCAATTCGGAGGATCGAGGAATATACTCGCTAAGGGTATAAAGTAAGTGGGTTAAATAAATTTTACTAGTATCATCTCGTAAGAGATGAAAGAACCCTCATAAAATAATTAATTAAATTTATATAGGATATTGGTTGGACATTACGGGTAAGACAAATAGAATAAGTATGGTAGGATTTTTAAATCGGACATAATGTGCCTGTGAAATATGCTTATTTGAAAGGTGATTTTGCTGTGAATTGTGTAATGTGTTATGTGTGATGGCTCTCTTATGATTACTGAACATGTTAACATATTGTTATGCTTCGAGTATGGATTTGTGATTTGAATATCAAATATACACATCACACCCGATGTTGAGTTAATAGACCTCAATTAGCACCTAGTCATATTTGTCGAAATCTAAGTCCTAAAGGCCCAACCGAGCAAAGACTCGAATTCCGAACCGTGGGAGTCACCTCTAGAGTCCTTCGGGAACTAAGTGCTACACGAGTTTCGATGTACTAAAGGCCCAACCGAGCAAAGACTCGAATTCCGAACCGTGGGAGCCACCTCCAGAGTCCTTCGGGAACTAAGTGCTACACGAGTTTCGATGTACTAAAGGCCCAACCGAGCAAAGACTCGATTTTTGTATCGTGTGAGCCACCTCTAGAGTCCTTCGGGAACTAAGTGCTACACGAGTTTTGATGTAAAGGCCAAACCGAGCAAAGACTCGATTTTTGTACCGTGTGAGCCACTTCTAGAGTCCTTCGGGAACTAAGTGCTACACGTGTTCTGATGTGGTAGTAAAGGCCAAACCGAGCAAAGACTCGATGATTGTACCGTGGGAGCCACCTCTAGAGTCCTTCGGGAACTAAGTGCTACACGTGTTCTGATTTGGTAGTAAAGGCCAAACCGAGCAAAGACTCGATGATTGTACCGTGGGAGCCACCTCTAGAGTCCTTCGGGAACTAAGTGCTACACGTGTTCTGATTTGGTAGTAAAGGCCAAACCGAGCAAAGACTCGATGATTGTACCGTGGGAGCCACCTCTAGAGTCTTTCGGGAACTAAGTGCTACACGTGTTCTGATGTGGTAGTAAAGGCCAAACCGAGCGAAGACTCGATGATTGTACCGTGGGAGCCACCTCTAGAGTCCTTTGGGAACTAAGTGCTACACCTGTTCTGATTTGGTAGTAAAGGCCAAACCGAGCAAAGACTCGATGATTGTACCGTGGGAGCCACCTCTAGAGTCCTTCGGGAACTAAGTGCTACACGAGTTCTGATGTGTTAGTAATCAGTTTAAGTTCTGATGGAGATGCGACAAATGTCGAAGGACGAACTAGATCTTGTGCATATGACATATGATGTGTGTGATGTATCGGATTATGTTTATATATGCCACTTGAACGTGTGCCACTTGAATGTTCGTTTCTTTCGATTATTGGGTTATGTTTATATATGCCACTTGAACGTGTGCTACTTGAATGTTCGTTTCTTTCGATTATTAGATCATGTTTATATATGCCACTTGAACATATGTTACTTGAATGTTCGTTTTCTTCCACACGTAGTCATACTGATAAAAAGAATAATGCCTTGTGAATTTAAAAATGGAATGAAAGCATGAACAAGTTTATGATGTCTGTGTACATACGAAATGGTAATAAACCTTAGTATAATCCATACATGCTATCTTACAATAACTCAAGCATGTATGATCGTGTTTTACGATATGAGCCTAGTATGTACTTATTTAAACTACTTATTGAGCCGTGGATTTGCTCACCCCCTTAAATTTAAATATCTACAGATCTTACGAGTTGACAGTCGGCTAAGGCTTCGTATAGGCTTCCGAGAACTGTACCTAGTAGTGGTACTCGTTTGCGTTCTCCGGGCCTCGCTTTTGCATTTTTGAGGTATACTACTCGTATATCATTTTGATATTCAAATGTACTTTAATTTCACAGTACTAGGAAAGTATATGGGATGTAGCTTTGGATCGCATTAGATGATTATGTGAGTCTAAGTGAATATCGAGTCCGATCAGGGTTCTAATGTATATTTTAAATGATATATAAAGTGATAGATGTGAACTTATTAATGGCTAAACTCTTGAAAAGCTTGAGACACTTGATTGTATGAACTGTGGAGAAACAACAGCTGGCTATGTTATGTGATTTAAAATGTGTCTTAATGGAGGGAATTTTTCCTGGGGAAATTGATAAAATACAAAGGGGAGGTTTTCGACTTGTTTCTTTTGAAATAGTAAATAAGGCTAAATTCATAAGAATCGCTTGAGAAGGATGACATAGAACAAGAAATAATATTAATAGGACAAGATTTGATCTAGATACTGCACTAACACCGAATACAAATCGTAAGTAGAAAAAGGAAAAATTTGGTTCGTAATTTTTCAAAAGCGATAAGCGTATGTTAAGTGGATGTCATTGGCTTTCTGGTCGTGACAGATTTAATGGTATCAGAGCTTGGTTTGTCTAGTACGTGTTAGTGTAATTTAGACCGTCTGTGGTGTTACATCCCATGTACTGTGAAATATATGTTTGGAAAATTATCTTTTAATTGTCTTATACTGAAATTGGTCTACACTTGGTGTAGGTTTTTATTCTGATTTAATTCGGAATTAAGGGGGGGACGGGGCATAGAATTAGACCCAGAAGATCAGCTTAAAGATAGTTGATTTCATTTCAAACCCCATCACTATTATGACCCTTATTATTATCACATTCGACTCATTCCTACCTAGATAATAGGGTGTTGAGAATGGCTAGAATGGAGTAGGATCATGAGATAACGATAACCCTACTGTAGTAGTTAGTGGTTAACCAAGTTAGTGCACAAGCTCAACTTCTTTATTTATCTCATGTTCTTTTACAAGTAGGCTACATATAAAGTCAAAACCTCTGAGTTATCGATTGTTATTGGCACACCTTTCAAGGAATCTTAAAAGAATGAGTGTGTATCATAAGTATAAAATGAAGGTGGGAGATAGAGACCTAATAGTAGATTTGCTAATATTGCACAATTACAACCTTGGTGTCATCTTGGATATGGACGGGATGGCCACCGATCGTACTAATGTACACTGCTATAAGAAAACCGTAACTTTCTCCCCACCTAATCCACATATAATATGTTTTGACAGATGACGAAGCAATAAGTGCTTATTTGTTTTGTTCTAAATATAATGAAGTAATACCAGTAAAGGCATAAGGGCCTACATGGTCGGAGATTGACTTGATATACCAGTCAAGACTCATGAATGAGAAATGAGCTATGTGATGAGTTGGAGTTTGAAGGATGTAGGATTTTGAATATCATACTATTAAAAGTTT
The DNA here is from genome assembly GCA_031772115.1 of Heritiera littoralis. NCBI lineage: Eukaryota > Viridiplantae > Streptophyta > Magnoliopsida > Malvales > Malvaceae > Heritiera > Heritiera littoralis. The sequence goes on from JAPDPK010000064.1 coordinate 1,773,964, forward strand.
TACGATTTAGAAACTATATGGATATTAAGATCACTGGTTTAAATTTATAATGAAGATAAAGAAATAAATTTTAAAATGACAAATGTCTCCTTATATTGGACTAATTTCTGAATAGTGGACCAAATTGATCTTGAATTCCATGATAGTGATGAAGCTACTAATGGCATAAGAAATGTAATATGTGTATAACGGTTCCGATTATTAATCCCATCTACAATTAGATTACGGATGCGACCCAAAATATTTATAATGGGAAGTCGCAGGATGATTGGCCCTATTATTGATTTTTAAGGATTTGAATTAAAAGTGTATTAATGAGATGTTTATTAAAGGATCGTTGGATATTATGAAAGATAAGATGATTACTAAAGATGATTGAGAAAGTGATATGTATAGTTGATGAAATTCATATCAATACTGTTAATTTTGGTTCTATACATTCAGTTTGCTTCTTAAGTATCAAACAGATATTTGTAGAACTGGAGCATTTTGAGATATGCTTTGCAGAATGGTATGTTGATTGGAGTATTATCAATTTGAAGAATATGTATAAGAACCGTAAAGTGACTGTAAGAGCAGAAAAAGATGATAGCTAACCTGAATTATTAAATGAAAATGATTTCAAAGTGAATTACAGTAATGAATCGGTTAGCTATGAAATGTGTTAGTTAAATGGTTATATTTAATACAGCATACTAATTAAGACGATTGATACGCTGTGAAGTATAAGTAAATAGGCGAATTAAGGTGGAATATGTGTTAAAATGAGTTAAATGTTAAATGTCTCTACCTTGAGGATATACAGTGGAAATGATAGGACATAGAAACAAAATGTCCAATATGGCATGAGATTTATAATTAAAAAGTATCGGATGTTATTCCTGATAAATTTTCAGAGTAATATAGATTTGAGAGATCGGGTTAACATTGACTCGACTATTAATATGGAATCTATATCTGAACTTGTATTGGAGAACATTGAAAGAGTCCGAGAAGCTTAAGAAACAACTCTAGAAGATGTGTGGACAATGAAATTCACTTGTGTAGGTGTAAATGATGGAAATATAGATGACTTGAATTGAGGATTTATAATTGTGAATTAAATTCCTATTATGCAATAGAGTTTTTATTAGAAACAAATAATCATTTGCATGGAATTGATGCCTTATTGAGTTTAATCAGAGATGTATAAAGAGTTTATAAGACCAATCTCTGTACAAGGCATCACTAGATGAAAAGTTGGAAACTAGTGGTCATAAGATAATAATGATCAGAACTCGATAAAATTTTTATGAGTTTCTATTGAGGTTTATAAGGTTAATGAAATCCTTTATGAGGTATATAAGCCTAATGAATGAGGCATCCATATATGGATAAAGTGATGAGATATTGATATAGGCTGAGACATCAATGGAGAAAGAGCAGCATAGTTATATGATCCTACAGACTCTCAAAAACAAGAAATTTTTATGTTAAGATTGGCAAATAGGAGATGTGGCTAGACAGTACCTCCTTCTAAAATATATGATCTCGAATGACAGAGTGATGTAGATCTATCCATGATGAAGAGATAATGATTGAGATACGAAATGAATGAGTCTGGCTAGATACTATTGCCAGTCTGTTGAAGAGTTATTGGGTTAGCTACTCTACAGATGTAACTAATAAGTAAATAAGTTTAAGTCGATGAATGAATAAGTATAAAGATGGTATGCAAAAGGTTAAAGGATTTTAATAGTGGAGTACTACACTGATGAAAAGTGACCGAAATGATGATGAAGGAAAAGATGAAAATGTAATAAGAGGATAAGTACAGGATGATGAGGGAACATGAATATGAAGCAGTTCCCGAATTTAAGACAAAGTGATTTTAATTGGTTGTCACATGATTATGACTAGATGAAAAAATTTAGCCAAACCTGAAAGATGAAATTTAATGATACTCAAAGGAGTAAAATAGATGAATGATATATATGAATTATTGCCAGTCATGTAAATGAGGAAATTATATATATACCACCTCAAAATGATTGATAACATTGTGGTCAATTGGAGACGGTAGAATGATAACAGTGGAGATGAATAGAAATGTGAATTACTAGTGGATGATACAGATGTTATATGGAAGAATGAGTATAAATGAATAAGATAGACATTGAAATGATAATTTTTCGGGCATCGAATTGGAGTACTTGTATCGAATTTGGAGAACCCCAAATTTTCTTGTATATGATATAAACTACAAAGTGTAGAAATTTAAAAGAGAATTTATTTTAAAATATTTAATGAAGGGTCTATTTGATAAGGTTCAGGGAGGTACTTGGTGAGGGCCCCACCAGGAATTTCTCTGTCCAAATCGAAGTGAGACCCTAAAATGATGATGTATGTGGCGAAATATGAATATAGAAAAAATTTATAAAGAATATGAGTAGTATGGGGATTGATGAGAATATAAGGGATGCAATAAGATAGTTGATGAATGGTATAGACATTGTATAGAAAATCGTGTATCACCGTAAAAGAATAATATAGATATCGAATAATCAAGATTGATTTATTGAAGTATGTATTAATTGAGGATAATAGGACGATTATTTATGATGTAATTGATGTGGAAACTGATATGGATCAATAAATGTAAGAGAATTGTTAGTAAATTGTATATATATATATATATTGTATGAGAGTATTCATAAGAATGAATGAAATGAGTGATTGCTAAGTATGAGGAATCGATGAGTGTCAATGTACTAAATCAATGGAGTACGTGTGTTGAATTTGGAGGACCAAATTCTTTAAAGGTGAGGATGATGTGATAACCACGAATTTTCTCATTTTTGGAACTAGGTATCTGTAAATTTAGATCCTGATGTTAATAAACAAGTTAAAATAAATAAATAAATTTATTAGGATATTGGAATATCTAGAGATCGTGGCGCTTAATCCATTGGTAAATTAGAGGTCTAATAATTGGAATTTAATTGGGTATAAAAAAAATTAATTATCTATATATAATATTATATGCATATATATTATATATATATATATATATATGCAAATATATATGTACATATATGAACAATAATTATTAATTTAAATTAAAATATATATATTTGTAAATAATGAAATAGATAAATATATGTTTTAAGGATTATATATATAAATATGTTTTTAATATAGCGTAAGTATAAATTTTAACTACATAAAAATATATCTATATATATTGTATATGTTATGAAAATAAATATATAAATACATAATTGTTGATAAAAATTATGAGTAATATGTTTATATAAAAAAATAAATAAATTAAAAAAAAGAAAAAAAAAAAAATAACAAAAGCTTCTCGTGGAAGCTTGCTGCTGCAGATCTGATAAAAAAAAAGTAGAGAAAAGAGAAGAAAGTAAAATAGTGGGCCATGTGTTAAATTTTAATTGGATAAATAAAAATAAAGACACCAAAATGAGGCTTTCTTCAACCCATCGGCAGCCCCCCTTAAACCGACTTTCTTCCTTTTTCCTTGCTACACGATTTCTGTTCTGTTTCTTCCTCACGCGTGTCTTACAAAATTCTATCTTCCCTTCATCTATGTATCTCGCCTCTTTCACAAAACATCGTCCTTATCCCAAGATCACCTTAAACTTTAGATTAGAGGGCTGAAAGGAAGAAACTGAATGGGTTTTGGAGGTCCAGAATCGGAGAAATGGGAATTAATCTGGGTTGCTGCTCTGTTCAGGTAACAAGGTAGGTGAGAAACGATGATACTTCTTTAACTCCTAACTTGGTTTTATGATTTATTTAGGCATGAATAACCTGTTTAGTACCTTAATTGAAACAAAATAAAATGTGGTGACAGATGTGGGTTTCGGTTATAGAAAGAATTGAGAAAATTGTGTTGATTTTAATATGTTTTGGATGTGGTTTAGTAGGTGATGATGAGTAGAATTGGATTTTTAATTTGAATAGATGATGAATTGAGTTTAAATTAAATTGGGAATTTATGATAAATACTGCAAACAGCATGATGGCGTGAAACAGTGGCTGCTGTGTGAAAATGGATACTGATCAGTCATGGCAATGACTGAATAAAGATGAGTTAATCATAATGAATCTAAGATGTTCAATGATATTCCTAAATGAGTAAGAGAAAGGTATAAAATTTGAGTTGATTGAAGATGGAGAAGCAATTAGGGGCTATCGGTTTTGCTGTAGAAAAAGAAATGTATAATATATATATATATACACACACACACACATATAGATTTATTAGATTATTAGTGGGATTTAATTTGAATAAAGAATAAAATTTTGTAAAAGTATAATTAATTAAGTTAATTAAATCTAGGCTTAGTGGGCTGTGGTGTATTTGGTTAACATGAATGTGAGTGTGTGACTATGGTGATAATGGCGTGAATGATGAAAAAAATTAAAGAAATCATGGGCTGAATATGAAAGTGGGTGTTCGGCTATAGGGTGAGCAGGGTGATGATGATGAATTTTCAATGTATATGGGATGCTTGATGCATGCACAAAAGGGAGTGAATAAAAATTTCTAAGTTAGAATAGCAGGAAAAATATATATATATATATATATATATATATATATGGGAATAAAGTTATAAGGAATTTTGGCCAAGCTCAAAAAGATGGAATTTCATGTAAACTTTTATGAATTAATGGATTGGAAATAATGAGTTATTATATTATGTGTTGGCAATTAGTAGGAAATAAATTAAGTTAAATTACTTGTTGAAGTAAATAAAAATATGGAAGTACTTATGATATAAAGATTGGTGGGAATTTGTAAAATATTTATTATAGCTATACATGACATTTTAAATATAAATTGAAGTTATTAGGGACATGAGAATTGAAGGAGGAGTAGAATTAAATTGAAATTATATTTTGATATTGAATAGAAAATAAAATAAACTAATTATTAAGAATGATAAATAGAAAATAACAAAGGATGGAATATTTATTAGCGCCATGGTATAGCATTTTAAATATAATTTAGTATTATTGTGCAGTGTAAAGTACGAGGAATAAGAGGCGTAAATGAGGTTATCGGATTTATTCAACGCGGAAATAGAGTGACTTCGACTGGAGCGGAGGAGTGAATTTCCAATTCGGAGGATCGAGGAATATACTCGCTAAGGGTATAAAGTAAGTGGGTTAAATAAATTTTACTAGTATCATCTCGTAAGAGATGAAAGAACCCTCATAAAATAATTAATTAAATTTATATAGGATATTGGTTGGACATTACAGGTAAGACAAATAGAATAAGTATGGTAGGATTTTTAAATCGGACATAATGTGCCTGTGAAATATGCTTATTTGAAAGGTGATTTTGCTGTGAATTGTGTAATGTGTTATGTGTGATGGCTCTCTTATGATTACTGAACATGTTAGCATATTGTTATGCTTCGAGTATGGATTTGTGATTTGAATATCAAATATACACATCGCGCCCGATGTTGAGTTAATAGACCTCAATTAGCACCTAGTCATATTTGTCGAAATCTAAGTCCTAAAGGCCCAACCGAGCAAAGACTCGAATTCCGAACCGTGGGAGTCACCTCTAGAGTCCTTCGAGAACTAAGTGCTACACGAGTTTCGATGTACTAAAGGCCCAACCGAGCAAAGACTCGAATTCCGAACCGTGGGAGCCACCTCTAGTGTCCTTCGGGAACTAAGTGCTACACGAGTTTCGATGTACTAAAGGCCCAACCGAGCAAAGACTCGATTTTTGTATCGTGTGAGCCACCTCTAGAGTCCTTCGGGAACTAAGTGCTACACGAGTTTTGATGTAAAGGCCAAACCGAGCAAAGACTCGATTTTTGTACCGTGTAAGCCACTTCTAGAGTCCTTCGGGAACTAAGTGCTACACGTGTTCTGATGTGGTAGTAAAGGCCAAACCGAGCAAAGACTCGATGATTGTACCGTGGGAGCCACCTCTAGAGTCCTTCGGGAACTAAGTGCTACACGTGTTCTGATTTGGTAGTAAAGGCCAAACCGAGCAAAGACTCGATGATTGTACCGTGGGAGCCACCTCTAGAGTCCTTTGGGAACTAAGTGCTACACGTGTTCTGATTTGGTAGTAAAGGCCAAACCGAGCAAAGACTCGATGATTGTATCGTGGGAGCCACCTCTAGAGTCTTTCGGGAACTAAGTGCTACACGTGTTCTGATGTGGTAGTAAAGGCCAAACCGAGCGAAGACTCGATGATTGTACCGTGGGAGCCACCCCTAGAGTCCTTTGGGAACTAAGTGCTACACCTGTTCTGATTTGGTAGTAAAGGCCAAACCGAGCAAAGACTCGATGATTGTACCGTGGGAGCCACCTCTAGAGTCCTTCGGGAACTAAGTGCTACACGAGTTCTGATGTGTTAGTAATCAGTTTAAGTTCTGATGGAGATGCGACAAATGTCGAAGGACGAACTAGATCTTATGCATATGACATATGATGTGTGTGATGTATCGGATTATGTTTATATATGCCACTTGAACGTGTGCCACTTGAATGTTCGTTTCTTTCGATTATTGGGTTATGTTTATATATGCCACTTGAACGTGTGCTACTTGAATGTTCGTTTCTTTCGATTATTGGATCATGTTTATATATGCCACTTGAACATATGTTACTTGAATGTTCGTTTTCTTCCACACGTAGTCATACTGATAAAAAGAATAATGCATTGTGAATTTAAAAATGGAATGAAAGCATGAACAAGTTTATGATGTCTGTGTACATACAGAATGGTAATAAACCTTAGTATAATCCATACATGCTATCTTACAATAACTCAAGCATGTATGATCGTGTTTTACGATATGAGCCTAGTATGTACTTATTTAAACTACTTATTGAGCCGTGGATTTGCTCACCCCCTTAAATTTAAATATCTACAGATCTTACGAGTTGACAGTCGTCTCAGGCTTCGTATAGGCTTCCGGGAACTGTACCTAGTAGTGGTACTCGTTTGCGTTCTCCGGGCCTCGCTTTTTCATTTTTGAGGTATACTACTCGTATATCATTTTGATAGTCAAATGTACTTTAATTTCACAGTACTAGGAAAGTATATGGGATGTAGCTTTGGATCGCATTAGATGATTATGTGAGTCTAAGTGAATATCGAGTCCGATCCGGGTTCTAATGTATATTTTAAATGATATATAAAGTGATAGATGTGAACTTATTAATGGCTAAACTCTTGAAAAGCTTGAGACACTTGATTGTATGAACTGTGGAGAAACAACAGCTGGCTATGTTATGTGATTTAAAATGTGTCTTAATGCAGGGAAATTTTCCTGGGGGAATTGATAAAATACAAAAGGGAGGTTTTCGACTTGTTTCTTTTGAAATAGTAAATAAGGCTAAATTCATAAGAATCACTTGAGAAGGATGACATAGAACAAGAAATAATATTAATAGGACAAGATTTGATCTAGATACTGCGCTAACACCGAATACAAACCGTAAGTAGAAAAGGAAAAATTTGGTTCGTAATTTTTCAAAAGCGATAGATGAATGAGGAACAATATGAATCATATGTGATATGAAAAGGAGTGGAAATGGATAACTCCTAGTTGATAAGAAATTTAAGGGAGTATAAGTATATGATGAGAAATGATATATAGTGGTATAAAAGGTGATTATGATCTTAAAGGTATACTGGCAGTATAATATGGAAGATGATCAAAATGTTAAGAATGATGAGTATACAGAACACTACCACTTTATGAATTAAGTTAAATTCGGAGGACCGAATTTCTTAAGGTGGGGAGAATGTGATAACTGCAAATTTTCTATTTTTGGAAATTAGTATTAAAGAAAATAGATAAGAGAAAATAAATAAATTAAAGTAAATAATAAAATTTATTTACGAGATGGGAATATCGTTAAAATTCCCGAAATTAAGGAAGTGAGTAAATTGAGGAATTTAAATTTTGGATAAAATGAAAATGGAGAAATATAAGTTGGATATTAATAAATCCAAATTATAAGAAATATAAATGTGAGTATTTATATATTTATATAATTTTATTACATAAATATATTTTTAAATAAATTATATATGTTTTATATAATTACATATATATATATGAAATATATATATGGTATTTTTAAATTAAGTGTATAGATATTTATTAAAACTATACACAAAATATATATATACTATATAAATAAATATGTATATATATTAATTACTATTAAAATTATATATATTGATATAAATATATATATATATAAAGAGAAACAGGATCGGGATGTAACCCGATCCCTGTTTCCCTTCTCTGTTACAAAACAGAGAAGGAACACTGTCGCAGACGGCAGAAAGCAAAAGAGAGAAGGGGAAGGCGGTTGCCGGCGAGCTAAGGAGATGAAGCTGACGTCGACGCCGACGCCGGCAAAGGAAAAGGGAGAAGAGAAACGAATGGAAAACAGAAAAGAAGGAAAGCGGAGAAAATCGAAGGAGAAAAGGAAAAATGGCAGATGACGGTGCCGGCCGATCCAGGCACCGCCACTGCCACCGAAGCACCACCGGAGGGAGAGGAAGACGATGGAGGCCACCTGAGGAGCGGTGAAAGGCGGAGGAAGGCCAGCGAAGAGGCGAAAGAAACCGAAGGAAAATCGACTCGATCCGCCGCCGTGCCGTCGATCCAGGGCAAACGGAGGGTACTGGTAGCTTCGCCGTGCCATCGGCCAGCTGAAGGACGCCTGAACTGCCAGAGAACCGGCCGCCGGCGAGGAACCGGTGAGGAAAGAGGCAGACCGATCTGAACCGGTCTGACCGAGAAAGGAAGAGGAAAAAAAAAAGAAAAGAAAAAGAAAAGAAAAAAGGAAAAAGAAAAAGAGAAAGAAAAGAAAAAGAAAAGAAAGAGAAAAGAAGAAAAAAAAGAGGAAAAAGGAAGAAAAAGAGGAAAAAGGGAGAAGTTCGGGAAATCGGAAGATTCCCGGGAATTCGGCAACCTGGAAATTTATGGAAATTCGGTAAGAAATTTCCGGAAATTAATTTTAACTAAAATTTAATAAATTATGAAAAATTCTAAAATTTAGAATTTAAATTCCAGAAATTATTCTCAGCGATCGAGATGAGGAATCGGAAGAGATGGAGTACGGGCGCAACCAGTAAGAGGAAGTCGTCGACCCGGAAAAGGTAAGGGATGCATGTGCAGCACTGTAAAGATATTCAGTCTGCATGATTTAAATTATGAAATATTTTATGAAAATATTTTATGAAAATGGTGTGATGATTCATCGGCTGAGAAATTGTGATGATGTACTGGTTGGATTTTAAACTGTATTTTCCGCGTAGGAGGCTAGCCAATCGGCAGCCGTTATACTGCCGAAAAATTAACGAAAATTTTTAGAAAATTTCATAAAATCATAATAAATAATTTTATTTCACGAGAAATTATTTTCAATCACGAAAATCGAGAAAATGAATATTTTCCATAAAAACATGAATAAAATGAAAGTGACTTTAAAATATTCATGTTTTCGAGAATGGTGATAATGAAATCACCGAAAATTCTCTTAATATGTAAATTACACATAATACGAGATGAAAAATAAAAAGAAATAAAGTGAATATTTATATATATATATTTGTTAAAATTCACTAAATGGTTTTATAACCTTTATGATTTTATAAAGTATGAAATTATATATTTTATAAATTTCATAAAGGTTATTTTTACGATAAAAACATGGTTTTGAGACTAGTTGGCCCCTCTATCATGCCGACATGTGATATGTAATATGTGGTATGTGATATGTAACATGTGATATGTGATATGTAGTCCCGGCCGACACCTGATCAATGATCCGCCGAGGACAATTATAGACTATGACCATAGGTCTGACATGATTATTTTATACCTTCGGGTATTATTGCATGATAGGACTCGGTGATTGCCACTGTCTCCATTTATGATATGTTTTAAATGAAATGTTCTACATGATATGTGATATGTGAAATGTAAATGATTTATAGCATTTTTATAAAATGCTTATTTCAGTACTGTTTTAAGTACTATGATATGATTTTCATATGATATGTGACATGAATATGTAATATGTTTTCAAAAGGAAAGAGGAGGAAAATAAATCTAATATTCTTATTTTGAATTTTAAATTGAATATTAGATTTAAATGATTTATATGTTATGTGAAAAATATTAAAATAGCCCATTTTTGCTATTTAAAGTACTGTACTAATTATGAGAGTACAGTAAAACACGAAACGAGTTTTAAATAGAAAAGAAGATGATTTAACTAATATTCTTTTCAAAGAAAATATGAATATTAGTAATTTTATTTAATTGCTTTATTTCATAAAAGCATTATTTTGAAAAAGAATATGAAAATGTTACAAAAAAAAAGGAAAGGATTTGAATTTCAAAACAAGAATGAAGATTACTCTCTACAGTTGCTTCTAGGTTCCGGGACAAGATAGGTATTTCAAAATACCTACCTTACTCCATCCGGATCCCTAGCCGACTGTAGTATCCTTCCTACATGAGAGCCTAGAGCCCATAGGAAAAATGAAAAAGGTTTTCAGCATATAGATAGCTGAGTATCAAGTATGCATATAATTCCCTTATTGAGCCATGGTTTGCTCACCCCTTAATTTTAACATTTCAGGTTTTTGAAGACTAAGAGTGTGACACCTAAGGGATTTTGGCTGCGCATTTGGGGACGATGCGACAGCTTGATTTATTTAATAAGGTATGATCATTTATTTTCTGTATTTAGACTTATCGATAGTACTACTTTCTTATGAAGTAAGATAGGGGATGTAATTCATATTATAATTTAATATGAAATTGTTTATATATAAAAGAAAAGTAAAGTATCACAGACAGCCCAACCAAATAAGATGTATAGAATAAGGTGAAAAATAGGGTCACGGGCTGTGACAAGTATGATTTTATTGATTTGAACTCTAAACTTGACATGATTTATACTATACATGAAACATGTTTGAAATGAAATATGTTTCGAAATAGTACATGTTTTAAACATGTTTTAAAAGTCCATGAGATATGATTTCAACACTTATATGATTTATATCTGATTTTGTGTCGAACTTGGCATGATATGCGATCTAGAGTATAGTTTGATTTGATATGAACTCTAGACCTGATATGATTTACAGTTTTTGTTTTAAAAGTACATGATAAATGATTTCGACACTTATATGATTTATATACGATTTTGTGTCGAATTTAAAATGATATGCGGTGTAGAGTATAGATTGATTTGATATGAACTCTAGACCTGATATGACTTATAGTATATGAAAAATATTTTAAAACCGCACATGTTTTAGACATGCTCTGAAAACGAATACATGAATTGAAATTGAACATGTTTCTATCATGCCTTAAAGGCAAATTTGAAATGAATTGAAAATTCATATGTTGAGCATGTTCTAAAGTATATATGATATGATTTGAAATGATTGCGGTTTATACAGTAAAATTACATACATTGCATATTAAACCCTGACATGATAATATGCTTAGTACATGAGAATTCCATGAGGAATGTCATGACTCGACGTTAATGATGTTTCATCTATAGAACGACATGATATGATATGATATAATATATGAACATAAGATTGATATGAAGAGAATTCCGATCTTACTCTATCGTGATCATAAATTCCCATATGATAAGTGATATGAATTGATGTAATACGGGAATATGATTGTTAAATGTAAAGTGACTCGATAGGATATCTCAATTAAACATGAAGAATATATGAGGAGTACCATGACTCAGTGGCAATGATATTTCATCTATATGATGTCATGATATGATATGAAACATGAATATAGAAATACACGAAGAGAATTATGAATTCGTACCACCGTGATCATGATCCACAATATGAGAATTGATAAGAGATGATAGAATATAGAAGTATGATTATGAAATGAAAAGTAAATATGAGAATTGATATGAGATGATAGAATACAAAAGTATGATTATAAAATGAAACGTGAATATGAGAAGTGACAATGAGATGTTATCGATGAGAAAGGATTAACTGTAATTGCATCCTTGCAAGTTTTAAGCATTACGGTCAAGACAGTATAATCCTACTCTTATATTTATATTAGTATCTTACTGAGCCGTGGTTTTGCTCACCCCACTAAATTTCATCTCTTTTAGACTATTGAAGTTAATACCTGCCATGTGAGCTGCTAAGTGGGCATCAGAGACAGTGTATGGACTTGGTACTAATCTTCTGAGGTATATGTTTCTTATAAAATACTTGTTTACATGTAAGACTTAAATTGATGCACAGTACATATTTTGTTTTAACAAGTCGAGATGTAACTAAGAACCGCTTCCTTGCTAGTTAATATTTAAATGAAATGACTATAGGTCACCTAGATAGTATAGTAACTACACTGACACCGAATACAAACCTTAAAATGAAAAAAAAATTAGTCCATAAATTTGTCGACTAAGAAAAATATAGGTATTAAGTGAAAGTCGAAGCCTTCGGGTCGTGACAGATTTTAAGAAATTGTGGTTATCACATATATTAAGAAATAAAATACTCAACAAATGTTTTTCTTTTCAATACACACAACTAACCTATTATTCAATTAATGATTTTTTGATCAACTATGCAAATAAGTCTTCAAAATGCTTTTATTGTTGAAAATGTTTTCTATTATAATAATGGCACTGGCAACTAATAGAATTTATATGAACAACAAATAAATTAATAAATATATTTTATATTTGGATTATATATTATCTAATATACCGTTAGTAGACTTTTTATAATTGATAAGCAAAGTTAAGATTATAACACATATTTTTAAGAAGTATTAAAAAAATAAAAAATAAATAAAATGAAACAAGTGTCATTATCTTAATTCGTTTGTAAAATTTAAAAATTTCACCAACAATTTATTAAATCTTTTCTACTCTCAACCATAAAATTGTAAACCTTTTTAAGCCTCATTGGACCCTTAAAAGCCATGATACAAATAAAAACAGAGCACCAATTTCTCTATGCATCACATTAAGGCTTGTTTGGTAGGGTGGAAAGAAAAATGAAAAGATGAAAAATCAAAGGGAGAGAAAAATGGAGAGATAGAAAACATCTATTTTTTTTCGTTAAGTATGCTTGGGAAAAAGGATGGAAAAATATATCGAAAATAAATTTCTTTCCTTCTATTACTTGGTAGAATGGAAAAATGAGGGGAAAGATGTAACGACCCGTTACCACATTTTTCACCTTATTTTACACAATTTATCCGGTTGGGCTGTCTGTGATACTTCACTTTACAATTGATGTTAAACAATTTAATAAAATATTTTTAACATTATACACATCCCCTATCTTATTCACAAATATGTAGTACTGTAGACATGTATAAATACAGAAAATAAATGATCGTACCTGATATATCTTAGTCGATCTGTCACATTGTCCATTATGTGCAGTCGTAATCCACAAATATTGGATCTTACCATCATCAAAACCTGAAATGTTAAAATTGGGGAGTGAGCAAACCACGGCTCAGTAAGAGAGTTATATGCTACACTTGATATTCAGCTATCTATATGCTGAAAATAATTTTTTTCTTTTTCATTAAAATCTTCCTAGCTGGCTCTAGGCTCACATGTAGGAAGGATACTACAGTCGGCTAGGGATCCAAATAGAGTAAGGCAGGTATTTTGAAATACCTGGCTTGTTCCGGAACCTAGAAGCAACTGTAGAGAATACTAAATCGATTGTTTTCAAAACGATATAATTTTCGTTTTTCCACAAAGTAAACCACTTATCTCTTTTCACTTCAATATACTTTAAAACACATGACAGTTCAGTAATAAAAATAGTGGTTTACTTCTCTTCTCTTCAGTACAGTAAAAACAATACAGTACATTAATTTGTAAATATCCAATCATTGGATAATTACTTCTTCGATTATTCCTATCTTAGAAATAATTCTTATGTTATTCTTTTAGAATAAACATTTATTTCTCTTTTCAAATCAGTAACCGTATCGTACAGTTCAATAAAACAGTATATTCAGTATTCAGTAAAACAGTATCTCGATACGGTTCAGTCAGTAACAGTAAATAGTAGCTACCAATTCAGTAAATAGTATACGGTAGCTTTCAGTTCAGTAAACAGTAAATGGTAGCTTTCAGTTCAGTAAAATAGTAATCAGTGGCTACCATTTCGGTAAACATTACAGTTCAGTAAACAGTGTTTTGGTACGGTTTTTCATCAGTAAACAGTAAACAGTAAACAGTACAGTAGTTCAGTACAATAACTAGTACAGTAAATAGGATTCCGTAAATCCTTTCAGTAAATAGTGAACAGTAAGCAGTAAGCAATAAGTGAGACTAGGCAACACCCTACAAGTAAATCATGCTATCTCGTCCACTAGGGACACAGTAATAATAATAAGATCTATGGCCATGATCTATAGTATGTCCTCGGTGTACGCTTGCTAGGCGACAATCCGGGACGCTGATGACTAGCTGGTCAATCAGCCACGTGACAGTAACAGTATAGTATGATGCATGAAGCTCGGGGCCTAAGTCTCAAAACAGTATAAAAACTGTACCTTAGCCTTTATGGATTTTAAACACCGTAAATCAAATATCCATAAGGCTCACATGTAAATATAATCACCTTTATGAAATTTATAAAATAAATAATGTTTTTCAAATTATTTCATAAAGGTATAAATTATGTTTTCCATACGGCGAAAACAGTTTGCAAAATCATCATTGTAAAAATAGAAGGGCAAAACTATCTTTTTCCACCGTAAAACACATATGCACGTTTTCCCGTGCTTTTTATCCAAAACATGGTTTTTAAAGAAATCTGGATTCAAATCAAATATTTTCATAATTTATGTAAAAATAAATTATTTACTTTCCAAATTCAAAATCCCTTAACCATGTTTTTCTTCTAGAAACACGTGTAGAGACCTCTAGTCTCGAAATCATGGTTTCCCATCATTTCTTAACCTTTATGAAATTTTCATAATTATTTGTTTCCATAATTAAAACCATAAAGGTTTTATGTAAAATCAAGTGAATATTTAAGAATATTTATAAAAATATTCACTTCAGTCTCTTTTTCATTTTTATCTCGTTTCACGTGAAATATCACATATCGGATGAATTTTCGGTGATTTCCTTTTCACCATACTCGAAAACATGAATATTTTAAAATTAAATATCACTATATTCATGTTTTATGAAATTTACTTGATTTCTCGATTTTCGTGCCTGAAAATCGTTTCACGTGAAATCAAATCATTTATTATGGTTTTCGGTGATTTTCGATAAATTTCAGTAATAATTTTTTTTGATAATTTTTCAGTAGTATAATAGCTGCCGATTTGGCTAGCCTCATGCACCGAAAATACAGTTTATATTTCTCAACTGGTATTTCACTACAATTTAAAACCGATAAATCACCATATTATAAACAGATAATTATCGATAGCATTTAAAAATTAAATGCAATTTAAAAACATGGCCGAATATCTTTACAGGCGGCACATTTCTCCCTTACCTGTTTCAGGTCGGCAACTGCCTCTCGAAGGTCGCGCCCATGTTCACCTCGCTCGATTCCATCGGCTCGGTCATCGAGGATATTTTCTGGAAATTAAATTCCAAAATTTAGAATTTTTTCCATAATTATTTAAATAATTAAATTATTTAAATAAATTAATACTTTTCGGGATTTCTTACCGATTCCCATTTTTCTCGAGATTTCTCGTAATTTTCGAATTCTCGGAAATTTTCCAAATTCCCGAAATTCCTCTTTTTCTCTTTCTCTTTCTTCTTTTTCTTTCTTTTTCCTTTTTCTTTTCTTTTCTTTTTCTTTTTCCTTTTTCTTTTCTTTTCTTTTCTTTTCTTTTCTTGCTCAGACCGGTTCCAGACCGATCCCCTCCCCTCGTCGCCGGTTCACCTCCGGTCGTCGGTTCTCCGGCGGCTCGGTGGCCTAGCAGCTGGCCGGCGTCGAGGCGAACTCGTCGGTGGTCTCAGCTTGGCCTGAATCGGTGGCATGGCGGCGGATCTACTCGGTTTTGGCTCGGTTTCTTCCCCTCCTCCGTCGGCCTTCCTCCGCCGTTTCCAGCCTCTCCGGTGGCCTCCATCCCTTTCCTCTCCTTCCGTCGATGCTTCGGCTGTGGTGGCGGCGGCCGATTTGGCCGGCACCTCCAGATCTGGTTTTCTTTCTTCTCAGCTTCCGCCGGGTTTTTCCTTCGATTTTTCGTTTCGATTTTCTTTCCTTCCGCCGTCGGTCGATTCCCTCTCCTCTTCCTTTGCCGGCGACGACTTTCTCTTCTCCTCTCTCCCTTTCCTTCTCCGGCTGCCGCTGACGGGGGTGGTCTCGCCTGGGAAGGCAGAATCAGGGAATCTCGATTCTGTTTCTTTTTTTTCTTCTTTCCATTTTTTGTTTTATTTAATTCCTTTAATTATATATACATATATATACATATATCATATATACATAATACATATAATATTATTATTATATTTATATTATATAGTACTATGTATATTTTAAGTATATAAAGATATATATTTTGTGTATAAAAAAATATATCTCTAGCATAAATATATATGTATATATTTATATACTTTAAAATAAATAACACTTATATATATCTATATAAATGTAAGAATAAAATATATATTGTATTTACAATATATATATATATTTTCTTTCTTAATTTCTTATTTAATTTGGATTTCCATTTATCCAAATTAAATGTCACAGCCTGTGACCCTTTTTTTCACCTTATTCTGTACATTTTTTTTGGTTGGGCTGTCTGCGATACATTACTTTTCTTTTACATATAAACAATTACATATTAAATTATAATATAAATTACATCCCCTATCTTAATTCATAAGGAAGTAGTACTGTAGATAAGTCTAAATACAAAAAATAAATGATCATACCTTATTAAATAAATCAAGCTATCGCATCGTCCCCAAATGCGCAGCCGTGATCCTTTTGTGTCAGACACTTAGTCCTCGAAAACCTGAAATGTTAATATTAAGGGGTGAGCAAATCACGGCTCAGTAAGGGAATTATATGCCTCACTTGATACTCAGCTATTTATATGCTGAAAAACTTTTTCATTTTTCCTATGTGCTCTAGGCTCACATGTAGGAAGGATACTACAGTCGGCTAGGGATCCGGATGGAGTAAGGTAGGTATTTTGAAACACCTATCTTGTTTCGGAACCTAGAAGCAACTGTAGAGAGTAATAAATTTCTTTTCATTTGAAATTTATATCCTTTTACCTTTTCATTTCATATCATTTCCATATTCTTTTCAAAATAATGCTTATATAAAATAAAGCATTTAAATAAAAATAACTAATATTCATATATTCCTTGAAAAGAATACTAGTTAAATCATCCTCGTTCTCATTTAAACTCATTTCATATTTTACTGTACAATCATAATTAGTACAGTACTTTAAATAGCAAAATAAGCTATAATTTCCTTTTCGTATAACATATAAATCATTTAAATCTAATATTCAATTTAAAGTTTAAATATAAGAATATTATATTTATTTTCCTCCTCTTCCCTTTTTAAAACAAATCACATATTCATGTCACATATAGTCTAATATTCAATTTAAAATCATAGAAGAATATTAGACTTATAAACTCTTATTCCTTTTGAAAACATATTACATGTTCATATCATATGTCATATGAAAATCATCTCGTAGTACTAAAATTAGTACTGAAATAAGCATTTTGTAAAATGCTGTAAATCTCTTTCATTTAACTTGTCACATATCATGTAAAACATTTACATTTCACATATCACATATCATATAAAACATTTTCATATATGAAGACTGAGGCACGCCTAGCCCGTCCACTGGGTCGTTACTTGTATTATGCTATAGACCCCGAAGGGTATAAAATAATCATGTCAGATCTATGGCCATAGTCTATATAATTGTCCTCGGCGGATCACTGATCAGGTGTCGGCCGGGACTACATATCACATATCACATATTACATGTCACATCACATATCAGGATGATAGGATGCTAACTAGTCTCAAAACCGTATTTTTCATCATCTAAAAACCTTTATGGAATTTATAAAAATAAAAATTTCATAATTAAAACCATAAAGGTTATATAATAAATCAAGTGAATATTTAAGAAAATATTTATAAAATATTCACTTTATCCCTTTTTCATCTTTCATTTCATATTACGTATAATTCATATATCGAAAGAATATTTAAAAAACTTTCATAAAATATTCTCTTTAACCCTTTTTTATTTTCCATTTCATATCACATATAATTTATATATCGAGAGGATTTTCGGTGATCTCATTATCACCCATTTCGAAAACATGAATATTTTAAAATGAATTTCGTTATATTCATGTTTTATGAAAAATAATCATTTTCTCTATTTTCGTGGTTGGAAATCGTTTTTTGTGAAATAAAATCATTTATTATGATTTTATAAATTTTCTGAAAATTTTCAATAATTTTCGATAATTTTTCGGTAGTATAACGGCTGCTGATTGGCTAGCCTCCTGCACGGAAAATACAGTTTATAATTTCCAGCCAGTACTTCATTCCAAATTCCAACCAATCATTCGTCATAATAATTTCATAAAATATTTCCATAAAATATTTTAAAATTAAAATCATGCAGACTGAATATCCTTACAGTGCTGCACATGCATCCCTTACCTTGATACACTGTAGAAGATGCTTTAAATTGCACCGCTATGCCTCTTATGTCACCGAATTATAAACTGAAAAAATATAATTTAATAAAATCAATATTCGGTATAAAACGCATAATTTTCCTTTACTTATTTAACTCTTGGTTGAATTATCTTTATCTAGAATATTAAAATTCCTATAATCTTTCCATAGTAAATGAATATTTCATTTACTTTCTATTTTCTATTTTGACATTATTTGCCCCTTCTCCATGTCACATTCATCATCTTAGTTTAATAACCAAGTGATCATTTTCATGCATGAGCCTATTTGGCTTATGACTTATATTTCTCGTTGTACTTTATTGGTTTTATTCTTGTATAATTTTAGTTCTTTAAGTCAATCATCTTCCTCAACTTTTCACACCCTTGACGTTACTTCTTCCTTATTCACCATCATGGCCGAATGGCCATATGTGGTTTAGGTGCTTAATTCCTTTAAGATATATATATATATATATATATATATATATATATATATATATATATCTGTTTAATAGACACATATTCTATCATTTAATCAAGTCAACACCTAATCCCTTTTTCTTGTTTCTTTTCTTTTTATTTTTTTTATTTTTATTTTATTTCTTTTTCCATTCTTTCCTGACGTCGCTGTCCAAACTGATAGCTTACTCTTTCATTTCTATTTCAGCCTACGTTGGTTCTCATTAGTCTCTATAATATAACCACACTTAGTACATTCTAAGCTGCCAAAAGTTCAGCCTTCACACACTCAAAGTCAACCAAGCCCTTCTCAATTTTCTTCCCATTTTGGCTGCACCGAACCACCTCATTTTCTTTCCCACGTACGGCTGTACAGCAGCCAGTCTATTTCTTCCATCAGCCACAATTTTTGACGCAAAATGCAAACTTTGCATCCTTTTTCCACATGGTCATCTTTTCTCCTATGATTCACGTAGACCCCTGCCTCAAACTAAGTTCAAACATTTCTTGACTGATCATATAAATTCTATCCATTTACGTTTTTATACTCAGCTTGTTTTCCTCACGTGAATCATCATCATCAAACACCCTCTTCCTTCTTCTAACCCTCACAACCGAAACCATACTTAACTTATGCATGCTATTATTTCAAATAAAAGTTATAAACATAATAATCTTGATCTTTAAAGCCAAAAATTAAAGAATAAAGAGCTCAAAACTTACTGCTGAATCTTTACCTGTACTGAACAGAAATCTGGCCACGTGATTCTGCTTCCGTTTGAGGGTTTTGAGTTGACTTCTTTGAGGGTTTTGGAAGCTTGTGAGGTAAGGGTTTATTTTCCTCAAGAAATGAAAGTGTTTTGCTGAAGAAAAATGGAAATTCTGCTTTGGAGGGAAGACTACACGATGAACCCAAAACAGAGCAGCAAATTTTCGGTGATGATGATCTGAAGATGAAGATCACGATGGCTGGAAATTAAGAGGAGAAAGTGGCATGTGTTGGCTTTATTCCATTGGCCAACATTTAATTTAATTAATAACATTTTCCTATAATTATAAAAATGTATTTTGCCTATTTTATTTGTTTAATTTTTTCTTTTTTTTTATGCCACCATAATAATTCTGATTTTCCACATCAGAATTTTGTAAACTATAACATTATTTTAATGTATTTGGTTAATTATTTGATCCCTTTTTGATCAATTTAAGCAACATTTAATTTTATGAAAAATTAATTTCACTTAATTCTCTTATTTCTTTTATGATTTTTATTCCATCCTTGTATTTCATTTTTCCTACTTATAATTTCATCTAACTTAAAATTTTTTTTTTCATGTGAGAGACATCTTTCCTCCATTTTTAATTACAAAAAATATTATCAATAATTCCTTTATTGATAATTAATCGGATAAATGTACATATACAGTACAAAATAACTGGGACTCACATTCCTTCCCACCTAAAGAAATTCGGTCCTCCGAATTTCATTTAACTTAAAAGGTGGTACCGTTCTATATACTTCTAATTCTTATCCTCTTGATCGTCTTTAAAATCACACTGCCAGCATACTTTTAAAATCAGGATCACTTTTAATCCAGTACATGTTATTTTTCGTCAATATTTATACTCCCTTAAATTTCTTATCAATTGGGAATTATCCATTTCCACTCCTTTTCATATCCCATATGATTCATACTGTTCATCGTCTGTTTTCTCAATTAGTGCCAAGTCGATATAGTTTGGTAACTCTCATTTACCGATTTAAATGAATAGTATGTAATTATCTCAGCAGTTTTCACACTTTGTGCATCCTCTCTCTCAACATATCATCTAGCGTTTCCGTATTACGCTCACATATTTACATCATGTACGGAGTGATGCTGTCTGTAAATTTGGAACCTCAGAGCCTTTTGCTATTTCCCATACACATAAAGCTACTCAGAGATTCCCATCACATATAGGGCTCACTGGAACTTTACATACATTCTCATCATTACATCTCTTACTCTTATGGTATACTCTATATCACTTAGGTTTTAGAATATACCTGAGTTTATACTCTTTTCATAATTTAAATTTCATAGGTGACAAATCAATCATCATTTTCATCACCACATTATCCATATAATTCCAAAATTCTAAGGTATGGATATATGTATTTATCATTTTTCCATTTACATTACTGGCAGTAAATCGTATAATTCATTTATCTACCCCTTTGAGTATCATTAAATTTCATCTTTCAGGTTTGGCTAAATTTTTCATCTAGCCATAATCATGTGATAACTAACGTGAAATCATTTTCAGTCTTAATTTGGGAACTACTTCATATTCATGTTCCCTACTCATCCTGAAAATTTATCTTCTTATTACGTTTTCATCTTTTCACTCTCATCATTTCAGTCGGTTTTCTCAAGTGGTATGGTACTCTACTGTTAAAATCTTTTAACATTTTAAATATTATCTTATACTTATTCGTCCACCGACTTTAACTTCTTTACTTATTAGTCACGTCTATAGAGCAGCTAACCCAATAACTTTTCTATAGACTAACAAAAGTATCTAGCTAGACTCAGTACATTTCGTATCTCAATCATTATCTCTTCATCATAGACAGATCCACATCGCTCTGTCATTCGAGATCATATATCTTTGATAGAGATACTGTCTAGCCACATCTCTTATTTGCCATACTCAACATATAATTCATTGTCTTTGAGAGTCCGCAGGGTCATACCACCATGCTGCTTATTTTCCATTGATATCTTAGACTATATCAATATCTCATCACTTATCCTTATATGGATACCTAATTTATTAGGCTTATATACCTCATAAGGAATTTCATTAACCTGGTAAACCACAATAGGAACTCGTGATAATTTTATCGAGTTCAAATCATTATCATCTTATAACCATCAGTCTTCAACTTCTCATCTGATGACGCCCTGTACAGAGATTGGTTCTTATAAACTCCTTATACTTCTCTGATTAAATCAAATAAGGCATCAATTTCCACATAGATGAATATTTGTTTTTAGTAAGAACTCTATTGCATAATAGGAATTTAATATCCAATTATACTTCATCATCTCATTAACATCATCCGTATTTCCATCAATTATCCTTATATAAGTGAATTTCATTATTCACAATTTTTTTCCAGAGTTATTTCTTAAGCTTTTCGGATTCTTCTATATTCTCCGATATAAGCTTAGAAATAAATTTTCATATACTCCACTCAGTACATCATTCTGTAAAACATATTTCAAAATATTCCGGTTCTATAAATATTTGTTTGATACTTCAGAAACAGTATGAATGTATAGAACCAAGATTAACCGTACTGCTATAGATTTCATCATCTATACTGATCTCTTTCTCAGTCATCTCCAGTAATCATCTCACTTTTCATCATATCTAACGATCCTGAAATAATTATCCAATTCAGTACTTTATAATTCAGGCCCTTACCATCAATAACCGGGCCAATCATCTTATAACCTTCCACTATACACTCTTATTGGATCGCATCATATAAGGCCCCGGTCCGTTCGCTGTCTGCCTATACACATGTGTACTAACCTCTTTGAGAATGCCCAGCCCTTTCACTGGGTCACCCTCGAGGTTTCGTCATGAGGCCTAGCCTTTTCACTAGGTCACTCGTAATCCACGTCCATAATCGAAGTGTAAGTGAAATCAATAATAGGGATCGATATATCCATATGACATCCTCTATGCCATTAATAATTCCATTATCATCAAGGAATTTGAAATCACTTGGTTTCATCACTATTCGGGATGTACTCCAACATAGGGGCATTTTCGTCATTTTACATTTTTTTTCTCCTCGCTATACATTTAAATCAATAATCTTATTATCAATTTGCTGATAGTACCCCTTTCTCGTACCAATATCAGCATTTATAAGATCTTGTCTGATTCAGACAGAAAATCCTGATAGGACTAATATATAGATCATTTGCATTAAATGCATCCTTACACCATCAATTACTCTATCAAATCAGTCAATTCCAACTTCTGTTAGTCTATTATGACTCCAGGTAAAATTTTAAAGGTAGGGGTATTTTGGTCATTTTTGGTCAAAAATTTTCTCTCTCCTCAAATCCTTTCAATCGGTGATCTTAAGGTCTATTTAATAATGATGTTTCATTTCCCTCCTTTATATCATCACTTTCAGGTCTTAGTTCGATCCGGACAGAAAGTATTGGTGGGGCCCTTACCGAGTCCATTTCTGTTCCTTACCGAACCGACCTTCATTTAGATTATAAGTGTAACATCCCAATTCCCATTATATAACATGTTACTCACTTATATCTACACTTACTACCGGTTGGGCTGTCAGTGATGCTTATCAACTCCTATCACTTTAATAAGAATAATTAAATCATTTTCTTAAGATGTATATACATTCCCTTATATTTAAAGTAGTACTGTACAACTTTACTGAATACATAAAAGAACACAACATACCTTCGATATCTAATCTCAGGAAGGTAAGTCTCTTAGTTCAAATCAGTTATCTGTGGAGTGGAAAAATAAGGAGTGAGCGACAATGTGCTCAGTAAGAAAGGTGTATGCTACTTTATAAAATAAAAGCTATAATCTCAAAACTGTGTAATTATCCTAACGATCATACTCATTAGGAAACAACAAATGTAATTAACATGAAACAGGATTCACCAGATCCTTTCATAAATCATTTAATTGAGACTAGGCAATAATTTAGATCATGCAAAGAATACAAATCCTCCGCTTTTGGGGTGCACCCGTAGGCCATCGCCCCTCACGGCTATCTCATCTAGATGTATGGCCATAATCTGTAGGTGGTTCTCGAGTCCACTTGCCAAGTGACCTCGATACCGTTGAAGACTTGGCAGGTCCATCAGCCCTGTGACGCCCTAGGGTGCACTCGTTGGTCTATTTGACCCGAGCCATCGCCCTAGCTGGGTCACGCAAAGTACATGAATGATAATGCATGAACTCATGGCCTAATGTCTCAAAATCAAGTTATCATATGTATCATTTCCATAAAATGATTTGGTTTCCAAAAGGGTTTATAACTAGTAAAACAACCCTTAATTTCAACATTTTCTATGAGAGAAAAGCACGTTTGGAGCTGGTTCGCCCACAGCTAGTTCGCCCAGGGTCAGCTCGCCTATTGGCCAATTCGCCCAAGGGTCTACTCGCCCAAGGTTCTACTCGCCCAAAAAGTTTCACATTTTCTATTTTTCAAAAATATTAATTGAAAATTTCTTTCTTTATTTATTTAATTTTCGTTGAGAAAAAATAAAACTCGTAAATCAGTTCACCCACTGGTCAATTCACCAAGGCGGCGAATTATTAGTCACCCGCCTTATAGCTTTTCAAGACAAAGTATGGCTGGCTGATAACAGTTCGCCCGCCTTATACTTAAAACATGAGACGCCCGCCCATACGACATAAAAAGTTCTCCCAACTTTTAAAACAAAGGCACTCGCCAAGTTCTCATAAAGGAGAGTTCGCCACTTGGCTAGCACGAGTTTCAACTTAGAATAAAACTACTCGCCCGCCCTAAGTAGCTCGTTCAACAAAACAACATATGGCGACTTTGTAGCTCGCCAGAGTCAAAACATTTTATCAACCAATGCATGTCAGAAAAACAAAACAATTTCTAATATTTTCTTAACACTTTTACTCCACAGGACATGCATTTTCATCACATACTACTTCCTTACCTCGTTTGATACAGCCTTGCTTCTCGCCCGCCTTCCTCAATTCCCGTCTGCAAAGCATTTATTCAAACTATTAATATTTTCCAAAACGATATATTTTCCTAATAATAGTGGCTTTTTGCGAGGTAACAGCTCGCCATTCGCCCACATAGCTCGCTGTCCATTAGCGGCTTAATCATGGGAGTTCGCCCAACATAGGAGCTCAACTCGCCATGCTTATCAATTCATAATTGGGCTCGCCCATGTAATGGATTACGTTTGCGACTTCTTTTTCTCCTACTCGCCCCATTGGCAATCATCAACATTTCACATGGGCGATTACTGTTATCGCCATTCTCGCCTTTTGGCGATCATTGGTCCTCGCCCGCCTGTACCATAATACTGGCGAACTCACGTAACAATTTCCCCAAACTCGTCCCATCCTTTGGGCGAGTAATTACCCATTTTAACTAGCAACTTTCTACTCGCCCGTCGTGTTTCCTTACTCATTCTTGGTTATTTTTTTCCATCTATTTTCTTATATATTCAACCATATTCAATTACAACCAGGCTATATCTATGATTAAATATCAAGAGAACTGTAAAACTATGAAACTCACCTTTACCAAGTTACTCCTCCAACAACAGAATGCTTTCTTGTCTTTCTTAGCTTTAGTTTGTTTGTTCCTTAGCTCTTCAATGGTGATGAAAAGGTTTGGCTAGCTAATAAGGAAGTTTTCATGGCTTACATCTAAGAAAAACTGAAGAACTAAAGATGAACTTGTAGTGGAACAGAATGGGCGAGAAGAATTCTGGAGAGGATGGAGTTCATTTCAATCCATTTCTTTCTCTTGAAGCCTTTTTATATAGTCATGTTAGTCCAACCATAACTCACCATCTATTCCCTTATCCTTTTCTTTATCATTACTCGTCTTGTAGTGCATTAATTCACGAAGAAAATTGCACCAAAAGAACGTCTGAACCAGCATTAAAACGGGTAGAAAAAGTGCAGCAAAAGACGTCAATAGCTCAGTTTTTCTCTTCTCCTCGCCAACATTTCTTCCAACCGCCCACGTTGATTGGCTCTCCTTTCTCTCTTTTCTCCATTCGTCTGACAGCCCATTAAATGTTAAAGAATTTCCAGCCAAAGGAACGGCTTACAGTCAAAAAGGGAACGGGCGACAGAGGTCTCTGCACGTTTTTTACTACAATTTCTCCTTTTATTCTTCTTCTTTCCCACGCCAATGTCAACCACAATTATTAACTTTGTCTTACCTCATTTAATGCTTCCACAATCCAACTAATAAGGTTCCTTTTTGCATTTCTTTTCAACCAAATGCATATACACCATATTATACACCATAACTTAAAATGAAAAGTGAAAATTCATATTTAATTGTTTTCTTTAATATTACTCAAACAATTTATTCTCACCATCATTCATGTACAAATATGGTATATAGTATAATAAAATTCAAGTCTTACAATAAGATCACCATTTCAGGTAACATTCCTGAGCCGTTTTTCCTTTTTGCATTCCTTATTTCATAATTCTCACCTCCTTCTAAACACTTAATTCAATTTGCAATCTTTTATTTTCTCTATGTATTTAGACTACACAGTACTACACGGGATGTTAACCATTGCAACATATTTTCTTTCCAAAAGTATTGACAGACATCAGGCCAACCGTGCTTTGATACCATTAAATCTGTCACAGCCCGTGACCCTATTTTTCACCTTATTCTGTACATTTTATTTGGTTGGGCTGTCTGCGATACTTTACTTTTCTTTTACATATAAACAATTACATATTAAATTATAATATAAATTACATCCCCTATCTTAATTCATAAGGAAGTAGTACTGTAGATAAGTCTAAATACAAAAAATAAATGATCATACCTTATTAAATAAATCAAGCTGTCGCATCGTCCCCAAATGAACAGCCGTGATCCTTTTGTGTCAGACTCTTAGTCCTCGAAAACCTGAAATGTTAATATTAAGGGGTGAGCAAACCACGGCTCAGTAAGGGAATTATATGCCTCACTTGATACTCAGCTATCTATATGCTGAAAAACTTTTTCATTTTTCCTATGTGCTCTAGGCTCACATGAAGGAAGGATACTACAGTCGGCTAGGGATCCGGATGGAGTAAGGTAGGTATTTTGAAATACCTATCTTGTTTCGGAACCTAGAAGCAACTGTAGAGAGTAATAAATTTCTTTTCGTTTGAAATTTATATCCTTTTACCTTTTCATTTCATATCATTTCCATATTCTTTTCAAAATAATGCTTATATAAAATAAAGTATTTAAATAAAAATAACTAATATTCATATATTCCTTGAAAAGAATATTAGTTAAATCATCCTCGTTCTCATTTAAACTCATTTCATATTTTACTGTACAATCATAATTAGTACAGTACTTTAAATAGCAAAATAAGCTATAATTTCCTTTTCGTATAACATATAAATCATTTAAATCTAATATTCAATTTAAAGTTTAAAAATAAGAATATTAGATTTATTTTCCTCCTCTTCCCTTTTTAAAACAAATCACATATTCATGTCACATATAGTCTAATATTCAATTTAAAATCATAGAAGAATATTAGACTTATAAACTCTTATTCCTTTTGAAAACATATTACATGTTCATATGATATGTCATATGAAAATCATCTCGTAGTACTAAAATCAGTACTGAAATAAGCATTTTGTAAAATGCTGTAAATCTCTTTCGTGTAACTTGTCACATATCATGTAAAACATTTACATTTCACATATCACATATCATATAAAACATTTTCATATATGGAGACTGAGGCACGCCCAGCCCGTCCACTGGGTCGTTACTTGTATTATGCTATAAACCCCGAAGGTATAAAATAATCATGTCAGATCTATGGCCATAGTCTATATAATTGTCCTCGGCGGATCACTGATCAGGTGTCGGCCGGGACTACATATCACATATCACATATTACATGTCACATCACATATCAGGATGATAGGATGCCAACTAGTCTCAAAACCGTATTTTTCATCATCTAAAAACCTTTATGGAATTTATAAAAATAAAAATTTCATAATTAAAACCATAAAGGTTATATAATAAATCAAGTGAATATTTAAGAAAATATTTATAAAATATTCACTTTATCCCTTTTTCATCTTTCATTTCATATTACGTATAATTCATATATCGAGAGAATATTTAAAAAACTTTCATAAAATATTCTCTTTAACCCTTTTTTATTTTCCATTTCATATCACATATAATTTATATATCGAGAGGATTTTCGGTGATCTCATTATCACCCATTTCGAAAACATGAATATTTTAAAATGAATTTCGTTATATTCATGTTTTATGAAAAATAATCATTTTCTCTATTTTCGTGGTTGGAAATCGTTTTTTGTGAAATAAAATCATTTATTATGATTTTATAAATTTTCTGAAAATTTTCAATAATTTTCGATAATTTTTCGGTAATATAACGGCTGCTGATTGGCTAGCCTCCTGCACGGAAAATACAGTTTATAATTTCCAGCCAGTACTTCATTCCAAATTCCAACCAATCATTCGTCATAATAATTTCATAAAATATTTCCATAAAATATTTTAAAATTAAAATCATGCAGACTGAATATCCTTACAGTGCTGCACATGCATCCCTTACCTTGATACACTGTAGAAGATGCTTTAAATTGCACCGCTATGCCTCTTATGTCACCGAATTATAAACTGCAAAAATATAATTTAATAAAATCAATATTCGGTATAAAACGCATAATTTTCCTTTACTTATTTAACTCTTGGTTGAATTATCTTTATCTAGAATATTAAAATTCCTATAATCTTTCCATAGTAAATGAATATTTCATTTACTTTCTATTTTCTATTTTGACATTATTTGCCCCTTCTCCATGTCACATTCATCATCTTAGTTTAATAACCAAGTGATCATTTTCATGCATGAGCCTATTTGGCTTATGACTTATATTTCTCGTTGTACTTTATTGGTTTTATTCTTGTATAATTTTAGTTCTTTAAGTCAATCATCTTCCTCAACTTTTCACACCCTTGACGTTACTTCTTCCTTATTCACCATCATGGCCGAATGGCCATATGTGGTTTAGGTGCTTAATTCCTTTAAGATATATATATAATATATATATATATATATATATATATATATATATATATATATCTGTTTAATAGACACATATTCTATCATTTAATCAAGTCAACACCTAATCCCTTTTTCTTGTTTCTTTTCTTTTTATTTTTTTTATTTTTATTTTATTTCTTTTTCCATTCTTTCCTGACGTCGCTGTCCAAACTGATAGCTTACTCTTTCATTTCTATTTCAGCCTACGTTGGTTCTCATTAGTCTCTATAATATAACCACACTTAGTACATTCTAAGCTGCCAAAAGTTCAGCCTTCACACACTCAAAGTCAACCAAGCCCTTCTCAATTTTCTTCCCATTTTGGCTGCACCGAACCACCTCATTTTCTTTCCCACGTACGGCTGTACAGCAGCCAGTCTATTTCTTCCATCAGCCACAATTTTTGACGCAAAATGCAAACTTTGCATCCTTTTTCCACATGGTCATCTTTTCTCCTATGATTCACGTAGACCCCTGCCTCAAACTAAGTTCAAACATTTCTTGACTGATCATATAAATTCTATCCATTTACGTTTTTATACTCAGCTTGTTTTCCTCACGTGAATCATCATCATCAAACACCCTCTTCCTTCTTCTAACCCTCACAACCGAAACCATACTTAACTTATGCATGCTATTATTTCAAATAAAAGTTATAAACATAATAATCTTGATCTTTAAAGCCAAAAATTAAAGAATAAAGAGCTCAAAACTTACTGCTGAATCTTTACCTGTACTGAACAGAAATCTGGCCACGTGATTCTGCTTCCGTTTGAGGGTTTTGAGTTGACTTCTTTGAGGGTTTTGGAAGCTTGTGAGGTAAGGGTTTATTTTCCTCAAGAAGTGTAAGTGTTTTGCTGAAGAAAAATGGAAATTCTGCTTTGGAGGGAAGACTACACGATGAACCCAAAACAGAGCAGCAAATTTTCGGTGATGATGATCTGAAGATGAAGATCACGATGGCTGGAAATTAAGAGGAGAAAGTGGCATGTGTTGGCTTTATTCCATTGGCCAACATTTAATTTAATTAATAACATTTTCCTATAATTATAAAAATGTATTTTGCCTATTTTATTTGTTTAATGTTTTCTTTTTTTTTATGCCACCATAATAATTCTGATTTTTCACATCAGAATTTTGTAAACTATAACATTATTTTAATGTATTTGGTTAATTATTTGATCCCTTTTTGATCAATTTAAGCAACATTTAATTTTATGAAAAATTAATTTCACTTAATTCTCTAATTTCTTTTATGATTTTTATTCCATCCTTGTATTTCATTTTTCCTACTTATAATTTCATCTAACTTAAAATTTTTTTTTTCATGTGAGAGACATCTTTCCTCTATTTTTAATTACGAAAAATATTATCAATAATTCCTTTATTGACAATTAATCGGATAAATGTACATGTACAGTACAAAATAACTGGGTCTCCCATTAAATTTCCTCTTTCATTATTTTCCGAATTTCTCATCTTATTTTCCTTCAGTAGGATTTTTCATTATCCGTTCCTTCTTCGCAATTCTCGGGATTTTTCACCAATATCCCGTTCTTAAAATTTTATTTATTTCCAATATTTATAATTTTCAATAATTGAAAAATTTACGGTTATCACATTCTCCCCACCTTAAGAAATTCGGTCCTTGGAATTTAACTTAAGTCCAAAGGTAGTACATGCCGTATACTTACTACTTCTGACCTCTAGGTCATCCTTCAAGTAATACTGCCAGTACACTTTCAACATCAAGAGTAGTTTAGACCACTACATGCTGTTTTTCATCACATATGTCTATACTCCCATAAGTTTATTTATCAAATCGGAAGTTATTCATTTCCACTCTTTTCACATAGAGTCCAGTCACACTATTTTTCATATCACAGCTGATCTATGCTGTTCATCATCCATTTTTCTCACTTAGTGCCAAGTCGATATGGTTCTGTAATATCATGTACACATGTCAACCAGTTATATGTAATTGTCCCTGTAGCTTTCATATCTCATGCATCTGCTCTCTCAATGTATCTTCAAGCGTTTCAATATTACGCTAAGATATTCACATTAGTAGGGAGCGATGCTATCAATACACTTGGGATCTCGAAGCCTTTTGCTGTTTCTCATTAAACATATGGCATCCCAGAGACTCCCATCACATGTAATGCTCACTGGAACTGTACATATACATTTCTACTGTTTCTTACTCATACTGCGACTAAGGCACTAGAGAATAGAGGATTCCGATAATGAAAAGTGATTCTATTTAGATCATTAGTCCTTAATAACTTCCATATCATTATATCTCCTTTGGACTCTTTATTATCCCCAATATTCATTTTATCAAGGCTGCATTTCACTTGTAGACTTTACTATTAATCACCAATCATGAGATAATCATGTCCTCTTCATGTAGTATGGTCACTCGATGATTGAATCCTCAATTATCCATTTAGTCATTACATTATCTATACACTTCCACCATTTATCATTTCAAGGTGGTTATGTGTATGTATAACACTTTTCTATTTAGATACTGGCAGTAAACACTACTTGTCATTTATCTTACTCTTTTGAGTACCATTACTCTCACTTGTCAAATTTAGCTTGATTTTACATCTAGCCACTGTCATGTGATAACCAACACGAGTCACTTTTCAGTCTGAATTTTCGGGAACTATTTCATGTTCCCTACTCATCATGCAATTTATTTCCTTATTCCACTTTCATTTTTGTTTTCATATTTCCACTTTTATCTTTTCATGTTTTTACTCACATCCTTTTAGTCGGTTTCTCGATTAGTATGGTACTATACTGCTAAGATCTTTTAAAATCTTGCTTACCATCTTTTCTTTACACTTATCCATTTACCGACTTTAATTTCTTCCTTTAATTATATCACATTAGTAAAACAGCTAGCCCCCATCACTCTTCTATAGACTGGCATTAGTATCTAGCTAGACTCATTAATCTCGTATCTCAATCATTATCTCTATATCTTAGACAGATTCACTGTCATTTTACCATTTCGAGATCATATATCTCAGAAAGAGATACTGTCTA
This sequence comes from Heritiera littoralis, assembly GCA_031772115.1. NCBI lineage: Eukaryota > Viridiplantae > Streptophyta > Magnoliopsida > Malvales > Malvaceae > Heritiera > Heritiera littoralis. Next base: position 1,806,156 of record JAPDPK010000064.1, read on the forward strand.
GCCAAATCTCTTAGTTGCCAATCTTAATACAATTCCACAATCTTTAAGAGTTTAAGGGTTATACCACTATGCTGCTCATTTTCCATTTATACTTTAGACTCTATCAGTGTTTCATCAATTTACTCATGTATGGATGCCTTATTCTTTAGGCTTATATACCTCACAAGGCAACTCATAAAATTCACTCCGAGTTCTAATCGTCATCTTATAGACATCAATCTTCAATCTTTTATCTGATGACGCTTTATACTGAGGCTAGTCTTATGAGCTCCTCATATATCTGTGATCAGATCAATAAAGCGTCTATTTTCATGTAGATGAATACTCGTTCTTCACAAGAACTTATTAGATAGTAAACATTTACTATATCACTTTCGTTCATCTACATATCGAGTTCATCTGTATTTCTCTCATTTCACTTGTACAGACAACTTCATTATTCTCAATTTCACTATCTGTATTTTTGTCATTTAAACCTTTACACGTGAATTTCATTATTCACATCTTTTCCAGAGTTATTTTCTTAAGCCTTTCGGATTCTTTCTATATTCTCCGATATAAGCTTGGAATTAGATTTCATATCCAAAATCGAGTCAATGTCATCTCGATTGCCCCAATTTATATAACTGTGCAAATTCTATCGGAAATCAAATCCGATACTTTCTTTAATCACACATTTTGTTATCATCTTGGACATCTCATCCTCATGTCCTTTCATTTACACTGTGTATTCTCAAGGCAGAGACATCTACTATTCAATTCATTTTGATACATACTCTACCTTGATTTCATTGTTTACTCATACTTTACAGCCTTACGAATCTCATTCCAATAAGCTGTAGTAAGTACAACAGTTATCAGCACATGTTACAGCTAACCAATTTATTACCACTGTAATTTACTTTGGAATCAAGTTCATTTAATAAATTTAGGTTTAACTCCCTTGAGCATATTATCCACGAGGTTTGAACCTGGCACCCTTACGTACCTAGTTCCTTACACTCGTGTTACCATTAAAATAATTGTAAGAGTCCCGCCCGTTCGTATCGGCAGTTGGCGAGCATCCCCTAGGCGATCCTTTTGCCCCAGGTTTACCCTTACAAGTGACTTGGCGATAATGTAGTTCGCCTGCATCTCACAACACATGATCCACTATGGGTCGCCCATCACAGTTCTGTCTCAAGGGTCCTGAAGAACTTAGGTTAGCTGTCATCTTCTTTTTATCATTTTACTGTTCTTTGGAATATTCTCCAATTCACAACACTGCATGCAGTACATCAATGGCAAGGCATATCTCATAATGCTCGAGTTCTATAATTAAATATTCATTTAATATCTCAAAACAGTATAAATGTATAGAGCCTCAATCAACTGTACTGCTATGGATTTCCTCATATGTACTATTCACCTTCTCAGTCATTTTCTGTAATCATTTCACTTTTCATAATATCCACGATCCCGTAATAATTATCCGAGTCAATACACTCGTAATTCAGGCCCTTACAATCAATAACCAGGCCAATCATCTTGTGGCATTCCACTACACTTCTATCGGATCGTATCATATAAGGCCCCGGCCCATCTGCCGTCCGCCTGTACACATGTGTATTAACCTCTTTGAGAATGCCCAGCCCGTTCACTGGGTCACCCCTCGAGGTTTTATCATGAGGCCTAGCCCGTTCACTAGGTCACTCGTAATTTCGCGTCCGTCCTCTAAGTGTTAGTGGAATCAATAATAGGGATTGTTATATCCATATGACATCCTCTATGTCATTTATAACTCCATTACCATCAATGGATTCAAGATTAACTTGATTTTAGCACTATTCAGAACATCGCCCAACATAGGGGCATTTTCGTCATTTCGACATTTATTTCTTTCTCCTCAGTATACACTTGAATCAATGATCTCATTATCTATGTGCTGATAGTATCATTTCTCATACTAATATCAGCCATTAAGATCTTGTTCAATTTCGACAGAGAAGTTCACTAAAATCGACAATTGGATTATTTTGCTTGTAATTAAGCTTTATATCAACAATTTCTCTGTCAGATCAATCAATTTCAACTTCTGTTGGTTTATTGTGACTCCCTGTAAAATATTTGAGCAAGGGGTATTTTGGTCATTTTTGGCCAAAAATTTTCTCTCTCTTCAAATTACCCTCAATCGATGATCTTAAAGTCTATTTAATGACGATATGTCATTCCCCTCCTTTATACCATCACTTTCAGGTCTCAGTTCGATCCGGACAGAAAGATACTAGTTTGGCCCTCACCGAGTCCTTTCAATTCCTTACCGAACAGGCCTTCATTTAGATTATAAGAATCACCAATTTTTTGGTAATTTCTGAGCCTATTATTTCTTTAACATTCTCAATTTATACTTTCTCACTCCCTTTAAATCATTTTACTTAATTTACAATCATTTATTTTCTTTATGTATTCAGACGACATAGTACTACCGGGGATGTTTAACACTTTTCCTTCCAAAAGTATTCACAAACATCAGGCCAACCATGCTCTGATACCATTAAATCTGTAACGACCCGTTACCATATTTTTCACCTTATTTTACACAATTTATCCAGTTGGGCTGTCTGTAATACTTCACTTTACAATTGATGTTAAACAATTTAATAAAATATTGTTAACATTATACACATCCCCCTATCTTATTCACAAATATGTAGTACTGTAGAGATGTCTAAATATAGAAAATAAATGATCGTACCTGATATATCTTAGTCGGTCTGTCACATTGTCCATTATGTGCAGTCGTAATCCACAAATATTGGATCTCACCATCATCAAAACCTGAAATGTTAAAATTGGGGAGTGAGCAAACCACGACTCAGTAAGAGAGTTATATGCTACACTTGATATTCAGCTATCTATATGCTGAAAATAATTTTTTTCTTTTTCATTAAAATCTTCCTGGCTGGTTCTAGGCTCACATGTAGGAAAGATACTACAGTCGGCTAGGGATCCAGATAGAGTAAGGCAGGTATTTTGTAATACCTGGCTTGTTCTGGAACCTAGAAGCAACTGTAGAGAATACTAAATCGATTGTTTTCAAAACGATATAATTTTTGTTTTTCCACAAAGTAAACCACTTATCTCTTTTCACTCCAATATACTTTAAAACACGTGACAGTTCAGTAATAAAAATAGTGGTTTACTTCTCTTCTCTTCAGTACAGTAAAAACAGTACAGTACATTAATTTGTAAATATCCAATCATTGGATAATTACTTCTTCGATTATTCCTATCTTAGAAATAATTCTTATGTTATTCTTTTAGAATAAACATTTATATCTCTTTTCAAATCAGTAACCGTATCGTACAGTTCAATAAAACAGTATATTCAGTATTCAGTAAAACAGTATCTCGATACGGTTCAGTCAGTAACAGTAAATAGTAGCTACCAATTCAGTAAATAGTATACGGTAGCTTTCAGTTCAGTAAACAGTAAATGGTAGCTTTCAGTTCAGTAAAACAGTAATCAGTGGCTACCATTTCAGTAAATAGTACAATTTAGTAAACAGTGTTTTGGTACGGTTTTTCATCTGTAAACAGTGAACAGTACAGTAGTTCAGTACAGTAACCAGTACAGTAAATAGGATTCCGTAAATCCTTTCAGTAAACAGTGAACAGTAAGCAATAAGCAGTAAGCAATAAGTGAGACAAGGCAACACCCTACAAGTAAATCATGCTATCTCGTCCACTAGGGACACAGTAACAGTAATGAGATCTATGGCCATGATCTATAGTATGTCCTCGGTGTACGCTTGCTAGGTGACAATTTGAGACGCTGATGACTAGCTGGTCAATCAACCACGTGACAGTAACAGTATAGTATGATGCATGAAGCTCGAGGCCTAAGTCTCAAAACAGTATAAAAACCGTACCTTAGCCTTTATGGATTTTAAACACCGTAAATCAAATATCCATAAGGCTCACATGTAAATATAATCACCTTTATGAAATTTATAAAATAAATAATATTTTTCAAATTATTTCATAAAGGTATAAATTATGTTTTACATACGGTGAAAACAGTTTGTAAAATCATTACTGTAAAAATAGAAGGGTAAAACTGTCTTTTTCCACTATAAAACACATATGCACGCTTTCCCGAGCTTTTTATCCAAAACATGGTTTTTAAAGAAATATGGATTCAAATCAAATATTTTCATAATTTATGTAAAAATAAATTATTTACTTTCCAAATTCAAAATCCCTTAACCATGTTTTTCTTCTAGAAACACGTGTAGAGACCTCTAGTCTCGAAATCATGGTTTCCCATCATTTCTTAACCTTTATGGAATTTTCATAATTATTTGTTTCCATAATTAAATCCATAAAGGTTTTATGTAAAATCAAGTGAATATTTAAGAATATTTATAAAAATATTCACTTTAGTCTCTTTTTCATTTTTATATCGTTTCACGTGAAATATCACCTATCGGATGAATTTTCGGTGATTTCCTTTTCACCATACTCAAAAACATGAATATTTTAAAATTAAATATCACTATATTCATGTTTTATGAAATTTACTTGATTTCTCGATTTTTGTGGCTGAAAATCGTTTCACGTGAAATCAAATCATTTATTATGGTTTTCGGTGATTTTCGATAAATTTCAGTAATAATTATTTTTTTGATAATTTTTCGGCAGTATAACAGCTGCCGATTTGGCTAGCCCCCTGCACCGAAAATACATTTTATATTTCTCAACTGGTATTTCACCACAATTTAAAACCGATAAATCACCACATTATAAACCGATAATTATGGATAGCATTTAAAAATTAAATGCAATTTAAAAACATGGCCGAATATCCTTACAGGCGGCACATGTCTCCCTTACCTGTTTCGGGTCGGTGACTGCCTCTCGAAGGTCGCGCTCGTGTTCACCTCACTCGATTCCATCGGCTCGGTCATCGAGGATATTTTTTGGAAATTAAATTCTAAAATTTAGAATTTTTCCATAATTATTTAAATAATTAAATTATTTAAATAATTTTACACTTTTTGGGATTTCTTACCGATTCCCGTAATTCTTGGGATTTCCCGTAATTTTTGAATTCTCTTTCGAAATTCCTCTTTTTCTCTCTCTTTCTTCTTTTTCTTTCTTTTTCCTTTTTCTTTTCTTTTCTTTTCTTTTCTTTTCTGGCTCAGACCGGTTCCAGACAGGTCCCCTCCCCTCGTCGCCGGTTCACCTCCGGTGGCCGGTTCTCTGGCAGCTCGGTGGCTCAGCAGCTGGCCGGCGTCGAGGCGAACTCGTCGGTGGTCTCAGCTTGGCCTGAATCGGCGGCACAGCGACGGATCTACTCGGTTTTGCCTCGGTTTCTTCCCTCCTCCGTCGGCCTTCCTCCGCTGTGACAACTGAGAATTTTCTACAAATGATACTCAATTTATATGATATTGGAAGTATATGATTAGTGAAATTTACCAAGGAAATATGATTTAGCAAACTACATGAATGAATTAAGCGAATGGTATGGTTTGGTGATTTTAAGAATCACTATTTAATTAAGGGCTAAGAAATACAAGCAAAGATTTATCAAGGAATTTAATCGAACAAATTTTATGGTTGATTAATAGGAATCTAACATGTGAAGTAATGTTATGAACTAATTGCAAAATTAGTTATAAGGCCAATTTGGAGATTGAAATTATAGGAATTTAATTTTATATATATCTTTAAATATATATAAGGGATTAAATTAATAATAATAAGAATAATAATAGTAATAAATAAATAATATTATATGGTACAAAAAAAAGGTAATAAAAAGATCAACAAGCTTCCTTTAGAAGCTTGTTGAGATTAGGTGGGTCACGTCTACTTTGAAGCAGGCAAAAGGCAACAAAAACAAATGAAAATGAAACAAGGGAAAGAAGAAACGAGGGCTATGATAGATTCAAGACTAAAGGGGCTGACAAATAAATCAAGGGCTGGAAACAAGAGTAAAGGGCTAACAAATAAATCAAGGGCTGGCAAATAAGTCAAGGGGCTGGAAAAAAATATATAGCCACATTTCTTCTGTTTTTCCCCCACCCAAACGAGACAAGAGAAGAGCCAAACTTCTCTTAGAAGTGTCGACAACCCCAGCTACAAGAACCCTCTCCCTTTCTCCTCATTTCCTGCCAAAAGCTAAGAACTCTCTTCAAACACTCATCCATTCCACCCAACCACACAAGCTGATTGAAGGATTTCATGGTGAAGGAGGCAGCAACGAGATGAAGGAGGACAATGTAGGTTGGGTATAAGCTGGCCAAGGGGATCATGAGCCATAAGAGCAAGTGAGCTTTGGGTTCAACAAGATTAGGGCATTGGAAGTGAAGGAGAAGAAGTGAGAAGAGCTGCCCATTGGTGATTGAAGAAGTGAGGAGTTGAAACCCAAACTACAGCAGATTTAGATTGGGATTTCAGGGCAAATAAGAAAGGTAGTAAATTGAGGTGACTTGATGTGTTTATGCTTGAATTAATCTATGGAAATAGAATGCAAATGTGTTTATTGGATTGGCATTGATGTGTATAGGTGTGACAGCAAACAAGCTAGAAGAAATGGTCTGAAATGGTTCCAACTGATTCTGTTTGTGCATCAAATTAAGGGGGTAAGGTTCTAACCCTATAATGATTGATTATTATGCATGAAAATGATATTGTGATGAGCTAAATTTAAATGGCTATGGTTAGATAAAGATAAACTGAAATTCTGACTTGATGTTGAATCTGGAATTTGCTGTTCTGTCTGGGTGAAAATTAAAATGAGCAATTTAAATGTTCTGTATGGAGAAAAATTCTGGAAAAATTATGAATTATGGTCCTTTAAGTTACAAGAAAGTCAGTTTTGGAATTTCTTGAATTGGACTTCTGTAGGTTGAGTTATGCACAAATGAGTGCAGGGTGTTCTGTCCAGAAACGTGAATCACAGTCCTGACTTTGAAAAATCATAGCAAATGGCCTAAATTGAATTAGGGTGCAAGCCTTACATGTCTAGAAAGGATATTTAAGTTAGGAGCATGATGGTTCTGGGTTTGCATCATTTGGATACTCCTATAACCAGGTATGAGACAGTTTGTGCATATTGGTCAGTGTTTTACTGTATCAGGAAACTGCTGGACATACTGAAACTTTGGGAAATTTCTGGTGATGATATAGGAAGAGTTAAATTATGAATCTTACATTTCTAAATAGGGAAATGAGTTAATTTTCATCTAGTTCTGGAATTTACAGATTTGGAACTTCATGGCTTAAGATATGTATGAATGCATGCAGGATACTCACTCCTGGGGACGGATTTTTAATGTAAATTTCAAATAATCATAGAAAATTGCCCAGATCAAATATGACTGCAAACTTTACATGTTTAGAAAGATAAATGAGTCATGATTGACATGGTATTGGGTTTGTACAGATCTCATATCCCTATAGTTGGCAGTAAGCATTTTACTGAACACAGGTCAGGAAATTTCCTGCCTACTGTGCCAGATTTGGACCAAGGTCTAAAAATTGATAGGAAATGGCACAAAATGAATTAGCCTTATATGTCTAAATAGGGATCTGAACAAGAAGTAATATAAAAATTACAGTTTGACAGTTAGGTTCTGGAAATTATACTTAAAGCTAGCACAATACCATAAGGTCCAAAACCTTAAAGAGCGAAAATGGACCAAATGGGTCATAAGTAGTTCAAATGAACGAAAAGGCAATAAACAGTGCTAGTAATGTTTGAAAAACTCTGGAAACACAGCCAAGTATTGTTTCTTGTTGAATTATACAATGCTTAATGTTAGCTTATGATTGGAAATACTAAGATCGATGGATGTATAGAGATTGATTCAATCTACTATGTGTTATGTAGAGGGTTGTCCTAAGGACTGAGTTTGACCCGAAATCAATCAATACTCCAAGACTTGTTAGGCGAGGAATGTCACGACCCGTGACCACATTTCTTACCCTATTGCACACAACTTAACTGGTTGGGCTGTCTGCGATACTTCACTTGTACTGACTGTAAAAATTTTTTTTTTATTATCTATATTATACACATCCCCTATCGTAATTAATCGGATAAGTAGTACTGTTGACGTTTCTAAATACAGAGAATAAATGATCATACCTCAAATAATCAGTTGGTCTGACACATTGTCCTTCGTGTACAGCAGGATCCACAATCCACTGAACTCACATTCATTTATAACTTGAAATGTTGAAAATTAAGGGGTGAGCAAAACCACGGCTCAGTAAGAGAATTATATGCCTCACTTGATACTCAGCTTCCTATATGCTGAAAATATTTTTCATTTTTCCTATGGGCTCTAGGCTCGCATGTAGGAAAGATACTACAGTCGGCTAAGGATCCGAATGGAGTAAGGTAGGTATTTTAGAATACCATACTTGTTACGGAACCTAGAAGCAACTGTAGAGAGAAATTTTCATTTTGTTTTGAATTAATAAATCCTTTTTCCTTTTCAATCTTTCATAACCTTTTTCATATTCTTTTCAAATTAATGCTTCTACGAAATAAAGAATATCTATAAAATAATTAATATTCGTATATTCCTTGAAAAGAATGTTCGTTAAATCATCATTTTATTTCTTTAAAATTCATTTCATGTTCTAATGTACTCTCTTAATTAGTACCGTCCTTTAAAAAGCAAAATAAGCTATTAAAATCTATTCCATTCTTAAGTTCACAAGGCACCATTCTTTTTATCAGTATGATTAAGTGTGAATGAGATGAACATTCAAGTAGCACATGTTTGAGTGGCATATATAAACAAAATCCGTTATATCACACACATCATATGTCATGTGCACAAGATCTATTTCATCCTTCGACATTTGTCGCATTCCCATCAGAACTTAGACCTTTACTAACACATCAGAACACGTGCAGCACTTAGTTCCCAAAGGATTCTAGAGGTGGCTCACACGGTAAAGTCATCGAGTCTCTGCTCGGTTTGGCCTTTACTAATACATCAGAACACGTGCAGCACTTAGTTCCCAAAGGATTCTAGAGGTGGCTCACACGGTAAAGTCATCGAGTCTCTGCTCGGTTTGGCCTTTACTAATACATCAGAACACGTGCAGCACTTAGTTCCCAAAGGATTCTAGAGGTGGCTCACACAGTAAAGTCATCGAGTCTCTGCTCGGTTTGGCCTTTACTAATACATCAGAACACGTGCAGCACTTAGTTCCCAAAGGATTCTAGAGGTGGCTCACACGGTAAAGTCATCGAGTCTCTGCTCGGTTTGGCCTTTACTAATACATCAGAACACGTGCAGCACTTAGTTCCCAAAGGATTCTAGAGGTGGCTTAAACGGTAAAGTCATCGAGTCTCTGCTCGGTTTGGCCTTTACGCCATATGTACTTTCCACTTGTCTTATCAGATCTCATGTAGTACTTATGATCTCATATTCCATTTAAGACCATAGAAAGAATATTAGAATTATCATTTCTTCCTTTTTGAAAACATATTACATGTTTGTATCTCATGTCTTATGAGAATCATCTCACGGTACTATAATCAGTACCTAAATGAGCATTTTGTAAAAATTGCTATAATTCAATTGATTCTCTTATCATATTATATAAAACATGTTCTTTTCATATGTCACCCATCATGTATCACATTTTCCGGTTGGCATATTCCATCTTATGTAAAATACTTTCCTTTTTAACATATCACCAATCATTTATGGAGTCTAAGATAGACATCAGTCTTATCATACTGTAAACCTCGGAGGGTAAGAGAATACGCCGGTCAAATCTATACCCATAACCTATATTGTCCTCGGTGGATCACTAATTTAGGCGTCGACCGGGACTAAACAGGTCACATATCATGCATCAGCATGATAGGAATGCCAACCAGTCTCAAAACCGTATTTTCATGATAAGATAAACTTATATGGAATTTATATAGATATAAAATTCCATAATTTAAAACCATAAGGGTTAAAATCCTTTAGTGAATATTTATAAAAATATTCATAAAAATATTCACTATATTTCACTTCATCTTTTATCTCGTAATTCGTGTAATTTATCTATTCCGAGAATTTTCGATGATTTCATTATCATCATTCTCGAATACATGAATATTCTAAAGTTCCATCTCATTATATTCATGTTTTATGAAATTTAGAAATTTCCTCATGTTTCGTGATTTACTATCGAAATTCGGAAATAAAATCATTTAATATGATTTTATAAAGTTTTTTCTAAAATTTTCGGCAGCATAACGGCTGCCGATTTACTAACCTCCTGCACGGAAAAATACAGTTTAAAATCTTTCAGCCAGTACTTCTTCCCAAATTATTTTCAACAAATCATGCATCATATTAATTTTCATAAAATAATTGCATAAAATATTTCAATTTAAAATATGCAGACTGAGTATCCTTACAGTGGTGCACATGCATCCCTTACCTTTTTCCGGGTCGGCGACTTCCGCTTATCGATCGCGCCCGCACTCCATTTCTCCCGATTCCTTATCTCGATTGCTGAAAATAATTTCTGGAATTAAAATTCTAATTTTTTAGAATTTTTTCATAATTTATTTAATTTTTTCTGAAATTAAATTCTCGGGAAATTTCTTACCGAATTTGTAAAATCCCGGGTTGTCGAATTTCCGGGAATTTTCCGAATTCCCGAAATTTTCCTTTTTCCTCTTTTTCTTCCTTTTTCTTCCTTTTTCCTCTTTTTCTTTTCTTTCTTTCTTTTCTTTTTCTTTTTCTTTTTCTTTTCCTTTTTCTTTTCTTTTTCTTTTCTTTTCTCCTTTCTCTGGCCGGACCGGTTCAGACCGGTTTGTGCCTCATCCCGCCGGTTCGGCCGGTTCGGTCGCTGGCGGTCCTCCTTTTCGTCGGTTCACGCCTCCCTTAGCTTGCCGGAGTTGCGGAGACGCCGGATCTGGTCTCCGTTTCTCCCCATTGCCGGGGACGGTGCCGGACCTAGGAGGGTGGGTTTCTGCTCCTTTCTTCCTTCGTTCGTCCTTCCTCGGCCGCCGTTGGTCTCGCCGGTGGCCTCCTTCATCTTCCCCTCACCTCCGCCGAGGTTCGGGTTGGGGTGGCTGTGCCTGGACTGGCCGGCACCGCCGTTTCCCTCCTCTTTCCTCTTCGCTTTTTCCCACCGTTTCTGTTTCGTTTTCTTTTCTTCTTTCCGTCGTCGGCCACCGTCGTTCGCTTCTCCTCTCACCGGCGACGCCACTCCTTCCTCCTCTCTTCCCTCACTCGGCCGGCGGTGGCACCTCCGCCACCGGCGGTACGCCCGGGGAGGGTCGGGATTTCTCCCCCCGATCCTTCCTTTCTTTTCTCTTTTTAGTTTTATTTCCTTTTTTAGTTTTTGTCTTCTTTCCATTTTTAGTATACTATATACTATACATTATACCATATATTTTATACATATAATATATATTATATGTTATACATACATTATTTCATACATAATGTTATACAATATTTATTATATATAAAACATATCTTGTACATTACAAAATACATGTCTAGTATATATATATATATATTCATATTCATATACTTAAATAACATTTATATAAATTATATAAATGCTATAATAAAATATTTATACATATAAACTTTAATACAAAATAACATTTACTTTTCTTATATATTCATATACTTTTATTTAAAATAATAATATATATATTTCATATATATATATATATCTGTACATATATATTTATAATTATATAACTACATTTTATAATATACACATGTCTTTATTTAAGACAAAATAGTATATATTTTATTTCATAATATATACTAACATTCATATACATACATATGTATTTATATAAAAACATGTGTAAATATATTTATATAATTTAATTATATAAATATATAATATACGCATTTTTATTTTATAAATTTTGGATTTCCGTTAATCCAATTTAAATTCCTCCTTTCCTTATTTTTCATAACTCCAATTTTATTTTTATTTTCATTTAATTTCCTTCACACGAATTTCCTTATTCATCACTTCCTCATTTCTCAGGATTTTCACCAATATCCCGTTTCTCGCAAAATTTTATTTACTTCCCCTTATTTAATTTCTCTAATATTTATTTTCAATATTTCTAATTTCCAATAAATGGAAAAATTTACGGTTATCACAAGGAAGAACTGATTCAGAAGCTAAGGAAGTACTGTAAGTAACCCTAAGCAACTATCTTGCATCCAAATCATCATACGATGTTTTAAATTCTGATTTGATATGGAAATGAAATGAAAATGCTGCATATTGGGCCTAACCTTGACTAATTGGTTTAACCTCATGAAAATGCTTTATAAGCATACTGTAGGCTCGCCAAACCTGTTTGGTTTTATGTATTATTGCTTTAAATACGATGACATCTTTGAGTTTTCAAATTGAACTTAGCTGTTGGTTTGATACGGTTTCTAAATTGTTTATATAACTTTAAGTGCTTTAAAAGCTTAGCGAGCCATGATTGTTTACTGTATATTTATGCACTATAATTTCGATACGTAGTCTTGGAAGGTCGATTTGATAAGATTGAATTTGGTTTTAAGACTACTGGATTTTTTTTTAGACCCGGGGTATTGAGACCTTAGGGCACCGTACCTTGAGAATTTTATAGACACATTTGATTGACTTAGAGCACTGTTTCTCGAGTATAAGTCTCGGAAACGATCGGCTTGTCCCGTATAATTACGTTTGGACAGGTCCCGGTGTCATATGCGCAATGCACCGGGGATTGGTCTATGCATAGGCACGTCCCTTATGGGATGATTGCTACGATTAGCTACCGTAGATCGTTTAGTGTTAGCTCTAAGTAACATCGATTGATACTATGTGGACTCTCTTGGTACTATGATTGGTTTTATTGATCGCACAGCATACTTTATGTATGGTTTGATATTAAGACTTTTAGTCTAATGATGGAACTCTATATTTGACTACAAATTGTTATTGAGTTTCCATATCATATTTAAGTTTTAATGCAGCATAATTGATTTTTATATAATTGAAAGTGATTTGAATGAGCTTTCATAATTGAGGGATGCTTGGTATTATTTAGTTGCTTATTGTTGTTACTTACTGAGTTGCGACTCACTCCCCTCTTCTTTCCCCTCCCTTTCAGAGTGATCGATTATCGCTACTGTTCATTTTGGCTTGGGAAGCTTTTGAGAGTGATCTTCCCTGCACAGTTAAGGTATATGGCTCCAGCAGATTGTATAGACATATGTGGATGATGGCACAGTGTGTTGGAAATCTTTTGATTGTATATATGTATACTTAGGAGTCAAGTATGGGATGTAAGCTAGGTTATGTTATTGTTTGAATATTATGCCATTATACTTTTGAGTTGACATTATGTATGTCGATATATATGCCTGAATATATATAATTGAAAAGTGGCCTACATAGTCACCTACAAATTGATAGTGAAGTAAAGGGATAAAAATAAAATTTAGCCTGAATTTAAGCTTCCATAAGAGATTAAGAAAATCCGGATGTGACAGTTTGGTATCAGAGCGGGTTTGTTCGTGTCTGTGTAGGTCGATAAAGTTAGCTCACATCCCTATACATTGTGCCTATGTCTATCCTTGAACTACGGTTGCCATTTAGATTGTACTAAATTGTTTGTTTAAATTGTTTGTTTATGTTTGAGGGAAGTAAAGTGAAAATGAGGAGGAGTGGTAGACTACAACGAGTTCCTCCTCGAGAGTGATCTAGGTCTTCGACCTTTCTACCTCCTCCATGACCTTTTTGGTCCTAAATCTCAACGTCAAAATGGGCCAGTCAACAAGGACTGTAGGAGAATTGCAATAGACCGTATAGAACTTGACAGCCTTTATGGCTTATCAATTTGGAGGCAACCCTAATTAACCTCCAGCTCAGGCTCCAGCACAAGCACTAAACCCCTTCTTATGCGCCATAACCTTAGGCTACTCTACGGTAGCGGGCTACGGCACCACAGCCACTAGTGCTGCCATTACCATCTCTGGTGCCTCCACCGTAGACTAAGGAATAGGTGGATAAGAATTTAAATTGATTGTGGCTGTTCTAGAAGATGAACCCGCCTACCTTGCTGTGAAAGATCCAGAGGTAGCTAAGTAATGGATCAAGCAGTGGTAAACAATAGAGTCTGAACTAACTAATCAAATTCATTAGAAGCAGAAAGAGGATTCCCCATTAAGATAGATTGTCTGTAAAAGATGAAGATTGATTGTAATTGAGTGATGATACGATTGCTTAGTGATTTTAACTTCGCAAGTAAATACTAAGTGTCATAACTTGTGGTGTAATGATATGATGTTGGAATATGGCAAAGTAAAATTGTGACAGCGATAATGTATTGATGTATCAAGTCCGCTAAATTTAATGAGGATTTGTTATATCACTCAGGATTATCTATGGAAAGAACATAGTAATAGTGGATCTTGATTGATTTTTAGCTTGAGTACGCATGGATAACTCGAGAATGATATAGAACTTTGTGGAATAATAATGGATTTGAAATGATACTAACAAAGGTCTAATAGGTTATGTGGATAATGAAATTTACTTGTATAGGTGTAAATGATGGAAATACAGATGACTTGAATTGAGGATTTATAATTGTGAATTAAATTCCTATTGTTTAAAAGAGTTCTTGCTAAGAACAAATATTCATCTATATGGAATTGATGCCTATTTGATCTAATCAGAGATGTATAAGGAATTCATAAGACTAGTCTATGTACTAGGCATCATCAGCTAATAGTTGGAGACTGATAACCATAAGATAATATTTAGAATTTGACAATTTCTTACGAGTTCCTATTGAGGTTTACAAGATTAATGAAATACCATGTGAGGTATGTAAGCCAATGAATAAGGTTTTAGACCCTACATGGATAAAATGATGAGAATGAAAAGATGAAAATGTAATAAGAAGATAAAATTACATGAGGACTAGGGAACATGAGTATGAAACAGTTCCCAAATTAAGATAAAGTGATTTCTTTTAGTTATCACATGATTATGGTTAGATGTAAGATTGAGCCAAGTTCGATAGAGGAAATTTAATGATACTCAAGGGAGTAAATAAATGAATTACATTTTTACTGCTAGTAATGTGAATGGAAAAATGTTATATAGATATAACCACCTCGAAATGATAGAAATGGTGGAATTGTATAGATAATGTGGTGCTTAAATGGATAATTTGAGGATTCAATCGTAGAATCTAAATTATGAAAAGAGTATATTCTCGGGTATATTCTAAAATTTGAGTGATTTTGAATATACCATAAGAATAAGAGATGTAATGACCATACTACATGAAAAGAGACATGGAGAGAAAATGATTGTCTCATGATTTATTACTATAAGAGATGAATAACAGTAAAATCAAAGGGAGAGAAGAATGGATAGATAGAAAACATCTATTTTTTTTCGTTAAGTATGCTTGGTAGAAAGGATGGAAAAATATAAGGAAAATAAATTTCTTTCCTTCTATTACTTGGTAGAATGGAAAAATGAGGGGAAAGAAAATTGAGATTGAAATGATTTTACCATCTTACCTATTATACAACTATTTATCAAAATTTTTTTTCAATTTTTATGAGAATTTTAATTTTCAGTGATATATTTAAATTACACTTTGAGTTCATATTTGATTTTAAGAAAATTGTGGTTATCACATATATTAAGAAATAAAATACTCAACAAATGTTTTTCTTTTCAATACACACAACTAACCTAATCTTCTATTAATGATGTTTTGATCAATTATGCAAATAAGTCTTCAAAATGATTTTATTGTTGAAAATGTTTTCTATTATATGAATCATATTAGGGCTTGTTTGGTAGGGTGGAAAGAAAAATGAAAAGATGAAAAATCGAAAGGAGAGAAAAATGGAGAGATAGAAAACATCCATTTTTTTTCGTTAAGTATGCTTGGTTGAAAGGATGGAAAAATATATGGAAAATAAATTTCTTTCCTTCTAATACTTGGTAGAATGGAAAAATGAAGGGAAAGAAAATTGAGATTGAAATGATTTTACCATCTTACCTATTATACAACTATTTATCAAAAATTTTTTTCAATTTTTATGAGAATTTTCATTCTCAGTGATATATTTAAATTACACTTTGAGTTCATATTTGATTTTAAGAAAATTGTGGTTATCACATATATTAAGAAATAAAATACTCAACAAATGTTTTTCTTTTCAATACACACAACTAACCTAATCTTCTATTAATGATGTTTTGATCAATTATGCAAATAAGTCTTCAAAATGATTTTATTGTTGAAAATGTTTTCTATTATAATTATGGCACTGGCAACTAATAGAATTTATATAGACAACAAATAAATTAATAAATATATTTTATATTTGGATTATATATTATCTAATATACTGTTAGTAGATTTTTTATAATTGATAAGCAAAGTTAAGAGTATAACACATATTTTTAAGAAGTATTAAAAAATAAAAAATAAATAAAATGAAACAAGTGTTGTCATCTTAATTCGTTTGTAAAATTTAAAAATTTCACCAACAATTTGCTAAATCTTTTCTACTCTCAACCATAAAATTGTAAACCTTTTAAGCCTCATTGGACCCTTAAAAGCCATGATACAAATAAAAACAGAGCACCAACTTCTGTATGAATCACATTAGGGCTTGTTTGGTAGGGTGGAAAGAAAAATGAAAAGATGAAAAATCAAAGGTAGAGAAGAATGGACAGATAGAAAACATCTATTTTTTTTTTGTTAAGTATGCTTGGTAGAAAGGATGGAAAAATATAAGGAAAATAAATTTCTTTCCTTCTATTACTTGGTAGAATGGAAAAATGAGGGGAAAGAAAATTGAGATTGAAATGATTTTACCATCTTACCTCTTATACAACTATTTATCAAAAATGTTTTTCAATTTTTATGGGAATATTCATTTTCAGTGATATATTTAAATTACACATTGAGTTCATATTTGATTTTAAGAAAATTGTGGTTATCACATATATTAAGAAATAAAATACTCAACAAAGGTTTTTCTTTTCAATACACAACTAATCTATTATTCAATTAATGATTTTTGGATCAATTATGCAAATAAGTCTTCAAAATGCTTTTATTGTTGAAAATGTTTTCTATTATAATAGTGGCACTGGCAATTAAAAGAATTTATATGAACAACAAATAAATTAATAAATATATTTTATATTTTGATTATATATTATCCAATATACCGTTAGTAGATTTTTCAAAATTGATAAGCAAAGTTAAGATTATAACACATATTTTTAAGAAGTATTAAAAAAAATAAATAAATAAAATGAAACAAGTGTCATCATCTTAATTCGTTTGTAAAATTTAAAAATTTCACCAACAATTTATTAAATCTTTTCTACTCTCAACCATAAAATTGTAAACCTTTAAAGCCTCATTGGACCCTTAAAAGCCATGATACAAATAAAAACAGAGCACCAATTTCTGTATGAATCATATTAGGGCTTGTTTGGTAGGGTGGAAAGAAAAATGAAAAGATGAAAAATCAAAGGGAGAGAAAAATGGAGAGATAGAAAACATCTATTTTTTTTCGTTAAGTATGCTTGGTAGAAAGGATGGAAAAATATATGGAAAATAAATTTCTTTCTTTCTAATACTTGGTAGAATGGAAAAATGAGGGGAAAGAAAATTGAGATTGAAATGATTTTACCATCTTACCTCTTATACAACTATTTATCAAAATTTTTTTTCAATTTTTTTGGGAATTTTCATTTTCAGTGATATATTTAAATTACACATTGAGTTCATATTTGATTTTAAGAAAATTGTGGTTATCACATGTCACGACCCAAAGGCCGCGACGCTTACTTGATAGCTCATACTTTTTCTTTCTTACAAATTTGCGAACTAAATTTTTCTTTTTCATTTTACAGTTTGTATTCGGTGTCAGTGTAGTCACTATCTATTTCCATTCATTCCTTAATTCAATTATGATTTAAATTTGCTCCTCAAGACAAGGAGAAATCAATTATAGTCTATAACTAATCACCGCATACTTATCATATAACATTTAAAACATTATATCGACTATTCATTTACTTAGTTTACATCCCATCCTATAGTACCATATAGAAATCTGCCTGAAAATAAAAGTGTTTGCCCAAGAGTTCATACCTCAAAAGCAACCAAGTAGTTTCAGAGGACAGGGACAAGTATCGAGCCTAGATACCGTCTCCGAGTCCCACTTAAAAACCCTCCTGGCGAAGTTCAACCCAAGTAGTCTGAAAAGATATGAAATTGAGGGGGTGAGCAAAACCACGGCTCAGTAAGTCATTTATATAAGTGCAGAATTAGACTTATACTGTCCTAATGCAAATGCATGAAACCTTTAAATAGGAATCCTCACATCATATTCACTCTATATTCCTTTATCAAACGGCTCAGATCATGTCATAAAGGTTTCTCGGTGTGTCAGGGCTTTAGGGTTTCATTGGGTAGGAGTCTCTTCGTAGTACCTCATTATACTCCACCCGATATCTATCTGTTACATTAACCTTTAATCAACATCAATTGATCATTTTCAAACCTCTTGTCATTATTCCATAATATGTCGTATGATAATGAATACGTAGTTTCGACATCAAGTGGTACTGATTTGCACCCATATTGATCTCATACCATATCATCTCACATCATGTCATATCTCGGGTGAAGTTCCATTCAAACTCTACTAGATCATGTCACTCTCATCAATAAGTACATTTTGTACTATATCAGTGTGCAATACTCTCAACATAGAGAAATATAGCCACATACAGTATAAAAATCATGATACCTTTTCCTATACATCTCATGTTCAACAAACAGCATAAGATCATGACATACTTCATGTGGAATGTATTTCGTTCTATCATGGTTCCACATATAACTTATGCAAGTTTTTACTGTATATAACGACTATCATCTCACATTTCATTTCATTTAACATATAGTCGTATAAGAATCTTATGTGATATTGAAGTCATATCATGTGTACCTTTAGAACATATTTAATTCATGTCAAATCTCAAATCATCTCTATTTATTTATTTTTTTTAAGACATGATTGAATGCATGCATATTTTTCTTTTCACATCAAGTGTGATTAAATCATGCACATTTCTCTTTTCATATCATGTCAAATCAAAACATGTCTTTTCATATCGTTTCAAATCAAAACGTGCACATTTTCTCTTTTCATATCATGTTAAATCAAAACATGTCTTTTCATATCGTTTCAAATCAAAACGTGCACATTTTCTCTTTTCATACCATGTTAAATCAAAACATGTCTTTTCATATTGTTTCAAATCAAACGTGCACATTTCTCTTTTCATATCATGTTAAATCAAAACATGTCGTTTTCAAATCAAAACGTGCACATTTCTCTTTTCATATCATGTTAAATCAAAACATGTCGTTTTCAAATCAAAACGTGCACATTTCTCTTTTCATGTCATGTGTGATCGAATACAATATCGAAACACATTTCACATACTGTGAAATCATATCAGTTTAGAGTTCATATCAATTTAAAAGCATACTCTAAACTGTATGTCATATCGATTGAGACTAGGCTAGATCCCTAATACTCTATCAATAAAGGCTTAGATCACTGTAGCTAGCAGTGAAGTCATATCATCGTCCCCTGGAAACCAACTAGGGCGCTATCTATGGCCATAGACCTCATCTCTCTCAGCCCCACTGATTAGGCGTGACTGAGACCTGTCCACGACTATTGTCGGACAAGCATCTCTGCCTAATGAGCAAAGCTCCAATTAGGCGGTTTTCACTATGCTTTATTGAATTTAATTCTTTTAGGGTGCCTACAGTCTCATAAAACATTTAAATCTTTCACTTTTCTTGTAAAAATAGCGTAAAGTATGTAACACGTTTTTCTTTAAGGTCATTTACATATATATGAATACATACATTACACTATATGCTCTATCTTTTCAAAACAATTTAAGCATTCAAAACATTCATATAAGTATTGTATAATTGAATGTTTTCAAATCTCGTACATTAAACGAGGCATGTTTAAGAGCGATGCAATTAAACAACGAACTCAAAATAGTATTGAAACGAGGCATGCTTATAAAATAGATTAAGGTAACATCACTCGGTATAGTGCAAACTGTAATGTCAATTCCTCCTTAGATCATTACCCTCAAACCTCTTGATTTAGCACCTATACCTAACTCATCATCACTTTTCTTTTCATTTTAAAGCCCTCGATTCAATCCATTCTTTTTCAACTGGAGCACATCTACTAAGTCATCCAAAATTTTCTATTGTTCAATAACACATAATATCATTTCATAGTGTTTGTAAACTAATCCACCCTTGCTTTCAATGTTAAAACTAAGATTCGTCCATTAATGTCGGTCTTCTTAGCATTTCATGTATGTTCACATATTACTTTAGCGACTTCCATTATAACACTAAAATCATTCAATGTTAAGGAGTCCCTTCGAGATCTATTCTGTAGATCATCTACTCACAATACCTATATCATTAAGTCATTTCCTCAATTTACCATATTACTATGGGTATATCATTCCTTATGTTTTACTAAACCTCAAATCTTTTAATTTTCACCATTACCATACAATTCAACTATATCTATAGAATACAATTCTAACGCTGAATTACATAAATGTCTTACCGAATCGGAGCTTAGCATGAGCGCATACCAAGGATAGCTAGGCTGTGTTCGTTGTCCTTTCATCGTGCTACACATTCAACATTAAAATTCGACTTAGTATCATCTAATTAAAATTCTATATACTTATAAAAATTCAAGGCCAACTATAAAATTATATTTCAATGTTTATACCAAGGCATAGGCAAGTACTATTATTTTTTTTTTACCTTGTTTCTTCTTTTATTGATTTTCCTTTCCTTTTCTTCTTTTCTTTATTGCTCCTCTTTTCTTCTATCTCTTATCTACTTCGGTCACCATGGATAGCCCCAAAATAACCTTGCCAAGAGCCTTTCAAAATGCCACTATTTACAGCTTTCGAGAATGCCCAACGATCTTAAAAAATCCAACCAGTAATCATGCTTAAAAAGAACCAACCGAAAGCTCCCTATTTCCTTCTTTTCAGTCACGTTTTATAGCCAAAACTCTAACCGACCATCAGCCCTTGTTCAGCTTTAGCTCCAGCTTTGCTCGACACCATTACACAGCCTTGAATTAGTCACCCTTTTAGCTCCTCTGTCCAGCTTTCAACAACCTTCAAAAGCTTATACACTTTAGCTCTAACAACCCCTATTTTAGCCACTATTATGCAGTACCAAAACCACTCTGGAATCACTATAGTTTGCATCTTTTTGCAGCAACTTCCAGCCATCCATTGGACACTGAACCAGCGCCAAATAGCCGCATGTTTTCGCCTCAGTTCAACCTTGAAAGCCTCTTTTTGGTTCAATTCTCACCATCTCTTGAAGTCAACCCTAACAGCCACTAGATCATGCACTTCCAACTTGAAAATGTTATTCAGAGTAATGGCCTTGTCGAGGGCCACAAGCACATCTGTTTTTCTGTGGTTTTCCCCTGGTTCAACCAGCGTCAGCCTTGGCCCTCTTCTTCCTTCTCTAAACAGCAACCATAACACCGAATGTTCCCTCTTTCATCGTGCCATTCCAACAGTATCAATGCCACTCACAGGGCCCCTGGTTTAGACCTTCTTCTGACTTGTCTTCACCGTATCTCAGCCCTCATACAGCCACTGTTAGCGTCTCTCTCTCTCCTTTGCCTGTTACAACAAAGCAAAGTTGCTTATTTCAACCGATCTAGCCCTCAGCTTTTAAGCCGCATTCATTCTTCCTTTTGTTTTGGCCCTTGGCAGCGGCTGCCTCCTTTCTCCTCTCGGTTCTGTCCGCAGACCAGTTCTTCCTTCTTCTCCTGTGTCGTCCCTCTCTTCACCGTTCCACTTCAGTTTCTTCCTCACTCATCCCTCTCGATTCTTCTGCTGCAGTTTTCTTTCTTTTCTTTGTATTTGTTAAAGATAAGAGAGGGAGCATTGTGTCGTGAGTGAGGCCAAGAGTGATTCGAGAAAGACACAGAAATGAGAGAAGGGATGGAAGTGAAGAGAGACTGAGCAATGGAAAGAGAAACGGACTGGGAAGGGAGAGGTGAAAAGAGGTGATGCGATGGGGAGGCAGAGTCTGCTGCCTTGTCACGTTGATAGGGTTAGTGGGAGTTTTCCCACTAACCCAAAAATTTATATTATATTTATTTTATTTATTTATCACTCTTCTCTCTTTTTTTTTATATTTTTAATCTTAAAATATCTTTATATTTTATAAAAATATTTATTCCTCTAGATGTATATTTTAACTCTTAGGATATAATGTATATTTTTCTTTTATAAGATATATGTAATCCACATATATATATATATATATGCACATTTATCCCAAGATCTGATATATAGATATATATATATTTTAAATTCTTAAAATATACATATATCTTATTTTCATTTTTATATAAATTGAACCTCAAGTCGATAATTATGAAAAAAGGATATTGAATACCGAATGGTTTGAATACCAAGTGAATTGATTATTGAATAATTGGAGTACCGAGCAATGTGAATACCGAATGAAATGAATATTGAATGATTTGAATATTGATTTATTGATTTGACAGAGAGAAAGTTTGAAAAGAATAATTGATGGTGATAAAGTTAGAAGAATTGCTTCACCGTATTAGATGAAATTATTACTTATATCGATATTGGAAAATAATATCAAATTTACCGATTAGGTATGATCTGATTGAAATCAAAAGGATGGAAATGAGAGAATTGGATTATAGTTAACACTATAATTAAACAATATGTTTTACGAAGATGATAGTTCATTATTTGAAAACTCATGATTTAATCTGCATCGCATTTAAGCGTGCCTTCTTATAACTTGAAACATTATAATAATGTTTATATGAATACTGTAAAGTACTGTTTTGTTTTGAAATGAAAGTGTATGGTATATGTATATATTTCGATATATGAAGTCTCATACAAAATTTTACCATATGCTTTACATGATATTGAAAAGAAAGCTATATATTTAAATGTTTTATGAGACTGTAGGCACCCTAAAAGAATTAAATTCAATAAAGCATAGTGGAAACTGCCTAATTAGAGCTTTGCTCATTAGGCAGAGAGATGCTTGTCTGACAATAGTCGTGGACAGGTCTCAGTCACGCCTGATCAGTGGGGCTGAGAGAGATGAGGTCTATGGCCATAGATAGTGCCCTAGTTGGTTTCCAGGGGACGATGACATGATTTTCACTGGTAGCTACAGTGATTTAAGTCTTTATTGTTAGAGAGATGATAAGGATCTAGCCTAGTCTCTAACCGATATGATATGAAGTCTAGAGTGACCTCTAGACTTGACATGATTTATACTGTACATGAAACAGGTTTGAAATGAAATATGTTTTGAAACAGTATATGTTTTAAACATGTTTTAAAAGTCCATGAGATATGATTTCGACACTTGTATGATTTATATGTGATTTTGTGTCGAACATGGCATGATATGCGATCTAGAGTATAGTTTGATTTGATATGAACTCTAGACCTGATATGATTTACAGTATATGTTTTAAAAGTACATGATAAATGATTTCGACACTGATAAGATTTATATACGATTTTGTGTCGAATTTAAAATGATATGCGGTCTAAAGTATAGATTGATTTGAAATGAACTCTAGACCTGATATGACTTATAGTATATGGAAAATGTTTTAAAACCGCACATGTTTTAGACATGCTCTGAAAACGAATACATGAATTGAAATTGAACATGTTTCTATTATGCCTTAAAGGCAAAATTGAAATGAATTGAAAATTTACATGTTGAGCATGTTCTAAAGTATATATGATATGATTTGAAATGATAGCGGTTTATACAGAAAAATTTCATACATTGCACATTAAACCTGGATATGATAATATGCTTAGTACATGAGAATTCCATGAGGAATGTCGTGACTCGACGTTAATGATGTTTCATCTATACGATGACATGATATGATATGATATGATATATGAACATAAGATTGATATGAAGAGAATTCTGATCTCACTCTATCGTGATCATAAATTCCCAGATGATAAATGATATAAATTTATGTAATACGGGAATATGATTGTTAAATGTAAAGTGTATTCGATAGGACATCTGCATTAAACATGGAGAATATATGAGGAGTATCATGACTCGATGGTAGCGATATTTCATTGATATGAAGTCATGATATGAGATGAAACATGAATATAGAGATACACGAAGAGAATTATGACTTCGTACCACCGTGATCATGATCCATAATGAGACTTTATAAAAGATGATAGTATACCGAAGTATGATTATGAAATGAAAAGTAAATATGAGAACTGATATGAGATGATAGAATACAAAAGTATGATTATGAAATGAAAGGTGAATATGAGAAGTGATAATGAGATGTTATCGATGAGAAAGGATTAACTGTAATTGCAGCATTGCAAGTTTTAAGCATTGCAATTTAAGACAGTGTAATCCTACTCTTGTATTTATATTAGTATCTTACTGAGTCGTAGTTTTGCTCACCCCATTAAATTTCATCTCTTTCAGACTATTGAAGTTAACATCTGCCATGTGAGCTGCTAAGTGGGCATCAGAGACGGTGAATGAACTTGGTACTAATCTTCTGAGGTATATGTTTCTTATAAAATACTTGTTTACATGTAAGACTTAAATTGATGCACAGTACATATTCTGTTTAACAAGTCGGGATGTAACTAAGAAACGTTTCCTTGTTAGTTTAATATTTAAATGAAATGACTATAGGTCACCTAAATAGTATAGTGACTACACTGACACCGAATATAAACCTTAAAATGAAAAAGAAAAATTTAGTCCATAAATTTGTAGACTAAGAAAAGTATAAGTATTAAAGGAAAGTCGCGGCCTTCGGGTCGTGACAAATATATTCTTTGAAAAGAATATTAATTAAATCATCATCATTTCCCTTTAAAACACGTTTCAAGTTTACTGTACAATCATAATTAGTACAGTACTTTAAATAGCAAAATAAGCTATTAAATCTTTTTCGTATAACATATATATCGTTTAAATCTAATATTCAATTTAAAAATTAAAATAAGAATATTAGATTTATTTTCCTTCTCTTTTCTTTTGAAAACATATTACATATTCATATTTCATGTCATATGAAAATCATCTCGTAGTACTAAAACAGTACTAAAATGAGCATTTTATAAAATGCTATAAAGCATTTCATTTTCTTCCCATATCATATGAAACATATTCATTTTACATGTCACATATCATAAAAACATTTTCATTTCACATATCATAAATCATATATGGAGACAGTGGCAATCACCGAGTCCTAT
This sequence comes from Heritiera littoralis, assembly GCA_031772115.1. NCBI lineage: Eukaryota > Viridiplantae > Streptophyta > Magnoliopsida > Malvales > Malvaceae > Heritiera > Heritiera littoralis. Next base: position 1,831,626 of record JAPDPK010000064.1, read on the forward strand.
CATGCAATAATACCCGAAGGTATAAAATAATCATGTTAGATCTATGGCCATAGTCTATAAGTGTCCTCGGCAGATCACTGATCAGGTGTCGGCTGGGACTACATATCACATATTACATATCACATATCACATATCACATATCACGTATTACATATCGGCATGATAGAGGGGCCAACTAGTCTCAAAACCGTGTTTTTATCATAAAATAACCTTTATAGAATTTATAAAAATATATAATTTCATAATTTAAAACCATAAAGGTTAAAAATCATTTAGTGAATATTTATAAAAATATTTATAAAAATATTCACATTATTTCTTTTCATTTTATATTTCATATTTCGTGTAATATACATGTCGTGAGAATTTTCGGTGATTTCATTATCACCATTCTCGAAAACATGAATATTTTAAAATTCAATCTCATAATATTCATGTTTTATGAAAAATAATAATTTTCTTGTTTTTCGTGATTAATATCGATTTTTGAAAATAAAATCATTTAATATGATTTGCCATAATTTTCTAAAAATTTTCGGCAGCATAACGACTTCCGATTGACTAGCCTCCTGCACAAAAAATACAGTTTATAAATCCAGCCAGTACATCATCACACTTTTTCAACCAATCAATCATCACGATATTTTCATAAAATATTTAATAATTAAAAATATGCAGACTGAATATCCTTACAGTGCTGCATATACATCCCTTACCTCAGTACACTGTAGAGCAATGCCTTAAGTTGCACCAATATGCTTCCTATCTCACTGAATTATAAACTGCAAAGTCACAGTTTAATATAATTAAATTTCGGTATAAAATATATAAAATTCCTTTACTTATTTAACTCCCATTTGAATCATCATTACCTAGAATATTAGAATTCCTTATAATCTTTCCATGGTAATGAATATTTCATTTACTTTCAATTTTCTGTTTTAGCATTATGTGCCACTTCTCAATGTCAATGTCTTCATCTTAGTTTAATGACCAAATGGTCATTTTTCATGCATAAGCCTATTTGGCTTATGACCTATATTTCCCAAGTTAATACATATACATTATTCTTGTATATTCTCCCGCCATCATTTTGTCAACTTCTCCCATTTTCCACACCATTGACGTCACTGTTCCTTATTCATCATTGTGGCCGGCTGGCCTTACATGGGTTAGGTAGTTTATTCTTTAAAATGCATATATATACATATATCAATTAAATTGATACTTTAGTCTATCATTTAGTCAAGTCAACCTAACCCCTTTTTCTTGTTTCTTTTCTTTTACTTTCTGCTACTTGTTATCCCAACCGAGACTCCAAATTCTTTTCTGTTTTTCAGTCCACATGAGCTTCAGTTTATGTGTCTATATTAAGGTTACATTTAGTACATTTTAGGCTGCCAAAACTTCAGCTTTCACACACTCAAAGTCAACCAAAATCAACCTTTATGCCTCTCTTTTGTTTCTTAATTCGGCTGCCTTCACCAGCCAAGGTTTTCTTTTCCACGTGCAGCCTCATTTCTTCAGCCTATTTCAACTTCTATTTTATCTCTATAATACTGCCCTATATAATAGAATTTAGACTGTTAAATTTATACTATTTTCACACCTAAAAGTCAGCAAAAAGGTCAACCAAACCATCCAAATTTTCTTGATTTTCGACTGCACAATCAGCCAACAATTCTTCTTCATTTTCGGCTGTACAAACAGCCCAGGTAATCTTCCTTTTGCAGCCACAATTGTTGACTATAAGAAAACAATATTTTCTTTTCACATGGTGCACGTAAAACCCTACTTAAGACTCAACTTCTTTTGACTGATCATGCTTTTCTAACCCTTTTTATTTCTCATGGCAGTTTACGGTTCCATGTTCAACCCCTATTCTACGTCAGTCATCTCATCAACTTCTTCTTTCCAAACCCTCACAACCAGTTCTAGGGTTTTCTTATACATGGTTTTTATTTTGTAATTAAACATATAAACAGCTTATATATGATTGTTACAAACTAATTTAAAGAACAATAAACTAAAACAAACTGAGGCTGAACATTACCTGTACAGAACAGAAATCTACCCACGTTATTCAGCTTCTGTTTGAGGTTTTTGGTTGACTTCTTTGAGGGTTTTGGAAGCTTAATATACAAGGTCTATTTTCCCTTAAGAAGCTTGGGTGGTTTATTAAAGAGATAGAGGTTTCGTTGTGGAGAATAGAGTTGTTCGATGTGAAATAGAGGAGGCTTTCGGTGTTGACAATCCAGAATGAATCCCACGATGCAGCTGGGATTAAAGATCAAAGTGGCATGTGTGTTGGTTGCTTATCATTGGCCATCATTAAATTTACTTAATATAATTTTTCCTATAATTATTAGATTTATTTAGACTATTTTATTTACTCAATTTTTCCTTTTCATGCCACCATGTAAAATTTTGATTCTCTCATTAGAATTTTGCAAGCTATAATATTTATTTTAATGTATTTGGTTAATTATTTGATCCCTTTTGAAATCAATTTAACCAACATTTAATTTTAGGAAAATAACTTCATTTTAAATCTCTATTTTTCCATGACGATTTTATTCCATCCTAGGTATAATATTTTTCATACTCATGATTTCATCCAACTCAATGATTTTCATGTGAGAGACATCTTTATTTTATATTTGAACTTTGTAAAAATATTATCAATAATTCCTTTATTGATAATTAATAGGAATAATGTACATATACAGTACAAAATAATGCGTTCTCACATTCTCCCCACCTTAAGAAATTCGGTCCTCCGAATTTACATTCGAACCACTCATTAGAATAGCTCTGGATAGTTTTCCCTCATTACATTTTTTGATTTCCATGTAACCTCTTCTTCAGAGTGATATTACCAGAGCATTTTCATTAGAGGAATCGTCTTAGATTGCAACATTTTTATCTCTTCGAACTTTACGCGATCCAAGCTCTCGAATGTTCCAAGACTTAGTTTTCTTTTCCTATCAAACCTCATAATGCTTTTAGATGGGGAAACTTTCAGAATACATAATCACTTAGTGAGAACTCCAGTGGTCGGCATCTCATATCTGCATAGCTCCTTTGCCGACTCTGTACTGTACGGAGTCTTTCACATATCCACTGTAATTCCTTTGAGGTTCACTCCATCAATTCGAGAGCTGATAACTTTCGATCTCCCACTTCTTCCCATGCGATCGAAGATCTACATCATCTATCATATAGCACCTCGTATAGTGCTATGCCGATGTTAGTTTGATAACTATTGTTATATGTAAACTCGGCTAATGGCGATTGGTCATTCCAAGAGCCTTTAAAATCCAACGCATACGCCCGTACCCTATCCTCGAGCGTCTGTATCACTTGCTCGGACTGCTCATCAATCTGGGGATGAAGGGTGGTGCTGAGGTCCAATCGGAATCCCATGGCCTCCTAACATTTCTCCCAAAAATGGGATATAAACCGGGAATCCTTATCCGAGGTAATGCTTACTAAAACTTCATATAGCCTCACTAGTTCCCGTACATAAAGATTGACAAGGCATTGAAAGGATTAGTAGATATGATAGCTAGGAAGTGGGCGGACTTTGTCAATCTATCAACTATTATCCAAATTGCATCATGCTGTCTCTGGGTCCTTGGCAACCCATGATGAAGTCCATCGTGGTGTGCTTCCATTTCCAATTAGTAATTGGTAGAGGCTGTCATAATCTTGCAGGTTTTTAATGCTCGATTTTCACCTGCTGACACGTGAGACATCTCACCATAACTCTGCGATGTCTCTCTCTTCATCATATGCCACTAGTAAATCCTTAGTAGATTTTGGTACATTTTAATACTGCCCGGATGCAGAGTGTACCTGGAGGTATGTGCGTAAATCAAAATCAAGTCTCTGATTTGCTTATTATTAGGAACACAAATTTTGCCTTAGAACCTCAAAATCCTGTTGGTGCCACACTTATAATCTGATTGTACTCCCACTTGTACCTGACTGACAACCGACATACAGTAATCACTTGTCCTTTGAGCTTCCATGATTTGACTTATCAAGTCGAGCTCGATTCTGAAGGTAGTAGTAAACCTATAACTCTCAGAGTATACCACACAATGTTGAGGTTCAAGAACTGCTCTAATAGTTCATGTTCCCTGACCATCATATAGGACATCTTCACTATATACTTTCAGCTCAGAACGTCTGTTCACTTTAACTTCATATGTATTTTATACCCTAACTACTCTAGCTCTACTGGAACACTTTAATGATGTTTGTGGACACATCAGCAGTCTCCTAACCCAATACGTACACCTATCCCTGAGTCATGGGCTTCTTACTCTTCTCCACTGTTGTCGCCCACTTAGGCTGAGAGGGTGTTACTCTCTCCGATTTTGTCAGAGCTGCTGGTGTCGGAATCAGTGTTGAAAGTACTGGGGCTGGTGTGGTAGATGCAGCTACCTTTCAGAGCATGGGGCAATCTCTCACCAAATGTCCTGCCCACCCACATCTAAAACAAGCCTTGGTCGACATGTGGCAAGGTTGGGTACCATGCGACCGTCCACACCGATCACATCTGGCCGTGGTACCTCTCGACGCAGAAGCAGGACCAGTAATAGTAGGGCTGCGGTAGTCGATCTTGTGGATCGCCTCTTTGAGACCTAAATACCAGAAGATCTGCTCTTTTATGCTACTCTCTACCATATCTGTCATCTTCATCTTCTCTTATCGTCACTTATTGTTCTTATGCATATTCTCCACATAGTACATCATTCTGTAAAACATATTTCAAAATATTCTGGTTCTATAAATATTTGTTTGATACTTCAAAAACAGTACGAGTGTATAGAACCATAATTAACCGTACTGCTATGCATTTCATCACATGTACTAATCACTTCCTCAGTCACCTTCAGTAATCATATTACTTTTCATAATATCCAACGATCCCGTAATAATATCCCGTTGATACACTCTTAACTCAAACCCTTAAGAATCAATAACTGAGCCGCTCATCTTGCGATTTCTCTATAACCATTCAGGTCACATCAACAATCTAAGTGTAGGTGGAATTTATAATCGGGATCGTTATATTCATATTACTTCCTTTATGCCATTAATAACTCCATTACTATCAATGGATTTAATATCGTCTTGGTTTTGTCACTGTTCGGAGCATAGTCCAGCATAAGGGCATTTTCGTCATTTTCACATTTATTTCTTTATCCTCATATACATTTAAATAACTGATCTTAATATCTATGTGCTGATAGTATCCCTTCTCATACTAATATCAGCAGCTTAATATCTTGTTTGATTTTGACAGAGAAGTCCATTGGGATCCATAATTGGGTTATTTTGCATGTAATGCAGCTTTACATCATCAATTTACTCTGTCAAATCAGTCAATTCCAACTTCTGTTGGTCTATTTTGACTCTCGGTAAAATTTTAGAGGTATGGGTATTTTGGTTATTTTTGGCTAAAAATTTTCTCTCTCTTCAAAATACCTTCAATCGATGATCTTAAGGTCTATTTAATGATGATATTTCATTCCCCTCCTTTATATCATCACTTTCAGGTCTTAGTTCGATCCGGATAGAAAATTACTGGTGGGGCCCTCACCGAGTCCATTTCTCTTCCTTACCGAACCGACCTTCTTTTAGACTATAAGATCACCATTTCAGATAATCTCTAAAGCCGTTTTCCCTCTTTGACATCCTTAGTTCATAATGCTCACTCCCTTTTAAAACATTTAATTCACTTTAAAATCATTTATTTCCTTTATGTATTCAGACTGTACAGTACTACAGGGATGTTAACATTTTTTGACATATTTTCTTTTCAAAAGTATCGAAGACATCAGGCCAACCTTGCTCTGATACCATTAAATCTGTCATAGCCCGTGACCTTATTTTCACCTTATTCTATACATCTTATTTGGTTGGGCTGTTTGGATACTTTACTTTTCTTTTACATATATACAATTTCATATTAAATTATAATATGAATTACATCCCATATTTTACTTCATAAGGAAGTAGTACTGTAGATAAGTCTAAATACAGAAAATAAATTATCGTACCTTATGTAATAAATCAAGCTGTCGCATCGTCCCCAAATGCACAGCCGACATCCTTTAGCTGTCAGACTCTCAGTCCTCGAAAACCTAAAATGTTAAAATTAAGGGGTGAGCAAACCACGGCTCAGTAAGGGAATTATATGCCTCACTTGATATTCAGCTATCTATATGTTGAAAAACTTTTTCATTTTTCCTATTGGGCTCTAGGCACACATGTAGGAAGGATACTACAGTCAGCTAGGGATCCGGATGGAGTAAGGCAGGTATTTTAAAATACCTGTCTTGTCCTGAAACTTAGAAGCAACTGTAGAGAATAATAAATTTCTTTTCGTTTGAAATTTAAATCCTTTTTTTCTTTTTTTTTATTCCATATCATTTTCATATTCTTTTCAAAATAATGCTTTTATGAACTAAAGCATTTAAATAAAGTAATTAACATTCATATATTCTTTGAAAAGAATATTAATTAAATCATCATCATTTCCCTTTAAAACTCGTTCCATGTTTACTGTACAATCATAATTAGTACAGTACTTTAAATAGCAAAATAAGCTATTAAATCTTTTTCGTATAACATATATATCGTTTAAATCTAATATTCAATTTAAAAATTAAAATAAGAATATTAGATTTATTTTCCTTCTCTTTCCTTTTGAAAACATATTACATATTCATATTTCATGTCATATGAAAATCATCTCGTAGTACCAAAACAGTACTAAAATGAGCATTTTATAAAATGCTATAAATCATTTCATTTTCTTCTCATATCATATGAAACATATTCATTTTACATGTCACATATCGTAAAAACATTTTCATTTCACATATCATAAATCATATATGGAGATAATGGCAATCACCGAGTCCTATCATGCAATAATACCTGAAGGTATAAAATAATCATGTCAGATCTATAGCCATAGTCTATAAGTGTCCTCGACGGATCACTGATCAGGTATCGGTCGGGACTACATATCACATATCACATATTACATATCACATATCATGTATTACATATCGGCATGATAGAGGGGCCAACTAGTCTCAAAACCGTGTTTTTACCATAAAATAACCTTTATGGAATTTATAAAAATATATAATTTCATAATTTAAAACCATAAAGGTTAAAAATCATTTAGTGAATATTTATAAAAATATTTATAAAAATATTCACTTTATTTCTTTTCATTTTGTATTTCATATTTCGTGTAATATACATTTCAAGAGAATTTTCGGTGATTTCATTATCACCATTCTCGAAAACATGAATATTTTAAAATTCAATCTCATTATATTCATGTTTTATGAAAAATAATAATTTTCCCGTTTTCTATGATTTTAATATCTATTAAATCTTTTTCGTATAACATATATATCGTTTAAATCTAATATTCAATTTAAAAATTAAAATAAGAATATTAGATTTATTTTCCTTCTCTTTCCTTTTGAAAACATATTACATATTCATATTTCATGTCATATGAAAATCATCTCGTAGTACTAAAACAGTACTAAAATGAGCATTTTATAAAATGCTATAAATCATTTCATTTTCTTCTCATATCATATGAAACATATTCATTTTACATGTCACATATCGTAAAAACATTTTCATTTCACATATCATAAATCATATATGGAGACAATGGCAATCACCGAGTCCTGTCATGCAATAATACCTGAAGGTATAAAATAATCATGTCAGATCTATAGCCATGTCTATAAGTGTCCTCGACGGATCACTGATCAGGTATCGGCTGGGACTACATATCACATATCACATATCACATATTACATATCACATATCACGTATTACATATCGGCATGATAGAGGGCCCAACTAGTCTCAAAACCGTGTTTTTACCATAAAATAACCTTTATGGAATTTATAAAAATATATAATTTCATAATTTAAAACCATAAAGGTTAAAAATCATTTAGTGAATATTTATAAAAATATTTATAAAAATATTCACTTTATTTCTTTTCATTTTGTATTTCATATTTCGTGTAACATACATGTCAAGAGAATTTTCGGTGATTTCATTATCACCATTCTCGAAAACATGAATATTTTAAAATTCAATCTCATTCTATTCATGTTTTATGAAAAATAATAATTTTCTCGTTTTCTATGATTTAATATCGATTTTCGGAAATAAAATCATTTAATATGATTTGTCATAATTTTCTAAAAATTTTCGGCAGCAAAATGATTGCCGATTAACTAGCCTCCTGCACGGAAAATACAGTTTATAAATCCAGCTAGTACATCATCACACTTTTTCAACCAATCAATCATCGCGATATTTTCATAAAATATTTAATAATTAAAAATATGCAAACTGAATATCCTTACAGTGCTGCACATGCATCCCTTACCTCAATACACTGTAGAGCAATGCCTTAAGTTGCACCAATATGCTTCCTATCTCATCGAATTATAAACTGCAAATTCATAGTTTAATATAATTAAATTCCGGTATAAAATATATAAAATTCCTTTACTTATTTAACTCTCATTTGAATCATCATTACCTAGAATATTAGAATTCCTTATAATCTTTCCATGATAAATGAATATTTCATTTACTTTCAATTTTCTGTTTTAGCATTCTGTGCCACTTCTCAATGTCAATGTCTTCATCTTAGTTTAATGACCAAATGGTCATTTTTCATGCATAAGCCTATTTGGCTTATGACCTATATTTCCCAAGTTAATACATATACATTATTCTTGCATATTTTCCAGCCCTCATTTTGTCAACTTCTCCCATTTTCCACACCATCCACGTCACTCTTCCTTATTCATCATTGTGGCCGGATGGCCTTACATGGGTTAGGTATTTTATTCTTTAAAATGCATATATATACATATATCAATTAAATTGATACTTTAGTCTATCATTTAGTCAAGTCAACCTAACCCCTTTCTCTTGTTTCTTTTCTTTTATTTTCTGCTACTTGTTATCCCAATCGAGACTCCAAATTCTTTTCTGTTTTTCAATCCACAGGAGCTTCAGTTTATGTCTCTATATTAAGGCTACAATTAGTACATTTTAGGCTGCCAAAACTTCAGCTTTCACACACTCAAAGTCAACCAAAATCAACCTTTACGCCTCTCTTTTGTTTCTTAATTCGGCTGCCTTCACCAGCCAAGGTTTTCTTTTCCACGTGCAGCCTCATTTCTTCAGCCTATTTCAACTTCTATTTTATCTCTATAATACTGCCCTATATAATATAATTTAATGTAAGACCTGATTTTACTGTACTGTACAAGTAAAATATAAATAATTTTTGAGTTTTTAACTAGGAGGACCACAATTTCCTAAAGGATAATGGGAAATTTACTTTCTAAGATGAAAAGTAAATGAAAATAAATGAATTAAATTATTGAAAGTAGTTAGTAAATTTAATTAAGGATTGGAAATTGTGAAGATAAAATATCATGAGGCTTGAATGACCAATCGACAATGGTTCGATTATAATTTTTGATCGCAGTATCCAATTGATAAGCCGTAAAAATATTTTGGAAAGCTAACTTAAATATCTTTTATCCATATAAGGCTCATATTTAAATTCATTATAGATTAACCACAAGAAATTCCTACATTCACGTCACAACTATGGAATCCAGCATTGAGCAATTAGTAAAGAATCAGACATAAGTTTTGATAGGGAACTCCAAATGAGGTGATTCAAATTGCATTGGAAAGTTAGCTAGAAGACCTTTCCGGAGATATATGGCTCATAGTTTTGTTCATTTTGGATTAATTTCGGTGAATTTTAAAGTTGGTTGTACATGCAGTAAAGTGATCAGAAAATTCTCAGCATGTACACCACTTTCCTTTTTGGCTGCTGTTGTGCTATATGTTGAGATGTAAATTATGATAAAAAAAAAATCAAATCAAACAAGTCTTGATTAAAGGAAGGATATGGATTAGCTTGACAAGTGATGAATTGTGATTGGTTAAGTACATAAAAGAGAGGGAAGATAAGCTAAAAATGAGCAGATAAATTGGATACTCATGCCACTTTTACTGCTGTATACTACACAGCTGATGCAAGTTTAAAATCTAGTTTATGGTATAAAATACAACAGAATAAGGCTTAAAAGAAAAAGGCATTTAAAGTTTAACATATAGTTAAACTTTATTGGTTGAAGAATACATCAAAAGTAAGTAAATTAAGTCAACAAAATTGATCAGTAAAATAGGTCTCATACGCCACTTCTCTGCTGTAGTTAAGCTATCCAGCTGGACCCAATCTAAAGTAAATGAATTTCAATTTTTATGGTACAAAAATTGCCGACAAATAATATGTAATGAGGGAAAATTTTGTATTTGGAAATATGATTAATTTTCATTGGATAGAGCTTTTCAAAAGAAAGAAAAACAAGTCAAGAAACGTGTAACTCAAATTGTCTTCACCGCCACTTCTCTTTGCTGCCTTGTTTGCTGCACGTGTAACCTCAATTAAAGCAAGATATGATGAAAGAAATAGAAGAGTAAATAATATGGCAAATTGCTATTGGTTGACATGAGGAAAAGAGGACGGAATAAAACAAAAACTGTTGTAATCTTCTTCAGTCTTACCGATTCATTCAGCAACTCCTCGAGTTTTCTGTCTTTGGCTAACCGTCCATGCTCTGTTTTGCTTCGGGCCTCTCATGAATTCTTAGCAAAACTCCATCTTTATGCTATTTGATCATCAAACCACCTCCATAGACTTTACATCCACCTTAAGAACATCAAGAAAACCAAGAAAGGAGGAGGCTAATGTTAAAAACATAAACTGCTTTGGGTTGGAGCAGTGATGATCGTTTAAGGTGAGTTTTCATATTATTATGGTTTTCTTAAATTTCAATGGTGGATTTATGTGTTTCTTAACATGAGAAGTATGATTCTAGTATTAATTTTAGTTGAGCCTTATTAGATCATGGAAATGGAACAAAATTGAGATCTTGGAATAGATGAAAAAATAAATAAATAAATAAAGTGTGCTGGAATTTAAGGATGATGAGAAATGATTAATAGAATAAAAAGAAAAGGAAGAGGAAACTTGGTATTATGAGATGATTGAAAATGAAATTTGGCTATGGAATGAAGGTTTCGGTTTGGACATGAAAGAGTAGGAAATTTATGGTTCATGTAAGAAGATGTAACGACCCGTTACCATATTTTTAAACTTTATTTTTACACCATTTATCCGGTTGGGCTGTCTGTGATACTTCACTTGCACTTAATGTTAAACAATTTTAATATAACATTGTTAAGATAATACACATCCCCATCTTATATACAAAAATGTAGTACTGTATACATGTCTAAATATAGAAAATAAATGATCTTACCTCATATATCTTAGTCGGTCTGTTACATTGTCTACTATGTGCAGCCGTAATCCACAAATATTGGATCTCACCATCATCCAAACCTGAAATGTTAAAATTGGGGAGTGAGCAAACCACGGCTCAGTAAGAGAGTTATATGTCACACTTGATATTTAGCTATCTATATGCTGAAAATAATTTTTTTTTATTTTCTTTAAAATCTTCCTAGCTGGCTCTAGGCACACATGTAGGAAGGATACTATAGTCCGCTAGGGATCCAGATAGAGTAAGGCAGGTATTTTGAAATACCTGACTTGTTCCGGAACCTAGAAGCAACTGTAAAGAGTACTATTTTCGTTGTTTTCAAACGATATAATTTTCATTTTTCCACAAAGTAAACCACTTATCTCTTTTCACTTTCAGTATACCTTAAAACACGTGACAGTTCAGTAATAAAACAGTGGTTTACTTCTCTTCTCTTCAGTACAGTAAAAACACGTGACAGTACAGTGATTTGTAAATATCCAATCATTTGATAATTACTTCTTCGATTATTTCTATCTTAGAAATAATTCTTATGTTATTCTTTTAGAATAAACATTTATTTCTCTTTTCAAATCAGTAACCGTATCGTACAGTTCAGTAAAACAGTATATTCAGTATTCAGTAAAACAGTATCTCCATACGGTTCAGTCAGTAACAATAAACAGTAGCTACCAATTTAGTAAATAGTATACGGTAGCAGTTCAGTAAACAGTAAATGGTAGCTTTCAGTTCAGTAAAACAGTAATCAATGGCTCCATTTCAGTAAACAGTACAGTTCAGTAAACAGTGTTTTGGTACGATTTTTCATCAGTAAACAGTAATCAGTACAATAATTCAGCACAGTAAACAGTACAGTATAGTAAATAGGATTTCGTGAATCCTTTTAGTAAACAGTAATCAGTATGTGAGACTAGGCATCACCCTACAATTAAATCATGCTATCATCGTCCAATAATGGACCAGTAATCATCCCCAAAGGGACACAGTAAACAGTATGTATGTGATCTATGGCCATGATCTATATGGTGTCCTCGGTGTACACTTGCCAGGTGACATCCGGGACGCTGATGACTGGCGGGTCTATCAGCCACGTGACAGTAACACTATAAGTGTGATGCATGAAACTCGGGGCCTAAGTCTCAAAACAGTATAAACCGTACCATAGCCTTTATGGATTTTAAACACGATAAATCAAATTATCCATAAGGCTCACATGTAAATATAATCACCTTTATGAAATTTATAAAATAAATAATATTTTTCAAATTATTTCATAAAGGTATATATCATGTTTTCTATACGGTGAAAACAGTCTGCAAAATCATCACTGTAAAAATAGAAGGGCAAAACTGTCCTTTTCCACCGTAAAACACATATGCACGCTTTCTCGTGCCTTTTTTTCCAAAACATGGTTTTCAAAGAAATCGGGATTCAAATAAAATGTTTTCAAAATTTATGAAAAAAATAAATTATTTACTTTCCAAATTCAAAATCCCTTAACCATGTTTTCTTCTAGAAACACGTGTAGCGACCTTTTGTCTCAAAATCATGGTTTTCCACCATTTCTTAACCTTTATGGAATTTTCATAATTATTTGTTTCCACAATTAAAACCATAAAGTTTTTATGTAAAATCAAATGAATATTTAAGAATATTTATAAAAATATTCACTTCAATCTTTTTTTTCATTTTCATCTCGTTTCACGTGAAATATCACCTACCGGGTGAATTTTCGGTGATTTCCTTTTCACCATACTCGAAAACATGAATATTTTAAAATTAAATATCATTATATTCATGTTTTATAAAATTTACTTAATTTCTTGATTTTGTGCCCGAAAATCGATTCACGTGAAATCAAATCTTTTATTTTGGTTTTCAGTGATTTTCAGTAAATTTCAGTAATTTTTCGATAATTTTTCGGCAGTATAACGGCTGCCGATTTGGCTAGCCTCCTGCACCGAAAATACAGTTTATATTTCTCAACTGGTATTTCACCACAATTTAAAACCTATAAATCACCACATTATAAACCGATAATTATCGATAGCATTTAAAAAAATTAAATGCAATTTAAAAACATAGACGGATATCCTTACAGGCGGCACATGTCTCCCTTACCTGTTTCGGATCGGCGACTGCCTCTCGAAGGTCGCGCCCGTGTTCACCTCGCCCGATTCCATCGGCTCGATCATCGAGGATATTTTCTGGAAATTAAATTCTAAAATTTAGAATTTTTCCATAATTATTTAAATAAATAAATTATTTAAATAATTTAATACTTTTCAGGATTTCTTACCGATTCCCGTAATTCTCGGGATTTCCCGTAATTTCCGAATTCTCGAGAATTTTCCAAATTCCCGAAATTCCTTTCCCCTTTTCTTTTTCTTCTTTTTCTCTTTTTCTTTCTTTTCCTTTTCTTTTCTTTTTTTTCTTTTATTTTTCTTTTTCCTTTTCTTTCTTTTCCCGCCGGACCGGTCTGCCTCTTCCTCGCCGGTTCCTCGCCGGCGGCCGGTTCTCCGACAGCTCAGGGGCTCAGCAGCTGGACGGCACCACGGTGAAGCTAGATCTGGCCTCCGTTCGTCATGAATCGACGGCACGGCGGCGGATCTACTCGGTTTTGCCTCGGTTTCTTCTCCTCCTCCGTCGGCCTTCTTCCGCCGTTCACCGCCTCGCCTGTGGCCTCCCACGTCTTCCTCTTCCTCCGGCGATGGTGTGGCTGCAGTGGTGGCGGTCGGTTTGGCCGGCACCGCCAGATCTATTTTCTTTTTCTTCCCGGCCTCCGCCGGTCTTTTCCTACAATTTTCCTTCCGTTTCTTTCCTTTCTCCGTTGCCGGTCGCTTCCTCTTCCAGCCCTTGGCTCGCCGGCGACGTCGCTCTTCTCCTCTCCTTTCCTTCTCCGGCGACAGTGGCCGGTGCCACTCGGGAAGACAGAATCGGGAGTCTTCCCGATTCTGTTTCTTTCTTCTTCTCTTTTTTTTTGTATTTTATTTTCTAATTTAATTATATACATATAATATATACTATATAATATATACTATACTCATAATATAACATATATTATATTTATATTATAAATATAATGCATATAATATTATTATTATATATAGTATAGTACATATGTTTTATGTATTAACAAAATACATATTTAGTATATATATGTGTGTATATATATATATATATATATATTTGTTCACTTTAAATTACATAACATTTATATATTTATATAAATGAAATAATACAATATATATTGTATGTACAATATATATTTGCTTCCTTATTTTCTTATTTAATTTGGATTTCCATTTATCCAAATTAAATTTTCTCATTTCATTATTTTCCATAATTTCTCATCTTATAATTATTTCCGAATTTAATTTTCCTTCACTCGGATTTCCACCGTCCGTCCTTTTCTCAATTCTCGGGATTGTCACTAGTATCCCATTCTCATAATTTTATTTATTTCCAATATTTGTAATTTCCAATATTTGTAATTTCAAATAAATGAAAATTTTACGGTTATCACATTCTCCCCACCTTAAGAAATTCGGTCCTCCGAATTTAACTTAAGTCCAAAGGTGGTACATGCCGTATACTTATGACTTTATTTATTTGATCATCCCCCAAGTAATACTGCCAGTACACTTTCAGCATTCCAGATTACTTTTAGATCACTACATGAAGACTTTCATCATTTAGTATATATTTATACTCCCATAAATTCATTTATCAATTCGGGAGTTGTTCATTTCCACTCTTTTCACATAAGAGTCCATTCACTATATTTTTCATATCACAGCTGATCTATGCTGTTCATCATCTATTTTTCTCACTTAGTGCCAAGTCGATATGGTTCGATACTATCATGTACACATGTCAGTCAGTTATATGTAATTGTCCCAGTAGCTTAGACATCTCATGCACACGCTCTCTCAACATCATGGAGCGTTTACATCTCACGCTCATATATGTATACATATCAGTATGGAGCGGTGCTATCAATACACTTGGGATCTCAAAGCCTTTTGCTATTTCTCATTAAGCATATGGCATCTCAGAGACTCCCATCACATGTAATGCTCACTGGAACTGTACATATACATCTCCACTGTTTCTCACTCATACTGTGACTAAGGCACTAGAGAATAAAGGATTCCGATAATGGAACGTGATTCTATTTAGATCATTAGTCTTTAATCACTTCCATATCATCATTTCTCTTTTGGACTCTTTATTATTCACAGTATTCATTTTCTCTTTTATTTCATTAAGGCTGCATCTCACTTGCAGACTTTACTATTGATCATCTCTTACAATCATAAATCATGAGACAATCATATTCTCTTCATGTAGTATGGTCTTTACATCTCTTTTCATAATTTAGATTCCACAATTGAATCCTCAATTTATATATTTAGTCAACACATTATCTATACAATTCCACCATTTACCATTTCAAGGTGGTTATGTGTATGTATAACACTTTTCTATTTAGATACTGGCAGTAAACATATCAATTATCTTACTCCTTGGAGTATCATTAATTTCACTTATCAAATTTGGCGTGATTTTTCATCTTGCCACTGTCATGTGATAACCAGCCTGAATTCACTTTCAGTCACAATTTCAGGAACTGTTTCATATTGATGTTCCCTTCTCATCATGCAATTTATTTCCTTATTCCACTTTCATTTTTGGTTTTCATATTCCCACTTTTATCTTTTCATGCTTTTACTCTCATCCTTTTAGTCGGTTTTCTCGATTGGTATGGTACTATACTGCTAAGATCTTTTAAAATCTTGCATACCACCTTTTCATCCCACTTATCCATTTACCAACTTAACATCTTTCTTTAATTACATCACATTAGTAGAGCAGCTAATCTCATCACTCTTTTATGGATTGGCATTAGTATCTAGCTAGACTCATTATTTTCGTATCTCGATCATTATCTCTATATCATAGATAGATTCACTGTCATTCTGTTATCTCGAGATCATATATCTCAGAAAGAGATACTGTCTAGCCAAGTCTCTTAGTTGCCAATCTTAACTTATAAATTACAGTCTTTAAGAGTCCGTAGGGTCATATAACCAAGCTGCTCTTATTTTCCGTTTATACTTTAGACTCTATTAGTGTTTCATCAATTTACTCATGTATGGATGCCTCATTCATTAGGCTTATGTATATATCACAAGTTATTTCATTAACCTCGTAACCTCAATAGGAACTCGTAAAATTCACTCCGAGTTCTAATCATCATCTTACGGACATTAGTCTCCATCTTTTATTTAAGGACGCTTTATACCGAGGCTAGTCTTATAAACTCCTCACGCATATCAAATCAGATCCATAAAGCGTCTATTTCCTCATGTAGATGGATACTTGTTCTTCACAAGAACTTTATTAAATAGTAATCATTTACTATATCACTTTATTTCATCTACATTTCAATATCATCAGTGCTTCTCTCACTTACACTTATACAGATAACTTTCTTATCCTCAATTTACGTTATCTGTATTTCCCTCAATCACACCTTATACACGTGCATTTCATTATTCTTTCATTTTCCAGAGTAGATTTCTTAAGCTTTCAGATTTTCTTAAGTTTTCCGATATAAGCTTAGAATCAGATTTCATATTCAAAATCGAGTCAATGTTATCTCGATTCCTCCAATTTATCTAACTCTGGAAGTTCTATTGGAAATCAAATCCGATACTTTCTTTAATCACACATTTCTTATTACTTCGGACATCTCATCCTCAAGTCCTTTCATTTACATTGTGTATTCTCAAGGCAGAGACATTTACTATTCGATTCATTTCGACTCATACTCTACCTTGATTTTATTGTTTACTCATACTTTACAGTATTACGAATCTCAATCTAGTAAGCTGTATCTAGTACCACATTTCTTAACACATGTTACAGCTAACCTATTTATTATCTCTGTAATTTGTTTTAAAATCAATTTCATTTAATAAATTCAGGTTTAATTCCCTTGAGTATGTTATCCACGAGGTTTGAACCCTGGCACCCTTACGTACCTAGTTCCTTTCACTCGTGTTACCATTAAAATAATTGTAAGAGTCCCGCCCGTTCGTATCGGCCGTCGGCGAGCATCCCCTAGGCGATCCTTTCGCCCCAGGTTTACCCTTACAAGTGAGTCGGCAACCACATAGTTCGCCCATACCTCACAACACATGATCCACTACGGGTCGCCCATCACAGTTCTGTCTCAAGGGTCCTGAAGAACTTAGGTTAGCTGTCATCTTCTTTTGTTTATCACTTTATTGTTCTTATATATATTCACCAATTCACAGTAGTCCATACAGTACATCAATGGCAAAGCATATCTCATAATGCTCGAGTTCTATAATTAAATATTCATTTAATACCTCAAAACAGTATAAATGTATAGAACTTCAATCAACCGTACTGCTATGGATTTCCTCATCTGTACTATTCACCTTCTCAGTCATTTTCTGTAATCATTTCACTTTTCATAATATCCACGATCTCGTAATAATTATTCGAGTCGATACACTCGTAATTCAGGCCCTTACAATCAATAAACGAGCCAATCATCTTGTGGCATTCCACTACACTTTTATCGGATCGCATCATATAAGGCCTCGGCTCGTCCGCCGTCCGCCTGTACACACGTGTATTAACCTCTTTGAGAATGCCCAGCCCGTTCACTGGGTCACCCCTCGAGGTTTTATCGTGAGGCCTAGCCCATTCACTAGGTCACTCGTAATTCGCGCCCGTCCTCTAAGTGTCAGTGGAATCAGTAATAGGGATCGTTATATTCATATGACATCCTCTATGCCATTAATAACTCCATTATCATCAATGGATTCAAGATTAACTTGATTTTATCACTATTCAAAACATCGCCCAACATAGGGGCATTTTCATCGTTTCGGTATTTATTTCTTTCTCCTCAGTATACATTTAAATCAATGATCTGATCATCTATGTGCTGATAGTATCCTTTCTGATACTTATACCAGCAATTTAGATCTCATTCGATTTCGACAGAGAAGTTCACTAAAATCCACATTTGGATTATTTTGCTTGTAATTCAACTTTATATCATCAATTTCTCTGACAGATCAATCAATTCCAACCTCTGTTGGTTTATTTTAACTCCCTGTAAAATTTCAAAGTCAGGGGTATTTTGGTCATTTTTTTGCCAAAAATTTTCTCTCTTCAAATTACCCTCAATTGGTGATCTTAAAGTCTATTTAATGATGATATGTCATTTCCCTCCTTTATACCATCACTTTCAGGTCTCAATTCGATCCGGACCGTAAAGTACTGGTGGGGCCCTCACCGAGTCCTTTCGGTTCCTTACCGAACAGGCCTCCATTTAGATTATAAGAATCACCAATTTCTGGTAATTTCTGAGCCTATTTTCCTCTTTCACATTTTCAATTTATTCTTTCTCAATCCCTTTTATTTATTTTTCTCAATTTACAATCATTTATTTTCTTTATGTATTCAGACGACACAGTACTACCGGGGATGTTTAACACTTTTCCTTCCAAAGTATCCACAGATATCAGGCCAACCATGCTCTGATACCATTAAATCTGTAACGACCCGTTACCATATTTTAAACTTTATTTTTACACCATTTATCCGGTTGGGCTGTCTGTGATACTTCACTTGCACTTAATGTTAAACAATTTTAATATAACATTGTTAAGATAATACACATCCCCCATCTTATATACAAAAATGTAGTACTGTATACATGTCTAAATACAGAAAATAAATGATCGTACCTCATAAATCTTAGATGGTCTGTCACATTGTCTACTATGTGCAGCCGTAATCCACAAATATTGGATCTCACCATCATCCAAACCTGAAATGTTAAAATTGGGGAGTGAGCAAACCACGGCTCAGTAAGAGAGTTATATGTCACACTTGATATTCAGCTATCTATATGCTGAAAATAATTTTTTTTTATTTTCTTTAAAATCTTCCTAGCTGGCTCTAGGCACACATGTAGGAAGGATACTACAGTCGGCTAGGGATCCAGATAGAGTAAGGCAGGTATTTTGAAATACCTGACTTGTTCCGGAACCTAGAAGCAACTGTAGAGAGTACTATTTTCGTTGTTTTTAAACGATATAATTTTCGTTTTTCCACAAAGTAAACCACTTATCTCTTTTCACTTTCAGTATACCTTAAAACACGTGACAGTTCAGTAATAAAACAGTGGTTTACTTCTCTTCTCTTCAGTACAGTAAAAACACGTGACAGTACAGTGATTTGTAAATATCCAATCATTTGATAATTACTTCTTCGATTATTTCTATCTTAGAAATAATTCTTATGTTATTCTTTTAGAATAAACATTTATTTCTCTTTTCAAATCAGTAACCGTATCGTACAGTTCAATAAAATAGTATATTCAGTATTCAGTAAAACAGTATCTCGATACGGTTCAGTCAGTAACAATAAACAGTAGCTACCAATTTAGTAAATAGTATACGGTAGCTTTCAGTTCAGTAAACAGTAAATGGTAGCTTTCAGTTCAGTAAAACAGTAATCAATGGCTACCATTTCAGTAAACAGTACAGTTCAGTAAACAGTGTTTTGGTACGATTTTTCATCAGTAAACAGTAATCAGTACAATAATTCAGCACAGTAAACAGTACAGTATAGTAAATAGGATTCCGTGAATCCTTTTAGTAAACAGTAATCAGTATGTGAGACTAGGCATCACCCTACAATTAAATCATGCTATCATCGTCCAATAATGGACCAGTAATCATCCCCAAAGGGACACAGTAAACAGTATGTATGTGATCTATGGCCATGATCTATATGGTGTCCTCGGTGTACACTTGCCAGGTGACATCCGGGACGCTGATGACTGGCGGGTCTATCAGCCACGTGACAGTAACAGTATAAGTGTGATGCACGAAACTCGGGGCCTAAGTCTCAAAACAGTATAAACCGTACCATAGCCTTAATGGATTTTAAACACGATAAATCAAATTATCTATAAGGCTCACATGTAAATATAATCACCTTTATGAAATTTATAAAATAAATAATATTTTTCAAATTATTTCATAAAGGTATATATCATGTTTTCCATACGGTGAAAACAGTCTGCAAAATCATCACTGTAAAAATAGAAGGGCAAAACTGTCCTTTTCCACCGTAAAACACATATGCACGCTTTCCCGTGCCTTTTTTTTCCAAAACATGGTTTTCAAAGAAATCGGGATTCAAATCAAATGTTTTCAAAATTTATGAAAAAAATAAATTATTTACTTTCCAAATTCAAAATCCCTTAACCATGTTTTTTCTAGAAACACGTGTAGAGACCTTTTGTCTCGAAATCATGGTTTTCCACCATTTCTTAACCTTTATGGAATTTTCATAATTATTTGTTTCCACAATTAAAACCATAAAGGTTTTATGTAAAATCAAGTGAATATTTAAGAATATTTATAAAAATATTCACTTCAATCTTTTTTTTCATTTTCATCTCGTTTCACGTGAAATATCACCTACCGGGTGAATTTTCGGTGATTTCCTTTTCACCATACTCGAAAACATGAATATTTTAAAATTAAATATCATTATATTCATGTTTTATAAAATTTACTTAATTTCTTGATTTTCGTGCCCGAAAATCGATTCACGTGATGTCACGACCCGTGACCACATTTTTTCCCTACTTATACACATCTTAACCGGTTGGGCTGTCTGTGATACTTCACTTGTACTAGCTGTTAAACAATTTTACAATGTATTGTTTATGTTATACACATCCCCTATCGTAATAAATCAGACAAGTAGTACTGTTGACATGTCTAAATACAGAGAATAAATGATCATACCTCAAATAAACAGTCGGTTTGACACATTGTTCTTCATGTACAGCCAGGATCCACAATGCACTGATCTCACATTCATCAAAACCTGAGATGTTGAAAATTAAGGGGTGAGCAAAACCACGGCTCAGTAAGAGAATTATATGCCTCACTTGATACTCAGCTTCCTATATGCTGAAAATCTTTTCCTTTTTCCTATGGGCTCTAGGCTCGCATGTAGGAAAGATACTACAGTCGGCTAGGGATCC
The DNA here is from genome assembly GCA_031772115.1 of Heritiera littoralis. Taxonomy (NCBI): domain Eukaryota; kingdom Viridiplantae; phylum Streptophyta; class Magnoliopsida; order Malvales; family Malvaceae; genus Heritiera; species Heritiera littoralis. The sequence continues at coordinate 1,853,194 of JAPDPK010000064.1, forward strand.
GAATGGAGTAAGGTAGGTATTTTAGAATACCATACTTGTTACGGAACCTAGAAGCAACTGTAGAGAAAAATTTTCTTTTTGTTTTGAATTAATAAATCCTTTTCCTTTTTAATCTTTCATAACCTTTTTCATATTCTTTTCAAAATAATGCTTCTACGAAATAAAGCCTTTAAATAGAATAATTAATATCCGTATATTCCTTGAAAAGAATATTAGTTAAATCATCATCTTATTTCTTTAAAACTTATTTCATGTTTTAATGTACTCTCTTAATTAGTTCTGTCCGTTAAAAAGCAGAATAAGCTATTAAAATCTATTTCATTCTTTGACATTTGTCGAATTCACGAATCACACTCACTTACTTATCGTCACAATATCCTACGATTTCTCATACTAACATTGGAACACGTGTAGCACTTAGTTCCCGAAGGACTCTAGAGGTGGCTCCCACGGTTCAATCATCGAGTCTCTGCTTGGTATGGCCTGTACTGAAACATCAGAACACGTGTAGCACTTAGTTCCCGAAGGACTCTAGAGGTGGCTCCCACGGTTCAATCATCGAGTCTCTGCTCGGTATGGCCTGTACTGAAATATCGGAACACGTGTAGCACTTAGTTCCCGAAGGACTCTAGAGGTGGCTCCCACGGTTCAATCATCGAGTCTCTGCTCGGTATGGCCTGTACTGAAACATCGGAACACGTGTAGCACTAAGTTCCCGAAGGACTCTAGAGGTGGCTCCCACTGTTCAATCATCGAGCCTCTGCTCGGTATGGCCTGTACTGAAATATCGGAACACGTGTAGCACTTAGTTCCCGAAGGACTCTAGAGGTGGCTCCCACTGTTCAATCATCGAGTCTCTGCTCGGTATGGCCTGTACTGAAATATCGGAACACGTGTAGCACTTAGTTCCCGAAGGACTCTAGAGGTGGCTCCCACGGTTCAATCATCGAGTCTCTGCTCGGTATGGCCTTTTCTGTTTGACATATTCCATGTCATGTAAAATATTTCCCTTTTTAACATGTCACCTATCATTTATGGATTTTAATATAGACGTTAATTTTGTCGTACTATAAACCACGGAGGGTAAAGGACTAAACCGGTCAAATCTATGACCATAATCTATATTGTCCTCGGTGGATCACAGATCAGGTGTCGACCGGGACTAAACATGTCACATATCATGTATCAGCATGATAAGAATACCAACCAGTCTCAAAACCGTATTTTTCATCGGAAAATACACCTTATGGAATTTATACAATTATATAATTCCATGATTTAAAACCATAAGGGTTATAATCCTTTAGTGAATATTGATAAAAATATCCATAAAATATTTACTATATTTCACTTCATCTTTCGTCTCGTAATTCGTGTAATTTATCTATTTCGAGAATTTTCGGTGATTTCATTATCACCATTCTCGAATACATGAATATTCTAAAGTTCCATCTCATTATATTCATATTTTATGAAATTTAGAAATTTCCTCATGTCTCGTGATTTACTATCGAAATTCGGAAATAAATCATTTAATATGATTTTATAAAGTTTTTTTTCTAAAATTTTCGGCAGCATAACGGCTGCCGATTCACTAACCTCCTGCACGGAAAATACAGTTTAAAATCTTTCAGCCAGTACTTCTTCCCAAATTATTTTCAGCAATTCATGCATCATAATAATTTTCATAAAATAATTGCATAAAATATTTCAAATTAAATTATGCAGACTGAGTATCCTTACAGTGCTGCACATGCATCCCTTACCTTTTTCCGGGTCGGCGACTTCCGCTTATCGATCGCGCCCGCGCTCCATTTCTCCCGATTCCTTATCTCGATTGCTGAAAATAATTTCTGGAATTAAAATTCTAATTTTTAGAATTTTTCATAATTTATTTAATTTTTTCTGAAATTAAATTCTCAGGAAATTTCTTACCGAACTTGTAAAATCCCGGGTTGTCGAATTTCCGGGAATTTTCCGAATTCCCAAATTTTCCTTTTTCCTCTTTTTTTTTCCTTTTTCCTCTTTTTCTTTCCTTTCTTTCTTTTCTTTTTCTTTTTCTTTTTCTTTTTCTTTTTCCTTTTTCCTTTTTCTTTTCTTTTTCTTTTCTTTTTTCTTCTTCCTTTCCCGGTCAAACCGGTTCAGACCGGTCCAGCTTCTTTCCTCGCCGGTTCCTCGCCGGCGGCCGGTTCTCCGGCGGCTCGTTGGTCCTTCAGCTGGCCGGCGTAGAGGCGAAGCTGCCGGTGGTCTCAGCTTGGCCTGGATCGGCGGCACGGCGGCGGATCCACTCGATTTTGCCTCGGCTTCTTCTCCTCTTCGCCGGCGTTCCTCCGCCGTCCATTGCGCGTCGGGTGACCTCCATCGTGTTCCTCTCCCTCCGGTGAAGCTTCGGTGGCAGTGGCGGTGCCTGGATCGGCCGGCACCGCCGTCCGCTATTTTCCTTTTCTTCCCGGATTTCCTTCGTTTCTGTTTTCCCGATTTGTTTTCCGTCGCCGGTGGTTTCCCGGCCTTCTTCCTTGGACGGCGACGCATCCCCTTCCTTTTCCCTCGCCGGCGGTGGCATCTCCGCCACCGACGGTCTCACCTGGGGGGGGATCGGGATTCCTGCCCCGATCCTCCTTTTCTCTTTTTTTTTTGTTTCATTTCCTTTTTTGTCTTTTATTTTCTTTCTATATTTAGTATTTACTATATACTATATATTATACAATATATTTTATACATATAATATATATTATATGTTATACATACATTATTTCATACATAATATTATACAATATATATTATATACAAAATACATATTGTACATTACAAAATACATGTCTAGTATATATATGTGTATATTTATATATATACTTAAAATTAAGTAACATTTATATATATAAATTATATAAATGCTATAATAAAATATTTATACATATAAACTTTAATATAAAACCATACTTACTTTTCTTCTATATGTATTTACATAATTATATATACACATAAAACATTATATTTATATACATATGTATTATTTGAATTTATGAAATAGTATATATATATTTCTATATATATAACAACGTATTTTAAAATATACTATATAATATTTTGAATACATATGTATTGGTATAAAAATACATTTATATAATAATATATAATTATATAAATATATTTCATTTATTTTCTTATTTTTCTTAATTAGATTTGGATTTTAATTTATCCAATTTAATTCTTTTCCTCTCTCTATTATTTTTATCTTCACTTCCTCATTTCTCAGGATTTTCACCAATATCCCGTTTCTCGCAAATTTATATTTATTTCGTCTTATTTAATTTCTCTAATATTTATTTTCAATATTTCTAATTTCCAATAAATGGAAAAATTTACGGTTATCACACGTGAAATCAAATCTTTTATTTTGGTTTTCAGTGATTTTCGGCAAATTTCAGTAATTTTTCGATAATTTTTCGGCAGTATAACGGCTGCCGATTTGGCTAGCCTCCTGCATCGAAAATACAGTTTATATTTCTCAACTGGTATTTCACCACAATTTAAAACTTATAAATCACCACATTATAAACCGATAATTATTGATAGCATTTTAAAAAATTAAATGCAATTTAAAAACATAGCCGGATATCCTTACAGGCGGCACATGTCTCCCTTACCTGTTTCGGGTCGGCGACTGCCTCTCGAAGGTCGCGCCCGTGTTCAACTCGCCCGATTCCATCGGCTCGGTCATCGAGTATATTTTCTGGAAATTAAATTCTAAAATTTAGAATTTTTCCATAATTATTTAAATAAATAAATTATTTAAATAATTTAATACTTTTCGGGATTTCTTACCGATTCCCATAATTCTCGGGATTTCCCGTAATTTCCGAATTCTCGAGAATTTTCCAAATTCCCGGAATTCCTTTCCCCTTTTCTTTTTCTTCTTTTTCTCTTTTTCTTTCTTTTCCTTTTCTTTTCTTTTTTTTCTTTTCTTTTTCTTTTTCCTTTTCTTTCTTTTCCCGCCGGACCGGTCTGCCTCCTTCCTCTCCGGTTCCTCGCCGGCGGCCGGTTCTCCGACGGCTCAGGGGCTCAGCAGCTGGACGGCACCACGGTGAAGCTGGATCTAGCCTCCGTTCGTCACGAATCGACGGCACGGCGGCGGATCTACTCGGTTTTGCCTCGGTTTCTTCTCCTCCTCCGTCGGCTTTCCTCCGCCGTTCACCGCCTCGCTTGTGGCCTCCCACGTCTTCCTCTTCCTCCGGTGATGGTGTGGCTGCAGTGGCTGTGGCCGGTTTGGCCGGCACCGCCAGATCTATTTTCTTTTTCTTCCCGGCCTCCGCCGGTCTTTTCCTACGATTTTCCTTCCGTTTCTTTCCTTTCTCCGTCGTCGGTCGCTTCCTCTTCCAGCCCTTGGCTCGCCGACGACGTCGTTCTTCTCCTCTCCTTTCCTTCTCCGGCGACAGTGGTCGGTGCCACTTGGGAAGACAGAATCGGGAGTCTTCTCGATTCTGTTTCTTTCTTCTTCTCTTTTTCTTTGTATTTTATTTTCTAATTTAATTATATACATATAATATATACTATATAATATTTACTATACTCATAATATAACATATATTATATTTATATTATAAATATAATACATATAATATTATTATTATATATAGTATAGTACATATGTATTATGTATTAACAAAATACATATTTAGTATATATATGTATATATATATATATATTTGTTCACTTTAAATTACATAACATTTATATATTTATATAAATGAAATAATACAATATATATTGTATGTATAATATATATTTGCTTCCTTATTTTCTTATTTAATTTGTATTTCCATTTATCCAAATTAAATTTCCTCATTTCATTATTTTCCATAATTTCTAATCTTTTAATTATTTTCGAATTTAATTTTCCTTCACTCGGATTTCCACCGTCCGTCCTTTTCTCAATTCTCGGGATTGTCACTAGTATCCCATTCTCATAATTTTATTTATTTCCAATATTTGTAATTTCCAGTAAATGAAAATTTTACGGTTATCACAGAAGATAACAAGGAAGGCTCACGGGGACAAGCATGTTTCAATTGGAAACAATAAATTGAAGAAAAGGAATTGAAATCAAAGAAATGGCCATAAAGTAGATTTCGGCCATGACAAATTGAATAGGAAAAAAATGTATTAATTTTGGACTAATGGTAGAAAATAACTACAAAAATAAAAAGGGAAGGATTGGTAGAATTAAAACCGAAAAAGGATTAAAAATGAGGAAGTTGAGATTTAGCACCGGTATAATTTATACCGATTGTGCTTATATTATGAAGTTAGTGGCTGCATTTTTCAAATATCAGTGACTTAAAAATAAGAAAAAAAATATTAATATATTTGATAAAATTATTTTGCAGACTTCATAAAACTGGTAAGGGATGCATGTGTAGCACTGTAAGGATATTCAGTCTGCATGTTTTAATTTCGAAATATTTTATGGAAATAATTTATGAAAATTATTATGAAAATTAATTGGTTGGAAAATTGTGGTGAAGTGCCGGTTGAAATTATAAACTGTATTTTCCGTGCAGGAGGCTAGCCTATCGGCAGCCGTTATACTGCCGAAAAATTATCGAAAGTCATCGAAAATTTCTAGAAAATTTATAAAATCATAATAAATTATTTTATTTCACAAGAAACGATTTCCAACCACGAAAATAGGGAAAATGATTATTTTTCATAAAACATGAATATAACGAAATTCATTTAAAATATTCATGTTTTCGAAATTAGTGTAATGAGATCACCGAAAATTCTCTCGATATATGAATTATATGTGATATGAAATGGAAAATGAAAAAGGGATAAAGAGAATATTTTATGAAAGTTTTCTAAATATTCTCTCGATATATGAATTATACGTAATATGAAATGAAAGATGAAAAAGGGATAAAGTGAATATTTTATAAATATTTTCTTAAATATTCACTTGATTTATTATATAACCTTTATGGTTTTAATTATGAAATTATTATTTTTATAAATTCCATAAAGGTTTTCAGATGATGAAAAATACGGTTTTGAGACTAGTTGGCATCCTATCATGCTGATATGTGATATGTGACATGTAATATGTGATATGTGATATGTGATATGTAGTCCCAGTCGACACCTGATCAGTGATCCGCCGAGGACAATTATAGACTATGGCCATAGATCTGACATGATTATTTATACCCTTCGAGGTTTATAGCATGATATGAGTAACGACCCAGTGGACGGGCTGGGCGTGAGTGCCTTAGTCTCCATATAAGAAAATGTTTTATATGATATGTGATACGTGAAATGAAAATGTTTTACATGATATGTGATAAATCAAATGAAAGTGATTTACAGCATTTTAAAAAATGCTTTTCAGTACTGATTTTAGTACTACGAGATGAATTTCATATGACATGTGATATGAACATGTAATATGTTTTCAAAAGGAAAAAGAGTTTATAAGTCTAATATTCTTATTATGATTTTAATTGAATATTAGACTATATGTGACATGAATATGTGATATGTTTTCCAAAAAGGAAAAAGGAGGGAAACAAATCTAATATTCTTATTTTAATTTTTAAATTGAATATTAGATTTAAATGATATATATGTTATACAAAAAGGATTTAATAGCTGATTTTGCTATTTAAAGTACTGTATTAATTATGGTTGTACAGTAAAATATGAAATGAGTTTTGAATGAAAATGATGATGATTTAACTATATTCTTTTCAAAGAATATATGAATACAAGTTATTTTATTTAAATGCTTTATTTCATAAAAGCATTATTTTGAAAAAAATATAAAAAACGATATGGAATAAAAAGGAAAAAGGATTTAAATTCCAAACGAAAAGAAAATTACTCTCTACAGTTGCTTCTAGATTCCGGGACAAGATAGGTATTTCAAAATACCTACCTTACTCCATCCGGATCCCTAGCCGACTGTAGTATCCTTCCTACATGCGAGCCTAGAGCCCATAGGAAAAATGAAAAAGATTTTCAGCATATAGGAAGCTGAATATCAAGTATGCATATAATTCTCTTACTGAGCCGTGGTTTGCTCACCCCTTAATTTTAACATTTCAGGTTTTCGAAGACTGAGAGTCTAACAGTAAAAGGATTTTCGACTGCGCATTTGGGGACGATGCGACAGGTCGATTTATTTAATAAGGTATGATCGTTTATTTTCTGTATTTAGACATATTCACAGTACTACTTTCTTATGAAGTAAGATAAGGGATGTAATTCATGTTATAATTTAATATGAAATTGTGTATATGTAAAAGAAAAGTAAAGTATCACAGACAGTCCAACCAAATAAGATGTATAGAATAAGGTGAAAAATAGGGTCACGGGCTGTGACATTTAGACTGTTAAATTTATACTATTTTCGCACCTAAAAGTCAGCAAAAAGGTCAGCTAAACCATCCAAATTTTCCTCATTTTCGACTACACAATCAGCCAACAATTCTTCTTCATTTACGGCTATACAAACAGCCCAGGTAATCTTCCTTTTGCAACCACAATTGTTGACTATAAGAAAAAAATATTTTCTTTTCACATGGTGCACGTAAAACCCTACTTAAGACTCAACTTCTTTTGACTAATCATACTTTTCTAACCTTTTTTTATTTCTTATGGCAGTTTACGGTTCCATGTTCAACCCCTATTCTACGTCAGTCATCTCATCAACTTTCCTCTTCTTCTTTCCAAACCCTCACAACCAGTTCTAGGGTTTTCTTATACATGGTTTTTATTTTGTAATTAAACATATAAACAACTTATATATGATTGTTACAAACTAATTTAAAGAACAATAAACTAAAACAAACTGAGGTTGAACATTACCTACACAGAACAGAAATCTACCCACGTTATTCAGCTTCTGTTTGAGGTTTTTGGTTGACTTCTTCGAGGGTTTTGGAAGCTTAATATACAAGGTCTATTTTCCCTCAAGAAGCTTGGGTGGTTTATTGAAGAGATAGAGGTTTCGTTGTAGAGAAGAGAGCTGTTCGACGTGAAACAGAGGAGGCTTTCGGTGATGACAATCCAGAATGAATCCCACGATGCAGCTGGGATTAAAGATCAAAGCGACGTGTGTGTTGGTTGCTTATCATTGGCCATCGTTAAATTTACTTAATATAATTTTTCCTATAATTATTAGATTTATTTAGACTATTTTATTTACTCAATTTTTCCTTTTCATGCCACCATGTAAAATTCTGATTCCCTCATCAGAATTTTGTAAGCTATAATATTTATTTTAATGTATTTGGTTAATTATTTGATCCCTTTTTAAATCAATTTAACCAACATTTAATTTTAGGAAAATAACTTCATTTTAAATCTCTATTTTTTCATGACGATTTTATTCCATCCTAGGTATAATATTTTTTCATATTTATGATTTCATCCAACTCAATGATTTCATGTGAGAGATATCTTTATTTTATATTTGCACTTTGTAAAAATATTATCAATAATTCTTTTATTGATAATAGGAATAATGTACATATACAGTACAAAATAACGAGTTCTCACACTGTGGTACGGTTTTTATACTGTTTTGAGACTTAGGCCCCGAGTTTCATGCATCATACTATTACGGTTACTGTCACGTGGCTGATTGACCCCCCAATCATCAACGTCCTGATTGTCACCTGGCAAGTGTATACCGAAGACACCCTATAGATCATGGCCATAGATCTCACTGTATACTGTTACTGTGTCCCTTTAGGGATGATTACTGTATCCCTTGGGGGATGATTACTGTATCCCTTGGGGGATGATGATAGCATGATTTAATTGTAGGGTGATGCCTAGTCTCAACTTACTGATTACTGTTTATTGAAGGGATTTATTGAATCCTGTTTTACTGTACTACACTGTGAATTACTGTTTAATGAATTGAACCGTACCGAAATACTATTTTACGAAACTGTACTAAACTGGTAGCTACTGATTTCTGTTTACTAAACTGAAAGCTACTGATTAGTATTTACTGAACTAGTAGCTACTGATTACTGTTTACTGAACTAGTAGCTACTGATTTCGGTTTACTAAACTGAAATCTACCGATTACTGTTTACTGAAATGAATTATATGAAATACTGTTTACTGAAATGAATTATATGAAATACTGTTTACTGAACTGAAAGGAAATTTACTGTTATCGAGAAAGAAATACTTTGAAAATTATTTCTAAAATAGAAATAATTACTGAACTGTTATCCAGTGATTTGGATATTTATAAGCTACTGTACTGAGAAGGCTGTTTACCGTAACTACTGTTTTACCACTGTACTATCACGTGTTTTGAACTGTTACTGAAGTGGTGGAAATTAAAGGATTTTTTCCATTTAGATTTGTGGAAAGATAAATATTTTCCAGCATATAGATTTCATTATATTAAGCAACATACGACTCCTTTACTGAGCATGTGGTTCGCTCACCCCTTACTTTCAGACTTTCCAGATTAATCACAAGGATTAATTGATGGCTTCCTCAGTTAAATATAGCTGCGAGTAGCCTACTTGGACAAAGAGCATGGAAATTTAAAGGTACAGTCACTTATCTTATATATTCAGACACTTGTATACAGTACTACATTATTGTAAAATAGAAACAGGAGATGTAAAGTGTATGGAATATTGTAAAAATTTTTATATTCCGAATTTATTGAAGAAATGTTTATCATTTATTACTATTAATGATCAAGTGTTAAAGGCATCACAGACAGCTCAACCGGTAAAAATGTGTAAAATACTAGTAAATATTATGTAAAAATATACACTCAGACTGTTACAGTTTTAATGGTATCAGAGCAAGGTTGGCCTGATGTCTGTTGATGCCTTTAGATCAAAATGTGTTGAAAATGGTTAATATCCCCTGTAATACTATATAGTCTGAATGTATAGAGGAACTAAGTGACTGTAAATTGGGTTAAGCATTTGACATGGTATGAAAGTTTGTGAATTAAGGGTTACAAACAGGGATTGTAATCCGAGAATTTTATATGAAAGAGGTGATCTTATCATCTTAATGTCAGGTTTGTTCAGTAAGGCACGGAGATGGACTCGGTGAGGGCCCTACTAGGACTTCTCCACTGAATCAAACTAAGACCCTAAAATGCTGATATTAGAGTGGAATGGGATATCATCAGTCAATAGATCTTAAGATTGCCTGCTCAAAGGTATCTTGAAGAGAGAAATAAAATGGGGAAATGATGAATATGCCTCTATATTGAAGTAATGCCTTTGAATCATAGTTGACTAAATTGATTCGGGATTGATTGATGGTGATAGAGTAATTGATGGTGTAAAGAATGTATCACAGATATAATGGTCCCTACATTAGCCCCATCTATACTTTGATAAGTAATGCGACCCGGAGCGTATACTATAAGAGGTCACGAGATAGTCGGCCCTGTTATGGATTTTTAGGTCTTAAATTAAAAGGGAAAATGACAGAGTATATTGATTAGGGATTTATTAATATTGTAAAAAGAGATACACTTACGAAGTGTGATTAAAAAGGTGAATTATGCATTGAAGATTCAATATCAGTGTTATTAATTCTGGTTCTAAATAGTCCTTCTGTTTCATATGAGTATGTGATAACCGAGAATTTTTCCATTTTGGTATTAAATTACTCGGGAATTTAATTTGATGCAAATAAATAAGCGAAAGTAAATAAATAAATTTATTTATGAGATAGGAAAATTGTTGGAATTCTCGAAAACGGATGAAGTGATGAAGTTGAGGAAATTATTTTGAATAATTTTGGAAATTAAGAAATCCAAAATTTAAGAAATAAAAATGTGTATATATATTATTATTAATTAATAATTATATTTATAAATATTTATTTATAAATATAATTTTAAAAAAAAGGAAAGAAAAGGGGGCGGGAATCAGGTATCTCGATTCCCTCCCATTTTCCTCCTTTGTTTGTAATAGAGGAGAGCGTCCAAGGAAATGCTGACCACCGTCGGTAGCGAGAAGAGAGAGGAAAGGAGGAGACGACGCCGTCGAGGTGAAGGAAGGAAGTCGGCAACGGAAAGAAAAGAAGAAATGAGCGAAAACAGAAAAGAAAACCAGAGGAAAAAGAGAGGAAAAGAGAAAGAGGAAACAGCGGTACCGACCGATCTGGTCACCGCCACTGCCCTCTCATCGTCGGCGAAGGTGAACCAAAGGGAGAGGAGTCGTCAGCGGTGGAAGAGAAGATGGAAAAGAGGGAGAAAAAGAGAAGAAGGAGGCTGAAACTTCTGCTATGGATACGACACCATTGCCGTCGATCTGGAGAAACGGAGGGCAGATCCAGTCTCGCGGCCATCTCCACCAGTTGAGGAAGGGCTGGACCAGTGAAGGACCGGCCACCAAAGGCTGAACAGGCCAGTGAGTGTCGAACCGGTCTGAATTGGTTCGAACCGATTCAGACCAAGAAAAAAAAAAAGAAAAAGAAAAAGAAAGGAAAAAGAAAAAGAAGAAAAGAAAGGAAAAAGAAAAAAGAAGGAAAGGAAAAAGAAAAAGAAAAGAAAAAGAAGAAAAGAAAAGAAAAAGAAAAAGAAGGAAAGGAAAGGAAAAAAAGAAAAAAAAAGAAAAGAAGGAAGAAGAAAAAGAAAAAAAAAAGGAAAGAAGAGGAGCTTGGGAAGTACCTTACTCGAAATTTAATGTTGAATACGGGTAAGGAATTGAAAGATTTTATTATGTTCCATTTAAATTTATGGAATTATTAGATGGTTTTTCTAAAATGAATATATGTGAATTGTTTAGATTTTGGCAGCATGGCAATGAGGCAAGTGGTGAATTTCGGCTAGGCTCGAAAGTCGAAAAACGCGCTAAGCTTTGGTGAATAGGTAAGATATTTTTATAAAGTAGTGGTAGTGTTATATTGTATGTTTTGGAATTTTGATCATGATGATAATGATTATTGAAATGATTTTTTAAATGCGAAGAGGACCTACAATTGGTGGTAGGGGTCTTAGTAAGAGATAATAAATGGTGAGAATCAACGGCTGTGGTTATAAATTGTGTTTCCTTGTAGGAGGTTTTAATAAAAAATTAAGTCGTTATGCTGTCGAATTTTATATGAAAATGTTGATGGAAAATGTTAAATTTTCTTGTATAAATGGAACCTTGAAAAGAATTATCGAAGGATAAGCTTGAAAGGACTTTATCGTGTCGTAGGAAAATTGATTTTTTTGAAATAGTTAAAAAGGTAAATGGATGAGCACGATATCTTGAGGAATTATATTATGGGTCTTATAAAGTCGATAATTAGAGTTATCTTAACATTATAAGTTGATTATCGAGTTGAAAATGAGGTGGAATGTTGATTAGTTGGAGTATTGATGAAAGTAACGATGATTATATGATATAGCTTAAAAGAGAAGATCGTAGTTGAAATCTTTATGGTCTAACGATTTAATTGTGGAAGTAATAATGGAGTGATGATTCCAGAATTTATTGAATTCGATCTATTGATTTTGAAGTAGTTCCGAACGTGATAACATGGACAATTCAAGGCATCAATGTTGAGATGGTTTTATCGTATTACATCGTATTGTCGGATATACGTGAGATAATAAGCGGACCTACACTAGTGGTATGGGTCTTAGTATCAATATTGTGGTATACAATGGATAGTGATGATATTGAATTATAATGGATGTATGACTTGTGCATACATAATCTTATTGAAATTGAGGTTGAATTACAACCCAATCCAATCATTTATAGATTCAAATAAATGAGTGATAAACATGTGAATATATAGTTTTGCTTATACCCTTGGAATAAGCCTTGAATAATAAGATTGACAATTGCACAAGTTCGATAATAAATTATACAGGCCATATAAAATTTGATTTGAGGATTTTGATCTGGTTTTGTGATAGTGAATGAAATTGAATCTCAAGTTGGAAATTATGAACGTATACCAATATGTCAAATCATAAATGGATTTGATAAGTAGCTATTGGCCTTGTGGTTCTGTTATCTTCAATGTTGACTCCGAATTAGATATTGAATGATGATATCGGTGATTACATAATTTCAATATCTTGATGCTACATAGAAACATGATATTCAAATATTCACAGATACTAAGAGGATTCATACTAATGATGTGGTCCTAGTATTGATGATGAAATGTATAAATGATTGCTATAGTCGATAAACATTTGAGAAAGGATATTGAATACCGAATGGTTGAATATCGAATGAATTGAATATCGAATAGATTTGAATACTGAATTACTGATTTGACAAAAAGAAAGTTTTGAAATCGAATGATCGATGGTGATAAATTTAAATGAATTGCTTCACTGTATTAGATGAAGATATTGCATATATTGACATTTGAAAATATCACCGAAGTTACATACTGAAATGGTTTTATAGCATCTCCTTTAAGCATAACTTGCTACAACTTCTGATGTTATAATAATATTTATATGAATGCTAAAAGTATAAAATAGTTTTAAAAAGAAAGTATATGGTATATACATATTTTTATATATGAATCATCTTAAAGAATTGTACCATATGCCTTACATGATTTTGATATGAAAAGTTAAAGATTTGAATGTTTTATGAGACTGTAGGCACCCTAAAAGAATTAAATTCAATAAAGCATAGTGGAAACCGCCTAATTGGAGCTTTGCTCATTAGGTAGAGATGCTTGTCCGACAATAGTCGTGGATAGGTCTCAGTCATGCCTGATTAATGGGGCTGAGAGAGATGAGGTCTATAGCCATAGATAGCGCCCTAGTTGGTTTCCAAGGGACGATGACATGATTTTCACTGCTAGCTACAATGATTTAAGTCTTTATTGATAGAGTGATAGGGATCTAGCCTAGTCTTTAACCGATATGATATAAAGTCTAGAGTATGATTTTATTGATATGAACTCTAGACTTGACATTATTTATATAGTACATGAAACATACTTGAGATGAATATGAAATATGTTTTGAAATTGTACATGTTTTAAACATATTTTAAAAGTACATGATATATGATTTCGATACTTATATGATTTATATATGATTTTGTGTCGAACATGACATGGTATGCGATTTATAGTATAGTTTGATTTGATATGCACTCTAGACCTGATATGACTTACAGTATATGAAAAATGTTTTGAAAACCACACATGTGTTCAGACATGCTCTAAAAATGAATATATGATTTGCAATTTTACATGCACCGAACATGTCTTGAAAGTAAATATAAAATGAATTGAAAATTTATATGTTGAGCATGTTATAAGTATATATGATATGATTTAAAATGATAGTGGTTATACAATGAAGTTACATAAACTGCCTACTAAATCATGTCATAATAGTATGCTTTTTACATAAGATATGTCATGACCTGATATGGTACAAAAATATGAAGAGTATATAAGGAGTATCATGACTCGGTGGTAACGATATTTCATCGACATGATGTCATGATATGATATGATACATGAATATAGAATATACACGAAGAGAATTATGACTTCGTACCACTGTAATCATGATTATCCATATGGAAAGTGATATGAGATGATAGAATACAGAAGTATGATTATGAAACGAAAAGTGACTTGATACGATATCTCAATTGGACAGGATGTACTATGAGATTGATGGGAGTATGAACTAATAGTACATGATATTCAAATTATACACGGTGCATTGTTGTGCGATGCAATGTAGTATAAGGATAAGAAGATCGAAAGTGATTAAGTCGATCTATTTAGAGGTCTGAATGATAAACAGATGGCAGGAATTAAGATAACGAGATGTTATCGATGAAAAAGGTGAACTATAATTGCAAACTTGCAGGTTTTAAGCATTGCGGTTAAGACAGTATAATTCTACTCCTGCATTTATATTAGTATCTTACTGAGTCGTGGTTTTGCTCACCCCACTTAATTTCATCTCTTTTCAGATAATTGAGTTAAACTCTGCCATAAGGGCTTCTGAGTGGGCCTTCGGAGACGGTATACAGGTTTGGTACTGGCTATTATCCTGCGAATCCACTTTGTTACTTTTGAGGTATACATTTTTGTAAATCTCTTGTTTACATGTACAGACTTTAATTAATATACAGTACGTATGTTGCTCAGTGAGTCGGGATGTAACTTAGAGATGTGATAAAGCATTGTATAGAGGATCAGTGAAATTAGAGTAGTAACTACACTGACACCGAATACAAACCTTAAAATGAAAAAGAAAAAATTTAGTCCATAAATTTGTAGACTAAGAAAAGTATGAGTATCAAGAGAAAGTCGCGGCCCTCGGGTCGTGACAGAGTACAAATCAGACAATTATAGAACCAGAATATTTTGGAATATGCTTTACAGAATGGTATATTATGAACGGGAAAACATATATAAGTGAATCTATTGACATATAGATTACATGATTTGAAAGTTATATGTATGTGAGGATACATAGTGGATTTACAAGATGTAAATAACAAAACATCGAAGATGATATAAGATTATGATTTAGAAAATATAGGATGAAATGCTAAATAAATTTTTGGAGTAATATGGATTTGAGAAATCATTGACATGATTCACAGTATGGATTCCATTTCTAAGCTCTTATAAGAGAACATAAAAGAGTCTGAAGAGCTTAAGAAATTACTCCAGAGATTAATGAATAAAGAATCCATCTGTATTAATGTAACTGAGGGAAAGCACATATAAGTTGGGTTTGAAAGGATAAGAGTAGTTAATAATGGTGAATTAAATCTTGAATGTTCAATAGTGTTGTTACTGAAAAATGGATAAATACGCATAAATTGGAATTATGGAATTGTATAAGTGATGTGGAGACGGAATTGGTATATGGATAATTTCAATTACAGAATTTGATTGTGAAAAGATTACATCCTCAGGTACAATATACAATTAAGTGATATTATATGTACCATGAGAATGAAGGATGTAATGATAACTAAATATGAAAAGAGATGTCAGGAAAAAGTAGTACCTAATGTCTCAATAGCCGTAATGGATGGTTAATGTTAAGGTTTGCAAGTGAAGTGCAGCCTTAGCTAAACTGTGTAATGATTATTGTGGGAGTAAAGAATCCGAAAGAACCATGATGTTATAGAAGTGACTATAGATTAATTGACAAATTGATTCACTTCTACATCATCAAGTTTCTTGATATCTCGAGTGCCCTAGTCAATAGGTATCGGTGAAACGGTGAGAATATATGTGAAGTTCCAGTGAGCGACTACATGTGATATGGATCCCTGATTTGCCATATGCTTTTAAAAGAATAGTAAAAGGCTTTGGGATTCCAAATTTACTCATAGCACCGCTTAGCATTGATTAAATATTCAAGCGTAATATGTAAACGCTCAATGATATGTTGAGAGCGGGTGCAATGGATGTAAAAGCTACTGGGACAATTACATACGATTGACTAAAATTGTCTAAATGATAGTCACCAAATTATTATCGACTTGGCACTAAATGAGATAATATGTAATAAATAGTGTGAAACTATCTACTATATGAAAAGAAGTGGAAATTGTTAACTCCCAAAGATGATAAATAATTATAGGGAGTATAAATTGATTGTGATAAAGGAAATGTGGGATTTAAAGGAAAGTTGGATTATAAAAGTATACTAGCAGTCTCATCTTAAAGACATGATAAATTGAAATTTAGAAATTTTATAAGAAAAAAAAATAATACCTATATGGGTGGCACTTCCTAGATTAAGTGAAATTCGGAGAACTCGTAAAGGATTTGATGCTATCTGGATAATTGTGGATAAATTGACTAAGTCTGCTTATTCTTTGGCTATAAACTCTGCTAATCCAATTAGTGCCTTAGCCGAATTATATGTCAGAGAGATAATGAGATTACATGATGTTCCAGTGAGCATCACATCTGACGGGGAGTCCCGCTTCATATCTCATTTTGAGAGAGATTTCAGGAAGCCATGGGATCCCAACTGAGTTTTGCACCGCGTTTCATCCGTAGATTGATGGACAGTCCGAGCGTACGATATAGACGCTCGAGGATATGTTGTGAGCGTGTGCACTTGATTTTAGAGGCTCCTAGAACGATCATCTACCTGACAGAGTTTGCTTATAGTAATGGCTAACAGGTGAATATCGATATGGCACCTTATGAAACTATATATGGTGGACGATATAGATCCACGATAGCATGGGAAAAAAATGCTACCTATATGGTTAAACGGATTCTGGAGATGTACAGGTGATAATATACTTTTGAAGGTCTCACCCCCTAAAGACATAATGAGATTTAGTAAGAAAGGAAAGCTGAATCCTCGATACATCGGACCTTTCAAGATCTTAAACTATGTGAGAATTATCAAGAAATTTTCCAGTGATAGGTCCGGGTGAAATTTGGAGGACCAAATTTCTTAAGGAGGGAGAAATGTGAGACCCGATTTTGTTACACTGTACATTATAATTGTAAATTATTTAGTGCAAATAAATAAATAAATGGATATGAAATTTCAATTTAAATTATGAAATTTTCGACATATTAATTTACAATAAAGTGTATATGAATTGGAATGAAAATTAAAGAGAAAATGAAGTCAAAAAATTATGCATGGAAAGAGTTATTCCATGGCATAAAATATCAACAAAAATAACTATAAGAGAAAGGAATAAATAGTTATACATGAGGATGAATTATTGGTGGATACATGGCTGATTATTGGATGAGATATACCTTAAAAAGTAAGCATGAAGAGTTAAAAAAAAATGGGCTGAAATTGGATAGCATGCATGTTGACCATGCTACCGATTTTGCTGCTCAAGATTGAGAAGAAATCTAAAGGAAAATTAGCCATGATTTTCTAGCATAAAGTATAATATAATATAAGTGATATATAGTAACAATTTGTGGCTGAAAATTTAACAAGAAAAGTCAAGAAACAAGCAGCCCGGGAATAGGCACAAAACGTCAAAAATTTCTGCTGTATTTGACGTGCTTGGTTGGAAAATGCTAAAGGAAAATCAGCCTTGATTTTGTAGAATAAAATATGATAGAAATCATATTTAAAATAGAAAAGAAGTTATATTTACCATGTGAGCCAATAGGGTTGGCTGAAGAAAACAAAGAGTGCAGCAAAATGGACTTCAAAGCTACTTTTGTTGCTGCTTTTGTACCGATCTTTTCGGCCATTTAAAGGCTGATAAAACATGATTTTTATAGAGTAAAATAGGTTGGAAATGGTATTTAAAGATAAAGTAATTAAAGGGAACATATAATAGAATTTTATTGAATAAAAGAAAGCAAGAACAAAAAAAAAATTCAACCAAAGGAAGTGAAGAAGACGTCAAATATGGCTGCTTTATTGGTGACGTGAAGTGCAGCAGAATTTGAAGAAATTGTCCATAAAATTATGGACTAAAAAGGTAATAAAAATAGTATATTATAATAGAAAACTAATAAATTAACAAGTACATAATTTATGGGCTGAAAACAACTACAAAAATAAGGAAGAAAGCTTGGTCAAGAAATGGGACAGCAAAGGAACCATGTCAGCCGTTCCTTTGCTACAAGCGTCCTCAGTACATTAATGCAATTAAGGCATGAAATGATGAAGATAAATAGATAAGAAGCTAGGTGGCTGATTTTTATTGGGTGACTTGAATATATGGAAAAATAGAAGAATAAAGACCTCAGCAAATTCCTCCTTCACCATTGAAATTGCTGTTCTACGAGAGGCATAAGTGATTCCCATTTCTGTTCTGTTTCAGTTTCTGTTCAGCCAAGAAGAATTAGCAAATTTTAAATACTCTCGTTAGTTAACTACTTAAGCTCATCATCAACCCATACTACATCATTTTAACCATCAAAGGATGAGGAGAAGAGGGCTGGAAGTGAAAACAGAGATCTGTTCTGTTTTGGAAGTTAAAATCGGCCAAGGTAATTTCAAGAATCTCCATGGTTTCTTGTATTACATGATATATTTCCATGTTTCTAAGCATGAGAAACATAACTATAGCAGTGATCTTGGTTAAATTTAGTTAAATCATGGAATTAATATAAGTTTAGATCTTGAAATAAATTTAGAAGAACTTATGTGATGATGGTGAGAAAGGAATTTTGGAATAGAAACAAAATGAAGAAGTGTAGAAGCTTGAAAACCATGAGAGGATGAAGAATTAAAGATTTAGTTAGTTCAAGTGTGGTTCGGTTTGGACATGAGCTAATGTGGAATTTTAGTTCCATGCAAAAAATAAATCAAAGGAAGCTCACGTATGCAAGAGGAAATAATAGAAAACGAGAAATTAAGGAAAAGAGATGGAATAGTCAATGAAAGTGGCCATTAGGGGATTCGGCCATAACATTTTGGAAGCACAAAACGTGCTGAAAATTAGGGATTTTGGTCGAAGATAATTATAGAAATTAAAAGAGAAGGATTGGTGAAATTAAAACCGAAAAAGAGACTAAATTGAAGAAATTGAGAGTTGGCACCAGTATAAATTATACTGGTTGTAATTATTAGTGGCTGCATTTTATGACTACTAGTGGCTTAAAATTAAAAAGAAAAATATTAATAATTTTTGATAAAATTATTTTGCAGCCCGAGTTTACGGATTTCGATTAGTGTAACCGGGAAGATCGGTTTCATAAGACAGGTAAGGAGGGAGTGTGTGAGTTGTACTGATATAATGAATTACATGTTTTCTTGAGTTAAATGTTATAAGCATATTGAATGCAAGAATTGGTTTGAAAACATGCATAATTTGTGGTTGAAAAGCTGGTTTATATACTGTGAGTTGTGTGCAGGAGGTTAGGAATCCGCAGTCGTTATGCTGTCAGAAAATTTCTAAAAGTATTCTAAAATATTATAAAATATTTTAGATGCATGAAATGATTTAAATGGAAGATTTTGAATACAATTTCCACCAATTTTTCATAAATTGAAAATTTTGAGGAAGTTTTGAGAAATTAAATATTCATGTTTTATATTTTTATTAAAGTGAGAAATTGATTTGTTTTATATGATATTAAATATTCAAATTGAATATTTATTTACTTTCTCACTTGATACATGAATATTTACTGATGGATTTACTGTATGTGAAAATGGGGAATAAAATACCTTTTTGGAAAATAATTCTTTAAATAAATGATTTGATTCATGGGATTTCCTGAAAGGTATTTTTATGAGAAAAGAAATGATTTTATACCTTTATGGAACCAAATACTGATCTTATTTATTCTATAAATTCCATAAAGGTGATGATATATGAAAATGTATGAGCCTTATGGATAAACATGAAATATTTCAAATTTCTTTGAATAAGATCCATAAAGGCTGTGGTACGGTTTTTATACTGTTTTGAGACTTAGGCCACAAGTTTTATACATCATACTATTATTGTTATTGTCACGTGGCTGATTGAACCGCCAGTCATCAGCATCCCGAATGTCACCTGGCAAGTGTACACCGAGGAAACCCTATAGATCATGGCTATAGATCTCACTGTATACTGTTATTGTGTCTCTTCGGGGATTATTACTGTGTCCCTTAGTGGACGATGATAGCATGATTTAATTGTAGGGTGATGCCTAGTCTCAACTTACTGATTACTGTTTATTGAAGGGATTTATTGAATCCTATTTTACTGTACTGCACTGTGAATTACTGTTTACTGAACTGAACCGTACCGAAATACTGTTTTACGG
Source organism: Heritiera littoralis (assembly GCA_031772115.1). Taxonomy (NCBI): domain Eukaryota; kingdom Viridiplantae; phylum Streptophyta; class Magnoliopsida; order Malvales; family Malvaceae; genus Heritiera; species Heritiera littoralis. The sequence goes on from JAPDPK010000064.1 coordinate 1,873,918, forward strand.
AACTATACTGAACTGGTAGCTATTGATTTCTGTTTACTAAACTAAAAGCTACTGATTACTGTTTACTAAACTAGTAGCTACTGATTACTATTTACTGAACTAGTAGCTACTGATTACTGTTTACTGAACTAGTAGCTACTGATTTCGGTTTACTGAACTGAAATCTACTAATTACTGTTTACTGAACTGAATTATATGAAATACTGTTTATTGAACTGAAAGGAAATTTACTGTTATCGAGAAAGAATACTTTGAAAATTATTTCTAAAATAGAAATAATTACTGAACTGTTATCCAATGATTTGGATATTTATAAGCTACTGTACTGAAAAGACTGTTTACCGTAACTACTGTTTTACCACTGTACTGTCACGTGTTTTGAACTGTTACTGAAGTGGTGGAAATTAAAGGATTTATTCCATTTAGATTTATGGAAAAATAAATATTTTCAGCATATAGATTTTATTATATCAAGCAGCATACGACTCTTTTACTGAGCATGTGGTTCGCTCACCCCTTACTTTCAAACTTTCCAGATTAATCACAAGGGTTAATTGATGGCTTCCTCAATTAAATATAGCTGCGAGTAGCCTACTGGGACAAAGAGCATGGAAATTTAAAGGTACAGTCACTTCTCTTATATATTCAAACACTTGTTTACGGTACTACATTATTGTAAAATAGAAACAGGGGATGTAAAATGTATGGAATATTGTAAAAATTTTTATATTTCGAATTTATTGAATAAATGTTTATCATTTATTACTGTCAATGATCAAGTGTTAAAGGCATCACAGACAGCCCAACCGATAAAAATGTGTAAAATACTAGTAAATATTGTGTAAAAATGTACACTCAAAATGTTACATATGCATCCCTTACCTATTCCGTGTTAGTGACTTTCTCACTAACGTCGCGCACGCGGTCCATTTTTCTCAATTCTATCAATCTCCAATCACCGTGTATGATTTCTATAAATCCAATCCCATACTCAATTTAGAATTTTTCACAATTACTCAACCAAATTATAATAATAAAATTATAATAAATTTCCTACCCCTTTTCCTTCTTCTTCTTCTTCCTCTTCTTCTTTCTTTTTTTTCTTTTTTTTTCTTTTTCTTTTTTTTCTTTTCTTTTTCTTTTCTGGTATGAACCGATTCAGACCGGTTCGGCCGGTTCAGATCGTTTCGGTCGGTTCAGTCTCCTTGACCGGTTTAGCCACCGTCGGCCTTCATCACAGCCGATTCAGCCCTTCCAAAGCTGGCTGGGGTTGCAACGAAGCTATTTTCGTCTTCCTTCTTCCTAGATTGGTGGTGGCGGATCTGAAAGCAGCAGTGGGTCCCCCTATTTTTCCTCTTTTTCTCCTTCTCTTTTCTCTTTTCCCCTTCACCGTCAGCTATCCTCTTCTCTTTATTTACCTTCGCCGGCGACGAAGGTGCGGTGGCGGTGTCCGAATCGGCCGGCGCCGCCTCTTTCCCTTTTTCCTCTTTTCCTCCTTTTCTGTTTTCGATTCCCTTCTCCTCTTTTCTTTTCCGTCGCCGGCCAGCCGTCTCTCCCTCTTCTCGCTGGCAACATCTCTCTCCCTTCTCTTCTCCCAGCCGATGATGTCAGCTTCATTTGGGAGAGGGAATCGGGTTTTTCCCGATTCCCATCTCTTCTCTTTTTTTTCTTTTATATTTATAAATATATATAAATATAATATTAACAATATATATAGATATATATATATATTTGTTTTAACAATTTATATACATATATATATCTATACACTTTAATATAAAATAATATTTATATTTCATATATATATATGTATTTATATATGTATACATAAATATAAAATAATATACATATGTACTTATTTAATAATATAAAAAAATATATAAATAAATAATAATATATATTTATTTCATATATGTACATGTGTACTTATATAATAATATATATATATATATATGGATATATAAATATGTATAAATATACACATTTTTATTTCTTATAATTTTGGATCTCTTAATATCCAAATTAAATTTCTCGATACGAATTTTCAAATCTGTCACATCACCAAATACCGAAATTCCAACAATATTCCAAATCTCGTAAATAAATTTATTTATTTACTTTAGCTTATCTATTTACATTAAAAATTAAATTTTCGGATAATTAATACCAAAAATAGAAAATTCCCGGTTATCACATCATCCCCACATTAAGAAATTCGGTCCTCCGAATTTCACTTAAGTAAAAGGTGGTACTATTCTGTATGCTTATCGTTTCCTAACCTCCAGATAATCTTTTAAATAATACTGCCAATATACTTTCAAAATCAGAATTACTTAATCCAATCGAGAGTTATCCATTTCTAGTCTTTTTTACACAATTTATAATTCACATTATTTATCACCCATTTTTTTCATTTGGTGCCAAGTCATATAGCTCGGTAGCCATCATTTAAACGATTTAATCAGTAGTATATAATTGTCCCAGTAGCTTTTAAATTCAGTGCACCCAATCTCAATATATCTTTAAGCACTCATATATTATGCTCGAATGTTTATATCAGTACGCAGCGGTGCTATCAGTAAGTTTGTAATCCCAAAACCTTTTGCTATTTTCTATAAGCATATGGCAATTCACAGATTCCCATTACATGTAACACTCATCGGAACTTCACATACTTTCTCGCCGTTCCATAATTATATTTTGACTATGGCACTAGAAAAATCTAGGAGTTTGATGATGGAAAAGTGATTCAATTTGATCAACCAGTTTATAATCACTTCCATAACACATATTTCTTTTGGATTCTTTATTATCTCGCAATACTCATTTTCACATTTCTTTCACCAAGGCTGCATCTCATTTGCAGACTTTAATATTAGTCATCTCCTACAATAAATGAAACACTAGGCAATCATTTTCTCTCAATATCTCTTTTCATGCAATATTGTCGTTACATCCCTTATTCTTATGGTATACTCAATATCACTTAAGTTTTAGAATATACCGGAGAATGTAATCTTTTCATAATTTAGATTCTGTAGTTGAATAATCAAATTATCAATTTCATCACCTCATTATCTATACAACTCCACAATTTCGAGTTGTGTATATATATAAAATTTTTTCATTTACATAACTGGTAGTAAATCATTTATTTACTCCTTTGAGTATAATTAAATTTCATCTGTCGAGTTTGGCTCGATTTTCCATTTAGCCATAATCACGTGATAGTCAAAGAGAAATCACTTTTAGTCTTAGGTTTGGGAACTGCTTTATATTCGTGTTCCCTAATCATCATGTAACTTACCTTCTTATTATATTTTCATCTTTTCACGCTAATCCCTTCAATCACTTTTCCTCAGTGGTATAGTACTCCACCATTAAAATCTTTTAACATTTTGAATACTATATTTACACTTATTCATCCACCGACCTTAACTTCTTTAATTATAGGTGACATCTATAGAGCAGCTAGCCCCATAAACTCTTCTATAGACTAGCAGTAGTATCTAGCTAGACCCAGTAATTTCGTATCTCAATCACTATCTTTAAATCATAGACAGATCCACAGTCGCTCTATCATTCGATATCATATATCTCAGAAAGAGATACAGTCTAGCCAAATCTCCTATTTGCCAAACTTAACATATAGTTACCAGTCTTTGAGAGTCTGCAGGGCTATACAAAGTGCTGCTTATGTTCCATTAGTACCTTGACTATATCAGTATATCGTCCGTGAACACTATTTATAAATTAGTCAAGTATGATTTAAATACCTCATTTATTATGCTTACATACCTCACAAGGTATTTCATTAATCTTGTAAACCTCAATAGGAACTCATAAGAATTTTGTCGAGTTCTAATTGTTATCTTATGGACATTAGTCTCCAACTTTTCATCCGATGATACCCTATACAAAAACTGATCTTAGGAACTCCTTATACATTTTCCAATATAAGCTTAGAAATAGATTTCGTATCAACAATCAAGTCAATGCTAACCCCATCTCCCAAATCTATATTACTCTGGAAATTTATCGGAAATAACATCCGATACTTTTTAAATCACAAATCTCGTACCGTTTTGGACATTTTGTCTCTATCTCCTACAATTCCACTGTATATCCTCAAGGCACAGACACTTAACATTCATATCATTTGAACAACTTGATTCACTTATTAACTAATACTTCCCAGCATACCAATTAAGATGGTTAGTAATGTTGTACCAAGTACAACAATTTAACTAACACATTTTACAGCTAACCAATTCATTATTGTAATTCACTTTGAAATCATGTTGATTTAATGACTCAGGTTAGCTGTCATCTTCCTTTGCTCTTACAATCGTTTTACAGTTCCTATACATGCTTTCCAAATTTATATAATATTCTAAACAGTACACCATTCTGTAAACCATATTTCAAAATATTTCGATTTTATAAATATCTGTTTGATACATAGGGAACAGAATGAATGTATAGAACCAAGATTAACAGTATTGATATAGCTTTCATCAAATATACATATCACTTTCTCAGTTACCTTCAGTAATTATATCACTTTTCATGGTATCCAACGATCCCCTACTAAATACCCCGTCAGCACACTTTTAATTCAAGCCTTTAAGAATCAATAACAGGCCAATCATTCTGTGACTTCCCATTATAAACATTTCGGATCGCATCAGTAATCTAAGTATAAGTGGAATTAGTAATAGGGACTGTTATACACATGTTACATTCCTTATACTATCATTAGCTACATCACTATCAATGAATTCAAGATCAATTTGGTCTGTCACTATTCAAAAATTTTAATTTCAATAGAGGCATATTTGTCATTTCTCCATTAATTTCTCTCTCTTCCACATACATTCAATAGGTGATCTTAAGTCTTATTTACTGATGATATTTCATTCCACTCCTATATCATCACTGTAAGGTCTTAATTCGATCCGGACAGAAAAGTCTTGGTGGGGCCCTCACCGAGTTCCTTTCTGTTCCTTACCGAATAGACCTTCATTTAAGATTATAAGATCACCTATTTCAGGTAAAATTCTAGGGTCATTATCCCTCTTTAGTGCCAAAATTAGTGATAGAATTCCATCGCTAATCCACCAATAAAATAAAAAATTTTGAAATTTTCGAGGTGCCACCACACCTTTCCACTTGGTCCTTATCTTTTTTTCTCTCACTTTCTCACTTTTTCTCTCATCTTTTTTACTCTCGCTTTCTCTTTCTCTCATTTTCTCTCACTGCCATCGAAGACTAATGCCCGCCTCTGCATCGTTTGCCACCGATGACCTCTGACTAGTGTACCGAGCTGCCCATCGCTTGCCTCCGCATCATCAACCACCGGTAACTCAATTTTTTCTGGTTTAAGCCCTTTTTCTGTTTTATTTTTGTTTCTGTTATATATATATTTTATGACTTTTTGACAAATCTAGATCTCCTACACGCCATCTACCGATCATCCCTTTACCGATCATCGCCTCGCTGGTCATCCCTACACCAATGATGCCACCTCCTCCCTCCCACTGGTAAGTTTAGTTTTTTTTTATTTTTTATTTAAATAAATGTATTTATTTTATGTTTCACTATGTTTTAAATAAATTTTTTTATAAATATGTATAAATATTTATTGATTATATTTATATTAATTGATTAAAATTATTAATGTTGATTGAAATTTAGTTACGATGAAATTTGAATAAAGATTCAATAATTTTATAAATTTATAAAATGTGTAATTTTTAATAATATATTGATATTGTTTTTTGTATAGTTTGGATAAAATAGTTTTGCTTGAATTTATAAATTTATATAATGTGTAAAAATATATTGTTATATTATATTTTTATGTAGTTTAATTAAAATTATATTGTTATATAATGTGAATTTATATTATATTGTTATATTATATTTTTATGTAGTTTAAATATTGAAATAATGTTTAAATAATAAATTAATATAATCTATTATATTATGTATGTAATAAATTAATTTATGTAGTTTGATTAAAATTTAATTTTATAAATTTATATAAGTATATGTAAATAATTTATTATTATATTATTTTTTAATGTAATTTCAATAAAATTTCGTCTTTATAAATAATGTGGAGTTTAAATAATTATTTGTATTATTGTTAGCAATTATAATTATGTTTAACAACATTTTTTCTTATTGTTTATTCTGTTGTAGGTTTTAATTTCAAATTCAACAATATTAGACGCAATTCCTAGTAATTTCAATTGAATTTTTCTATTTTGGAATGGAAAAAAATTTTGAGTTAATTTTTTCTTAATTATGGTAGATATTCATTATATTTTACTTAATTGAAATGATTTATAAATTAACTGAAAGATTACGTGTAAGACTTGAGCAACTCTAATTATTGAAGGTATGACATATAATGATTTATAAAATAAAACTTATTACTAGTATATTATTTTGCTTTTAGAAATTTAATTGATCGTGCAAAATAGATAAGGATAGGTCTTCGATGTACTGTCAGTTAGATAGAGATCGGTATATGACAAATGAGTTGTTAAATGGAGTTGAAGAGTTTATTGCCTTTGCATTTTCTCATTCGAAGGTAGTTAGTGGAAATCGAATTAGATGTCGTTGTACAAAATGTGGGAATAAATGCCTTCTGGAAGTCGATAAGGCGCGTAACCATCTTTATTACAAAGGTTTCACTGCTGGTTATACTATTTGGGATGAACATGGAGAAATTCAAGAAGGACAATCTTTAAGAAGTAGAAATGATTCGGTCGATCCAATGTATGATGTTCAACATGAGGAGAAAAATCCATATGTTAGAATGGTTATGGATGCTTTTCATCTGAATGTTGACTCGATTAGTAATGATCTGAATGAGTCATCTTTTCATACGGAACAATTGAATTCATCTGCTACGTACTTCTATTCTCTTTTGAATGATGCGGATGAACCATTATGGCCTGGCTGTTCAACGCACATAACACTATCTGCCATGTTACAACTTGTGAACTGCAAGTCACAATTTAATATAAGTGAAGCATGTTTCAATCGCTTGTTGGTCATTATAAAGGATATGCTACTAGAAGATGATAATTTGTCTCAAATCTTCTACGAAATGAATAAGAAGATGGAGAAATTGGGACCTAGTTACATAAAAATTGATGCATGCAAAAATAATTGTATGTTGTTTCATAAAAAATATATAGAGTGGAAGTATTGTGAGATATGTAGTCATCCTCGATTAAACATAACTCAACTGTTGGTAAAAGAGGAAAGAAGATCACTTATAAGATTTTGCATTATTTGCCATTGATTTTAAGATTGCAAAGGCTTTTTATGTCGTCAGTAACTGCGGAGTTTATGACATGGCATGCTGAAGCTGAAAAACTGACAAGAGTGCTCAAACATCATGTTGATGGGAAGGCATAGTAACAATTTGATCATATTCACCAATCATTCACTACTGATCGTCGGAATGTAAGACTTGGTTTGTGTGCTGATGGCTTCTGTCCTTATGGGTCGGCAGCGAGATCATACTCTTGTTGGCTAGTAATGCTTGCTGTTTACAATTTGCCTCCGTGCATGTGTATGAAGCAACCATATTTGTTCCTTAGTATGATAATTTCAGGAAGGAACAGTCCATCACAAAACATTGATGTTTTCTTGTGACCTCTGATTGATAAGTTGAAGGTGCTGTGGAATCAAGGTTTTGAGACTTATGAAGCTTACAGAAAACAAAATTTTTTTTAAGGGCTAATTTGTTATGGACAATTAATGACTTACTTGCTTATGGAATGTTGTTTGGTTGGAGCACCCATGGTAGATTGTCTTGTCTTTACTGCATGGAAAATATAAAGGCCTTTAGGTTGCAGCACGGATGAAAGCCTTGCTTTTTCGATTCTCATCGCCAATTTTTACATCTTAATCATCCTTTTAGGAGGCAACAAGAAAAATTTAGAAAAACGATCGATCATGATCCTCCGATCTAGAGATTGATAGGCGAAGAATTGTTGCAGTGATTAGATAGCATCAAAGATTTCCCACAAGGCACCTCAAGGATTAGGGGTATCTCATAACTGGTTGAAGAAAAGTATATTTTGGGAGTTTCCTTACTAGCATTCTAATCTTATTCGACACAATTTGGATGTCATGCATATTGGGAAAAATGTGTTTGAAAATTTATTCAACACCCTGATGGATGAGAAAGGTAAAACAAAAGATAATATCCAATCGAGAATGGATATGGCATTGATTTGCAAAAGAAAGGAATTAGAATTGGTGAAAATTAATGGAAAAACAATGAAGGCAAAAGCTTCTTTCAATTTCAGGAGGAGTAGAGAAGCCTGTGTGCTTAGGTAAAAGGGTTATGGCTTCCCAATAGATTTACATCAAATATAGTTCGATGTGTAAATATTAATGAAGGCAAATTCTACGTAATGAGAAGCTATGACTATTATATTTTTATGTAGCGTTTACTTCCAATAGATGTTCGTGATTTTATCCCTAACCCCATTTGGGATGCAATCACAAAGTTATCTCATTTTTTTTTGAGATATATGCTCATCAGAAATACATGTGGATCACATACAAGTTTTGCAAAGGAATATTTAGAAACCATTTGCAGACTAGAGAAGATCTTCCAATTCACTTGCCTTATGAGGATATGGTTGGTGGCCCTGTGCAATATCGATGGATGTATCCTTTTGAGAGGTAATAAATAAGTTAATTATGATTGATCACTTTCATATTAAAATTTATTATCTGATGCTACATTAGTTCTCATGTTTACTAAATTGACTCATGATAGTGACGTTAGGTTTTTGCATCATTTAAAAAAGAAAATGAAAAATCTAGCACATCCCGAAAGTTCAATATGTAAGGCATACATAAGGGAGGAGATTACATCATTTTGTACCTTGTAATTTGAACCTGAAGTTCAAACAAAATACCCATCCACCACGTAATGATGATGGAGGAGATGTTGATCACATCGGACGTTTGTCCATTTTTAGACATTCAGGTCGACCAATCGGGCCAACAAAAAATAATGCTCGATATTTAAAGGAAAATAAGTACCATGTTGCATGTATATACGTACTAATAAACTGTGAGGAAATGGTCCCCTATATTGAGTAAGTTACCTTAATTCTTACCAATATAAAGATTTTGAAATAGAATTAGATATTCTTCTCTAATTTAGTACTTTAAATCATAGTAGGATATTTCATGACATTATGAAAAGAGACCATCCAAACATAAGTGATGCTCAATTGGAGAAAGCACATCATGAACATTTTCCATAATGGTTTAAACGATTTGTAAGTATTGTAAGGAAAAAATTAGATCGATATTATTGTATTAATAGCTTTCAAGGTTTCAAGTAAATGAACGTACCATCCAAATAGATCCACGTATTATGGAGATATCTCATGGTCTTGGACGTATGATAGGGACTTATCAAGGTTATTTTGTAAGTGGTTTCAAGTTTCATACACCAGATTATGGTAGATCTAAAAAAATAATGAACAATGGCATATGTGTGAAAGGAAGCTATTACAATGATCTTGATCATGATTTTTATGGGATATTGATAGACATAATCGAGCATGAATATATTAGAATTGGAAATAAAGTTGTGTTATTCAAGTGTCATTGGTTTGATACAGGAAGAGGTCTTCATGTTGATCCTCATCATGGTCTTGTTGATATCAAGTATAAATCTACACTTTTCACTAACGAACCTTTTATATTAGCTGAACAAAGCCACAAGTGTACTTTACTCCGTATCTATCTAAAAAAAGAGATCGTCATGATTGGTGGGCCGTGTTCAAAACAAAGGCAAGGAATAGATTTAACCTTCGCACTTGTAACACTTGATTTAAACAAAGGGGTTTACCAAGAAATAAGAGTATCAAACCCTCGAATAGTTTCATATTCAGAGGAACTCGACAACCTTACTGTTCTTGTTAGTGGTGATTATGAAGAAGTCAATAATATTGAAGAAGAAGATGATGATGATGATGATGATGATGATGATGATGGTAGTGATTAGAGTGATGAATAGTAAGAATCGCTATATATATATATACATACTCTCATTTAGTTTCAAATATCTATGAAGTAAGTTATATATGCGATGTTTTTTTTTTTTAACTTTGATATATTATATTTTACTTAATTACTTAATCGTCTACTTATTTCTTAAAATTTAATTAATAATTTCATTTACTAATAATATATTTTCATTTTTTTTATTACGAATGGACAAACTGAACAAATTTGGTAAAAAGTCTTTAAAGGTTAAGTCTCCAATGCCACCTAAAACAGAGTCTATACATGGATTGGAGTTGTCCTTCATTCCTACTCCTACCATTCAACCTCGATCTCAACCTCCGACATCTCAATCAACCTTCGGCCTGAGCTTTAGGTTGATGTCAACCTCATCAAACTGTCGACATTGAGGGTACCCATGATGATGATGATGACGACGACGACAACGATGTCGTTCCAGCTCCTTCACTCACAGAGATTCCATTACCTAGTCGAGGTATATCTACTGAGCAACATTCGCAAGAAGGTACAAAAATCAAGAGCGGAAGCGGGAGTGGTCGAAAAGAGCAAAAGGCCCAAATCAAACTATACCAACACCATAGAATCCAAAGTATAGGATTTCGCTTAATTGTTTGAATAACAGGTATTTGGTTTGTAATTTTTTTTACATTTCATCCAAGTACAACCTTAAATATGATATTTAGAAAATTGTTAATTTGTTTTTGTTGCAGTGCTTTTTTACAAATATCTACTGTTAGAACCATATCTAGCTTAATTAAAGAGCATTATTCTGAACTATGGCCCAATGGAAAAAAGATCCCAAAAGAAGTAAAATATCAGATGTGGATGAAATTTCAGGTATATTACTTGCAAATGTAAAATTTATGACTTCTTTAATAAGTATTAATGTGAGACCCGATTTTATAACACTATACACCATATTGTAAATGCTTTATAGCAGAAATAAATTATTTAGTGGAATTAAATAAAGATTGAATGAAATTCCACCCATAAATTTTTAATTATTGGATTTATGAATTATAGTATGGTGTATAAGAGTTGAAGCAAATATTGAATATGGTGTATAAGAGTTGAAGCAAATATTGAATAATGGATTAAAAGTATGGATTGAAGGAAGAAAAGAAATCTGAAAATTTGAGTAGAAGAATTATTTTTATGGCATAAAATACCAATAAATGGAATTATAAAAGAAAGAAAATTTATTGGTATGTATATGAATTATTTTCATTAGATTGAATACATTAAAAGAAGATGAGAAAATACAAACCAAACCAGAAGTGGGCAGCACGCCACTTCTGTTTCATATTTGGATACACGACAGAATTTGGCTGAAAATGAAGATGACTTATTGGTGCTTATGTGGACGAATTATTGGCTGAAAGTATGCACACAAGTAAGCATGGAAGAGTCAACAAAGTTGGGCAGAAAAATGGACTACACGTTACCATTACTACCGTGAACTTCATGGCTGGAAATCAGCCACAATTTATGGAATAAAATACAATATAAATACTACACAAAGAGGGGAAGAGAAGTTAAATTTAACATGTGAATAAATTTATTGGCTGAAGTATGAAACAAAGGAAGTAAAGTAAGTCAAGGAACGTGTAAAAGAAATGAGTTCCAGCCGTTCCTTGCTGCAGTTTTTCTTCACCCATTTAATGCTCAATAAGAAAAGAAAATGATTAAGGGAAAAAAGAAGAGAAAAGAAAGGGAAAGATTGTATTTGAAAATATGGTTAATTTCCATTGGTTGGAATACATAAGAAAAGGAGGAAGAGAGTCAAAACCGGTGCAGCCAAATTGAATATTCACGCCACTTTAGTTGCATATAGTGCACGGTTCAGTCATCAAAAAGAAAACTCAAAAGCAGATTTTTATGATATAAAATACTATATAAACAATACTTAAAAAGAAGAGGAATTCAATGTCTAACATGGGAACTAATTTTATTGGTTGGAACTTTCAAGAAGAAAGAAAACAAGTCAAAAACTTACAGCAGAAATTATGCTTCACGCCATTCTTGGTGATTACTAAGTGATACACATATAAACTCAATTAAAAGCATGAAATGATGAAAGAAAGGTAAGAGTAAGTTATGTGGCTAAGTGTTATTGGTTAAAATGAGGAAAGGATGACTAAATAAAACGGAAACTTTTGCAAAGTTTCTCCTCTTCGCCGACATACTCTGCTGCACTTCATTTTCTCTTTTGGCCTCACGTTCTGGCTCTGTTCTTGTTCCGTTTCTTGCAAAATGAATTAATAAAAATTCCATCTATTTACTACCTAATCATCTAACCTTCTCTATATACCTCCCCTCCATCTTAATACCATCTAAAAGATCAAGAAAGGAGGGTTCATGAGAAAGGAAATAACACAAGAATTAAGCTACTGGTTCGGTTAAGGTGAAGAGATTTCATGTTTTCTTGTTTTAAAAATTTAATCTAAAGTTATATGTTAGTTTAATTTAAAGTTTAGAAGAAGGTTATGAAGCCAAATTTCCATACTCTTAGCTAGATAAGAATTAGCCATGGAAGAAGAATTCGGTTGATAGGAAAAAGAGGAATACTTTACGGTCTCATGTAGAAAAATAGTATGAAATGATTAGGTGACTAAGAATTTAAAAGGGGGAGACAATAAATCATGGAAATAGAATGAAAAATCAAAGATGACAACCAATGAGGGTTTAGCCAAGGCTTGATTGGGCATGATTTAGTACAGCAAGTTATGGTTTGATAGTAGAAAATTAATGTAGAAATCAAAAGAGGAAGGTTGGTGAAATTGAAACCGAAAAAAAAGCTAGAATAAGGAAGTTGAGTTTTAGCACCAGTATAATTTATACTAGTTATGCTTATAATATGACATTAGTGGCTGCATTTTATGATATTAGTGGCTTAAAAATAAGAAGAAAAACATTAATAATTTTTGATAAAATTATTTTGCAGCCCGAGTCGACGGAATTCGGTAAAAGTAACCGATAAGCTCGACTTCATAAGACTGGTAAGGGAGGAGTGTGTGAGTTGTAGTGATATAATGAATTGCATGTTTTCTTGAGTTAAATGTTATGAGCATATTGAATGCAAGAATTGGTTTGAAAACATTCAAAATCTATGGTTGAAAAGCTGGTTTATATACTGTGACTGTGTGCAGGAGGTTAGGATTCCGCAGCTGTTATACTGTCAGAAAACTTCCAAAAATATTCTAAAATATCATAAAATATTTTAGAAGCATGAAATGATTTAAATTGGAAATTTAAATGTAATTTCCACCAATTTTCCATAAATTGGAAATTTTGAGAAAGTTACGAGAAATTAAATATTCATGTTTTATATTTTTATTAAAGTGAGAATTTGATGTATTTTATATGATATTAAATATTCAAATTGAATATTTATTTATTTTCTCACTTGATACATGAATATTTACTGATGGAATTACTATATGTGAAAATGGAGAATAAAATACCTTTTTGAAAGATAATTCTTTAAATAAATGATTTAATTTATTTGATTTCCTTAAAGGTATTTTATGAGAAAATGAATGATTTTATACCTTTATGGAAGTGATGATTTTATTTATTTTATAAATTCCATAAAGGTTATGATATATGAAAATATGAGAGCCGTATGGATAAATATGAAATATTTTAAATTATTTTGAATAAGATCCATAAAGGTTATGGTACGGTTTTTATACTATTTGGAGACTTAGGCCCCGAGTTTCATGCATCATACTGTTACTGTTACTGTCACGTGGCTGATTGACCAGCCAGTCATCAGCGTCCTGGATGTCACTTGACAAGTGTACACCGAGGACACCCTATAGATCATGGCCATAGATCTCACTATATACTGTGTCCTTTTGGGGATGATTACTGTATCCCTTAGTGGATGATGATAGCATGATTTAATTGTAGGGTGATGCCTAGTCTCAACTTACTGATTACTGTTACTGGAGGGATTTACTGAATCCTGTTTACTGTATTGCACTGTGAATTACTGTTTACCAAATGAACCGTACCAAAACACTGTTTTACTGAACTGTACTGTACTGAGAGATACTATTTACTGAACTAATAGCTACTGATTACTGTTTACTGAACTAAAAGCGACTGATTACTGATTTCTGAACTGGTAGCTACTGATTTCTGAACTGGTAGCTACTGATTTCTATTTACTGAATGGAAAGCTACTAATTACTATTTACTGAACTGAAAGCTACTGATTACTATTTACTGAAACGAAATCTACTGATTTATGGTTACTAAACTAAATTGTACAGAACACTGTTTACTGAATTGAAAGAAAATTACTGTTATCGAGAAAGAATACTTTGAAAATTATTTCTTAAATAGAAATAATTACTGAACTGTTATCCAGTGATTTGGATATTTATAAACTACTGTACTGAAAAGATTGTTTACTGTAACTACTGTTTTATCACTGTACTGACACGTGTTTTGAAATTGGTGTACTGAAGTGATATAATAAAATGGTTTATACCATTTTCATAATTATGAGACAAGAGAAGGAAATTGTTTTGAAATAAAACAATTTATTTATTACTCTCTATAGTTGCTCTGGGTTTCCGGGACAAGACAGGTATTCCAAAATACCTTCTATGCTCCATCTGGATTTCCCGGCCAACTATAGTATCCTTCATTTACTGCGCTTAGTACACCGTTAGGAAATAATTGTTTTACGGCATATAGTTTTCATTATATCAAGCATACGACTCCTTTACTGAGCACGTGGTTCGCTCACCCCTTACTTTCAAACTTTCCAGATTAATCACGAGAATTATTTGATGGCTTCCACAATTAAATATAGCTGCGAGTAGCCTACTAGGACAAAGAGCATTGAAATTTAAGGTATAGTCACTTCTCTTATATATTCATACACTTATATACAATACTACATCATTGTAAAATAGAAATAGGGGATGTAAAGTGTAAGGAATATTGTAAACTTACATATTCCGAATTTTATCAATAAATAAATGTCCATTATTTATTATTGAGCATTGAAATTTAAGGTATAGTCACTTCTCTTATATATTCATACACTTATATACAATACTACATCATTGTAAAATAGAAATAGGGGATGTAAAGTGTAAGGAATATTGTAAACTTACATATTCCGAATTTTATCAATAAATAAATGTCCATTATTTATTATTGAGCATTGAAATTTAAGGTATAGTCACTTCTCTTATATATTCATACACTTATATACAATACTACATCATTGTAAAATAGAAATAGGGGATGTAAAGTGTAAGGAATATTGTAAACTTACATATTCCGAATTTTATCAATAAATAAATGTCCATTATTTATTATTGTTACTGTTGAACTGTAAAGGCATCACAGACAGCCCAACCGGTAAAAATGTGTAAAAATGTACACTCAAACTATTACAATTAATTAATTTCCCACTTTTTTGTAGGAAAAGTTCATATGGCTTCCCAATGACGGTGAAACTATGTATCAGATTTGGGAGCATATATTGTGATAACCGTAAATTTTTCCATTTTTGGAAATTATTAATACTGGAAATTCAATTTTTAAATGCAAATAGGTAATTTAAAGTAAATAAATAAAATAATTACGAAAGTCCCAAAATTGATGAAGTGATGAAGTTGAGGAAATTAATTTGGATATAACGAGATCCAAGTTAAATAAGAAATGAAGAGGCGTGTAATTATTTTGGATATTAAGAAATCCAGAATTTGAGAAATTAATAAGTGTTTATTTATATAATTATGTAAGTAAATTATATAAATATAATTTTTATATATTTATATAAATACATATGTACAAGTATGAAATATATGAAGATATTATTATATATCGATATGTTACTATATATTGATATACATAATATATTATTTCATATTAGAAAATAAGTACATATGTATATTATATATAATTATGTATATATATTAATATATATAGATATACGTTTCTATATGAAATACAAATTGTATTTTAATTTAAAGCGTGTATATATATGTGTAGATACCCTATTTTGTTCGGAGTCTTAATTTGTAAAAATAATTAATTAAGTTGGGTGAAATTGTATTTTAATTTAATTTAACAATTTAGAATTAGGCTAGAAATAAATTAGGATTTTTATAGATTAGAATTAACACTAAAATTAGGATTTAGGAAGAATTAATAAATAAAATAAAAAATAAAAATAAAATTAATTTTAGGATAAGATAATTAGATTTTTTTAGGATAATACTAAATTTGATAGAGTTAGATTAGGATTAACGTAAGAATTAAATAGATAAAATATTAAATATTGGAGATAATTATTAGAATAAGTATAGTTGTACTAGGACTCTAACAAATTTGTGATTATAAAAAGGAATTATACCTTATGATTTGGGGAGGATCAAACATCTACAATTCGGTATCCTTGCACTACAATGCCAACCAGCATCGTCATCTCCTGCTGCGTCCAAGTCCACTATTGCTTGTTCCAAAACGATTACCGAGCCTCAGCTGCCCGTTCATTTGGCGAAGCACCTTGCTTCATTGAATCGTCGTTGCCTGCACCAGTAACTGTTATTGCAAGCTTCTTTGTACTGTATCATGTCTTCCTGCTGCTTGAAGATCTAGAACAAGACTCGCGTACGAAGCTGTTGAAAGTTGAGAAAACAATTCAATTAAAAAACGTGAGTTGCTGGAAGTTGGGGAATAAGGTAAGTTTAGTTGGTATGGTCTAATAATTTTAATTTGTCTTATATGCTCAATATGTTTCATTGAATTAATTAACGTGTAGTATGACTGGTTTTAATGATTTGATAATGAATTAATTTGCATGATATAAAATATAATAAATTAATTTGTATGATATAAAATATAATAAATTAATTTGCATAAATAAAATTTAATGAGTTAATTTTGTAAATTGCATGATAATTTAATTTGATTAACTGTATGTTGCATGATATAATAATTTAAGTCGTATGAAATAATTTAATTAGATAAATTTAATTTGAAACAATTGCATGATAATATTTAACTTGATAATTTGCATAATTTAATTTGTATGATCAAGCTGTGTGGTGTGTTTTGCATGGATAATTTGGTATGATTTAATGATTTGCATGACTTATACAATTACTATAGTATATTAAGATTAGTGTTTATGAAATAAATTTAGGACAATAATTAATTTAAAACTTATAAGATAAAAATAAAATTATATAAATAATAAATAAATAAATAAAAGCATAAAAAAAATTAAGATACTAGAAGATAAGTTATTCCGACGATAGATTCTAAAGGGACTGTGCTTGAGTAGTACTTTTAGATATCTTGAGGTGAGGAGAGTTCTTTTAAGTCTCACCAGCTTAATGGAAGATTTGAGAGGATATTTCCAATATTTAATAATTCATGATAAAAATAAAATAAAATTGAAATTAATAAATTCAAATTAAAATAATTAAAAGAATAGAATAAAAATAAGATAAATATGTGATTGAAAAATTAAAATAAAATTAAACAATAATAAACAACTTGGATAAATGTGGATTATTCTGATGATGGAATTTAAAAGGGAATTGCGCTTGAGTAGTTTTCTTAAAATTCCTAGGCGAGGAGATTTCTTCCAAGGTCTGACCAGCTTGATGGAAGGTCTAGAGGAAATTTTCAATATTAAATAATTCATATTTATTTAAGTTATAAAAAGTAAAATAAAAATAATTATAGGATTAAGAATAGAAAAACAATTAATAATTTTTATAAATTGGGATAGGAGTCAAAAATAGGTATTTCATAACATATTTAAATCATTCGACGACGGAGCCTCTTCAAGAAAGGCGATTGGTCCTACTTGAATACTCTTGAGATAAGAAGAACTTTTAAGTTGTCCAACCAGCTTGATGGAGGAGACTTAGAAGATTTTTCAATATTTAATCATATCGAAATTAAAGCAAACATATAGGCAAAATTAAGATAACTTTAGACTATTTGGTACCATCTTAAGATGGGCGTTGTGGGGGTGCTAATCCTTCCCCACACGTAATCGTACTCTCGAACCTTAGAATTTTTTAACGTAGACCAAGCCTTATCTTTAGACAATAATAGGTGACCAATCACACCTAGGATTGAATGGTTGGTGGCGACTCCTTGATTTTAAAGTCTAGCGGTTAGGTTCACAGACCTAGACGTTACGACAGTTTGGCGACTCCACTGGGGACATTTAGAGAGTCAGGCCATTAGATAGTTTAAGTTTATCAAATTTTGCCTAAAAAGCTTGAAATTTCATGAAATATTAAATGCACACACTTCACTTGCATGAGCATGCATTAGCCCTCGATCCGGGCTTGTCCTTTTTAGGAGGGAATGTAGTACCTTTGCCTTCGTGAGGTGGTAACCTCCACATAGGCCAGTGAAACACTCCCACTCAAATTGAACCTTTCCGTTTGTAGCCTATCATGGGTGAGGATTGGGTACCTTACTAGTCCAGTGTGGATGATAGTGAGGAGCAATTTGGGAACCTTTAGAACCTTGAATTGTCCAAACCCAGCATGTAATGAAACATAAGGCTTAACCTTAAGGTAGAACCATACTAGATTGAAGTGTAAACTCAAACCTAAGATAGGACACATGAAGGAATAAGTTTTACTTCCTCCTTTTTACATTGTTTTGACCAAAAAAAAAAGAAAATTCAAAAAATATAGTTTTTCTTTCTTCCTTTTTTCAAAAAAAAAAAGAGTTTGTTTGTATCATTAAGTCATGCATAGTTGTGTTTGATTTTGCATCACATAACATATCATTCATGTAAGTTTGCACCTGTCTTATCATGAGAATGAACACACTTTTAATTGTTAGGAGAGATTGCTAGACCTAAGGGCATTCCATGTGCATTCATTTTTGTGCATAAACATATCACCACATGAAATAATTTCAACTTAATTGTGGCACTCAAGGTATCAAAATTGCATCCACCAGACGGTCTGCCCTCCACAGATATCATACAAGGTATCAAGCACGCATAATGGAAGAGGATCAAAATATTAGGATAAAAAAGTTGGAAAGGGAAAATACATAGATGATGGGGCAATTGAGTGAAATTACCCAGTTGCTAAAAGCCATGATTAAAGGAAAGAAGAAGATGGGTAATCAAGAGGAGTCTGTCCAAGAGGCTCAACAAAGCGTGCGAGACAACCCCATTTTTGTTCCTGAAGGAAGTACTATTAAAGCTCCAACGCCTCTACAAATGCAAGTTCAAAACCCAGCGGAGGTGCCAAATTTAGATGATCCCACAGAGTTAGAAAAGTTAAAGCATAAAGAAGAATATAGTGGTACTAAAGCTCAGCTGAGCTTGATAGAGGAAAGACTAAGTGCCGTGGAAGGCGTTGACTATTTTGGGCCCATTGATGCTGAAAGGTTGTGTTTGGTACCTGGCGTTGTGCTTCCACCAAAATTCAAGGTGCCTGAATTTGAAAAGTTCAACGGAACATTGTGCCCAAAAGATCATTTCACCATGTACTGTAGGAAGATGGCGGCATATGCATGGGATGATAAGCTATTAATTCATGTTTTTCAAGATAGCTTGATTGGGTCAGCTGCTAAGTGGTATAACCAATTGGAAAGGAGCAAAGTTTCCTCTTGGTCTGAGTTGGCAAGAGCTTTTATAACTCAATACAAACATGTGTCTGATGTAGCTCCTGATCGTCTCTCCAAGGTATGGAAAAGAAGAGGGATGAGAGCTTCAAAGAATATGCCCAATGGTGGAGAGACGTAGCGTCGCAAGTTCATCCTCCTTTAACTGAAAAGGAAGTCACCATGTTCTTTTTTAACACTCTCAAGGCACCCTACTATGAACGTATGCTTAGTAGTGTAACTAAGAACTTCGCAGACATGGTGTTAACCGGTGAAGCCATTGAGAATGCCATCAAGAGTGGTGAGATCGAAGCATCAGTGAACGATAGTAGGAAGGGTGGATTCTCGAAGAAGGAAGGAGATGCACAAGCTGTCTCAAACAATTCGCGTCACCCTTATACCCCTCACTCACCCTCAGTGAATTACACCTATTCTCAATCTTACCCACAAACTCATCCCCAAAATACTTATCAACCTGTTTTCCATCGACAAACACCTATAACCTTGACAAACCCCACTTTCCCACCTAATGACTAAAGGTACACCCGACCTAGCCGAAATGTTACCATAGACCCTATACCCATGACATACACCGAGCTATTCCAAAAGTTGGTAGAGGGTCATCTCATTGCCTCTATTTATTTAGAGCCCTTGAAACCTCTTACCCAAAGTGGTATGACCCTAATGCAAAATGTGCCTATCATAACGACAATATTGGTCATTCTATTGAGAATTGTATGGGTTTGAAGGTGAAAGTCCAATCACTCATCAAAGCTGGACTCTTGAGTTTCGGGAAGAAAGGTGAGCCAGATGTCAATGTAAACCCATTGCCTAATCATGCTGGGGCAACGATGAATGTGGTTGACGAAAAAGGAAATTGAGGGTTTGATATGGATCAATTCGTGTACGCTTCAGATGCAGAGCTAGGAATTTGGACTGTTTATGATATGCCAATTGTTTATGCCACCCAAGAGTAATGGATTTTTCTTTTCATTTTCATTTGTCTTAAGTTTTCTTAGAATGTTTCAGTTTTTAAGTAATGTAGGAGTGCTTGTGCCCAAAAGCACTAAGATTTTCTGTATTTGGCCAACTTTCATTTATTTTCATCTTCAATAAAGGATTAGTGTGATGCATATTTCTTAATTCCTCATTCCAATCTTGTTCTTTAATGGAAAACACCACTACCCATATTCTCTACTTTGTTACCAAGCTTAAAAGTATCCAAATAATGAACATGATAATGGTGATGGCAATGAGTATGAAATTCAATTCTGAAAGAGCTACTTTGGTTGGTTTAATGGATTTTTTGTTTTGCCACGATTGTTCAAGCAAGAAAAGAATGGAAGATATTTGTCTAAATTCTTCAACTATTGAATGTTACAAGTAAAGGTGAATCTCTACCTGAAATTCTAATGAGTTTGTCTTTGTTCAATAGATGACCTTTATTGAGAGTACTTGTATTGAGATGAGAAATGGCCTTCTTTCACTACCTTTCAAGTGTGAGTAAAATTATCCATTGATTACCCCTTTTGAGCCTATTATATTCTTTTTGGTATAACCCAGCAAGAATCACCCTCCACACTGGGGGGCAAAGAGAATAGAAGATGAAATATCAATGGGGCAAAGAAGAAAAAAAAACCTTTTGTGGAAAAAAAAGAACGAAAAAGAAAAAGAGAATGAAGAAGGAAAAAGGAAAAAGGGTTTGAATCAAGAAAGTGAAAACCTAGTCATATTTGAATAAAAAAGGAGAGAAAAAGCAAATTAGAATGGGGCAAAAGGTGAAATGCCTAAATGAAAAATGATTCTTGGTTTGATGAACCCTGAAATACTTTTTGGGCTTATATTATCCTTTCTTTCATGAACCCTCACCTGAGCCTACATTACGTGCCTTAAAAGTCCATTTTGATCAAATATGAGTACTCCTATTAAAGAATCATGTGTTGAATAAAGGGATACTTACACTATGAGATGATGATCCTTTGGATGGAATTAGGACAAGCAGATCAAGAAAAGCAAAAAGATTTCGTCTAGATGGAAGAAGTGAGATTCCAAAGACTCTCTTGGATCCATGTGAGCATTAAATTAGGTGAAGAAATATTTGATGTTGGGGCATGAATCAGAATGGAGAACAGATAAGAGAAGCTTTATCAAGGACAACAAAGTTGAAAATGAAGAGAAATGAATAAAAAGAAGAAAAAAAAGAAAAAAAAGAGAAAAAAAATGAGAGAAGTATTCAGATCGAAAACCCAAAAAGGGCGATTTGGATTAATGGAGTGCATCTAAGTTGAAAACCTGAAAAGGCGGCTTAGATACCAGAAAAACTGGATGTCAATGATACTAAGGCAAGAGGATATTTTGATGAACTCAACATGATCAGACAAGATGGACTTTTGAAGAGAATTTTGTATTCATTGATCAGAATTGTTTGAATTGTTGTTATTTGGATACTATTACTTAATCTTGAAAATTCTTGTTTTTCATTCACGCCTACTTTCCTTTTATGCTTAGCAATTTCTTGTTAAATCTTTCCAAATGTTGAATAATACCACTATTTTCTTTTCACCTATCATTTCTTTGCTATATCCTTACCTTGAAGGATTGAGAAATTGCATTGCATTGATTTTGAAAGTGGAATGATAATGAATGTTTGCTTGGCAAAATATGTGAAAGACTCCTATATTATTTAGGAAAATGAAAGAAAAGGAAACGTGTGAATGAATGAAAATTGGAAATCAAGAAAAACCAATGAATAAAGAAGAGTGAGTGAAGAGTTTAATGAGCAAATGAATGACCAGATAGGAAGGATAGTAAAGAAGAAGAGACAAGGGATAAGATAAGATAAAGAGGGCACGAATATAAGAGCTTCATTGGGAGAGAAAAATGGAAGAAGGAAAATGAGTAAAGAAATAGGAAATATAAGGACAAGATGACAAATGAAAAGAGAAGAATGCATGAGATGGACTGATAAAGAAAAACCTTGTTATTGCCACAATTGAAGTTGGAATACTTTTCAAAGAAAACATTGCATGAACAGAACAGATTGTGTGAGTAATATTGCATAAATGGCATAGCATAGATAGAATAAAGTGCATAGATAGGATAGAACGCATGCACAGTTGCACACATGATGCATTGCATGAGAAAAAGAAAAAAATTACAGACAAGGTTCCTTAAGTACAATCTATAAGACCTTCGGGCATGATTCCTCCAAATATTTGGACAAGATTTTAAAGTTTGACTGACAGCCTGTTTAGGAGGAGCTTTTGGATAAGATTTTAAAGTTTGACTGTCTGCCTGTTTAGGAGGAGCTTTTAGACAAGATTTTAAAGTTTGACTGTCTGCCTGTTTAGGAGGAGCTTTTAAACAAGATTTTAAAGTTTGACTGCCTACCTGTTTAGGGGGAGCTTTCTGGACAAGATTTTAAAGTTTGACTGCTTGCCTATTTAGGAGGAGCTTTTAGACAAGAATTTAAAGTTTAACTGCCTTTCTGTTTAGAGGGAGCTTTTTGAAAAAGAAAAAAAGAGAAAAAAATAAAGTCAGACAAAAAAGGTGTCTATGTCTTTGTGCAATTACTGTTTCACAGCAAATGCACAAAGAGGTGCAGCTGTAGACACCCTATTTTGTCTGGAGTCTTAATTTGTAAAAATAATTAATTAAGTTGGGTGACATTGTATTTTAATTTAATTTAACAATTTAGAATTAGGCTAGAATTAAATTAGGATTTTTATAGATTAGAATTAACACTAAAATTAGGATTTAGGAAGAATTAATAAATAAAATAAAAAATAAAAATAAAATTAATTTTAGGATATGATAATTAGATTTTTTTAGGATAATGCTAAATTTGATAGAGTTAGATTAGGATTAACGTAAGAATTAAATAGATAAAATATTAAATATTGGAGATAATTATTAGAACAAGTATAGTTGTATTAGGACTCTAACAAATTTGTGGTTATAAAAAGGAATTAAACCATATGAATTGGGGAGGATCAAACATCTACAATTCGGTATCCTTGCACTACAATACCAACAGCATCGTCATCTCCTGCTGCGTCCAAGTCCACTATTGCTTGTTCCAAAACGATTACCGAGCCTCAGCTGCCCGTTCATTTGGCGAAGCACCTTGCTTCATTGAATCGCCGTTGTCTGCACCAGTAACTGTTATTGAAAGCTTCTTTGTACTGTATCATGTCTTCCTGCTGCTTGAAGATCTAGAACAAGACTCGCGTACGAAGCTGTTGAAAGTTGAGAAAACAATTCAATTAAAAAACGTGAGTTGCTGGTAGTTGGGGAATAAGGTAAGTTTAGTTGGTATGGTCTAATAATTTTAATTTGTTTTATATGCTCAATATGTTTCATTGAATTAATTAACGTGTAGTATGACTTGTTTTAATGATTTGATAATGAATTAATTTGCATGATATAAAATATAATAAGAGTTTATATAAGATGCACTGACAGTGTATAGTTTCTATACACTGTCAATGCATCAGAGGTTGACACCTCATCAATAGGCCCTTATGGGCAAATAAAAAAAATTTATTTATATTTGCATATAAGGACCTAATGATGAGGTGTCAACCTCTGATGCATTTACAGTGTATAGAAACTATACACTGTCAGTGCATCATATATAAATCCATATAATAAATTAATTTGCATGATATAAAATATAATAAATTAATTTGCATAAATAAAATTTAATGAGTTAATTTTGTAAATTGCATGATAATTTAATTTGATTAACTGTATGTTGCATGATATAATAATTTAAGTCGTATGAAATAATTTAATTAGATAAATTTAATTTGAAACAATTGCATGATAATATTTAACTTGATAATTTGCATAATTTAATTTGTATGATCAAGCTGTGTGGTGTGTTTTGCATGGATAATTTGGTATGATTTAATGATTTGCATGACTTATACAATTACTATAGTATATTAAGATTAGTGTTTATGAAATAAATTTAGGACAATAATTAATTTAAAACTTATAAGATAAAAATAAAATTATATAAATAATAAATAAATAAATAAAAGCATAAAAAAAATTAAGATACTAGAAGATAAGTTATTCCGACGATAGATTCTAAAGGGACTGCGCTTGAGTAGTACTTTTAGATATCTTGAGGTGAGGAGAGTTCTTTTAAGTCTCACAAGCTTGATGGAAGATTTGAGAGGATATTTCCAATATTTAATAATTCATGATAAAAATAAAATAAAATTGAAATTAATAAATTCAAATTAAAATAATTAAAAGAATAGAATAAAAATAAGATAAATATGTGATTGAAAAATTAAAATAAAATTAAACAATAATAAACAACTTGGATAAATGTGGATTATTCTGATGATGGAATTTAAAAGGGAATTGCGCTTGAGTAGTTTTCTTAAAATTCCTAGGCGAGGAGATTTCTTCCAAGGTCTGACCAGCTTGATGGAAGGTCTAGAGGAAATTTTCAATATTAAATAATTCATATTTATTTAAGTTATAAAAAGTAAAATAAAAATAATTATAGGATTAAAAATAGAAAAACAATTAATAATTTTTATAAATTGGGATAGGAGTCAAAAATAGGTATTTCATAACATATTTAAATCATCCGACGACGGAGCCTCTTCAAGAAAGGCGATTGGTCCTACTTGAATACTCTTGAGGTGAGAAGAACTTTTAAGTTGTCCAACCAGCTTGATGGAAGAGACTTAGAAGATTTTTCAATATTTAATCATATCGAAATTAAAGCAAACATATAGGCAAAATTAAGATAACTTTAGACTATTTGGTACCATCTTAAGATGGGCGTTGTGGGGGTGCTAATCCTTCCCCACACGTAATCGTACTCCCGAACCTTAGAATTTTTGAACGTAGACCAAGCCTTATCTTTAGACAAGAATAGGTGACCAATCACACCTAGGATTGAATGGTTGGTGGCGACTCCTTGATTTTAAAGTCTAGCGGTTAGGTTCAAGGACTTAGACGTTACGACAATATGTATATTGTTTTATAGAATATACATATATATTGTTATAATTATATTTATATATATTTATATAAGTATAATATAATGTACGGTAAATAATATAAGATAATTATATTTATATATAGTTATAAATATAATTATAATATAAAAAAAATAAAAATGGGAATCGGGAAAACCCGATTCCCTTATTTTCCTTCCATTTTGATGAAACAGAGAAGGAATAAATGAGGTAGCCAACCATCGTCGATCAGTCGACCGAGGGAGGAGAGAGTGGCGCCGTCGGCGAGCGGAGAAGGAAGAGGAGAGGCGACCGGCGATGGCCCGAGGCTGAAAGAGAAGAAAACAGAAACGGGAAAAGAGGAAGAAAATCGAAAGGAAAAGAAAGTGGAAAACGGCGGTGCTGGTTGATTCGGGCACCGCCACCTCAACCTCGTCCCCGGAGGAAGGAAAGGATAGCGTCGGTGGTGAAGGAAGAGGAGGAAAGAGGGAGAAAAGAGAAGAGGAAGGAGCCGAAACCCACCGTTCCATATCCGGCGCCGTCGCCATTGGTGGGGAGAAAAGGAGGCCAGATCCGGCATTGTGGCAACCTCAGCTAGCTGTGGAGTGGCCGAACTGCCAGAAATGGTGGCCGCCGGTGGCTGAACCGACCTAGCTGTGGTGAACCGGCCCGAACCGGTTCAGACCAGGAAAAAGGAAAGGAAAAAAAAGAAAAGAAAAGAAAAAGAGAAAAAAAGAAAAAGAAGAAAAAGGAAGAAAAAGGAAAGAGAAAGTGGTAGGAAATTAATAATAATTTTATTATTATTATTTATTGAATAATTATGTAAAATTCTAAATTTAGTATGGATTTGACATTGTAGAATTTTACGAGATGATTTGAGATTATGGATCCAGGAGAGGTGGACTACGGGCGCGACAGTAGGGAGGAAGTCGCCGACCCGGAACAGGTAAGGGAGGCATGTGCAGTTTGTAAGGATATTCAGTTTGCATGCTTTTAATTATGAAATATTTTATGAAATATTTTGTGGTGATTCATCGGTTAGAAAATTGTGTTGATTGGCTGGCTGTGAGATATAAACTATATTTTCTGTGCAGGGAGGCTAGTCAATCGGCAGCCGTTATGATGCTGAAAAATTTTAAAAAATTTCATAAAATCATAATAAATGATTTTATTTCACGAGAAAACAATTTGCAACCTCGAAAATCGAGAAATTAGTTATTTTTCATAAAACATGAATATACTAAATTTTAATTTTAAAATATTCATGTTTTCAAATTTGGTGATAATGAGATCACCGAAAATTCTCTCGATATACGAACTACATGTGACATGAAAAGGAAGATGAAAGGAAATAAAGTGAATATTTTATAAATATTTTCTAAATATTCACTAAATGATTTATATAACCTTTCTGGTTTTTAATGATGAAATTATTATTTTTATAAATTCCATAAAGGTTTACTAATGATGAAAAATACTGTTTTGAGACTAGTTGGCACCTTATCATGCTGATATGTGATATGTGATATGTAATATGTAGTCCCGGTCGACACATGATCAGTGATCCCCTTTGGACAATGATAGGCTATGGCCATAGATATGATATGTTTACTTCTTTACCCTCCGAGGTCTATAGCATGATATGAGTGATGATTGCCTCAGTCTCATATATGAAAATGTTTTACATGATATGTGATATGTAAAAGGAAAATGTTTTATATGACACGTGAGATGTAAAAAGAATATGTTTTATATAACATGAGAAGAAAATTAAATGATTTATAGCATTTTTATACAATACTCATTACGGTATTGATTATAGTATTACGAGATGATTTTCATATGACATGTGATATGAACATGTAATATGTTTTCAAAGGGAAAAGAGTTTATAAGTCTAATATTCTTACTATGATTTTAAATTGAATATTAGACTACATGTGACATGAATATGTAATATGTTTTCAGAAAGGAAAGATGATATTTTAAATCTAATATTCTTATTTTACATTTTAATTGAATATTAGATTTAAACAATATATATGTTATACAGAAATGATTTTAATAGCTTATTTTGCTATTTAAAGTACTGTACTAATTCTGCTTTGTACAGTAAAACATGAAAAGAGTTCAAATGAAAATGACATGAAATGAAAGGAAAAAGGATTTAAATTTCAAATGAAATTTATTACTCTCTACAGTTGCTTCTAGGTTCCGGGACAAGACAGGTATTTTAAAATACCTCCCTTACTCCATCCGGATCCCTAGTCAACTGTTGTATCCTTCCTACATGCGAGCCTAGTACACTTCTAGGAAAACGAAAAAGTTTTTCAGCATTTAGATAGCTGAATATCAAGTGTTGCATATAACTCTCTTACTGAGCCGTGGTTTGCTCACTCCCCAATTTTAATATTTCAGATTTTGGATGATGGTGAGATCTAACATCTGAGGATTTCGGCTACGCATTTGGAGATACTGTAACAGCTTGATTTATTATATGAGGTACGATCATTTATTTTCTGTATTTAGATTTATCTACAGTACTACTTTCTTGTAAATTAAGATAGGGAATGTAAATGATATTTAATTTTATACGATAATGTTTATATGTAAAAGAAAAACAATGTATCGCAGACAACCCAACCAAATAAGATGTATAGAAAAAGGAGAAAAATGTGGTCATGGGCTGTGACAGATTTAATGGTATCAGAGCAAGGTTGGCCTGATGTCTGCCGATACTTTTGGAAGGAAAACGTGTTGAAAATTGTTAACATCCCTTGTAGTACTGTATAGTCTAAATGCATAAAAGAAATAAATGATTGTAATTTGGATTACATGTTTTGAAGGGAGTGAGAATTTATAAATTAAGAATGTTAAAGAAGGGAAATGGCTCAAAAATTTTCTTGAAATTGGTGATCTTATACTTTTAAATAAAGGTCAGTTCGGTAAGGAACAGAAATGGACTTGGTGAGGGCCCCACCAATACTTTTCTGTTCGAATCGAATTAAGACCTTACAATGATGATATAAAGGAAAGGAATGAGATGTCATTAGTAAATAGATCTTAAGATCACCGGTTGAATGTATTTTGAAACAGAGAGAAATTTTTAGGAAAATAACGAAAATACCCTTACTTTAAAATTTTTCTCCTGAGCCATAATAGACCAATATGAATTGGAATTGACTGATTTGACAGAGTAATTGATGGTGTAAGGATGCATTTCAAGTAAAACGACCTAGCTATTAATCACATCCAGATTTCTCTATCTAAATCAGACAAGATCTTATAAATGCTGATATTAGTATGAGAGGGGATGCTATAAGCATATAGATATTAAGATCACTGATTTAAACGTATATTGAGGAGAAAGAAATAAATTTTGAAATGACGAATATGTCCCTATGTTGGACTAATTTCTAAATAGTGATAAACAACTTTTGATCTCGAATCTATTGATAGTAATGGAGCCACTGATGGCATAAAAGACATAATATGTGAATAACGGTCCCAATTATTTAATCCCATCTACACTGAGACCATTGATGCGACCCAAAATGTTTATAGTGTGAAGTCGCAAGACAATTGACCCTGCTATTGATTCTTATGGGTCTAAGTTAAGAGTGTAGTAATGGGATGTTTATTACGGGATCTTAAGATATGATGAAAAGTGAGAGGATTATTGGAGATGACTGAGAAAGAGATCAGTATAGATGATGAAATCTATAGCAGTATGGTTAATTCTAGTTCTATACATTCATTATGTTTCTGAAGTATCAAACAAATATTTATAAAACCAGATCATGTTGAAATATGCTTTACAAAACGGTATACGGTATGGAGTATTATAAATGTGGAAAACATGTATAAGAACGGTAAAGTGACAATAAGAGACGAGGAAGATGACAGCTAACCTGAGGTTATTAAATGAAAATGATTTCAAAGTGAATTACTGTAAAAAATAGGTTAGCTGTGAAATGTATTAATGAAATTATTACACTGGATACAGAATACTAGTTTAGATTAATGATGCTGTGAAATATGAGTAAATAAGTGAATTAAGGTGTAGTACATGTTGGAATGAATTGAATACTAAGTATTTCTGCCTTGAGGAAATATAACAGAATAATAGTACATGGAGATGAATGTCCAAAAAAGGTAAGAGATATGAATTTAAAAGAAAGTATTGGGTGTTATTCCCGATAAATTTCCAGAGTAACATAGATTCGAGAGATCGCGTTAACATTGGCTCAATTATCGATATGGAATCTAATTCTAAGCTGATATCGGAGAACTTAGAAAGAGTCTGAAAGCTTAAGAAATAAGTTTGGAAAATTTTATGGATAATGAAATTTATTGTATACAAGTACATGATGGAAATATGGATGAGGTGAATTGAGGATGAAGTATAATTGTGTATTAAATTTTATTATGCAATAAAGTTCTTATGAAGAACAAATATTCATCGGTATGGAATTGGTACCTTATTTGATTTAATCAGAGAGGTATAAGGAGTTTATAAGACCAATCTCTGTATAAGACATCACCAGATGAAAAACTGGAAACTGATGTCCATAAGAAAATAATTAGAACTCGACATGAATTTTACGAGTTTCTATTAAGGTTTACAAGATTAATGAAATACCATGTGAGGTATGTAAACCTAGTGAATAAGGTATCTAAACTATACATGGATAAAATGATGAGATACCAATATAGTCTAAGGCACAAATGGAAAATGAGCAGCATTGTTGTATAACCCTGCAGACTCTCAAGACTGTGATCTACATGTTAAGTATGGCAATAGAAGATTAGGCTAGACAGTATCTCTTTCTGAGATATAATCTCGAATGACAGAACGACAGTGAGTCTGTCTATGATGGAAAGATAGTGATTGAGATACGAAATGTACTGGGTCTAGCTAGATATTTACTGTCAGTTTATAGAAGAGTGATGGGGTTAGCTGCTCTACGGATGTGACTTATAATTAAATAAGTTTAAGTCAGTAAATGAATAAGTGTGAAGAAAAGATGGTATGCAAAATGTTAAAGGATTTTAACAGTAGAGTACTATACCACTGAGGAAAAAGCCGACCGAAATTATGAGAGTGAAAAGATGAAAATGTAATAAGAAGATAAGTACATGATGATTAGGGAACACGAATATGAAGAAGTTCCCACATCTAAGATTAAAAGTAATTTTTCTTTGGTTATCACATGATCGTGGCTAGATATAAGATCGAGCCAAACTCTATAGGTGAAATTTAATTATACTCAAAGAAGTAGAAAAATGATTTATATTTTTACTGCCAATAATGTAAATGGAAAATGTTATATATATATATATATATATATATATATATATATACCCACCTCGAAATGATAGAAATGGTGGAAATGTATGGATAATATGGTGATGAAAATGATGATTGATTTGTCACCTATGGAATTTAAATGGTGGAAAGAGTATAAATTCAGGTATATTCTAAAACTGGAGTGATATTGGGTATACCAAAAGAATAGGAGATGTAATAAGAATACTACTTGAAAAGAGATATAGAGAGGAAATGATTGGTAAATGTTGCATTTATGGCAAGAGATGATTAACAGTAAAGTCTGCAATGAAGTGCAGCCTTGATGAAATAAATGAAAAAATGAGTATTGTGGATAATAAAGAGTCTAAAGGAGATATGATGATATGGAAGTGACTAAAGACTAATTGTCTAAATGAAATGACTTTTTCATTATCAAACTCTTAGATTCTTTAGTGCCATAGTCAAAATATGTTTATGAAACGATGAGAAAGTATGTGAAGTTCCAGTGAGCATACATGTGATGAGAATCTCGGATTTGCTATATGTTTATGGGAAATAGCAAAGACCTTGAGATTCTGAATTTATTGACAGCATCGTTCCGTATTGATGTAAATATCTGAGCATAGTATGGAAACGCTCGAAGATATGTTAAGGGAGCGGATGCGTGAGATGTGAAAGCTACTGGGACAATTACATACTATTGATTTATTCGAGTAAATGATAGTTACCAAACTATATCGACTTGGCACTAATTGAGAAAACAGATGATGAACAAGATGAATCATATATGGTACGAAAAGGAGTGGAAATTGATAATTCCCAAATTGATAAGAATTTGGAAGAAGCATAAATATATGATGAAAAGTGATATGTAATGATATAAGAGGTGATTCCGATGTGAAGGTATACTGGCAGTATTACTTAAAAGATGACTGAGAGGACAAGAATGATAAGTATACAGGATGCTACCACCTTTTAATTTAAGTTAAATTCGGATGACCGAATTTCTTAAGGTGGGAAAAATGTGATAACCATAAATTTTTTCATTTTTGGAAATTATTAATACTGGAAATTCAATTTTCAAATACAAATAGGTAAGTTAAAGTAATTAAATAAAATAATTACGAAATGGGAATATTATTGAAATTCCCGAAATTGATGAAGTGATGAAGTTGAGGAAATTAATTTGGATATAATGAGATCCAAGTTAAATAAGAAATGAAAAGGCGTGTAATTATTTTGGATATTAAGAAATCCAGAATTTAAGAAATTAATAAGTGTTTATTTATATAATTATGTAAGTAAATTATATAAATATAATTTTTATATATTTATATAAATACATATGTACAAGTATGAAATATATGAAGATATTTTTATATATCGATATGTTACGATATATTGATATACATAATATATTATTTCATATTAGAAAATAAGTACATATGTATATTATATATAATTATGTATATATATTAATATATATAGATATACGCTTCTATATGAAATACAAGTTGTATTTTAATTTAAACTGTGTATATATATGTATATTGTTTTATAGAATATACATATATATTGTTATAATGATATTTATATATATTTATATAAGTATAATATAATGTACGGTAAATAATATAAGATAATTATATTTATATATAGTTATAAATATAATTATAATATAAAAAATAGAAATGGGAATCGGGAAAACTCGATTCCCTTATTTTCCTTCCGTTTTGATGAAACAAAGAAGGAATAAATGAGGCAACCGACCACCGTCGGCCAGCCGACCGAGGGAGGAGAGAGTGGTGTTGCCGACGAGCAGAGAAGGAAGAGGAGAGGCGATCGGCGATGGCCCAAGGCGAAAAGAGAAGAAAACAGAAACGGGAAAAGAGGAAAAAAACTGAAAGGAAAAGAAAGAGGAAAACGGTGGTGCCGGCCGATCCGGGCACCGCTACCTCAACCCCGACCCCGACGAAGGTAAGAGGAAGGAAAGGAGACCACCGATGGTGAAGGAGGAGGAGGAAAGAGGGAGAAAAGAGAAGAGGAAGGAGCTGAAACCCACCATTCTAGATTCAATGCTGTCGCCGTCGGCAAGGAGAAAAGGAGGCCAGATCTGGCATCGTGGCAACCTCAGCTAGCTGTGGAGTGGCCGAACCGCAGGAAATGGTGGTCGCCGGTGGCTGAACCAGCCAAGCTGTGGTGAACCTGCCAAAACCGGTCTGGACTGGTTTGAATCGATTCAGACCAAGAAAAAGGAAAGAAAAGAAAAGAAAAGAAAAAGAGAAAAAAAAAAGAAAAAAGAAAAAGAAGAAAAAGGAAGAAAAAAAAGGAAAAGGAAGAAGAAAAGGAAAGAGAAAATGGTGGGAAATTAATAATAATTTTATTATTATTATTTATTGAATAATTACGTAAAATTCTAAATTTAGTATGGATTTGAAATTATAGAATTTTACGAGATGATTTGAGATGATGGAATCGGGAGAGGTGGACTACGGGCGCGACGGTAGTGAAGAAGTTGCCGACCCGAAACAGGTAAGGGAGGCATGTGCAGTCTGTAAGGATATTCAGTCTACATGCTTTTATTTTTGAAATATTTTGTGCTGATTCATTGGTTGGAAAATTGTGTTGATTGGTTGGCTGTGAGATATAAACTGTATTTTTTGTGCAGGGAGGCTAGTCAATTGGCAACCATTATGCTACCGAAAAATTTTAGAAAATTTCATAAAATCATAATAAATGATTTTATTTCACGAGAAACGATTTCCAACCACAAAAATCGAGAAATTAATTATTTTTCATAAAACATGAATATACTGAATTTTAATTTTAAAAAATTCTTGTTTTCAAATTTGGTGATAATGAGATCACCGAAAATTCTCTCGATATACGAACTACATGTGTCATGAAAAGGAAGATGAAAGGAAATAAAGTGAATATTTTACAAATATTTTCTAAATATTCACTAAATAATTTATATAACCTTTATGGTTTTAATGATGAAATTATTATTTTTATAAATTCCATAAAGGTTTACTGATGATGAAAAATACTGTTTTGAGACTAGTTGGCACCTTATCATGTTGATATGTGATATGTGACATGTGATTTGTGATATGTAATATGTAGTCCCGATCGACACCTGATCAGTGATCCATCGAGGACAATGATAGACTATGGCCATAGATTTGATATGTTTACTTCTTTACCCTCCGAGCTCTATAGCATGATATGAGTGATGATTGCCTCAGTCTCCATGTATGAAAATGTTTTACATGATATGTGATATGTAAAAGGAAAATGTTTTATATGACACGTGAGATGTAAAAAGAATATGTTTTATATAACATGAGAAGAAAATTAAATGATTTATAGCATTTTTATATAATGCTCATTACGGTACTAATTATAGTACTACGAGATGATTTTCATATGACATGTGATATGAACATGTAATATGTTTTCAAAGGGAAAAGAGTTTATAAGTCTAATTATTATGATTTTAAATTGAATATTAGACTACATGTGTCACGGCCCAAAGGGCAATGACGTCCACTTAACACTTACTTTACCCCTGACGGAAATTTACGAAACCAGATTTTCTTTCTCTATTTACGGTTTGTATTTGGTGTTAGTGCAGTATCTTA
This sequence comes from Heritiera littoralis, assembly GCA_031772115.1. Lineage (NCBI taxonomy): Eukaryota > Viridiplantae > Streptophyta > Magnoliopsida > Malvales > Malvaceae > Heritiera > Heritiera littoralis. The sequence continues at coordinate 1,908,564 of JAPDPK010000064.1, forward strand.
ATCAAATCTTATCCTATTAGTATTATTTCTCAAGCTATGTAATCCTTCTCAAGGTGATTTTTATGATTTTAGCCTTATTTTACTATTTCAAAAAGAACGGGTCGAAAACCTCCCCTTTGTATTTTATCAATTTTCCCAGTAAAATCACCTGCACTAAAACACATTTTTAAACTACAGAATATAGTCAGCTGTTGTTTCCCACAGTTCATACAATCGTGCATCTCATGCTCCTCTAGAGTTTAACCATTAGTAAGTCCACATCTAGCAATTTATACATCATTCAAAATGTACATCTTAGCCCGGATCGAACTCGATAATCACCCAGATTCACATAATAATCTAGAACGATCCAAAGCAACATCCCATATTCTTTCCTAGTACTGTGAAATTAAAGTACATATAACTATCAAACTGATATACAAGTAGTATACCTCAAAAATGTAAAAGCTAGGCCGGAGAACGCAGACGAGTACCACTACTAGGTACAATTCCCGGGAGCCTATACGAAGCTTGAGCCGGCTATCAACTCGTAAGATCTGTAGATGTTTAAATTTAAGGGGTGAGCAAATCCACGGCTCAGTAAGTAGTTTAAATAAGTACATACTAGGCTCATATCGTAAAACACGATCATACATGCATGAATTCTATAAATTAGCATGTATGCGTTATATTAGAGTTACCAATTTGTATGTACACAGATTGCATAAGCTCATTCGTGCTTTCCTTCCTTTCTTAAACTCACGAAGTATCATTCTTTTTATCCCCTTTTTATTGGTATGTTTAAGTGTGAAGGAAAACAAACATTCAAATAACACATAATTCTATAGCATAATGTAAATATAATTCAATCATTATTCACATTCTCTGTCTTATGTATAGATCATATAATTCAATCATTATTCACATTCTCTGTCTTATGTATAAGATCATATAATTCAATCATTATTCACGTTCTCTGTCTTATGTACAAGACCTATTTCATCTAATAATATTCGTCACATTCACAGATCACAATAACTTATTCATTGTCTTAATAGCGTACGATTTCCCACATTTCATCAATACACGTGTAGCACTTAGCTCTCAAAGGATTCTAGAGGTGGCTCCCACAGTTTCCGAAGAATCTATGTAGCACGTAGGTCCCTTGAGTTCTCTAGAGGTGGTTCACACGATACAAAAGATTGAGTCTTTAGTCGGGTTGGCCTTTATGACACATACTTTCTACTATTCATCGAAACTCATGTAGCACTTAGCTCTCAAAGGATTCTAGAGGTGGCTCCCATAATTTCCAAAGAATCTATGTAGCACGTAGGTCCCTTGAGTTCTCTAAAGGTGGCTCACACGGTAAAAAGATCGAGTTTTTTCTCGGGTTGGCCTTTATCCTAGCTTTCGACAAACACGACTAGGTACTAATTTAGGTCCATGAACTCAACATTAGGAGCTGTACATATCTGTTTATATATATATCCTTAATTTTTAATACATTCTATAAATATATATTTATTTAAAATATACTAATATTTATATATTTAAACCATTCATTTATTTATTGTTATTATTATTATTATTTTGTATATTAGAATATACCTATATATATATATATTACTATAAGACACTTGTATGTAAGACATATATATACATATGCATATGTATATGCATATATTTTATTATCCTATGTATCTTTACATATGTTTACATATATATATATATATACACTTCCGTATTTACACTTCCATTCATTTGTATGTAAATGTATTTATTTTTATGCATATAAATATAGACATATATTTATACATATCTATTTATATGTATTTAACTTATTTTCTCAATGTATTATTTATTTCCACTTCACATGAACCTTTATTTATATATGTATTTATAATGCACTTACCTGCATTGCATGCATGCATGTTACATGCTTTTAGTTTGGCTTACGCGTCTACGTAACCATATACATGCATGGAATTTCCACTCCTTTGTATCCATTTTAGCGTACATTGCATATAATGTACTAACGTACACTTCATGTTACTCTCAAGGACTTCAATTCTACATGTACGAACCGTGATCTTAAGTTCGCAAAACCCCAAAATTAAAATATTGCATTATATTCACTTATAGTTACGCTTGGGTACATGATCAATTTAAGAAAATTTACGGTTCTTACAACATGTGACATGAATATGTAATATGTTTTCAGAAAGGAAAGAGGATATTTTAAATCTAATATTCTTATTTTACATTTTAATTGAATATTAGATTTAAACGATATATATGTTATACAGAAATGATTTTAATAACTTATTTTGCTATTTAAAGTACTGTACTAATTCTGCTTTGTACAGTAAAACATGAAAAGAGTTCAAATGAAAATGACATGAAATGAAAGGAAAAAGGATTTAAATTTCAATTGAAATTTATTACTCTCTACAGTTGCTTCTAGATTTTGGGACAAGACAAGTATTTTAAAATACCTGCCTTACTCCATCCGGATCCCTAGCCGACTGTAGTATCCTTCCTACATGCGAGCCTAGTACACTTCTAGGGAAACGAAAAAGTTTTTCAGCATATAGATAGCTAAATATCAAGTGTTGCATATAACTCTCTTACTGAGCCGTGGTTTGCTCACTCCCCAATTTTAACATTTCAGATTTTGGATGATGGTGAGATCTGACATCTGAGATTTTTAGCTATGCATTTGGAGATACTGCAACAGTTTGATTTATAATATTAGGTACGATCATTTATTTTCTATATTTAGACTTATCTACAGTACTACTTTCTTGTAAATTAAGATAGGGGATGTAAATGATATTATAATTTTATACGAAAATGTTTATATGTAAAAGAAAAGTAAAGTATCGCAGACAGCCCAACCAAATAAGATGTATAGAAAAAGGTGAAAAATGTGGTCACGGGCTGTGACTTATATGCAAAAGTCATTTTAGAGACCTCTTGACGATGGAGAGAAAGAAAGCAATGCAATATTGCAAGACTGATAATATTTCTATTTACAAGGGATATAACTTGTCCAATTGAATTATAGTCCAAATATGGGATGAGTTGGTTCAGAATGGATAGGGGATTGATCAGTGGGTGAAAAAATCAAGGAAAGGAAAGCAAAATATATTGATAGAAAAGGAAGGAACTGACAAAGCATACAAGCAGTTCTATTCCATTTCAAGTTCATGAACATAGGATGGTAAGTTAAAATAATAAAATGCGTATACAATTTTTTTCCTTTTATAGTTATTTTATACATTGAGACTATTTTTACTCGATGTAGACACAAAGGCTGGTTCGACCACCGACATATAAACAATTATTTGATAGGACTCATAAATGTTTTGGTGGGATTATGTGGACAATAAGTCCAAATCTGTCAGTGTATGTAATTCATTCTTATTACTCCTTATACAATTTTATCATTTTTTTAAGTATGACTTAATATTTTTTCTGATTATATGTCGTCGGAAATGTATGCCACCTCGTTGATAGAAAAACATGGTGAGGATATGAGCGCTCATCCCCAATTTGATCCAAATGCATGGTGTAATTTTTTCTGCAGGTTGAGTTCCACTCGTGTGCATACTTACGAATTTGGGGCTAAGACACAACACCTTGATCTGCAGCAAGGCACACCACTCGGATACAACATTGTAGACACCAATTTTTGTCTAGGTTTAATTAGTTTGGAATCGCGAGCCTCGAGCCCACTCGACATGTGTTCTCAAAATTGAAAATAGATTAAACCCATGTTTGAATAATTTTTTTTTTCTCTCTTTTTTTTCTTTCTTTTCTTTTTCATTCTATTTTATTTTTATTTTGTTATCTTTTTAATTTATTTATTTCTTTTTTTTTATTATTATTTTTATTTATTTTTGTTTTTATTTTATTTATTATTTTATTATTACTATTTTTCTTCCTTTTTATTTCATTGATATGAATATTAGTATTTTATAATATTTATTTTTCTTCTGTTTATTATATTATTTATTCATTTATTTATTTTCACAAAAAAAATATAAAACAATAATTGAGAACCTTATTCTCAAAGCCTCGATTACCTAAATCCTAAGCTAAAACCTTTAACCCTAAACAGAGCCTAAGCCCCAAACTGTGACTTCAAACCAAATCCAAACCCTAAGTCCAACATGCCATTGGAAACACAAAAGGAAAGATTTTACAAGGTTAATGGGTCTCGGAGATCTGCATGTAAATCAAGACTAAAAAGGATTTAGAATCAAGCATTAAAGGCTAAATCACAATCAGATCTGAGATCTGATTGCTAGCCTTCCAAAAATGTTTAGATTTGATATTTATAAAAGTATACCAAACACGGAACCAAAAAAAGGAACACAAAAAACAGAACAGCATAACCCAAAATAAAAAAAGAATAGAGAGCAGTTCGTTTATGGTTTGAAAGTTTAGGCAGTATAGGGTTCTAATTTTCGGAGTTAGATCTGTGGGTTTTTTTAGGGATTTAGTAGTCATGGTTTGTAGATTTGGTTCAAGGAAGAAGAGGTGAAGATTTCTAGACGTTTATAGGCATAGATTTGGTGGTTTACGGTGGTGCACGATGGAGAATCGCCGGAATCTAGAAATCAAGAAATTCTCGACGACGCTTTGAATTCTTTGGTCACCTAAATCACAGCAGAAGAGAGAGTTTTCAGTTTTTTTTTCTAGGTAGTGAAAATCTTTCCAAAAAATTTTAGAAAAAAGGATTAAGTAGCAGGCTCGGAACGACATCGTTTAGACCAGCCAGTGTAACTACGACCAGCACCTGGACCCGCGTGTTACCCTGTCTCCAACCCGACCCGAATCGCAGGTTTCTCTTTTCCATTTTTTGATGATTTTCCTGTTTTATTTTTGGTGATTTTTGTCTACTTGTAATTAATGCGATAATTTAGCTAAGAAAATTATGCAATAAGATGATTTAAATAATTAATTTAATTAATCTCAATAATAATAGGTTAACAGATTTAATTTGATGCATGAATAGTATAATTTAACAGATATTGATAAGATTTAATTAGTGTAATTTAGTTTATATATTTAAATTGATATAGTTTATATTTGATTGGCTTGATTGTATAGTTCAATTTAATTAGTATGACTTAACTTAATTAGCATGATTCAATGTAATTGGTATGACCTTTTAAGATTTCAAATAAAGTTTATATCATATGCTTAGTTTAGTGTATGATTAAAGTATTTTCAAATTTATTTATGAAGTTTAGAATCCTAATACTTTAGGAGATAATAATAAAAACAGGTTAAGAAAAATAATAGATAAATATAAGGACAATAAATAAAAAATGGGAATCAAGTTGAAAATTAGATTTTATAAAATGAATGTGAATTATACTGGTGATGAAATTTCAAGAAAGTCAATCAAGACTCCTTGAAATTTCTAGCTGAGGAGATTCTTTCTTAAGTTGAGCCAAATTGATGGTATACTTTTGGGAGAATTTTCAATAAAATATAATTCATATAAAATTTAAGATTAAATAAATATAAAATAAATAAAATGAATAAATTAGGTAAAGACTAAAATTAAATAAGCATAAATGAAAGAATAGATAAAAGGACAATAAATAAAAAATGAGAATCAAGTTGAAAATTAGATTTTATAAAATGAATGTGAATTATACTGATGATGAAATTTCAAGAAAGTCAATCGAAACTCCTTGAAATTTCTAGGTGAGGAGATTCTTTCTTAAGTTGAGCCAAATTGATGGAATGCTTTTCGAGAATTTTCAATAAAATATAATTCATATTTATTTTCAGATTAAACAAATATAAATCAATGAAATGAACAAAAATAAACTAGGTAAAGACTAAGCTTAAATAAATATAAATAAAAATTAGATAAATAAATAAGCGAATAAATAACTAAATAGATGTGACATAAAGATAAAAATTATAAAAATAATAATAATAATAAAATAAGAAATAAATATGAATCATGCCAATGACGAGATTTCAAGAAAATCAATTTAGACTCTTTGAAAATTTCTAGGTGAGGAGATTTTTTTTAAGCTAAGCCAAATTGATGGGATGCTTTTAAGAAAGCCTTCAATAAACCATGATTCATGTTTATTTTCTCAATGAATAAAATAAATACATAAAACATATAGATAAAAATAATATAAAAACATATATAGAAATTAATATGGAATCAAGGTTAAGGTTGTGATAACCGAGAATTTTTCTATTTTTGGTATTAAATTACTCAAAAATTTAATTTTTATGAATATAAATAAGCGAAAGTAAATAAATAAATTTATTTACGAGATGAGAAAATTGTTAGAATTCCTAAAAACTGATGAAGCGATGAAGTTGAGGAAATTATTTTGAATAATTTTTGGATATTAAGAAATCCAAAATTTAAGAAATAAAAATGTGTATATATATTATTATTAATTAATAAATATATTTATAAATATTTATTTATAAATATAATTAAAAAAAAGAAAAGGACGGAATCGAAATAACCCGATTCCCTGCCTTGTTTCTCCTCTGTTTCAAACAGAAGAGAAACCTAAAGAAACAAAAGAGGAGGCCGACCCCCTGTCGGCGAGAAGAGAGAGGAGAGGAAGGAGAAGATGTCACCGCCGAGCCGAAAAGGAGAAGATGAAGAGCCGGTCGGCGACAGGAAAAGGAAAGAAAAAGAGAGAATCGAAACCGAAAACGAAAAAAGAGAGGAAAAGAGAGGAAAAAGGAAAGAGGCGGTGCCGCCCGATTCGGGCACCGCCACCACTAACCTCGCCACCGGCGAAGGTAAAGGGAGAGAAGAGGATGGCCGACGGTGAAGGAGGAAAACGAAAAGAGGGAGAAAGAAGATTGAAAACCCACCTCCAGATTCGCTGCTGCCGCCTATCGGGAAATGGAGGTTAGATCCAACCTCGTCGCCACCCCGGCAAGCTTCGGAGTGGCTGAACCGCCGAAATGGGTGGCTGCCGATGGCTGAACCGGCCAAGCAAAGGTGAACCAGCTGAACCGGTCCGAACCGGTCTGAACCTATTCGAATTGGTTCAGACTAGAAAAGAAAAAAAAGGGAAAAGAAAAAGAAAAAAAAAAAAAAAGAAAAAGAAAAGAAGAAAAGAAAAGAAAAAAAAAGGGGAAAAGGAAAAGGAAAAAGGAGGAAAAGGAAGAAGAAAGAGAAGAAGAAGAAGGAAAGAAAAGGAGCTTGGGAAGTACTTTACCCGAAATTTAATGTTGAATACGGGTAAGGAATTGAAAGATTTTATTATATTCCATTTAAATTTATGGAATTGTTGGATGGTTTTTCTAAAATGAATATATGTGAATTATTTAGATTTTGGCAACATGGCAATGAGGCAGGTGGTGAATTTCGACTAGGCTCGGAAGTCAGAAAGGTAAGATACTTTTATAAAGCATTAGTAGCGTTATATTGTATGGTTGAAATTTTGAATTTTGATATGAACCATTGATAGATATTTATAGATACTAAGAGGACCCAAAACTGGTGGTAGGGGTTTTAGTAAGAGATAAGTAATTGTGAGAATCAACGACTCTGGTTATAAATTATATTTTCTTACAGGAGGTTTTGATAAAATTAAGCCGTTATGCTACCCAAATTTATATGAAAATATTTGATGAAAAAGGTTAAGGCTTCCTAATATAAATGGAATCTTGGAAAGAATTATCGAAAGATAAGCTTGAAAGAACTTTATCGTGTCGTAAGAAAAATTGATTTTTTGAAATAGTTGAGAAGGTAAATGGATGAGCACAATAGTGCGAGGAGTTATATTATGCGTATTATAGAATCGATAAATCGAGTTATCTTAACATTACTCATTGATTATCAAGTCGAAAACGAGGTGGAATGTCGATTAGTTTGAGTATTGATAAAAATAACGATAATTATATGATATAGCTTGGAAGAGAAGATCGCAATTGAAATTTTGATGGCCGAGCGATCGAATTGTGGAATTATTGACGGAGTGGTGATTCCGGAATTTATTGAATCCGATCTCTTGATTTTGAAGTAGTTCCGAAAGTGATAACATGGACAATTCAAGGGGTCAATGTTGAGATGGTTTTATCGTATTACATAGTATTGTCGATATACGTGAGATAATAAGCGGACCTACACTAGTGGTATGGGTCTTAGTATCAATACTGTGGTATACAATGGATAGTGATGATATTGAATTATAATGGATGTATGATGTGTGCATACATACCTTATTGAAATTGAGGTTGAATTACGACATAATCCGATCATTTATAGATTCAAATAAATGAGTGATAAACATGTGAATATATGGTTTCAGTTATAACCTTGGAATAGGCCTTAAGTAATAAGATCGACAATTGTATAAGTTCAGTATTAAATTATGCAGGCCATATGAAAATTGATTTTAGGACTGTGATCTGGTTTTGTGATAGTGAATGAAATTGAACCTCAAGTCAGAAATTATGAACGTGTGCCAATAGGTCAAACCATAGACAGATTTGATAATGACTATTGACCTTGTGGTTCTGTTATCCTTGATGTCGATTCTGAAATAGATATTTAATGGTGATATTGGTATTTGCATAATTTCAGTATCTTGATGGCTATATAGAAACATGATATTTAAATAGTCATAGATACTAAGAGGATTCATACTAATGATGTGTCCTAGTATTGATAATGAAAAGTACAAATGATTGTTATAGTCGATAACTATTGAGAAAGGATATTGAATACCGAATGGTTTGAATACCAAGTGATTTGATTTCTGAATAATTTGAATATTGAGCAATTTGAATACCGAATGAATTGAATATTGATTTGATTTGAATACTGATTTACTGATTTGACAGGAAGAAAGTTTTGAAATCGAATGATCGATGGTGATAAATTTAAAGGAATTGCTTCATTGTATTAGATGAAAATATTGCTTATATTGACATTTGAAAATATCACCGAAGTTGCATATTGAAATGGTTTTATAGCATCGCCTTTAAGCATGACTTGTTACAACTTGGGATGTTATAATAACATTTATATGAATCCTATAAAGTATAGATTAGTTTTAAAAAGAAAGTATATGGTATATACATATTTTTATATATGAGGCCTCTTAAAAAATTTTACCATATGCTTTACATGATTTTGACAAGAAAAGCTAAAGATTTAAATGTTTTATGAGACTGTAGGCACCCTACCTAATTGGAGTTTACTCATTAGGTAGAGATGCTTGTTCAACAATAGTTGTGGACAGGTCTCAGTCACACCTAATCAGTGGGGCTGGGAGAGATGAGGTCTATGGCCATAGATAGCGCCTAGTTGGTTTCCAGGGGACGATGACATGATTTTCACTACTAGGTACAGTGATTTAAGCCTTTATTGATAGAGCATTAGGGATCTAGCCTAGTCTCAAACCGGTATGATATGAAGTCTAGAGTATGATTTTATTGATATGAACTCTAGACTTGACATGATTTATACAGTACATGAGACATGTTTGAGATGAGATATGTTTTGAAACTGTACATGTTTTAAAAGTACATGTGATATGATTTCGACACTTTATGACTCATATATGATTTTACGTCGAATATGATATGATATGATATGCGGTCTAGAGTATAGTTTGATTTGATATGAACTCTAGACTTGATATGACTTATAGTATATGAAAAGTGTTTTGAAACCGCACATGTTTTAGACATGCTCTATAAACGAATATATGATTTGCAAATTGTACATGTTCCGATCATGTCTTAATAGTAAATATGAAATGAATTGAAAATTTATATGTTTGAGCATGTTCTAAAAGCATATATGATATGAATTGAAATGATAGCGGTTTATATAGTAAAGCTACATATTTCGCCTACTAAATCATGACATAATAATATGCTTTTTACATAAGATATGTCATGATCTTATACTGTACACAAGCATGAGAATTATATGAGGAATGTCATGATCATAATTTCTCACATGAAAAGTGATATGAGTTGATGTAATACAGGAGTATAATTGTTAAATGTAAAGTGACCTGATATGATATCTCAATTAAACATGATATACGATGAGATTGATGTGAGTATGGATTAATAGTATATGATATTCAAATTATACACGATGCATTGTTGTGTGATGCAATGTAGTATAAGGACAAGAAGATCGAAAGTGTTTAAGTTGATCTATTTAGAGGTCTGAGTGATAGACAGATGACAGGAATTGAGATAACGAGATGTTATCGATGAAAAAGGTGAACTATAATTGCAAACTTGCAAGTTTTAAGGATTGCGGTTAAGACAGTATAATTCTACTCCTGTATTTATATTAGTATCTTACTGAGCTGTGGTTTTGCTCACCCTACTTAATTTCATCTCTTTTCAGATAATTGAATTAAACTCTGCCATGAGGGCTTCTGAGTGGGCCTTCGGATACAGTATCTGAACTTGGTACTAGTCTTTTGAGGTATATGTTCCTTATAAAACACTTGTTTATATGTAAGACTTTAATTGATGCACAGTACATATTCTGTTAAACAAGTCGGGATGTAACTTAGAACCGTTTCCTCGCTAGTTAATATTTAAATGAAATGACTATAGGTCACCTAGATAGTATAGTATTTACACTGACACCGAATACAAACCTTAAAATGAAAAAGAAAAATTTAGTCCATAAATTTGTGAGAGAGAAAAAATATGAGAATCAAGTGAACGTCACGGTCTTCGGGTCGTGACAAAGGTCAAGATTAGAAAAATAAAATTTTAACACTCAATTTATCCGACGATAGAGTTCAAGAAAGTCAATTGAGACTCCTTGAACATCTTGAGGTAAGGGAAATGTCTAAGGTTGGAGCCAAATAGATGGAAAAATCTTAAAAATACTCCCAATATATAATTATATTGAAATCAATATAAACACAAGGTAAATCATAAAGATAACCTAAGACTAGTTGATACCATTTTAGGATGGGCATTGTGGGGGTGCTAATTCTTCCCTACATGTAACCGTACTCCCGAACCCTAGTTTCTTTGAACTTAGACCAAACCTTATCCTTAGCTTAAATAGGTAACCAATCACACCTAGGTTTGAATGGTTGGTGGCGACTCCTTTGGTTTTGCGTCTAGCTATTAGGTTTTTTTCCAAAACTTAATACGCTATGACAAACATCCCCACTCATTCTTCTTGTGCATCCTATTCAATGTATGGTCTCTTTCCTTATGGTAGTCCCAAGGGAAGTACTACTATTCTTGAATAGAATGCAAAGTTCCAGCATTTAAAAGTGGTGGTGTTTGACATGAAGGTTGGGTTCGATGACTTAAGAAGTCAATTCTCTGCTTTTATGGGTCTATTCACCAATTTCACGAACCGAGGACAACCCAGAGTTGGACCATCTGGATCAGGAGGCAACAAATTTGGACTGGAAGGCAATAGATCTGGACCAAGAGCCAATGAATTTGGACAGCCTGGATAAGAAGGCTGTGCCGATCAGTGAGACCTCGATGATGATGAACTTTTTTTTTATTTTTCTTTAATTATGTGTGATATTAGTTTGGATGATTATGACGTTAAATATTTTTATATATTTTGTTAATATTATTGCTTTGTTTGTCATTTTATTACTTATATTACTCATATATTGGATTATTTTAAGTACCCATAAATAGGTCCAAAAAATATATATAAAAATATAAAAGCTATAAAAACAAAAATATATATTTCAACGATGGAATAATAGAAAATATATAAAAAAATAAAAATACTTTTAGCAACAGAATTCCATCTCTAAAAGGCTTCAACGACGGAATAATTAAAAATATATCAAAAAATAATATTACTTTCTCTAATGGAATTCCGTCACTAAAATGATTCAACAACGGAATAATTAAAAATATTTAAAAGAAACTAAAAATACTTTCAGTGACGGAATTTCGTCGCTAAAAGCCTTCAATGATGGAATAATTGAAAAATATTTAAAAAAACTAAAAATACTTTCAACGGCGGAATTTCGTTGCTAAAATCCTCCAGCGATAGAATAATTGAAAAAAATTTAAAAAATAAATATACTTTTAGCGACGGAATGATTCAGAGACAAAATAATTGAAAAATATTTTAAAAAATAAAAATACTTTCAGTGACGGAATTCCATTACTAAAATGATTCAGCAATGGAATAATTGAAAAATATTTTAAAAAATAAAAATACTTTTAGCGACAGAATTCCATCGCTAAAATGATTCAACGACAGAATAATTGAAAAATATTTAAAAAATAAAAATGCTTTTAGCGATAGAATTTCGTCTCTAAAAGCCTTCAACGACGGAATAATTAAAAAAATATTTAAAAAATAAAAATACTTTCAACGACAAAATTTTGTCGCTAAAAGCTTTCAACAACGGAATAATTGAAAAATATTTAGCGACAGAGTTTCGTCTCTAAAAGCTTTTAGCGACAAAAAAATTCGATAAAAATTAAAAAATGAAAAAAGTGTCGTCGTCTAAATTCCGACGTTGATATCATCAGCGACGGAAGAAATTAGCAACAAAAGTACTGACAAAATTTTTTGTTTTGGGTCAAAATACTTTTACCTACTTCAAAATTATCGATGAAATCGGCAACAAAATTTTCGTCGCTGATTTCTTTGCTGAAACCTCTTTTTCTTGTAGTGAATCACTAAATAAATTACTAGTTTGATACTAGCTAGCTATACCAAATCCTCATGGAGTTTAAATCTAACTTATCTTTAATACTATATACTATATATTAAAACACTGGGCCTTAAGCTTAATAAAACCAATTTCTAAAATTACCATTATCAAGTTTTAACTCTTTAAATTTTAACTCTGGGTCTCCAATCGCCAAATAGCAAAAGGTGGCACTTATTTTGATAAGCATGACAAGCTACTCAATTACCTGTAGTACATGGGATGAAAACTTGACATGCTAGATCTATCCATCAAAGTCTAGACTTTATTTATTATTACTATTAATTAATGACAGAAATTTGTAGCAATTATAGATCATGTATGTCTAAACAATCAAAAATAATAAAATCGTATATACACTAATGCTACAAGTGTGATTTACCGATTGTTGTTGTACGAGTGCAAAGTAAATTCAAATTTCTATTCTAAGCAGAAACAATCTTTCGTTTCTTTTTTTTTTTTTTCAAATCCTAACGACTTATCTAAAGCCAATCTTTCCTCATGTAAGGCCCAGTGTCCTATGCCTTTAAGCAGTCACGATATAAATAATTATTTTTTTAAATACATTAAAGTTAACGATAATTATAACTCTGGGTTTGACATTTATATAACTCTAGTAAAAATACAACTTTGTATTTCTGAACCTCATAAACAATTCCTCAAATCCAAAAAATTATCCTATGCTTATGGACATCAATTACCAATGGGAAATTAAATCCATGTATGATAGTAAAATGCCAAAGAATGGTCGGCCCAATGATAAATAAATAAGGAATTAAGTAGAGTGCAAAGAAAATTTCTTTCATACATAAAAATAACATACTATTAAAGATAGCTTTGAACAGCATTTTGTCAATTAAAGCAATTGGTGATGACACGTGTATCACGATAGATGAATAAAAAAAATGGAAGTTTCTATAGCTGTGTAGATTGGCAAGCGGTTATGCAGTTGTGTGGATTGGCGATCAATAACATACTATTAAAGATAGCTTTGAACAATGCTTTGTCAATTGAAGCAATTGGTGATAACGCGTGTATTATGATAGTTGAATTGAAGAAAATGAAAGTTTCTACAACAGTGTAAATTGGCGAACAGCTATGCAATTGTGTGGATTGGCGAGCTATGTGGATTGACAAGTTGTTATGCTATTGTGTGGATTAGCGAGTTGTGTGGGTTGGTGAGCTGCTTAGTATGTGCCTCTGCTCTAGGTATTTGATGTAATACCCCCCGCAAGCTGGAGAGTATATGTTTTGTACTCCCAGCTTGGACAAATAATGATGAAAGGTTGCAGGATGAGAGGCCTTGGTGAAGATATCAGTTAACTGATCAGAGGACTTGATGGGAAGTAAATGAAGAACATCAGCAGTAAGCTTTTCACGCACAATATGACAATCAATATCAATATGTTTGGTTCTCTCATGGAACAAAAGATTCTTGGCAATATGCATGGCAGATTGATTGTCACAAAAAAGTAACGCTGGAGTAGGGTGTGAAATCTAAAGATCACGAAGCAAATAAAGGAATCACTGTATTTCACAAGTAGTAGTGGCCAATGCTCGATATTCAGCCTCTGAAGATGAGCAGGAGACAGTGGTCTACTTTTTGGATTGCCAAGTTACAAGAGAGTTACCAAAGAAATATCACAGCAAATACCTAGAGCAGAGGCACATACTGCAGCAGCTCGCCAACCCACACAGCTCTCCAATCCACACAACAACATAACAGCTCGCCAACCCACATAGCTCGCCAATCCACACAATAGCATAACCGCTCGCCAATCTACATAGCTGTAGAAACTTCCATTTTCTTCGATTCAACTATCGTAATAGCGTGTATGTCTAATTTTGGGTTGAATTGAAGTAGCTGAAGATGGCACGTGTAGCAGCAAAAAGACCCACATACAGACAGCTGCGTTTGTTGCTTTTTATAGCTGAAGTTGTTCTGTTGACAGATGTCAAACATGCGTCAATGAATAACAACATAATATTAAAGATAGCTTTTGACATTTTTTTTCTTTTCTCAATTGAATGCTCAATTTTGTGCCAACTAAGGTTAGGCATTAATGTTGATTTGGAGGGTAATTTTTTATATATGCATATTTTCTTCATCACGTGTAATCGTGCATGTTTATTCTGCTGAGTGCTCTCTCGGACTGACGATAGGTGGAAAGTTGAGTTTTAAAAATAGATTTTACTTTTCCATTACTTCATCAACTTTGGGTCTCTATACGTGAGATCCAATTCTATTGTATTGTACATGTACAGACATGTAAATTTTAATTTATATATAAATTATTGTTGTACATTTTTACAATATATTAGATGAAAAGTTATGTGGGCCCCACTTAAATTTTAGTGCCCAAATGATGATATGAGTGAGGAAATATATTTTGGAGGTTGAATTAAGGATTGGAAATTGTGAAGATAAAAATATCATGAGGCTTAAATGACCTATTGATAGTGTTTCGATTATAATTTTTGATCGGAGTATCCAAATGATAAATTGTAAAATTCTTTGGAAAGTTAACTTAATTATCTTTCCAAAAATATAGGCCTCATATTCTAGTTCCTTATGGGTCAATACCAAAAATTTTGTAAAGTTACCCATAGTAGTAGATTCTATCAACCGATCTATCTGTAAAGATTCACCCATAGCGTTTGGTAGGAAACTCCGATTATGGTGATTCAAAATCTATTAGAAAGCTAACTTAAATATCTTTTTATCCATATAAGGCTCATATTTTAATTCATTATAGATTAACAAGAAATTCCTACATTCACGTCACATGTAGTGAATTTAGAGTTGAGCAATCAATAAAGAGTTGGACATAAGTTTTGATAGGAAACTCCAATTAAGATGATTCAAATTGCGTTAGAAAGTTAATTCGAAGACCTTTCCAACCATATATGACTCATATTTTTACACATTTTAGATTGATCTCGATGAATTTTTAAAGTTGGGTATAAGTGCAGTAAAGCAATTAAAAAAATAAAATTAATGTTTTAAAGATGATATATATACATATATATGTTTATACATACAAAAGTATAAATATATATATATATTTATAAATATATGTTAATAAAAAATATATATTTATAATATATATATATATATATATTATTGCAGCAAGCTTCACGTGGAAGCTTGCTGTACTGCTAAATACTTAAAGCAGAAAAGAAAAGCATAAACAAGAGAAAAGAGAAGGAAAAGCATTAGTGAGCCGTGTGTCAATATACCATTGGTTGTTAAGTTAATACAAGAAGATTGAATAAAGCTAAAATGCTCAGCAATTCCTTCTCACTTTGCCGACTTTCCCCTGCTACGCCGACCTTCCCTGCCCTATTCTTCTTCTCGCTATCTTACTGCATGTTTCCCCGTTTTTCTTTAGCAAAGTCAACCCTTTTCATCCCCAAAACACTAATCTTCCTCCACCAAGTTTGTTCTTTACCTTAAGAATGATTTAATTCCGGAAATCAAGGGTTGAATTGAAGAAAAATCGGGACTGTTTTGGGCAGTAGCTGTTTGGTAAATTTAAGGTGGTTTGGCTTAATGATGTTTTCCTATTTCTAGCCATGGTAGCTGCTTGTGTTTGGTATGAATAATCTGTTTAAAACCTCGGATTAAACCAGAATCATGTGTGGTTTCCTTTAGTAGATTCAGCCATGAAAATTAAATAAGGAAACTTGCTGTGATCTTGATATATATTTGGGTAGGAAAATCTATTGGAAACAAGGAAAATTTTATTTAGAAATCTGTTGGAACTTAGTTTAAGATTGGAGTTAATGATGAGTTGTTGGCTGTGAAAATGGCATGAATGTGGCTGTCATTTGGTCATGGCAAAAGTGAAATGATGATGATGAATTTGGATGCATTAAGTTTGTATGACAAAATTCCTAAGTGAATAGAAGAAGAATGAAAAACATAAGGAAAGAGCAATTGGGCTACCGGCCATGGAAGAAGAATATTGAGTTGCCGGCAGTGAAGAAAAAAAAATGAAAAAAAATGAAAAACTGAAAAATGCCACTGTAAATGAATAAATGAATATTTGGGCTAGTGTGAAATTGGTTAAAGCTTAATGTATGAACTTATTATGTAGAATTTCATAAGTCAATAATTAATAAATAAATACATGGATTCATTTGATGATTAATGAGATTGAAAGTGGGAGAAAATGAATAAATTTTTTAGATCAGTTGTAGTACATTCCATAATTTGAAATATGGAATTGATGGTTGATGAATAAGAAATAATATAGTAATTTAATATACTATATAGTTAAGCAAAATAAATAAAAGGATGGTAGAATTATTTGTGGAAGTGAATTTGGAAAAGAATGAGTTTTGGAGAACAAAGATATACTTGATCAAGTATGCTTTACAAGTTGACCATGTGAATTTATGACAAGGGAATAAATCTTTAATTGATGGAAGGACTTTGGAAATTTTATGATTTATTGAATTTCCATAATTTATTAAGTAAAGAAAAATAAATCAAAAGGGAATGAATTATCGGTGCAATTGGATATGAAATCTGAGTTAAAACGATGAAGTTGTGCTTTATACCGGTGTAAATTTCACTGGTTATGTGATAACCGTAAATTTTTCCCTTTATTGGAAATTAGAAATATTGAAAATAAATATTAGAGAAATTAAATAAGAGGAAATAAATAAAATTTGCGAGAAACGGGATATTGGTGAAAATCCCGAGAAATGAGGAAGTGATGAATAAGGAAATTCGTGTGAAGGAAATTAAATGAAAATAAAGATAAAAATAATAGAGAGGAAAAGAATTAAATTGGATAAATTAAAATCCAAATCTAATTAAGAAAATAAGAAAATAAATGAAATATATTTATATAATTATATATTATTATATAAATGTATTTTTATACCAATACATATGTATTCAAAATATTATATAGTATATTTTAAAATACGTTGTTATATATATAGAAATATATATATACTATTTCATAAATTCAAATAATACATATGTATATAAATATAAAGTTTTATGTGTATATATAATTATGTAAATACATATAGAAGAAAAGTAAGTATGGTTTTATATTAAAGTTTATATGTATAAATATTTTATTATAGCATTTATATAATTTATATATATAAATGTTACTTAATTTTAAGTATATATATAAATATACACATATATACTAAACATGTATTTTGTAATGTACAATATGTATTTTGTATATAATATATATTGTATAATGTTATGTATGAAATAATGTATGTATAACATATAATATATATTATATGTATAAAACTTATGGTATAATATATATTATATATAGTATACAAAAAATAGAAATAACCTAAAAATAGAAATAGAAAACAAAAAAAAAAGGAAACTAAACAGAAAAAAAGAAACAGAATCGGGAAGACCCCGATTCTGCCTTCCCCAGGCGAGATCGCCCCCGTCAGCGGCCGCCGGAGAAGGAAAGGGAGAGAGGAGAAGAGAAAGTCGTCGCCGGCAAAGGAAGAGGAAGCTGATGGCAACGCCGGCGAAGCGAAACGGAGAAGGAATCGACGCGAAACGGCGGAAAACCGAGGAAGAAAACGAAACTAGATCTGGCGGTTGCCGGCGGAATTGGCCGCCGCCATTACAGCCGAAGCATCGGTGGAAGGAGAGGAATGGGATGGAGGCCACCGGTGAGGCCAACGACGGCGGAGGAAGGCCGACGGAGGAGGAGAAGTGACCGAAGGTAAACCGAGTGGATCCGCCGCCGTGCCGCCGATCCAGGCCAAGCTGAGACCACCGGCAGCTTCGCCTCGACGCCGGCCAGCTGAGGGACCAACGAGCCGCCGGAGAACCGGCCGCCGGCGAGGAACCGGCGAAGACAGGAGCTGAACTGGTCTGAACCGGTTTGACCGGGAAAGAAAAGAAAAAAAGAAAAGAAAAAGGAAAAAGAAAAAGAAAAAAAAAAAAAAAAAAAAAGAAAAAAAAAAAAAAGAAAGAAAAAAAGAAAAAGAGGAAAAAGGAAGAAAAAGGAAGAAAAAGAGGAAAAAGGAGAATTTTGGGAATTCGGAAAATTCCCGAAAATTCGACAACCCGGGATTTTACAAATTCGGTAAGAAATTTCCCGAGAATTTAATTTCAGAAAAAAATTAAATAAATTATGAAAAATTCTAAAAATTAGAATTTTAATTCCAGAAATTATTTTCAGCAATCGAGATAAGGAATCGGGAGAAATGGAGCGCGGGCGCGATCGATAAGCGGAAGTCGCCGACCCGGAAAAAGGTAAGAGATGCATGTGCATCACTGTAAGGATACTCAGCCTGCATAATTTAATTTAAAATATTTTATGCAATTATTTTATGAAAATTATTATGATGCATGAATTGCTGAAAATAATTTGAGAAGAAGTACTGGCTGAAAGATTTTAAACTGTATTTTCCGTGCAGGAGGTTAGTGAATCGGCAGCCGTTATGCTGCCGAAAATTTTAGAAAAACTTTATAAAATCATATTAAATGATTTATTTCCGAATTTCGATAGTAAATCACGAGACATGAGGAAATTTCTAAATTTCATAAAATATGAATATAATGAGATGGAACTTTAGAATATTCATGTATTCGAGAATGGTGATAATGAAATCACCGAAAATTCTCGAAATAGATAAATTACACGAATTACGAGACGAAAGATGAAGTGAAATATAGTAAATATTTTATGGATATTTTTATCAATATTCACTAAAGGATTATAACCCTTATGGTTTTAAATCATGGAATTATATAATTGTATAAATTCCATAAGGTGTATTTTCCGATAAAAAAATACGGTTTTGAGACTGGTTGGTATTCTTATCATGCTGATACATGATATGTGACATATTTAGTCCCGGTCGACACCTGATCCGTGATCCACCGAGGACAATATAGATTATGGTCATAGATTTGACCGGGTTAGTCCTTTACCCTCCAGGGTTTATAGTACGACAAGATTAACGTCTATATTAAAATCCATAAATGATAGGTGGCATGTTAAAAAGGGAAATATTTTACATGACATGGAATATGTCAAACGGAAAAGGCCATACCGAGCAGAGACTCGATGATTGAACCGTGGGAGCCACCTCTAGAGTCCTTCGGGAACTAAGTGCTACACGTGTTCCGATATTTCAGTACAGGCCATACCGAGCAGAGGCTCGATGATTGAACAGTGGGAGCCACCTCTAGAGTCCTTCGGAAACTAAGTGCTACACGTGTTCTGATGTTTCAGTACAGGCCATACCGAGCAGAGACTCGATGATTGAACAGTGGGAGCCACCTCTAGAGTCCTTCGGGAACTAAGTGCTACACGTGTTCTGATGTTTCAGTACAGGCCATACCGAGCAGAGACTCGATGATTGAACAGTGGGAGCCACCTCTAGAGTCCTTCGGGAACTAAGTGCTACACGTGTTCCGATGTTAGTATGAGAAATCGTAGGATATTGTGACGATAAGTAAGTGAGTGTGATTCGTGAATTCGACAAATGTCAAAGAATGAAATAGATTTTAATAGCTTTTTCTGCTTTTTAACGAACAGAACTAATTAAGAGAGTACATTAAACATGAAATAAGTTTTAAAGAAATAAGATGATGATTTAACTAATATTCTTTTCAAGGAATATACGGATATTAATTATTCTATTTAAAGGCTTTATTTCGTAGAAGCATTATTTTGAAAAGAATATGAAAAAGATTAGGAAAGATTAAAAAGGAAAAGGATTTATTAATTCAAAACAAAAAGAAAAATTTTTCTCTACAGTTGCTTCTAGGTTCCGTAACAAGTATGGTATTCTAAAATACCTACCTTACTCCATTCGGATTCCTAGCCGACTGTAGTATCTTTCCTACATGCGAGCCTAGAGCCTATAGGAAAAATGAAAAAGATTTTCAGCATATAGGAAGCTGAGTATCAAGTGAGGCATATAATTCTCTTACTGAGCCGTGGTTTTGCTCACCCCTTAATATTAAACATCTCAGGTTTTGATGCTGGTGAGTTCAGTGGATTGTGGATCCTTGCTGTACACGAAGGACAGTGTGTCAGACCGACTGATTATTTGAGGTATGATCATTTAATTCTCTGTATTTAGACACGTCAACAGTACTACTTATCTGATTTGTTACGATAGGGGATGTGTATAATATAAACAATATTATGTAAAATTTATTAACAGTCAGTACAACTGAAGTATCGCAGACAGCCCAACCGGTTAAGTTGTGTATAAGAAGGGTAAAAATGTGGTCACGGGTCGTGACAGATTTAGAGGTATCAGAGCATTGGTTGGCCTGATGTCTGTGGATACTTTGGAAAGAAAAGAGTTAAACATCCCCTGTAGTACTGTGTCGTCTGAATACATAGAGAAAATAAATGATTGTAAATGGGGTAAAATGATTTAAAGGGAGTGAGAAAGTATAAATTGAGAATGTTAAAGAAGAAAATAGGCTCATAAATTACCAAAAAATTGGTGATTCTTCTAATCTATATGAAGGCCTGTTCGGTAAGGAACAGAAATGGACTCGGTGAGGGCCCCACCAGTACTTTTCTGTCCGAACCGAACTGAGACCTGAAAGTGATGGTATAAAAAGGGGAATAAAATATCATCATTAAATAGACTTTAAGATCACCGATTGAGGGTAATTTTAAGAGAGAGAAAATTTTTAGCCAAAAATGACCAAAATACCCCTACCCCAAAATTTTACTGGGAGTCAAAATAGATCACCGGAAGTTGGAATTGATCGATTTGACAGAGAAATTAATGATATAAAGCTGAATTACAAGTAAATTAATCCCATTGTGGATTTTAGTGAACTTCTCTGTCGAAAATCGAATGAGATCTAACTTGCTGTTATAAGTATCAGAAAGGATACTATCAACACATAGATGATGAGTTCATTGATTTGAATGTATATTGAGGAGAAAGAAATAAATGTCGAAATGACGAAAATGCCCCTATATTGGGCGATGTCGGAATAGTGATAAAACCGAGCTGAATTGGAATCCATTGATAGTAATGGAATTATTAATGACATAGAAGATGTCATATGAATCTAACGATCCCTATTACTGATTCCACTAACACTTAGATTACGGACGCGAAAGAAAAACCCCGAGTGGACTGTGGGCCATAGGGGATAACAGTATGGTTGAGTGAGGCGGCCAGGGCTCCCCCCACGAGTGGACTTTGGGCCATAGTGGTAAATCCTGGGCTTCACAATAAAACAATCCGTGAGGGACTAAGTGCCACGTCTGTGTGACAGGGGCCACCTCTAGAGCTCAGAGCGGACAGCACGGATGAGTGGTGCGGCTCGGGCCCTTCCGGCTTGAGACCGGCAAATCCGAGGCATCACAATAAAACGTGTACAGGCAGACGGCGAACGAGCCGGGGCCTTATATGATGCGATCCAAAGAGTGTAGTGGAATGTCATCAAATGTTTGGCCCGGTTATTGACTGAAAGGGTCGAAAAATTAAGAGTGTATTGAACGGGATCGTTAAATACTGTGAAAAGTGAAATGATTACAAGAATTGACTGATGAGGTGAAAAGTACAGATAATGAAATACATACTGGTATGATTACTTATGGTTCTGTACGTTTTCATTTCTTTGAGGTATCAAACAGATAATCGTACATAGAACCGACGTATCTTGGAATATGTGCTACAAAATGAGGTACTGTTTGGAGTACTGTGAATTAGAGGATAATTATAAGAACAGTCAAGTGATAAAAAGAAGAAGACCGCTAACCTAAGTTCTTCAGGACCCTTGAGACAGAACTGTGATGGGCGACCCAATGATGGGCGACCCGTAGTGGATCATGTGTCGTGAGATATAGGCGAACTATCTCATCGCCGACTCACTAGTAAGGATAAACCTGAGGCGAAAGGATCGCCTAGGGGATGCTCGTCAATGGTCGATATGAACGGGCGAGGCCCTTATAAGTATCCCAACGGTAACACGAGTGTAAGGAACTAGGTACGTAAGGGGTGCCAAGGTTCAAACCTCGTGGAGAATATACTCAAGGGAACTAAGCCTGAATTCAGTAAATGGAAATGATTTTAAAGTGAATAACTGAATTGAAACGAGTAGCTGTAAAGTGTGTTGATAACCATTGTACTTGATACAGCTTACCAGAATGAGATTCGTAACGCTGTAAAGTATGACTATGTAATGAAATCAAGGTAGAGTAGGTATCAAAATGATTTGAATATGGAATGTCTCTGCCTTGAAACTACACTGTGAAATGATGGGAAACAATGATGAAGGTCCAAAATGATAAAAGAAGTGTGGTTAAAGAGACTGTCGGTTGAGAGTTCCAATAAATTCCCAAAGTAACATAGATTGAGAAATTAGGTGAATGTTGACTCGATTGCGGATATGAAATTTATTCTTAAGCTTGTATCGAAGAATATAGAAGAAATCCGACAAGCTTAAGAAAATAATTTTTGGAAAATATTACGGATGATGAAATTCACAAGTGTCGATGTAAAGAAAGGAAATACAAATGATATGATTTGAGGATGAATTAAATGATGTATTAAAATTTTTGGTTATACACTAAAATTCTTATGAAGAACAAATAAATATTATATGGAAGTGATGCCTTAAATATGATTTAATCGGAGATGTATAAGGAGCGTATAGGAGCAATCTTTGTAAAAGGCATAATCAGATGAAAAGTTAAAGAACGATGCTCGCAAGATGATAAGAAAGGTACGATTAAAGAAAGTAACAGATTTGATTTCCGATAAAACTTCCAAAGTTATATAAATTAGAGGAATCGAGATAACACTGATTTGATTTTAAATATGAAGTTAAATTCTAAGCTTATATCGGAAGATATAGAAAGAATCTGAAAAGCTTAAGAAAATAACTCTGGAAAATGTGTGAATAATGAAATTCATGTGTAGAGGTCTGAATGACGAAAATACAGATAATGAAAAATTGAGAATAAAGGAGTTATCTGTATAGGTGTAAATGAGAGAAATGCAAATGATGTTGAGTTGTTGACAAATCCAAAAGGATATATTAAATTTCTATCATTGATGAAGTTCTGGTGAAGAACAAGTATTAATCTACGTGTAAATAGACGCTTTATTGATCTGATTAGAGATACGTGAGGAGTAAATAAGACTAGCTGCTATATAAAGCGTCCTTAGATAAAAGATTGAAGGTTGGTGTCCATAGGATGATGAATTGAACTCGGAGTGAATTTTACGAGTTCCGATTGAAGCTACAAAGATAATGAGTTGCCTTGTAAAGTATATAAGCCTAAAGAATGAGGCATCCTTACAGGAGTAAATTGATGAAATACTGATAGAGTCTAAAGTATAAATGGAACATGAGCAACATTGTGATATGATCCTTAAACTTTTAAAGGCTATGGGATTGTGCTAAGATTAACAACTAAGAAATTTGGCTAGACAGTATCTCCTCTTGAGATATATGATTTTGAGACGACAGGATGACAGTGAACCTGTCTATGACATAAAGATAATGATTGAGATACGAAAGTAATGAGTCTAGCTAAATACTACTGCCAGCCTATAAAAGAGTGATGAGACTGGCTGCTCTATAGACGAGATCTAATTAAAGAAATTAAAGTCGGCAGATGGCTAGTGTAAAGAAAAAGATGGTACGCAAGATTCTAAAAGATCTTAGCTGTATAGTACCATACCAATCGAGAAAACCGACAAAAAGGAATGAGAGTAAAAATATGAAAACGAAAATGAAAGTGAGATAAGGAAATAAATTGCATGACGAGAAGGGAACATTAATATAAAACAGTTCTCGCAGTTAAGACTGAAAGCGAAGGGTGTTGGTTATCACATAACTGTGGCAAGATGTAAAATCAAAGCCAGAACTGATAAGTGAAAGTAATGATACTCCAAGGAGTAAGATAATTGATATGTTTACTGCCAGTAAAATGTTTGTACACATAACCACCTCGAAATGATAGAGATGGTGGAATTGTATAGATAATGTGGTGCTTAAATGGATAATTCGAGGATTCAATCACAGAATCTAAATTATGAAAAGAGTATATTCTCAGGTATATTCTAAAATTTAAATGATATTGAATATACCATAAGAGTAAGAGATGTAATGACCATACTACATGAAAAGAGACATGGAGAGAAAATGATTGTCTTATGATTTATTTCTGTAAGAGATGATTAACAGTAGAATTTGCAATGATATGTAGCCTTGATGGAATAAGTTTGAAAATGAATATTGTGGACAATAAAGTGTCCAAAAGAGAAATAATGATATGGAAGTGATTAAAGACTGATGATCTAAATAGAATCACTTTCCATTATCAGACATCTAGATTCTCTAGTGCCTTAGTCGAAGTATAAGTGTTAAACGGTGTGAATGTGTATGTACAGTTCCAGTGAGCCTTACATGTGATGGGAGTCTCTGTGTTGCCATATGCTAATGAGAGATAGCAAAAGGCTTTGAGATCCCAAGTGCATTGATAGCACCGCTCCATACTAATATATATTTATATATATGAGCGTGAGATGTAAACGCTCCACGATATGAGCGTGTGCATGAGATGTAAAAGCTACTGGAACACTTACATATAATTGATCGATATGAGTACATGATGGTACCATATTTTGTCGACTCGGCACTAAGTGAGAAGCATGGATGATGAACAGCATAAATCAGCTGTAATATTAAAATATTATGTATGGCTCTTATATGAAAAGAGTAAAAGTGAATAACTTTTGATTTGAGGAATGAACTTACGGGAGTATAGACATATACGATGAAAGACAGCATGTAGTGGTCTAAAGCACTCTTGATGTTGAAAGTGTACTGGCAGTATTACTTGGAAGATGAACTAGAGGTCAGAAGTCGTAAGTATACTGCATGTACCACCTTTGGACTTAAGTTAAATTCGGAGGACCGAATTTCTTAAGGTGGGGAGGATGTGATAACCGTAAATTTTTCCCTTTATTGGAAATTAGAAATATTGAAAATAAATATTAGAGAAATTAAATAAGAGGAAATAAATAAAATTTGCGAGAAACGGGATATTGGTGAAAATCCCGAGAAATGAGGAAGTGATGAATAAGGAAATTCTTGTGAAGGAAATTAAATGAAAATAAAGATAAAAATAATAGAGAGGAAAAGAATTAAATTGGATAAATTAAAATCCAAATCTAATTAAGAAAATAAGAAAATAAATGAAATATATTTATATAATTATATATTATTATATAAATGTATTTTTATACCAATACATATGTATTCAAAATATTATATAGTATATTTTAAAATACGTTGTTATAAATATAGAAATATATATATACTATTTCATAAATTCAAATAATACATATGTATATAAATATAAAGTTTTATGTGTATATATAATTATGTAAATACATATAGAAGAAAAGTAAGTATGGTTTTATATTAAAGTTTATATGTATAAATATTTTATTATAGCATTTATATAATTTATATATATAAATGTTACTTAATTTTAAGTATATATATAAATATACACATATATACTAAACATGTATTTTGTAATGTACAATATGTATTTTGTATATAATATATATTGTATAATGTTATGTATGAAATAATGTATGTATAACATATAATATATATTATATGTATAAAACTTATGGTATAATATATATTATATATAGTATACAAAAAATAGAAATAACCTAAAAATAGAAATAGAAAACAAAAAAAAAAGGAAACTAAACAGAAAAAAAGAAACAGAATCGGGAAGACCCCGATTCTGCCTTCCCCAGGCGAGATCGCCCCCGTCAGCGGCCACCGGAGAAGGAAAGGGAGAGAGGAGAAGAGAAAGTCGTCGCCGGCAAAGGAAGAGGAAGCTGATGGCAACGCCGGCGAAGCGAAACGGAGAAGGAATCGACGCGAAACGGCGGAAAACCGAGGAAGAAAACGAAACTAGATCTGGCAGTTGCCGGCGGAATTGGCCGCCGCCATTACAGCCGAAGCATCGGTGGAAGGAGAGGAATGGGATGGAGGCCACCGGTGAGGCCAACGACGGCGGAGGAAGGCCGACGGAGGAGGAGAAGTGACCGAAGGTAAACCGAGTGGATCCGCCGCCGTGCCGCCGATCCAGGCCAAGCTGAGACCACCGGCAGCTTCGCCTCAACGCCGGCCAGCTGAGGGACCAACGAGCCGCCGGAGAACCGGCCGCCGGCGAGGAACCGGCGAAGACAGGAGCTGAACTGGTCTGAACCGGTTTGACCGGGAAAGAAAAGAAAAAAAGAAAAGAAAAAGGAAAAAGAAAAAGAAAAAAAAAGAAAAAGAAAAAGAAAAGAAAGAAAGAAAAGAAAAAGAGGAAAAAGGAAGAAAAAGGAAGAAAAAGAGGAAAAAGGAGAATTTTGGGATTCGGAAAATTCCCGAAAATTCGACAACCCGGGATTTTACAAATTCGGTAAGAAATTTCCCGAGAATTTAATTTCAGAAAAAAATTAAATAAATTATGAAAAATTCTAAAAATTAGAATTTTAATTCCAGAAATTATTTTCAGCAATCGAGATAAGGAATCGGGAGAAATGGAGCGCGGGCGCGATCGATAAGCGGAAGTCGTCGACCCGGAAAAAGGTAAGGGATGCATGTGCAGCACTGTAAGGATACTCAGTCTGCATAATTTAATTTAAAATATTTTATGCAATTATTTTATGAAAATTATTATGATGCATGAATTGCTGAAAATAATTTGAGAAGAAGTACTGGCTGAAAGATTTTAAACTGTATTTTCCGTGCAGGAGGTTAGTGAATCGGCAGCCGTTATGCTGCCGAAAATTTTAGAAAAACTTTATAAAATCATATTAAATGATTTATTTCCGAATTTCGATAGTAAATCACGAGACATGAGGAAATTTCTAAATTTCATAAAATATGAATATAATGAGATGGAACTTTAGAATATTCATGTATTCGAGAATGGTGATAATGAAATCACCGAAAATTCTCGAAATAGATAAATTACACGAATTACGAGACGAAAGATGAAGTGAAATATAGTAAATATTTTATGGATATTTTTATCAATATTCACTAAAGGATTATAACCCTTATGGTTTTAAATCATGGAATTATATAATTGTATAAATTCCATAAGGTGTATTTTCCGATAAAAAAATACGGTTTTGAGACTGGTTGGTATTCTTATCATGCTGATACATGATATGTGACATGTTTAGTCCCGGTCGACACCTGATCCGTGATCCACCGAGGACAACATAGATTATGGTCATAGATTTGACCGGGTTAGTCCTTTACCCTCCAGGGTTTATAGTACGACAAGATTAACGTCTATATTAAAATCCATAAATGATAGGTGACATGTTAAAAAGGGAAATATTTTACATGACATGGAATATGTCAAACGGAAAAGGCCATACCGAGCAGAGACTCGATGATTGAACCGTGGGAGCCACCTCTAGAGTCCTTCGGGAACTAAGTGCTACACGTGTTCCGATATTTCAGTACAGGCCATACCGAGCAGAGGCTCGATGATTGAACAGTGGGAGCCACCTCTAGAGTCCTTCGGGAACTAAGTGCTACACGTGTTCTGATGTTTCAGTACAGGCCATACCGAGCAGAGACTCGATGATTGAACAGTGGGAGCCACCTCTAGAGTCCTTCGGGAACTAAGTGCTACACGTGTTCTGATGTTTCAGTACAGGCCATACCGAGCAGAGACTCGATGATTGAACAGTGGGAGCCACCTCTAGAGTCCTTCGGGAACTAAGTGCTACACGTGTTCCGATGTTAGTATGAGAAATCGTAGGATATTGTGACGATAAGTAAGTGAGTGTGATTCGTGAATTCGACAAATGTCAAAGAATGAAATAGATTTTAATAGCTTTTTCTGCTTTTTAACGGACAGAACTAATTAAGAGAGTACATTAAACATGAAATAAGTTTTAAAGAAATAAGATGATGATTTAACTAATATTCTTTTCAAGGAATATACGGATATTAATTATTCTATTTAAAGGCTTTATTTCGTAGAAGCATTATTTTGAAAAGAATATGAAAAAGATTAGGAAAGATTAAAAAGGAAAAGGATTTATTAATTCAAAACAAAAAGAAAAATTTTTCTCTACAGTTGCTTCTAGGTTCCGTAACAAGTATGGTATTCTAAAATACCTACCTTACTCCATTCGGATTCCTAGCCGACTGTAGTATCTTTCCTACATGCGAGCCTAGAGCCCATAGGAAAAATGAAAAAGATTTTCAGCATATAGGAAGCTGAGTATCAAGTGAGGCATATAATTCTCTTACTGAGCCGTGGTTTTGCTCACCCCTTAATATTAAACATCTCAGGTTTTGATGCTGGTGAGTTCAGTGGATTGTGGATCCTTGCTGTACACGAAGGACAGTGTGTCAGACCGACTGATTATTTGAGGTATGATCATTTAATTCTCTGTATTTAGACACGTCAACAGTACTACTTATCTGATTTGTTACGATAGGGGATGTGTATAATATAAACAATATTATGTAAAATTTATTAACAGTCAGTACAACTGAAGTATCGCAGACAGCCCAACCGGTTAAGTTGTGTATAAGAAGGGTAAAAATGTGGTCACGGGTCGTGACAGGTTAGACATAAGTAATGTACAATGAGGCTGCATTTAGTCATGAATAATGGTTCAAAAATTAGAAAATAATTAATAACAATTATTGGTGAAATTATTTTGTAGCCTGAATAACTGGATTACAGGTGATGACATCGGGGAATTCGACACCACAAGACATGGAAGGGATGCGTGTGTGAATTTGTAAGGATATCTGAATGCATGCTTTACATGCTATGAATTTTATAAGAATTATGGAATATTCATTTGCTTCGAAATGCGATGAATTGTGGTTTTCTTGCTATCGAGACTATGTTTACAAGTGCAGGGAGGCTAGGACATTAGCAGCCATTATGCTGTCAAAATTTATCAAAAATATTTCTAAAAATATTATAAAATATTTTAGTGCATTATTGGTATTTTTCCTGGCCTCAAAAGTGGTAAATTAATTATTTTTCATAAAGGGTGAATTTATTGAAATGTATTTATTAAATATTCATGAGATCAATTACGGTAAAGGTTAAAATACCAAAATTTCATTCCATGTGTTTTCTAAGGAAATGTGTTATTGCTGAAGTGAAATGGTGAATAGTGAATATTTGATAAATGATTTTCAATAAAATATTCACTAATTTATTATGATTTTCCTTTATGGATTAAATAAATTTTATCACATATAATGAATTCCATTATGGCTTTATCACTGTGAAAATATTGTTTTGAGACTAAAATGTCTCTATATGTGTTTTATAGTAAGAAATGTGATGGTGGAATTATTGTTATTTTTGGAAAATAAATATTTTTATTTTTCCATAAATTATGAAATATTGGAATTGATTTCCAATAACCCTGAATATCAAGTTTTGAAAGGAAATATGGAAACACATGTGTACGTATTTTATGGTGAAGAGGAAGAATTGTTACAAAATTTATTACTACTATGTGATATTCTGTAACATCCCGAATCTACAGTAAATCACATATTTTACTCTTATTCACACATTTTTACCGGTTGGGCTGTTCGTGATGCTTAACAATCCGTTAATCACTTTAGTAATAATTAGTACTCTTATTCATCGTACCAATATGGAAATATGAATTGTTACATTATTTCCTTAAGATATATACATTCCCTTCTATTTAAAGTAGTACTGTACGAATTCGCTGAATATATAAAAGAAAATAATATACCTTCGATATCGAATATCTGCTGACTCTAGCAGTCAATAATCTCTGGAAGGTAATTCTCTTAGTCCAAAATCAACAATCTGTGGAGTGGAAAATAAGGGATGAGCGACAACGTGCTCAGTAAAGGAGTTGTATGCTGCTTTATAAAATAAAAACTATATACCACAAAACGATTATTTTCCCTAACAGCATACCCAGTAGGAAAACAGTGGATATAGTGAACAGTCTTTAATATTTAAATCATTGGCTAAACAGTTTACAATATAATATAGTAAACAGTAAACAGGATTCAATAAATCCTTTCGGTAAACAGAAATCAGTAAGTGGAGACTAGGCATCACCCTACAATTAAATCATGCTATCATCGTTCCCGACGAAACCCAGTAATCATCCCCACAGGGACACAACTAGATCTATGGCCATAATCTATAGGTGGTCCTCGAGTACACTTGCCAGGTGACATCGAGACCTCTGATGACTTGACGAGTCAATCAATCATGTGAATAGTAATGCATGAAACTCGGGGCTTAAAGTCTCAAAAATCAATTTATATCTCATAAAGAACCTTTAAGGAATATTTCACATATTTCATCATTTCTTTAAAATGATTGTTTTCCAAAAAGGAATTATATTTTCTGTTTACAAAACACAGTAAAAACAGCCAGTAATTTCACCATTTTTCGTGTGAGAAAAACACAAGTTAAACTGACTCGCCCCTTATCAGCTCGCCCATTACGGCTCGCCCATCGCAGTGGATTGAACTTGCATGTTTTTATTCACCCATGTGGCAAACTAACATCACCCACTGTGGCTTTCACATCGAGCTGAACTGGGGGTCGCCCACAAAATATTTCTCTTTAAAAAAAACAAGGGATCGCCCACTGTTGGCTCACCCAGAATTATGTCAAAGGGGTTGCCTATCTTTGGCTCACCCAAATTCAAAACAGTTTATCAAACTAATGCATGTCTCAAACCAAATCATTTCACAATATTTTTATAACATTTTTCTCCATAGGACATGCATTTCACTTCACATACTACTCCCTTACTTGGCCTTATGCTGACGATCGTCCCGGTATTGCTAACCGAAATCTGTCTACTCAGGCTGCAAAAATAATTTTATCGAAAATTATTAATAATTTTCTTCTTATTTTTAAACCACTAAAATTCATAAAATGCAGCCACTAACTTCATGTTATGAATACAACCAATATAAATTATACTGGTGTTATAACTCCATTTATTCATTCTAGCTTCTTTCTTAGTTTTAATTTCACCATTTCTTCTTCTTTAATTTCTATGACTATTGTTGACCAATGTTCTAAATTTCAATGTCATGGCCTAACCTCTCATGGCCATTTTTATTGACTTTACAACATTTGATTTGATTTTCTTGTTTTCCATTTGCTTCTTGTCTACGTGAGTCTCCTCTTGACTTATTCTTGCATGCCACTAAATTTTCCTCATCTTCTCATGCCAACCGAATCTCCCTTGTCATTAGCATGATTTTGATTCTTCTTCCTTTCATGTTTTTCAAGCTTCTAAACAACCTATATAATTTCCTTTAACTATTTTACATCATCAAGCTACAATTTCAACTCAATTTCCTTTTATTCTTAATCTACTTCAAGATATGAATTTATTCTATTTCTATGATCTAACAAGAATAAATCAAAAGCGAGACTATAATCATGTTTCTCATGCTTGAAATCATAGAATTATATCATTCAATATCAAGAAACCATTAAATCTCACCTTGACCAATTTATGCTTCCAAAACAGAATTTGTTTTCTGTTTTGTTCATTCTCAAGTCAGCCTCTTTAGCTTGTTTCTTGATGGATTCTAAGATCTAGCTAAGGTTTAAGTATGATGCTTAAGTGTTTAGGTTTCCAATTTATGAAATTTGCTAAATTTCTTTCTTGGTTGAACTTAACTGAAACAGAACCGAAAATGAAATCCGCAGAACAGCAAGTTTGATGGTGAGGGAGGGAATTTGCTGAGGTCTTTGTTCTTTTATGTCTCCATGTATTCAAGACAACCAATAACACTTAATCACCTAGCATCTTATCTATTCTATTTCATCATTCCTTTGTCTTTTCGTGAATTAAAATCTTGTAGAAAAATTGCATCCAACATAGACGGCCGGGAGTTCATTTTCTCTACTAGATTTGACTTATTTTAATGTCTTTGTTTTTATTCTCCATCCAAGAATTTGATCACCTGCTAAGCATTAATTTCTTCTCTTCTCTTAAGTAACATATATTATATTTTATGAGACAAAAATCTGTATTTCGCTTACCTTTATTGAGTGAAGCCGTGTGATACCATCAACAGTAGAAAAAATGGCATTGAGGTCCACTTTGGCTGCACAATTGTAGACTTATTTCACTCCTTTTTTTCAAAGCCTCAACCAATGAGCTTTTAGCTATTAAATTTGTTCCCATGTCAACTTTGTTGACTCTTCTTCCTTAAGTATCTCTTATATTGTCTTTATACTATAAAATCAAAGACTTTTACAGCCAAAAGGAATGGCTGGAAATTCATGTTGCTGTCCACGTTTTTTAACCATGTTTTCTTACCTTCTTTTCATAATTTCCAGCCAATAATTTTTTTATTATTTAATATGCTTGAAAGCTTTAACTTTAGATGCCAATTTTCACTTATTTTATAGTATAAAACTCATATTTTTATTACCCTTTTTAAGGTTGAACCGATCGGTCTTGCATAGAAAGAAAGTGGCATGAAATCCATTTTGTAGCCTCCTTTCATGACTTCTCTTCACACTTCTTTTTCCTACTTCAACTAATAAGATTTCTTTCCTTGTGTAACATTTACTTTAATTTCATTTAAAAATTATTTATATTAAATTTTATATTATAACTTTGTTTGCTTTCACGTTTCTTTGAGGAGTAAACCGAACACTACATGCAGCCATGTAGTGGCGTGATTCACCATTTCTTGTTTTCTTTCTTTTGAAAGTTCCATCCAATAGTATTTAGTCCTCCTTTTATGTGTTAATTTGACTTTACTATATATTCTTTCATCCATGAAATTTATTTTATTTCCTTTGAACTCTTTCCATACGAATACACTAAGTCAAGAAAATTTATTGGCTTGTTCCCTTATTCCATGGCTTTTCTTCATTTCCTTTGGTTGCTATTAAGCCAATAATTCCAATATTTTTCTTAATGAAATTTTACATAGAATAAAATTTTCCTCTCTCTTATAACCTATTTGTTTCACTTATACACTATACTAAAATTCATGAATCCAAAATTGCTAGTTGAGAGTGGAAATTCCTTCACTCTTTATTTAATTTCCACTAAATAATTAAATGTCACTATTAATAATTCACAAAGTATAGTGTACAGTGAAATGAAATCGGGTCTCACATTTCTCCCCTCCTAAAGAAATTTGGTCCTCCAAATTTAACTCGAACCTATCACTGAAAGAGCTCTGGATACCTCTCACGCATAAGGCTCTCCAACTCCCAAGTAACCTCCTCCTCAGTGTGATACTGCCAGAGCACCTTAACCAAAGGAATCGTCTTAGATCGCAATACTTTATCCTTCCTATCCAAGATCCTTACAGGCCTCTCAACGTAACTCATATCCTCTCGAATCTCCAGTGGCTCGTGTCGAATTACGTGATAAGGATCTGGATAATACTTCCTCAACATCGAGACATGGAATACGTTATGCACTCCTGACAACTCTGGTGGTAATGCTAACTGATATGCCACATCTCCCACTCGATTTAAGATCTCAAAAGGCCCGATATATCGAGGACTCAACTTTCCTCTCTTCCCGAATCTCATTATACCTTTGGAGGGTGAGACCTTCAAAAATACGTAATCACCCGCTACAAACTCTAGTGGTCGGCGTTTAGTATCTGCATAACTCTTCTGCTGACTCTGAGCCGTTCTGAGCCTCTCAAAAATCATCCGTACATCACGGGAAGCCTGCTCGAGCAAATCGGGAGCTAATAGTTTACGGTTTCCCACTTCTTCCCATGCAATCGGGGATCTGCATCGTCTGCCATACAAGGCCTCATAAGGTGCCATGCCAATGCTTGTATGAAAGCTATTATTATAAGCAAACTTTGCCAGGGGTAAGTGATCGTCCCATAAGCCTCCAAAATCCAATGCACACGCTCTCAAAATATCCTCGAGCGTCTGTATCGTACGCTCTGACTGTCCATCAGTCTGTGGATGAAAAGCGATGCTAAAATTCAGCTGGGATCCCATAGCCTCTTGAAATCTCTCCCAGAAATGAGATGTGAAGTGGGAATCCCTATCAGATGTGATGCTCACTGGAACATCATGTAACCTCACAATCTCCTTGACATACAAATCGGCTAAGGCACTCACTGAGTCGGTAGATCTCATGGCTAAGAAATGAGCAGACTTAGTCAACCTGTCGACTATCACCCAAATAGCATCATATCCCTTCCGGGTCCATGGTAATCCCATAATAAAATCCATGGTAACATGCTCCCATTTCCAAGTAAGAATCGATAGTGATCGAAGCATACCCGCAGTCTTTGATATTTAATCTTAATCTGTTGGCATGTCAGACATCTAGCAACAAAATCAGTGATGTCCTTCTTCATCTTAGGCCACTAATATACTCTCTGGAGATTTTGGTACATCTTAGTACTACCCGGATGTAATGTATATCTAGAAGTATGGGCCTCTGATAAAATCAAATCTTGAATCTGCTGATCTCTGGGAACACATATCTTGCCTCTAAACCTCAATATTCCATCGGTGCCAATCTCAAAATCTAACACAACTCCCATCTGAATCTGACTGGCTACCCCGACGCAATAATCATCACTCCTCTGAGCTTCCCTAATCCGATCCATCAAATCCGGCTCTATACGAAAACTAGCCGTAAATCCATACTGGTCAGAGGAAATAACTGTCAAGCTGAGGCTAGAGAACTGCTCCATCAAATCATGCTCCCTAATCATCATGTAAGATACCATGCCAACATGCTTACGGCTCAGTGCATCTGCTACTACATTAGCTTTACCTGGGTGATACAAAATCTCACAATCATAGTCCTTTAGCAGTTCTATCCACCATCGCTGCCTCAGGTTCAACTGTCGCTACGAGAATATATACTTCAGACTCTTATGGTCTGTATATATCTGAAATTTCTCCCCCTACAAATAATGCCTCCATATCTTCAGTGCAAACACTACTGCGGCTAGCTCCAAATCATGTGTCGGGTAATTCCTCTCATGATCCTTCAACTACCGAGAACCATAGGCTATAACCCGACCATGCTGCATAAGTACACACCCTAAACCTTGAGCGGACGCATCAGTGTACACCACAAATCCATCCGATCCGATGGGAAGGGCTAATACGGTGGCAGTAGTCAATCTACACTTAAGCTTAAGAAAACTACGCTCACACGCGTCATTCCACTCAAACTTCATATCCTTACGTGTGAGTCATGTCAATGGGGCAGCAAGTTTGAAAAATCCCTCCACGAACCTGCGATAATATTCGGCAAGACCTAAGAAACTCCGTATCTCAGTAATGGTGTTAGGCCTTTCCCACTATACAATGGCCTCTATCTTGGACGGATCAACTGACACCCAGTCCTTGGACACTATGTGCCTAAAAAGATTATATGGTCAAGCCAGAAATCACACTTACTGAATTTGGCATACAACCTCCGATCTCTGAGGGTCTGTAATACCATATACAAATGCTGCTCATGCTCCTCTGCAGTCTTAGAAAAAATCAGAATGTCATCTATAAATACTATGACAAACTTATCCAAAAATGGATGAAACACCTCATTCATCAAACTCATAAAAGCTGCAGGGGTATTTGTCAACCCAAAAGGCATCACCACAGACTCATAGTGACCATAGCGAGTCCGAAATGCTATCTTATGCACATCTGACTCCTTAATCTTCAACTGGTGGTAGCCTAATCGGAGACCTATCTTAGAAAATCCTATGCACCCCTGAGCTGGTCAAATAGGTCATCGATCCTGGGTAGCGGATACTTATTCTTAATGGTAGCCCGATTCAACATCCGATAATCTATACACAACCGGAGACTACCATCCTTCTTCCGAACGAATAATACTAGAGCTCCCCACGGTGACACACTGGGACGTATAAATCCCTTATCTAATAACTTTTGGAGCTGCTTCTTAAGCTCCTCTAACTCTGTTAGTGCCATTCGATATGGGGGTCTAGAAATCATCTCCGTACTGGGTACCAACTCGATCATAAACTTCGTCTCTCGATCCGGTGGTAACCCTGGTAAATCCTCTGGAAATACATCCGGAAAGTCCTTGACCACAGGAATCTCTTGAATCTCTGGATGTTTCCTCTCTACATCCTCCACACTAGCAATATATCCTTCACAAACATTCATACACAACCACAATTTCAGTACACATGTCATTTCACAAACATACATTCACATACTTTTTATTAATTTACAATAACTTTACAATGTACTTTTCAGGATAAGAGAAGGTAATAAACTTAGTATTACAATCCAAACTAACATGGTTCGCAGCTAACCAATCCATACACAAAATGATGTCAAAATCATATATATTCAACAAAATTAGGTTAGCTGTCATAACCTTCTCTCCTATAGTCAATTTACAATTCCTATATATAATATCTGTCCTCTAGAAATCTTTAAAAGGGGTATTCACTTGCAAGGTATACCCTAACAACTCCGACTCTACTGGGGTCTTGTTAGCACATGTAGGCGATAAGAACGAATAAGTAGAACCTGGATCAAATAAGGCAATTACAGGAATATCAAAGAGATAAACTTTACCTTTAATCACATCGATAGAGGCGTCAGCAGTCTCTTGATCCATTGCGTATACCCGACCATGAGTCACAACCTTCTTACCCTTCTCTGCGGCTGTCGCCCGCCTAGGCTGTGAGGGTGTCGCTTTCTCTGGCTCACTCGGAGCTGTCGGTGCCGCTATCGGAGGTAATGCAGGAGGAATAGTAGAAGCAACTGACTCCCTAAGCATCAGACAATTCCTGATAAAGTGCCCTGTCTGTCCACATCTAAAACATACCTTAAACATCAAAGGGCAAGGGCATGAACCATGTGACCTTCCACAATGTCTACATAAAGTTGCAACATTCCTCTGAGTAGCAATGGGGCCACTAGTAGGGGTAGAAACTGCTGATCTATTGAATCATCCCTCTGAAATCTGTATGCCAGAAGATCTAGTCCTCTTAGGCTGCTCCCTACTATATCTATTCTCCAAAAATCTCTTACCCTTATCTTTACCTTCACTCTTGCTCTTACCACCAGCCTCTATACGGTACTGCTCAAAATCTCTCTCACATAGCTGAGCCCATCGTACTACCTCATCATATGTCACAATATCAAATGGGGCTAGCTTCGATCTGATGGAAGGTCTCAAACCAGATTTAAATCTCTCGATCTTATGTCCCTCATTAACATTGGTCTATGAATCAAATCGGCTCAAGGTGGTAAACTTAGCCTTATACTTGTCTACTGCCATACTTCCCTGAGTTAAATCCATAAACTCTTGCTGTAGTTTCTGCTGGACAATGTCAGGGATATACCTTTTTCTAAAGGCATCTACAAAAATCTCCCAAGAAATATCCTGATGCTGGGAGAACAATACTATCTGAGTAGCCTTCCACAAATGCTTCGCATCATCTGTTAACTGGAACACTGCTAGACCTGCCTTCTCGGTCTCCTTACACCTCATAATCCTTAGTAACTTCTCTATAGCAATAACCCATTACTCCACTGCCAACGGATTCCTAGCACCTTTAAACTTAGGTGGATCCAACTTCCTAAATGATTGTATCAAAGTGACATCACAATACGACTCCACATCTCTAGGCGGCTGAATCAATGGCTGTGGTGGAGCTACTTGTGGATGAGGTGCCAGTGGTGGAATAGGCTGAGGCTCGGGTATAATTGGTGCTGGCTGTGGTGGTGCTGGCGCCACTACGGGAGCTGTGGGTCTCTCCCTCTCCACCCTATTCGCGATTCTATCCGCCTGATACATAGCCATGAAATCGGCTACTAACCTCTCCACCCGACTCACACAAGCATCAGTGCTCTCCGGCTGTAGAGTACGTGCAGGTCTTGGGACGGGTTCTGGTGTCTGCGGCTCCAGAATCTGTGCCGCCTTACCTCGACCTCTACCTCTCATTGAGCATGTCACCCTTCTTCCACTCATATCTGTACCACAGGGATCATTTATCACATATCATTAGTATACAATTATATATTCAGATTATACAATACTACAGAGAATGTTTACTATCCATTTTTCGTTTTAAGCATCACTAGACATTCGACCAACCCTGCTCTGATACCATTAAATCTGTAACATCCCGAATCTACAGTAAATCACATATTTTACTCTTATTCACACATTTTTATCGGTTGGGCTGTCTGTGATGCTTAACAATCCGTTAATCACTTTAGTAATATTTAGTACTCTTATTCATCGTACCAATATGAAAATATGAATTGTTATATTATTTCCTTAAGATATATACATTCCCTTCTATTTAAAAGTAGTACTGCATGAATTCGCTTAATATATAAAAGAAAATAATATACCTTCGATATCGAATATCTGTTGACTCTAGCAGTCGATAATCTCTGGAAGGTAATTCTCTTAGTCCAAAATCAACAATCTGTGGAGTGAAAAATAAAGGGTGAGCGACAACGTACTTAGTAAAAGAGTTGTATGCTGCTTTATAAAATAAAAACTATATACCAAAAAATGTTTATTTTCCCTAACAGCAAACCCAGTAGGAAAACGTGGATATACTGAACAGTCTTTAATTTTTAAATCTCTGGCTAAACAGTTTATAATATAGTATAGTAAACAGTAAACAGGATTCAGAAATCTTTTCAGTAAACAGAAATCAGTAAGTGGAGACTAGGCATCACCCTACAATTAAATCATGCTATCATCGTTCCCGACGGAACACATCGTTCTCGACGGAACCTAGTAATCGTCCCCACAGGGACATAACTAGATCTATGGCCATAATCTATAGGTGGTCCTCAGGTACACTTGCCAGGTGACCTCGAGACCTCTGATGACTTGGCAGGTCAATCAGCCATGTGAATAGTAATGCATGAAACTCGGGGCCTAAAGTCTCAAAAATCAATTTATATCTCATAAAGAACTTTTAAGGAATATTTCACATATTTCATCATTTCTTTAAAATGATTGTTTTCCAAAAAGGAATTATATTTTCTGTTTACAAAACACAGTAAAAATAGCCAGTAATTTCACCATTTTTCCTATGAGAAAAACACAAGTTAAACCGACTCGCCCCTTATCAGCTCGCCCATTACGGCTCGCCCATCGCAGTGGATTGAACTCGCATGTTTTTATTCGCCCATGTGGTGAACTAACATCACCCACTGTGGCTCTCACATCGAGCTGAACTGGGGGTCACCCACAAAATATTTCTCTTTAAAAAATGCAAGGGATCGCCCACTGTTAGCTCGCCCAGAATTATATCAAAGGGGTTGCCTATCTTTGGCTCACCCAAATTCAAAACAGTTTATCAAACTAATCCATGTCTCAAACCAAATCATTTCAAAATATTTTTATAACATTTTTCTCCACAGGACATGCATTTCACTTCACATACTACTCCCTTACTTGGTCTTATGCAGAAGATCGTCCCGGTATTGCTAACCGAAATCTGTCTACTCGAGCTGCAAAATAATTTTATTAAATTATTAATAATTTTCCTCTTATTTTTAAACCACTAAAATTCATAAAATGCAGCCATTAACTTCATGTTATGAATACAACTAGTATAAGTTATACTGGTGTTATAACACTATTTATTCATTCTAGCTTCTTTCTTAGTTTTAATTTCACCGTTTCTTCTCCTTTAATTTCTATGACTATTGTTGACCAAAGTTCAAATTTCAATGTCATGGTCGAACCTCTCATGGCCATTTTTATTGACTTTTCAACATTTGATTTTATTTTCTTGTTTTCCATTTGCTTCTTGTCTACGTGAGTCTCCTCTTGACTTATTCTTGCACGCCAGTAAATTTTCCTCATCTTCTCATGCCAACCGAATCTCCCCTGTCATTAGCATGATTTTGATTCTTCTTCCTTTCATGTTTTTCAAGCTTCTAAACAACCTATATAATTTCCTTTAACTATTTTACATCATCAAGCTACAATTTCAGCTCAATTTCCTTTTATTCTTCATCTACTTCAAGGTATGAATTTATTCTATTTCTATGATCTAACAAGGATAAATCAAAAGCAAGATATAATCATGATTCTCATGCTTGAAATCATAGAATTATATCATTCAATATCAAGAAACCATTAAATCTCACCTTGACCAATTTATGCTTCCAAAACAGAATTTGTTTTCTGTTTTGTTCATTCTCAAGTCAACCTCTTTAGCTTGTTTCTTGATGGATTCTAAGATGTAGCTAAGGTTTAAGTATGAAGCTTAAGTATTTAGGTTTCGAATTTATGAAATTTGCTAAATTTCTTTCTTGGTTGAACTTAACTGAAACAGAACCAAAAATGAAATCTGCAGAACAGCAAGTTCGATGGTGAAGGAGGCAATTTGCTGAGGTCTTTATTCCTTTATGTCTCCATGTATTCAAGACAACCAATAACACTTAATCACCTAGCATCTTATCTATTCTATTTCATCATTCCTTTGTCTTTTCGTGAATTAAAATCTTGTAGAAAATGTAACGGTCTGTTACCATATTTTTCCATGTTTTTCTACACAACTTATCCGGTTGGGCTGTCTGTGATACTTAACTTTTCAGTTACATTTAAACAATTTCATATGAAATTATAATATGAATTACATCCCCTATCTTAATTTCTAAGAAAGTAGTACTGTAGATAAGTCTAAATACAAAAAATAAATGATTGTACCTCATATATCTCAGTCGGTCTGTCACATTGTCTGTTATGTGCAGCCGTGATCCACAATTATCGGATTTCACAATCATCAAAACCTGAAATGTTAAAATTGGGGAGTGAGCAAAACCATGGCTCAGTAAGAGAGTTATATGTCACACTTGATATTCAGCTACCTATATGCTGAAAATAATTTTTTTTTCACTTTCTTTAAAATTTCCTATATGGGCTCTAGGCTCACTTGTAGGAAGGATACTACAGTCGGCTAGGGATCCAGATAGAGTAAGGCAGGTATTTAAAAATACCTGACTTGTTTCCGAGCCTAGAAGCAACTGTAGAGAGTACTATATCAATTGTTCTCAAAACGATACAATATTCGTTTCCGTAAAGTAAACCATTTATTTTTCTTCACTTCAATATATTTTAAAACATGTAACAGTTCAGTAGTAAAATAATGGTTTACTTCTGTTCTCGTCAGTACAGTTAAAACACGTGACAGTACAATGGTTTATGAATATCCAAAACCGTTGGATTAGTAAACATAATTTTCGGTACTATTTATTAATTCAGTACCTTACAATTCAGTAAAACCGTATCTTACAGTTCAGTAAAATAGTAATATTCAGTAAAACAGTATCTTGATATGGTTCAATTATAAAACAGTAAACAGTAGCTACCAATTCAAAAAACAGTATGTGGTAGCTTTCAGTTCAGTAAACAGTAAATGGTAGCTTTCAGTCCAGTAAAACAATAATCAGTGGCTACCATTCAATAAACAGTACAGTTCCATAAATAGTATTTTCGTACGATTTTTTCATCAGTAAACAGTAAACAGTATAGTAATTCAGTACAATAAACAGTACAGTACAGTAAATAGGATTCCGTAAATCCTTTCAGTAAACAGTAAACAGTAAGCAGTAAGTGAGACTAGGCAACACCCTACAAGTAAATCATGCTATCATCTTCCACTAAGGGACACAGTAACAGTAATGAGATCTATGGCCATGATCTATAATATGTCCTCGGTATACACTTGCTAGGTGACAATCCGGGACGCTGATGACTAGCTGGTCAATCAGCCACGTGACAGTAACAGTATGGTATGATGCATAAAGCTCGGGGCCTAAGTCTCAAAACAGCATAAAAACCGTACCATAGCCTTTATGGATTTTAAACACAGTAGTGTAAAACATTTCACAATTATCCATAAGGCTTGCATGTAATATAATCACCTTTATGAAATAATTAAATTAAATCACACCTCTCAAAATATTTCATAAAGGTATAAATCATATTTTCCATACAGTGAAAACAGTATATAAAATCATCACTGTAAAATATAAAAGGGCATAACTGTCCTTTTCACTGTAAAACATATACGCATGCCTTTCCTTGCTTTCTATCGAAAACATGGTTTTTAAAGTTATCGAGATTCAAATCACTTATTTTTAAGATTTATGAAAATAAAATATTTATTTTCAAATTTAAAAATCCCGTCACCATGTTTTCTTCTATAAACATGTGTGGAGACCCTTTCATCTCAAAATGTCATTTTTTTTGTCTTTAATTAACCTTTATGGAAATTCTATAAACAATTTTCTTCACCATTAAGACCATAAAGGTTATTTCTGAAATCAAGTGAATATTTAAGAAATATTTATAAAATATTCACTTCGGTCCTTTTCAGTTTTCATCTCGTTTCACGTGAAATATCACATACCGGGTGAATTTTCGGTGATTTCATTTTCACCATTCTCGAAAACATGAATATTTTAAATTTCCATATATTCATGTTTTATAAAAAATACTTGATTTCTCGATTTTAGTGACTGAAAACCGTTTCTCGTGAAATCAAATCATTTATTATGATTTTTGGTGATTTTCAGCAATTTTTCCAATAATTTTCGGCAGTATAACGGCTGCCGATTGGCTAACCTCCTGCACAAAAAATACAGTTTCTATTTTCTCAACCAGTAAATCACCACAATTTTCAATCAATCATTATCGATAGCATTTATAAAAATTAAATGCATAATTTAAAACATGTGGCTAGACCTGCTCAAGGGCCGGGCTACCTGCCCAAGCCCGAAAGCCCGTTCTAAATTTGGTCGGGCTTGGAACAAAATATTTGATAAAAAAGGGGCTTGGGCAAAATTTTTAGGCCCGTTTAAAAATCGAGCCCGGCCTCGGGCTTGCCTTTCAAAGCCTGGGCCCGGCCCGGCCCGAATTATTATTATTTTTTATTTTATATATATCTTTTTCAATATTAATTAAATTTTTATATATATTTAGTAAATATAATATAATTATATGTATATAAAATATTATTGAATAATAAATATGATTATAAATATTTAATATGAAAATTGATATATAAAATTTGACAAATTAAATTAAATTTTAAAGGGTATAA
Organism: Heritiera littoralis; assembly: GCA_031772115.1. Classification (NCBI taxonomy): domain Eukaryota; kingdom Viridiplantae; phylum Streptophyta; class Magnoliopsida; order Malvales; family Malvaceae; genus Heritiera; species Heritiera littoralis. The sequence goes on from JAPDPK010000064.1 coordinate 1,952,379, forward strand.
AATAATAAAAAACAAATAAAATTAAAATTAAAATATAAAAAAATTATTTTCTGGTCGGGCTCGGGCTTGTAGTATAAAAATGAAAACAGGCTTGTACAGAAAAATCAGGCCCGAATGTCAGGCCGGGCCGGGCTTCGGCGTGTAAAAACTTTATTATTACATGTCATGGGCCTGGCCCGAGCCCGGCCCATGAGCAAGTCTACATGTGGCCGAATATCCTTACAGGCAGCACATGTCTCCCTTACCTGTCTCGGGTCGACGATTGCCTCTCAAAGGTCGCGCCCGTGTTCACCTCTCCCGATCCATCATCTCGGTCATCGAGGAACTTTTCTGGAAATAAAATTCTAAAATTTAGAATTTTTCCATAATTTATTTAACTTAAATACTCGAAATTTATTTCCAAAATCCTTACCGAATTTCTTAGATTTTTCGGGTTTTTTGAATTCCCGGGATTTCCTGTAATTTTTGAAATTTCTCAATTTCTCTTTTTCTCTTTCTCTTTTTCTTTCTTTCTTTTCTTTCTTTTTCTTTTCTTTTCTTTTTCTTTTTTTTTTCCTTTTCTCTTCTTTTTCTTTTTGCCCTTTTTCCTTTCCCAGCTGAACCGGTCACCTCCCCTCACCACCAGTTCTTCTCCGGCGGTCAGTTCTCCGACGGTTCAATGGCCCTTCAGCTGGCCAATGTCAAGGCGAACCTGGATCTAGCCTCCGTTCATCCCAAATCGACAGCACAGCAGCAGATCTGGTCGCGAAAGGTTCGATTTCTTCTCCTCCTCGTTCCTCCTCCCTCGGCTGCCGTTGGCCTCACCGGTGGCCTCCTACCTCTTCCTCTTCCTCCGTCGGTGCTTCGGTCGTAGTGGCGGTGGCCAATTTGGCCGGCACCGCCAGTTCCTTTTTTTTTCTTTTTCGGCTTCCGTCGGGTTCTGCCTCTTTTCTCTTCCCGATTTTTCCTTCTTTCCGTCGTCGGTCTCCTTTCCTCACGTCGCCGACATCATCCTTCTCTCTCCCTCCTCCTCTTTGGTCGGCCTTCATCGAAGAAGAATCGGGATTTTCCCGATTCTTTTTCTTCTGTTTTTTTCTGTTTTCCTTTATTTAGTATATAATATACTATATTTAAACATAATATAACAATATATATATATTTTATATATATACTATATATTTTAATTATAATAATATTAATTTATATAGAGTATTGTACTATATATATATTATATATAAAGATATATATTATGTATTACAAAATATATATCTAGTATATATATGTATATTTATATACTTTAAAATTTAAATAACCTTTATATATATATATATATATATATATATATATATTCTAAAACTTTAATGTAAATTAATATTTACATTTCTTATATATGTATATATTTATATATATATACATAAAATATACATATGTACTATTCAAATTTACGAAATAGTATATATTCATTTATATACCAATGTATAATAATATATACTATATATCATTTAAGTACATATGTATTTGTATGAAAATACATCTATATAATATATAATTATATAAATATATGTCATATTCATTTTTTATTTTCTTATTTGTTAGCTTTAAATTGCCATATATATTTTGAAATGACAAAAACTTAAGTAAGCTTTAATGTTTTAATTCATATTATAAATTTGCCTTATCACACATGATTTTCTCAATCTATTTTTTAAGTGATCATATCAAACATTAAGACCATGATTCAATTACATATTCTTATTGGTCTTAATACTTTATAAAATGGTTTTGAACATTAAGTGATTTTCTCAAGAATTATTGAATATAAGTTTAGAAAATTACTTATAAGTTTTTGGACAATGTTTTAATCAAAGAAAGTCAAGAAAAACTCCCACAAAAGTGCCAATATGTTTTAGGTTGAATTAGGATCAAAGACCACATCATTTCTAACCCAAAAAGTGCAGGAAATAGCTTTCTGGAGGCATGGGATCGATCCCCTAAGGGAAGGGATCGATCCCTTCAAGGCAAAATGATCCTCAAGCCCAGAATAAGCAATCTGGAAGCTTGGGATCGATCCCCTATGGAAAGGGATTGATCCCTTTGCTCGAAAATAGCCTATAACGGCTAGTTTTTGTGAGACAACGGTCATATTCAAGTTTTGGCTCCGCCCAACGGCTAGAATACATCCAAGGGACTATAAATAGAGGCTTAGAAGCTAAAGAAAGAAGAGGAACTACTCAGAAATTCTATTCATCATCTTCTTCATTTTCCTCAAGCCTCAACAACAAATCAAGAGCTACAAAGTCTTCATCTTCCATCATTCTCATATTTTTTGTATAGAATAGCACAAATCTTGTATAGGCTTTTTCCTTGTGCTTAAACATTGTAATCACTTGCCTATCTAGAGGCCCTTCTCTGATTACACAATTTGTAAACACAATCATTCCTTGTAAAAGGGGAGGTTTCTTTTTAGCCTTAGAAAAAGAGGGAGGTTTCTCTTAAGCCTAAGAAAAAGAGGGAGGTTTCTCTTGAGCTTAGAAAAAGAGAGAGGTTTCTCTTCAGCCTAGAAAAAGAGGGAGTGTAACAAATTCAAGGATAGTGAATTTGGGAAAATCCTTGGGAGCGTCTTAAGGTAGAGGACGTAGGCAAGGTTGCCGAACCTCTATAAATCACTTGCGTAAATTTCTCTATCCTTACTCTCTTTACTTATTTGCAATTATATTTGTATTTATTGTATTGAATCTATATTGTATAATTGCCTAGCTTAGAGAACTTAGAATATATCAATATAGGCTAGAGAATTTAGAGGAACCGAAAAACGAACTTAAGGTTAGCGAAAAACTGATTCACCCCCCCTCTCGGTATAGCCTATAGAGCCAACAATTGGTATCAGAGCTTGGGCTCGAGATTGATTTAGACTAGCCTCTATCGAGCAAAACGATCTTAAATGGCTCACTTGAATGTAGGCACACCCCTAGGAGAAGAGGGACACTCATTAGTTAGACCTCCACTCTTTAATGGTGAGAATTACTCTTATTGAAAAATTAGGATGATGCTATTTGTGCAATCCAATGACTATGAAGTATGGAGAATAATAGTTAATGGCCCTAGAATCCCAATAAAGAAAGTAGATGGAAAAGATGTCCCTAAGAGTGAAGATGAGTGGGACACCAATGACATGAGAGTGGCACAATTGAATGCCTAGGCTATGCACACCTTTTTTTGTGCATTAGGTCCCAATGAGTATAATAGAGTCTCCTTATGTGAAAATGCTAAACAAATATGGGACAAACTAGCCATCACACATGAAGGGACAAATCAAGTTAGAGAGACCAAAGTAGGAATGCTCACACATGATTACGAGCTATTTAGGATGAAAGAAAATGAGTCCATTAGCGAAATGTTCACTAGGTTTAATGATATAATTAATGGACTTAAGGCATTAGGCAAGAGCTATTCCAATGTAGAAATGATTAAGAAAATTTTGAATAGCTTGCAAAAATCTTGGGAGGCAAAGGTAACCGCAATAGAAGAGTCTAAAGATCCAAATACCTTGTCTCTAGATGAACTTATGGGCTCTCTACTTACTCATGAAATGAAATTAAAAAGAAATGAAGAGCCTTCAAAGAAAGTAGGGGTAGCACTTAAGTCTTCCACTCATGAGGATGATAGTGATGAGAGTGGAAATGAGGAAGAAAAGGAAATGGCAATGTTTGCCAAAAGATTCAATAGATTTATGAGAATGAAAGAGAGAGAGAGTAATAGGAGACATCAAAGGGGAGAGTCAAGTAGAAGAGAAAAGGACCCCTTAGTATGTTATGAGTGCAATGAACCAGGTCATACTAAATTAGATTGCCCCTTACTTAGGAAGGAAAAAGATAGGAAGCCTAGGAAGAAAGCTTTTGTGGCTGCATGGAGCGATAGTGATATCTCCGATGAGGAAAATGTAGATGAAGAGGTAGCCTACTCATGCTTTATGGCTATTAGTGATGATGAGGGTAGTAGTAGTTCTAGTGAAGATAATGATTATACCTTTAGTGAACTACAAAATGCCTTTAATGATTTAGCAAATGAATTTCAATACATGAACTCCAAATATAAGAAAATCATTGCTAAATTAAAAATAGAAATGAAGCCTTGATTAATACTAAGCTAGAATTTGAAAAGAAATTAGAAGAGGCAAACTTAGAGATTGTTAGCTTTAAATTGACAAGTATTTTGAAAATGACAAAACTCAAGCAAGATTAGAAATGATTTTTATACAAGTAAATTTGCTTTGAGTGAACTTAATGATTGAAACTATTTTAACAAATTCTTGGACTGAGATTTCAACTGAAAAGTCAGTAAATACTCTTAGAAAAGTGTTAGAAGAATTTGAACTGACTTAAAATCACAAAAGCCATAAAACTGTGTAACAAGATAAGTGCAGGAGGGCTTACTGGACAAAAGGGATCGATCCCCACTGTAGGGGGATCGATCCCAATTTGGCAGAATGTCATTACACCACACAGGACCATACAGGAGAAACTGGGAATGCATTCTGGAGAAAAGGGATCGATCCCTACTGTAGGGGGATCGATCCCTTCGCACGGGAACTGACAGTAACGGCTAGTTTTTGAGGGTTTCAACGGGAAGATTTGCATTAAATGCTTCACCAACTGTTCTATCCGTTTGGTGAGTTATAAATAGAGGCATTTATGAAGTTTGAAAGAAGAACAAGCACTCAAAATCTTCAAGCATCAAGAAAGAAAAAACAAGTCTGAAATTGTTCATTGTGAAACTTCATTTGTGAGAGTTCTTTGTGTTCTTCACCCACTCATTGTAAATTCTGTTATTCAAAGGGGTGAGCTATCCTTGTAAGGTCTAAAATTGTAGAGTGTGGGAATACTACAAGGGTAGAGGATTAAGAGGAGATTTCTAAAGTCTCAAGAAAATTGTAAGAGGTCTTGCCACACCTTCAAGTGGTGTGTAAGCTGTCTCAAGAAAGAGGTGAATCGAAACCTTGACAAGAAGTTCAAGGAGAGAGGACGTAGGCACGAGATTGGCCGAACCTCTATAAAACTTGTGTTTGCTTCTCTTTCCCTTACTCTTATTTACTGCATTTATTTCATTATTGCTTATTTGAATTTGATTGTGCATTAAGAGTTAGGAAAAGTAGAAATATCTAGAAAAACCGATTCACCCCCCCTCTCGGTAGAGCCAACAATTGGTATCAGAGCTTGGGCTCGAGAGTGACTTAGATTAACATCTATCGAGTATAAACGATCACTAATGGCTCAAACTAGTTTGTCTACACCCTTGGTAGGAGAGGGACACTCTACGGTGAGACCTCCACTCTTTAATGGTGAAAACTATGCTTATTGGAAGACTAGAATGATGCTATTTATCCAAGCTAATGATTATGAAGTATGGAGAGTTATTGTTAAAGGTCCTCTTATCCCTATTAAGAAAGTAGATGGGATGGATGTGCCTAAGAAAGAAGATGAATGGGATTCTAATGATGTTAGGATAGCACAACTTAATGCTAAAGCAATGCACACACTCTTTTGTGCATTAGGACCAAATGAGTATAATCGAGTGTCACAATGTGAGAATGCTAAACAAGTTTGGGATAAACTAGCTATCACACATGAGGGAACCACACAAGTCAAAGAAACCAAAGTAGGCATGCTCACACAAGACTATGAACTATTTAGAATGAAGAATGATGAGACAATTAGTGACATGTTTACTAGGTTTACGGACATAATAAATGGTCTTAAAGCTTTAGGGAAGACATACTCTAATGTAGAGATGGTAAAAAAGGTTCTCAATAGCCTACCAAAATCATGGGAAGCTAAAGTCACTGCTATTGAGGAATCTAAGGACCCTCATACACTATCTTTAGATGAACTTATGGGATCCTTGCTCACTTATGAGATGAAACTTAAGAGAAATCAAGATCCCCCAAAGAAAGTTGGAGTAGCACTAAAATCCACCACAAGTGAGGAATCAAAAGATGATCATAATGTAAGTGGTGATGAAGAAAATTTAGAAATGGCCATGTTTGCCAAGAGGTTCAATAAGTTCATGAGGATGAGGGCTAGTGGAAACTCTAGGAGACCCCCTAGGAGAGAATTCAATAGAGGTGAAACTAGTAGGAAAGATAAGGACCAAATTATATGTTATGAATGCAAAAAACCTGGCCACATTAAATTTGATTGTCCTTTGTATAGGAAGCAAAATGAAAAGAAACAAAAGAAGAAAGCAATGGTAGCTACTTGGAGTGACAGTGACTCCTCCGATGAAGAAAATGTGGAAGATGAAGTAGCTAACCTTTGCTTCATGGCTGTTGAAGATGAGAAGGTAATCTCTAACTTGCTAGATACTCATGAATACACATTTGATGAATTGCAAGATGCATTTGATGAGTTAGCCAACGAATTTGAATGCATGAATTTGAAATATAAGAAAATGATCTCTAAATTGAAAAAGGAGAATGAAATGCTTGTGAATGTTAAATTAGAATGTGAGAAGAAATTAGAGAATGCAAATCTAGAAATAGAAGAATTAAATAGAAAGAACACTAACTTGCAAAACTCCTTTTCTAAATTTTACATGGGTCAACAAAAACTTGATCAAATGCTAGAGACTCAAAGAGCATTCTTTGATAGAGAAGGATTAGGCTACAATGCATCTAACAAGGAGACTCATCTTAAAAATTTCCTAGTTAAAGATAGAAAATTTGTTTTGTGCACATTATGTAATAAACTAGGACACTCTTCACAAGCATGCATCTCTAGGAAGACCATGTTTAGAGGAAAAATGGCTGTCAAGATTTGGGTGCCTAAACATGTCTTAAATTCAAGTGATGAGTCCTTAAAAATGAAATGGATCCCTAAAGGATCAAAAATTATAAGTACTAACTCTCAAGGACCCAAGAAAATTTGGGTACCTAAGATAAAAGCTTGATGTGTTTGTAGGAGGAAGAGTATTGCTACAAGGCTAAGTCCAAGGAGCATTGGTACCTTGATAGTGGATGCTCAAGGCACATGACGGGTGACAAAAGCCAATTCAAGTTCCTAAAGCATAAAAGTGGTGGAGAAGTCACATTTGGAGACAACTCCAAAGGACAAATTGAAGGAATTGGCTCAATTGGTAACTCTTCCTCAACTATTGAAAATGTGTTGTATGTTAGAGGTTTGAAACATAATTTACTTAGTATTAGTCAATTGTGTGATAGGGGATTTAAAGTTATGTTTGATGATTTGTGTTGCAATGTTGTTAATGCCAAATCTAATCAAATTGTGTTTATTGGACATAGACAAGGAAATATCTATATTGTGGATTTAAATGAACTTAATAGCAAAAATGTATGCTTTATGGCTACTAGAGAAGATGAACCTTGGTTATGGCATAGAAGACTAGGCCATGCTAGCATGCATGTTTTGTCTAAGTTATCCAAAAGAGACTTAGTAGTAGGATTGCCTAAGCTTCAATTTGAGAATGACAAAGTTTGTGAAGCATGTGTAAGAGGAAAACACAAAAGAATTTCATTCAAACCTAAGAAGTGTGTCACTACCTCTAGATCACTTCAACTTCTTCACTTAGATCTTTTTGGACCAACTAGGACAACTAGTTTAGGAGGTAAACACTATGGATTTGTGATAGTTGATGATTACACTAGGTTTACTTGGGTGTTCTTTTTAAGTGTTAAAAATGAGGCCTTAGAAAAATTCACTGTTTTCTCAAAAATTGTTCAAAATGAAAAAGGTTACTCTATTTCTAGTATTAGGAGTGACCATGGAAAAGAATTTGAAAACATGGGTTTTGATACATTTTGCAATGAGAATGGCATTAGCCATAACTTTTCAGCTCCTAGAACTCCTCAACAAAATGGGGTAGTTGAGAGGAGAAATAGAACATTAGAAGAAATGGCTAGAACCATGCTTTGTGAAAATAACTTACCTAAATATTTTTGGGCTGAAGCAATAAACACCTCTTGCTATGTCATAAATAGAGCTATGGTAAGATCTATGTTAAAGAAAACTCCCTATGAGCTCTATAAAGGAAAAAGGCCTAACATAAGTCATTTTCACCCATTTGGATGTAAATGTTTTGTTTTGAACAATGGCAAAGATAACCTAGGAAAATTTGATGCTAAAAGTGATGAAGGTATTTTTCTTGGCTACTCTCTAAATTCTAAGGCCTATAGAATTTTTAATAAGAAAACACTTGTAGTAGAAGAGTCTATACATGTAATTTTTGATGAATCAAATATCACTAGTAGAACCAATCTTGATGATGAAGTTGAGATTTTTGATGAACATATAAGTGATCCATCTCAAGATAAGGAGGTTAGAGATCAATTAGAAAATCTTACTATTAACAGAAATGAGGAGTCCATGGAACAAGAATTAATTGAGAAAGAAGCTAGGTGCCCTAGAGAACTAGGATATGTGAGAGATAATGACATTGTTGGAGACCCAACCATTGGAGTTAGGACTAGGTCAACATATAGAAACATATGTCAACACGTAGCCTTTGTGTCACAATTTGAGCCAAAGAAAGTGGATGAGGCCTTGAATGATGAAAATTGGATTATGGCCATGCAAGAAGAATTAAATCAATTTGAGAGAAGCAAAGTATGGACCTTAGTAGAAAGACCTAAAGACTATTCCATCATTGGAACTAAATGGATATTCAAGAATAAGATGGATGAAAATAGCATTATTGTTAGAAACAAGGCTAGGTTAGTGGCTCAAGGATATAGACAAGAAGAAGGGATAGACTATGATGAGACCTATGCTCCGGTAGCTAGATTAGAAGCCATCAGAATGCTACTTGCCTTTGCATGTTATAAGGATTTTAAGCTATATCAAATGGATGTAAAAAGTGCTTTTTTAAATGGTTATATAAATGAAGAGGTTTATGTTGAGCAACCTCCCGGTTTTGAAAATCCAAAATTTCCTAATCATGTTTTCAAACTTTCAAAAGCCTTATATGGATTAAAACAAGCTCCTAGAGCTTGGTATGAAAGACTTTCAAAGTTTTTAATCGAAAAAGGTTTTACAAGAGGAAAGGTAGACACAACCTTGTTTATTCAATCTAAGGGTCATGACTTATTAGTAGTTCAAATTTATGTAGATGATATCATTTTTGGATCTACAAATGAGTCATTGTGCAAAAATTTCTCTAAACTAATGCAAGGTGAATTTGAAATGAGTATGATGGGAGAATTAACCTTCTTTCTAGGACTTCAAGTTAAACAATGTAAAGAAGGTATTTTCATAAATCAAGCTAAGTACACTAAAGAGTTGCTCAAAAGATTTGGAATGGATGAGTCTAAACCTTATTCTACACCTATGAGCACTAATATTAAGCTTGATAAGGATGAAGGGGGAAAATGTGTAGACACTAAATTATATAGGTCTATGATTGGCTCATTGCTATATTTAACTGCTAGTAGACCAGATATAATGTTTAGTGTATGCTTATGTGCAAGATTTCAGTCATCCCCTAGAGAATCACACCTCCAAGCAGTCAAAAGAATCCTTAGATACCTCAAAGACACTCCTTCCTTAGGACTTTGGTATCCTAAAGATTCTACTCTTGATCTACATGCTTATTCCGATGCGGATTTTGGTGGATGCAAAGTAAGTAGGAAAAGCACTTCGGGAACATGCCAATTCCTAGGAAGTAGGCTCATTTCATGGTTTTCTAAGAAACAAAATAGCGTAGCTCAATCCACAACCGAGGCTGAATATATAGCTTCCGGCAGTTGCTGTGCTCAAGTGTTATGGATTAAGCAACAAATGAGAGACTATGGAATAGAAATGAATCAAGTTCCCATTAGGTGTGACAACACTAGTGCCATCAATCTTACAAAAAATCCTATCCAACACTCTAGAACCAAGCACATTGAGATTAGACATCATTTTATAAGAGATCATGTGCAAAAAGGGGACATAATTCTAGAGTATGTGGACACCTTGCACCAATTAGCTGATATCTTCACAAAACCCTTGGACAAGGAGAGATTTTGCACTCTTAGAGGTGAATTAGGCATAATGAATGCTCCTTGAAGTGATTTAATATTGCATGAATGTCATAAGTTAGTTTGATATGGTTGCAAGAAAGAAACTTGAAAATATCATTTACACTTGCAATTCATAATCTCAACTTGCCATGTTACTGTTCATGATCTTAGCTTTGAGGTTGAATTGTTGAATTATGTGTGTTTTGATTATGTTGAATTCTCCTCACAAGCCAAAAACCTACTTCTGATGTTTAAGACCCCTTCAAAGTCATGTTCAGAGTTGTTCTGCATATTCTTGGCATTTTTCTGCAAATTTTCTGCAGTATTCTACATCTTTTTCTGCAGTTTTCAAACTCTTTCATGCATTCCAAGTAAAACACAATCAGATTTTGACTTTAAGATGATCAAAATGCATAAGTTCCATTGTTTTCAAATCATTTTTATGCATCATGCAAGTGGCAAGTGACTGAGGGGACAATCCTTCACCAATAGGATTGAATTCCCAGTCTGTTGGCCAAAATTCTGGGTGATGGGAGCATACTGCCTAAAAGGGATCGATCCCCCTACAGTAGGGATCGATCCCCTCGTGACAGATTGTAACTCCCGCGTCATTTAAACCGTCGGGCACTCCTTCCTTTCACACTATTCCTCTTCTTCTTCCCCTCTCCACGCCCTTGCCTATTTTCTCTCCTCCAAACTACAAGATTTCACTCATTTCTACACCAAATCACTCCATTCTTTCACCAATCTTCCTCATTTTCTTCTCTTTTTCATTTCCCCTCCTCATTTCCTCACAAAATCTTTTCTTTTCTTCTTTTTCTTGTTCTTCCACACCATGGTCACTATTCACCCAACATGTCAATTGTAAGTTTTTCTAACATTTTTCATTAACTTTTTCTTGCATTTCTAGTTTCTCTTATCATATCTTGTCTACCCATGTGCATATCTTGCATCAATTTCTTCTCCATCTAGGTTTTCCCATCCTTTGGCACTTGTATTTCTCTCAAGTTTTTCCTTAGATTGTCTGTGATTTATCATCTGAATTCACTTGTTTACTTGTTATATGCTTATTGGGTTGTGGCTCTCAGCTGTCTGTGAGATCAAATCTATCCCACATACTCATCCATAGTTCTTCAAACTTGTGCCCACAACCTGTTCGATAAAAGTCCTCAACGAAAATTCCTATCATTTTCCTTCCCTCTATGGCTCCTAAGGTTAAGCACTCCGCTCAAAAACGCAAAACCAGTGCTTCCTCTTCTTCATCCTCCATACCAACTACCTTTAACCGCTGCTTTCGCCATGCAAATGAAAAAACCAAATTTCTAGCCGAATTTGCAAACATGCCCATTAAGCATTGGCGTCCTATTGATTTCGACTTCCTCGAGTCAATTCATTTTCCTTACCTTGCCAAGTTCAATGCATGGGGTTGGACCCAATTCCTCAAAATCAATACTCCGGTCCCAGCGAACATCACTCGAGCCTTCTTTTCCAATGCCGAAATCATCTATTCTCCAAATGACCCGTGTCGGGTTGTCGGGATTAACTCTTATGTCATGGGCAAGCATATTGAACTGACCAAGGAATCCCTCTCCCATGCCTTTAGACTTCCTGAGGGCGGTAATATCCATGACCATCTCAATGTCCCCTTAGTGTTTCCCGTTACCGATAATCGTGCAAGTGACCTTCCTGTCTTCGCACGCCTCCTCCATATCATAATTTCATGGAATCTTCGCCCTCTTGGCACCCGATATTCTCACCTTCGCAAACTTGATCGTTTTTGGCTTCATCATATTCATGAACATGACGGCCACCCACCAGACCTACTACACTTTATCCTTCAGGATTGGGTGAAGATTGTTCGTGGTAAGGTCCACACCATTGTTTTCCCTCAGCCTCTCGCCTACTATTTAATCTCTGAAGGTGTTGACTGTTCATGTGAGGTTGGCATACTTCCGGATGCCAATACCACCATCAATCTCACCACCCTCCATAACATGGGCTGGTATCTTCACCAAGTGGGTGACACCTTCGACTGGGTCAAGGGTCATGGTCAGGATGAACCTCCCGCACATGCTCCGGCAGACGTTGAAGAAGAAGAAGGAGACGGCACCGAAGCACCTGCAGCAGCCACATCTTCTGCACCTTCCGGCTCCTCGTCAGCATCTCTTGACCAGATCATGCATATGCTTCAAAACTTTCAGCATGACGTAGGTGAGCGACTTGATCGCATCGAGGCCACCCAAGCTGCATTGTTCGATGAACTTCAGGATGTTCGCATGCAACATGAGGACTTCGTTGAGCAATATCACAAGACCTTTCCAAGGCGTTGATCCTCCTTGTTGTGACATATGTCCTGCTTTCTAGTTGTTCCTGACTTTGCTCGATATGCTTCCTAGTTGTTTTATGCTAATACTATGTCTATGACTATGTTAATGATTTTGCTAGTTATGCTTGCTAGTTGTTTTCTGTCAATGACGATGTCATATTCTGATATTACTTGTGCTTTAATGACATTGGGTTGCTTTTTGTTCCTCTCTATCTTTTTGCCAATCATATTGCTTCTTTTGTGCTTTAAATTGCCTTCTACCACTAACCATTTCTCCGTGCTCTTTATTCCTTTGCTATGACAAAAAGGGGGAGAATTAATGTGGTAAACTTATACTAAATTGAGGGGGAGCAAATATTGAGGGGGAGCAATGTTTTTCAACAAAACGTTATATTGAGGGGGAGTAATGTTTTTCAAAAAATCAAGTAACCTCAATTTTCAAATACATAAGCAAATTTACCTTAAGTTTTGTCATATCAAAAAGGGGGAGATTGTTAGCTTTAAATTGACAAGTATTTTGAAAATGACAAAACTCAAGCAAGATTAGAAATGATTTTTATACAAGTAAATTTGCTTTGAGTGAACTTAATGATTGAAACTATTTTAACAAATTCTTGGACTGAGATTTCAACTGAAAAGTCAGTAAATACTCTTAGAAAAGTGTTAGAAGAATTTGAACTGACTTAAAATCACAAAAGCCATAAAACTGTGTAACAAGATAAGTGCAGGAGGGCTTACTGGACAAAAGGGATCGATCCCCACTGTAGGGGGATCGATCCCAATTTGGCAGAATGTCATTACACCACACAGGACCATACAGGAGAAACTGGGAATGCATTCTGGAGAAAAGGGATCGATCCCTACTGTAGGGGGATCGATCCCTTCGCACGGGAACTGACAGTAACGGCTAGTTTTTGAGGGTTTCAACGGGAAGATTTGCATTAAATGCTTCACCAACTGTTCTATCCGTTTGGTGAGTTATAAATAGAGGCATTTATGAAGTTTGAAAGAAGAACAAGCACTCAAAATCTTCAAGCATCAAGAAAGAAAAAACAAGTCTGAAATTGTTCATTGTGAAACTTCATTTGTGAGAGTTCTTTGTGTTCTTCACCCACTCATTGTAAATTCTGTTATTCAAAGGGGTGAGCTATCCTTGTAAGGTCTAAAATTGTAGAGTGTGGGAATACTACAAGGGTAGAGGATTAAGAGGAGATTTCTAAAGTCTCAAGAAAATTGTAAGAGGTCTTGCCACACCTTCAAGTGGTGTGTAAGCTGTCTCAAGAAAGAGGTGAATCGAAACCTTGACAAGAAGTTCAAGGAGAGAGGACGTAGGCACGAGATTGGCCGAACCTCTATAAAACTTGTGTTTGCTTCTCTTTCCCTTACTCTTATTTACTGCATTTATTTCATTATTGCTTATTTGAATTTGATTGTGCATTAAGAGTTAGGAAAAGTAGAAATATCTAGAAAAACCGATTCACCCCCCCTCTCGGTAGAGCCAACAGAGATAAATGAGTTGAATGAAAAGAATACAAATTTGCATAACTCATTTACTAGGTTTTATATGGGTCAACAAAAGCTAGATCATATGTTAGAGACCGAAAGAGCTTTCTTTGACAAAGATGGGTTAGGCTATAATGCTAAACAAAAAGAAACTCATCTTAAGAATTTCCTAGTGAGCAAAAATGCTATGCATGATTTATCTCTTACATGCTCACTATGCAATAGGATAGGCCATTCTTCACAAGCATGCACAAATAAAAAAACCACATTTAGAGGAAGAATGGTTAGAAAAATGTGGGTGCCAAAGCATGCAATAAATAATGATGATTTGAGTTTGAAATGGATCCCCAAAGGATCAAAAATTGTTTGCACTAACTCTCATGGACCCAAGAAAATTTGGTTACCAAAGCATGTTTGAATTTGTTTGTTGTAGAAGTGTTATAGCATGGGAATACAAAGAAACAATGAAGATCAAATGCTTTACACACCCCCCATGGAGATTGCTTGTGCTAATGAGAAAAAGGAAGAGCTTGGAAATCCATCCTTAGCAAGGTGACAACAATTTCTCAAAGAATGGCTAATGGTGGATCCAACACATCAAGGCAAAGCACTCTCAAGCAAAGGAGTTTTGTAAGCTTAATTCCTTCTTAAATTTTTATTTGATTAAATTATTTGTGCTTTGTTGAGAAATGTGGTTGATAATCTTTGTGAGTTGAATGATTGAACAAAAGGCATGATAAATGATTTTTGAGTGCTTGATGAATAGTTCTTGATACATTGAATGAAAAGCATGTTTGATGATTTTGAAAAGATTATTGAAATTTTGTAGTTTGAGCAAGTTTGATATGTTTAGATAATATATTTAGTTGCTCAAAAGCTGTCAAATATGTCATATATGCAAAATGCCATGTCATGAGCCTTAATGAAGAATATGCATGTTGGAAATCATGGCATGTTGTTCACAAGATGTATGCTTTAATGATATATGTGCTTAAAACCTATGTGAACAAGTTTGTTTTGACATATTTGTAGTATCCAATGCTTTGGTTTTGTCAAAATATGCTTAACTCTCAAAATGACCTCCTTTGAGGCCAAAAATGCATTTATTTGTGAAAATCCTTCCAAAATTTCAAAATCTATTGTTAAATGGTTTTTCATTCATGTTTTTCATTCATACAAGTCCAAAATCATGTTTTACAAATGTTTAAACCTTTACTTGGACTTAAAATACTCAAAAACAAAGTTTTGACGCCTTAAAGGTTGAACTTTCTATCAAAAATCTGCAGAATCAGGATGAGAGATCGATCCCTCTACATGCAGGATCGATCCCTTTGGAAAAACATGCAGAAAATTAGATTCTGGAGTTTAGGGATCGATCCCCTTGCTCATGGGATCGATCCCTCTAGGCAATTTATGCCTTTTTCTGCATTTTTAAGCCTTAGTTGAGAAGTTTTCTTAATTCTCTTGATATCTTCTTTCTTTTCAACTTAAAATTCATTGTTTTAACTTCTTTTTGATGAACTTTAAAATATGAAAAATCATTTTTCATTGATATCATGCCTCAACTCCATCAATTTGTATTATTTCCAACAATTCGTATCACTTTCAATAATCAACTCACAAGTGCAAAATCATTTTTCTTGTTGAAAACATTCATGAATCTTGAAATAATCTTGAAATATACTTCCAATGAATGCTTAAACATAATTTTGAGAAATATTTCAAGAATTTATGGGTATATCTGAGAATTTGATGAACTTGTGCATAATGAATATTCTTCATTCTTTTTTGTTCATCGTAGTCAAGCATGCTTATAGGATTATGTCTCTTAGCTTGACTTATCATTCCACACTAGGTTTCATGATAATTATACATCTAGTGGATTGATTCCAAATGTAAATTCAACAATTGGTAATGGTCATTGGCCTATAATTTGTGATGGTAAATGGATCCTAAATGTTCAAATGCATGAAACTTTATCATCCTTGTACTTAAAGAACTAGGGTCTTAATGACAACACCAACATTCAAAGATAAATGCAAACTTGAACAAACTTGATATCCATGCATTTATTATTTGAATCTTTCCTTGCTCATAATTGGTTAAGGACTTGAATTGGAAAATGAGCATAGGATTTTTGTGCTTGAAAACATGGAAGAAAATGTGTTTGCTTGAATACTTTGATTTTATGAATCTTCCATATGGTATAACTTTGTGAATATGAATATGGATTAATACTTTATAATAGTATGCTTATGTTTAATTAATCCATATGCATATTTGATGATGTGTGATTGTGTTCTTGCATATTTAAGAATGATTATTTTCTTGACATGAACACACTACACATAGATATTGGATTCATGCAAAATGCCTAAGTCAACCATTAGTAACAATTGGTATTTAGATTGAAATAACAATTAGTATCATTGGAAACCATATTTTCAATAATTGGTAAGCCAAATCTAAATTGCCAATTGGTATGAGCTTTAAATTGACAATTTTTCTCATGCTCTTTAGTTTGAAATGACAAATAGAGAAGAATTCTCTTCGGATATTTTTGCATGAAACTCTTGTGTACTAGAATATGTAGTTAATTGCTATATATCTTAATTCTAGGCACAATATTTCTTGAAAATGATTTATGAGCACATGCATATGATATGTTATATAATTTTAGCTGATAATCATGATGTATTAACATGCACCTTAGTTGGACTTTAGAGAACAATTGATACATTTAGGTGCTTAATAGGATTGAAATGAGCAAGTCATAGACCTTAGTAGATATTTATAAACAACTTGCTTCATTTTTTTTACCAATTGGAAACTTCGTGCGAAATTATTTATAAACAATTGGTATAGGATCATAAGTCATATTCTTTGCATGAATATTTCATACTCTTTATGGATATTGACTTATTTATTTGTGCTATGAGTCCCATGTACTAACACGTTTCTTGGTGGGTGGAGCATATTTATTTCTTCTCACATAACCATAATTTTAGGGGGAGCATATTTTTTCTTATTTTTTCTTCTTTTTGCTATGACAAAAAGGGGGAGAGTTAGATATTTAAAAGGGAGAGATATTAAGGGGGAGAGATAATGGGAGAGAAATAGTTTGAAAATTCATTTTCAAAATCCATGCTTATATTAAGGGGAAGCTTTATAAAATCCTGCTTTATTTGAGGGGGAGTATTTTATCAAAGAATTTTCAAAGCAAATTTACATTAAGTTTTGTCATATCAAAAAGGGGGAGATTGTTAGTTTTAAATTGCCATATATATTTTGAAATGACAAAAACTTAAGTAAGCTTTAATGTTTTAATTCATATTGTAAATTTGCCTTATCACACATGATTTTCTCAATCCATTTTTAAGTGATCATATCAAACATTAAGATCATGATTCAATTACATATTCTTATTGGTCTTAATACTTTATAAAATGGTTTGAATATTAAGTGATTTTCTCAAGAATTATTGAATATAAGTTTAGAAAATTACTTATAAGTTTTTGGACAATGTTTTCATCAAAGAAAGTCAAGAAAAACTCCCACAAAAGTGCCAATATGTTTTGGGTTGAATTAGGATCAAAGACCACATCATTTCTAACCCAAAAAGTGCAGGAAATAGCTTTCTGGAGGCATGGGATCGATCCCCTAAGGGAAGGGATCGATCCCTTCAAGGCAGAATGATCCTTAAGCCCAGAATAAGCAATTTGGAAGCTTGGGATCGATCCCCTATGGAAAGGGATCGATCCCTTTGCCCGAAAATAGCCTATAACGGCTAGTTTTTGTGAGACAACGGTCATATTCAAGTTTTGGCTCCACCCAACGGCTAGAATACATCCAAGGGACTATAAATAGAGGCTTAGAAGCTAAAGAAAGAAGAGGAACTGCTCAGAAATTCTATTCATCATCTTCTTCATTTTCCTCAAGCCTCAACAACAAATCAAGAGCTACAAAGTCTTCATCTTCCATCATTCTCATATTCTTTGTATAGAATAGCACAAATCTTGTATAGGCTTTTTCCTTGGGCTTAAACATTGTAATCACTTGCTTATCTAGAGGCCCTTCTTTGATTATACAATTTGTAAACACAATCATTCCTTGTAAAAGGGGAGGTTTCTCTTTAGCCTTAGAAAAAGAGGGAGGTTTCTCTTGAGCCTAGAAAAAGAGGGAGGTTTCTCTTTAGCCTAGAAAAAGAGAGAGGTTTCTCTTTAGCTTAGAAAAAGAGGGAGTGTAACAAATTCAAGGATAGTGAATTTGGGAAAATCCTTGGGAGCGTCTCAAGGTAGAGGACGTAGGCAAGGTTGCCGGACCTCTATAAATCACTTGCATAAATTTCTCTATCCTTACTCTCTTTACTTATTTGCAATTATATTTGTATTTATTGTATTGAATCTATATTGTATAATTGCCCAGCTTAGAGAACTTAGAAAATATCAATATAGGCTAGAGAATTTAGAGGAACCGAAAAACGAACTTAAGGTTAGCGAAAAACCGATTCACCCCCCTCGGTATAGCCTATAGAGCCAACATTATTTAATTTGGATTTCTATTTATCCAAATTAAATTTCCTTTCTTCATTATTTTCTGAATTTCCAAATATTCTTATTTCCACTTTGATTTTCCTTCACTTGAATTTCTCAATTTGTCACTTCCTCAATTCTCGGAATATTCCACCATATTCCAATCTCCAACAATATTTCTATTTTCTTTAATCTTGACTTTCAAATATTAACTAGTGAAATTTTACTGTTATCACAGGAAAAGCTGCATCCAACAGAGACAGTGGGGAGTTCATTTTCTCCACCCGATTTGACTTATTTTGATGTCTTTGTTTTTATTCTCCATCCAAGAATTTGATCACCTGCTAAGCATTAATTTCTTCTCTTCTCTTAAGTAACATATATTATATTTTATGAGACAAAAATCTGCATTTCACTTACCTTTATTGAGTGAAGCCATGTGATACCATCAACAGTAGAAAAAGTGGCGTTGAGGTCCACTTTGGCTGCACAATTGTAAACTTATTTCACTCCTTTTTGTCAAAGCCTTAACCAATGAGCTTTTAGCTATTAAATTTGTTCCCATGTCAACTTTGTTGACTCTTCTTCCTTAAGTATCTCTTATATTCTCTTTATACTATAAAATCAAAGACTTTTACAGCCAAAAGGAACGGCTGGAAATTCATGTTGCTGTCCACGTTTTTTAACCATGTTTTCTTACCTTCTTTTCATAATTTCCAGCTAATAATTTTTTTATTATATAATATGCTTGAAAGCTTTAACTTTAGATGCCAATTTCTACTTATTTTATAGTATAAAACTGATATTTTTATCAGCCTTTTTAAGGCTGAACCGATCGGTCTTGTATAGAAAGAAAGTGGCGTGAAATCCACTTTGTAGCCTCCTTTCATGACTTCTCTTCACACTTCTTTTTCCTACTTCAACTAATAAGATTTCTTTCCTTGTGTAACATTTACTTTAATTCATTTAAATATTATTTATATTAGATTTTATATTATAACTTTGTTTGCTTTCACATTTCTTTGAGGAGTAAACCAAACACTACATGCAGCCATGTAGTGGCGTGATTCACCATTTCTTGTTTTCTTTCTTTTGAAAGTTCCATCCAATAGTATTTAGTCATCCTTTTATGTGTTAATTTGACTTTACTATATATTCTTTCATCCATGAAATTTATTTTATTTCCTTTGAACTCTTTCCAGCCGAATACACTAAGTCAAGAAAATTTATTGGCTTGTTTCCTTATTCCATGGCTTTTCTTCATTTCCTTTAGTTGCTATTAAGCCAATAATTCCAATAATATTTTTCTTAATGAAATTTTACATAGAATAAAATTTTCCTCTCTCTTATAACCTATTTGTTTCACTTACACACTATACTAAAATTCATGAATCCAAAATTGCTAGTTAAGAGTGGAAATTCCTTCACTCTTTATTTAATTTTCACTAAATAATTAAATGTCACTATCAATAATTCACAAAATATAGTGTACAGTGAAATGAAATCGGGTCTCACATATTGTTATAAACTATTTTCACCATATGAAATATTATGAATTATACCTTTATGGATTTTCGAAAAAACCTCATTGATCTTACTAAATTCCATAAAGGTAATGAGATTTCTTATAAATTGTTTTAAGACCGATGGACCCCATATCATGCTGACATGTGATATGTGATATGTGAAGCTGTTGACATTGATCCCGTCTTCAATGTCCCAATTGACACCTGATCTGTGTATGACCGAGGACACTTATAGACTATGGCCATAGATCTCATGTGTTTATTATACTGTCCCTACAAGGATCTCATGTGTACCCTATAATTCCCTACGGGACTTATAGCATGATATCATCAGGGTGTTGCCTGGTCTCTCCACGTGTTATTACTGGTTTTGGTGATAATTATCGAAATATACAGTTTATTGTGGTGCTTTATCATTGATTTGTGAAATATGTGAACGGTGTATTTTATTGCTGCACGTATTTTAAAGTGACTGATTTCAATGGTGGAAATCAAATAATTTCAAGTGTTTTTCACATGATTTAATAAACTATTTTATTTAAACATGTGATATATTTATATACAGTAAATATTTTAGTGAGGTTTACATTAAAATAAATTCTTACTCCCTATAGTCGCTCTAAGTTTCCAGAACAAGACAGGTATTTCAAAATACCTTCCATGCTCTATCTGGATTTCTTGGCCGACTATAGTATCCTTCCTTTTTAGTATGCCTAGCATACCGATAGTAAACTAAAAGGTTTTACTACATATAGTTTTGGAAATATCAAAATTTGCATACAACTCTCTTACTGAGCCATGGTTTGTTCACTCCTTTACTTTTATCATCACAAATTTGATGTCATGAATAGTTGAAGTACGAAACCATGGATTAACTACGCTTGAGATGCTCAAAGCGGCGTATATTAGATTCCTGAGGTATAACATTTACATTTGTATATTCAAACTCGTTTATACAGCTACTAGTTATAAATTTATTTTAAGGGGATGTAAACTATCTTTTACAATCAATGAATATTAATACCTTAAATAAATATTGTCTAATTTGTTTGCTGTCATAAATGAACAGTGTGGAAAGGCATCACAGACAGCCTAACCAAATCACATGTGCAAAACATATGTGAAAAAGTGTAAAATACTATGTACTTGGACTGTGATATTATATAAACAGATATAAAATCACGTGTTTCTCTCCCTTTCCTTCTTCATTTACTTTTTCTTTCCTCATCAACAATCACCTGAAAACATTTATTTTTTCTTGACTATTTGGGTTTTTATTTCTATCACTAAAAGTATTTCTTTTATTTTACCTAATTTAAAATTTGGGCCATTTTGGATTTTTCAATCATTACTTTTTTTTTAATTTGATCATAGTTGGAGTTTGGTTTTTGTAGTTGATTTTATCTCTTCTTTTTAGGTCAATGTAGCTGGGTTTTCCTCCAAAGTTAGGGTTTTCATTCCAATTTTGGGAATTTTGTTGTCAACGTATGTACTTAAGGATTCTCGAGCCCTTCTAATGGTAATAATAAAACTCTTCCTTTTACCTTTCTTTGGCGTCGATTGAATTCTCTAATTTTTTTTCTTTGATTTTTAGTTGTATTCTTTCAAGGACATCCTTTTCTTTGACTTCTTCTTTTAGGAAAAATTTCTACGCCATCTTTTCCTGCTAAGTTATATTGGAATCAGTTGTGTATTTTTCTCTATGGAACTTATGTATCTTGGGGTTTACAACTCTTCAAGGACCTTATCCTAGAAATTCCAACCAGGTAAATTCACTTTTCATTCCTTTTCATTTCTTACCTTTCATGTTTTTTGAATATCTTGGATTTTTTTGTTCCATAATTAAATGATTTTATATCAGACTATTAGTGTAAGTTTTTTATTTGAGTTATGAAAGGAATTTAATGAAAAAATAAATCTTTCTTTATATACATGCTGGAACACATGAGATTGCAAACAACTTATTCATCTATAGCATTTGCATCTTTTTCATATTCCTCATCCTTATTAATTTCCTTGGCTTCTCATGGTTTCCACCCGTAAAGTGAAATCCCCAATTTCCTGTAATTCCTCATGTTTGTAAAGTATTTCAGTTGAAAGAAATTAAATAAATATGAGAATTATGAAATGTGAATGATATATGGAACATGGAAGGAATAATGAAATTCATGATCAAATAGTCAAGAATTAAATTCTTATAGTGTAAGAATAAGGGAGGTATGAGAAAAGAATTAATGTTAGATTTTATAACAATTAAAATGACATGTGGCTGATGAATGGGAGAAAGAAGAGAACTCAAGAGTGTCAAAGGGTCAAAGGAATTATGGTTGATATGGGAAGAAGATTAACATGCAATTAATAAACCTTGATGAGCCATCTTCTCCCTCACCAAGTCGACAGCCCCCTTTCCAGCCTCCCTCTCGTTCCCCTCCAAAATCCTTCAAGTTTTCCATTTTGCTACCTTGACAAACCACCATTACCTGTCATCGAATCGTTAAGCTCCCTTAACGAAAACAGTCCTTATCACTAGCTTAAGCTATGTCTGAAGTTTGACGGAGTGAATCCGAGTAAATGAGGAGATCAGAAATTCTGTTATTTTGGCTATTAACAAAGGTAAGAGATGAAGTGGTTTCTCTTAATTCCAGCCTTGATTTGGAATTATGTGATGTTGGTATAACATGTGTATGGTAGTTTCTTAAAGGTTTGGAATTTTATGAATTATACAGCTTTGAAGAAGTGAAGGAAAAGAAATTGCTGCCGCCAAGCGATTACGCGTTTTGGTGAAATCGATGTAAGAAATTTATGTAACAGACGTAGGGTGACTATGTTCGCATATTTTTAAGTGTTTTGGAAAGAATTACCAGTTGGTTTAAGTGTAGGAAAGTCAAATTTCAGGTTTTACTCCTAGTTACCAAAATGTTAGGAGCAGTCGACTGCCTAGAGACAACCAAAGCGTAAGTTTTGGAAAATCGATGAAAACCAGTCGACTGCTATATAAGCCTGTTGACTGCTATTTTCCAGAAAACATTCTGTTTCAAAACAGTCGACTGCTATATGAGACAGCCGACTGCTAATTGCTTGAAAAACATTCTGTTTGTGAAACCAGCCGATTGCCTATTAAGCCAATCGACTGCCTTATTTTCAGAAGCATTCTGTTTGCGAAAACAATCGACTGCTATATGACCAGTCAACTGCTATTTCTTGAAAAGCATTTTGTTTCAAAACCAGTCAACTGCTATGTTGGACCAGTTGACTGCCCCATGTATTTTCAGAAATAACAATTACCAAAATTTTAAAAAGAAAATAATTTCGATAACTGAAAATATGAGACAGCAGCCGATTGCCCTAAGTGACTAGTCGACTGCCTTGTTTGAAAAGAAGGTTTTAAAGCCTATTTCAAGAAAGTATGAATGTCATTGCAAAAAGCTATATGACAAATATTTTGAGACTATGAAGTACTTGATGATTATGCACTTCTGTATAAGTATATGACAAAGGAACCCTAGTCCAGTCCTTAGTGTCATAAATGACACCTGACTAGTGTTCATCGTGGCCTACCGACACTTGGCCATTTGTCTCTGTTATATAATTGGCTAGGGGAAGATTCCTGGCCCCTATGAGGGTACGTCACTTGTTTATTAGTGCATAATTCTGTTAAATGCAAGTAGTCTCCCTATTATTCGAAAGTATATGATGTATGCTTGTACATGTAAATTGAAAGAAGAAGTATATGATGTATGTTTTCATATGTGATTTGAAAGAAGTATATGATATATGCTTTATAATGATTTTACATGACATTATAGAGCCAAGCAGGAAAACTGCATATAGAGGCATAGTATGCTCTTTTACATATATTTCTTACTGAGCGTAAACTCATCCCTTTACAAACATTTTTCATACAGATTATCTGAAGTGATTTCTGCTCTGGATAAAGGAGCACACTTTTGAGGTTTTATAGTGTACCTTCGAGATACGCTTCCCAATAATTATTGAAGTTATATTTAAGTAGCATGTATTTCAGCTATTGTATAGTACAAGCTTACAGAATTGTTTATAAGATGTCTGGGGATTTAGGTTATGTAAGATGTGTAAGATCCTGTAGTATGGAATGATATGTGTGTGTATATATATATATATATATATATATATATATATATATATCATTATTATGCTTTAATTGAATTTAGAAATTTTATAGTAACTATTAAATTTCAAGCTTAAGAAGAAGAAGAAGGAATGACATTGACAGAGTCTAATCAAGTTATATGAAAAAGGGAAAAAGTTATATGTAAATGTGTAGTGACTGGGATGTCACATGTAAATTGTTTAAAGAACGAAACTTTATTAATAAAAGTTTTATTAAAGTATATTTCTTATTGATTTAAATATTTTGTTGTTGTATTTAAATATTTTCTTTTACTAACAATTATTATATTGTGTATTGTGTGTTCTAGATTTGTTGTATTCTATTCAATTGCTTCAATGCTGTCTCTAAAGGTAACTTTAATCTCTATGTAACAATAGTTATATTATTTCTACTTTTACTTCTTTTGTTGTTCCATGTTTACATTGAACCAAAATTTCAATTAGGTTTTGTAACAAATTAACAAGCATCATTGTTCAAGTCTTGAGTATTTTAATTTTTAACTCTTCATTTGTATGCACTGAGTTTGAACAAAAAATTGTGAAGAAAAGTTGTTATGAAATATAGGCTCATGCTTTCTTATGCAAAAAAGATGTTATCATCTAGTATGTGGAATCCAACATTCCGAAAGGATTTACTTTTTGAAATGGTAGTCCAAATTGGATTGTTGAAAAAAAATAAAGAATTTTTGAAGTACTAATATATAATTGGTAAGTACCATTTTGTATTTTTTTTTCTAGAAAAAGCTTTTGTGTTATTATGGTTTTTTATATATTTGATTAAATTTAATTTATTTGGGTAATTGATTTTTTATGGATAAAAAATGCAAGATACATGATAAATAAGTGTTTTTGTTACTGATTTAAGGGCTAACAATAGTACTCTGTCAGATACATTGTTGTGGGATTAACTTTTGAGGTTCTTCTAAAATTTTTAGGAGATAAGAAATGGCTGATCAGAGGACTTGATTGGAAGTAAATGAAGAACACCAGCAGTCTGCTTTTCACGCACAATATGACAATCAATATCAATATGTTTGGTTCTCTCATGGAACACAAGATTCTTGGCAATATGCATGGCAGATTGATTGTCACAAAAAAGTAACACTGGAGTGGGGTGTGAAATCTGAAGATCACGAAGCAAATAAAGGAACCACTGTATTCACAAGTAGTAGTGGCCAATGCTCTATATTCAGCCTTTGAAGATGAGTGGGAGACAGTGGTCTACTTCTTGGATCACCAAGCTACAAGAGAGTTGCCAAAGAAATATTACAGCAAATACCTAAAGCAGAGGCACATACTACAGTAGCTCGCCAATCCACACAACAGCATAACAACTCGCCAATCTACATAGCTGTAGAAACTTCCATTTTCTTCGATTCAACGATCGTAGTAGCATGTATGTTTGATTTTGGGTTAAATTGAAGTAGCTGAAGATGGCATGTGTAGCTGCAAAAAGACCCACGTATAGACAGCTGCGCTTGTCTAAAAAAATAACTAAAATAAAAAAATTCCCTTAGTGAATCACCTACTCTTATTTGAAATAAGTATAAAATTTAAATTCTGAAAACAAAATTAAAATAAAAATTTTCCCATAGCGAAGCATGTTCAATTTTTTAGTTTCTCTAATAATAGATTGTCAGCATTAATATTTCCTTTTTCTTTTTTTTTTTGCTATATTCTCGCGATGTTTGATTAATTTAATCAAAACATATTCAAACAGCATGAATCAACAATTGTAGTCAAACTTTTTTTTAAATAAAACTTATGTTCTTCTTATTTGGGGTTTGTCAAAATTACTCCATTAAAACTAAAATTCACAATAATTAAAACTTTTGCTTATAAAATCAAATTGAAGCATATATAATATCAAAGTTTAATAAAATTTTGAATGTAGGATTAAAACCTTAAAAAGAAAAAAACTTCAAATCCCTATCTCTATCAAAATCTTAGGTTCCAAGCATTCTACAAGCAATCAAATATCTTATGATTTTGGATTCTAATTTCATATAAGTTTAGCTTTGATGTCACATGTTAGTTTAAATTAATAAATCCTCTCTGTGAAAATTAGAACTCCAAATAATTGTAAACAATAATTAAGCGGAAATCAACAAAAGCGAAAGCATAATCACTATGACTAGATTAAGCAAATCTTCCTCTTCTACTTCTCCTTTAGGGTGGTTCTCAATGGATAGATACCAATACGTTGAGAAGTAAAGAGGAGACCTAGCCTTATATTTATAGTTAAACATAATAGTCCCCCATCAAAGACTATTAAGTTCCAAGTCTACACAACTACCACATCACACTAACCCAATAAGATGCTTAAAAGCCAATATTTGCTTTCTTAGCTTTAAATTGACATATATATTTTGAAATGACAAAAACTTAAGTAAGCTTTAATGTTTTAATTCATATTGTAAATTTGCCTTATCACACATGATTTTCTCAATCCATTTTCAAGTGATCATGTCAAACATTAAGACCATGATTTAATTACATATTCTTATTGGTCTTAATACTTCATAAAATGTTTTGAATATTTTAGAAAATTACTTGATGAATTTTTGGACCATGTTTTCATTAGAGAAAGTCAAGAAAAACTCCCACAAAAATGCCAAAATGTTTTGGGTTAGATTAGGATCAAAGGCCACATCATTTCTAACTCAAAAAGTGCAGGAAATCACATTCTGGAAGCATGGGATCGATCCCCTAAGGGAAGGGATCGATCCCTTTATGGCAGAATGCCACCAAGGCATAGAATGAAGCATGGGATCGATCCCTTTATGTCAAAAAGTCCCCAACGGCTAGTTTCTGTGAGATACAACGACTAGTTTCTATTTTGGCTCCAACCAACGTCCACAAACCATCCAAGGAACTATAAATAGAGGCTTAGAAGCTAAAGGAAGGAAGAGTAACTACTCAATCAACTCCAATACTCATTTTCCTCAAATCATCAAGCCTCAACAACAAATCAAGAGCTATAAAGTCTTCATCTTCCATCATTCACATATCTCTTGTATTGCTTAGCACAAATATTGTATAAGCTTTTCTTTGTGCCTAATTTCTGTAATCATTTGCCTACTTAGAGGTCTTCTTTGATTGCACCACTTGTAAACCAACTCATTCCTTGTAAAAGGGGAGGTTTCTCTTTAGCCTTAGAAAAAGAGGGAGGTTTCTCTTTAGCCTAGAAAAAGAGGGAGAAGAGGTTTCTCTTGAGCCTAGAAAAAGAGAGAGGTTTCTCTTGAGCCTGCAAAAAGAGGGAGTGTAACACAAATTCAAGTATAGTGAATTTGGGGAAAATCCTTGGGAGCGTCTCAAGGTAGAGGACGTAGGCAAGTTGCCGAACCTCTATAAATCGCTTGTGTAAATCTCTTTCCCTACTCTCTTTACTTGCAATTATATTGTGCTATTGAATTGAATTTATATTGCATGCTTGAGTAGTCTAGAGAACTTAGAAAATATCAATCTAAGCTAGAGAATTTAGAGGAACCGAAAAATGAACCTAAGGTTAGTAAAAACCGATTCACCCCCTCTCTGTATAGCTTATAGAGCCAACAATTGGTATCAGAGCTTGGGCTCGAGATTGATTTAAACTAACCTCTATCGAGCAAAACGATCATAAATGGCTCACTTGAATGTAGGCACACCCTTAGGAGAAGAGGGACAATCATTAGTTAGACCTCCACTCTTCAATGGAGAGAATTATTCATATTGGAAAATTAGGATGATGTTCTTTGTACAATTCAATGACTATGAAGTGTGGAGAGTGATTGTTAATGGTCCCAAAATTCCAATGAAGAAAGTTGATGGAAAAGATGTCCCTAAAAGTGAGGATGAGTTGGACACAAATGATATGAGATTGGCACAATTGAATGCCAAGGCTATGCACACTCTCTTTTGTGCATTAGGTCCTAATGAGTATAATAGAGTCTCTCTATGTGAGAATGCTAAACAAATATGGGACAAATTGGCCATCACACATGAAGGGACAAATCAAGTTAGAGAAACAAAAGTAGGAATGCTCACACATGATTATGAGCTTTTTAGGATGAAAGAAAATGAGTCCATTAGAGAAATGTTCACTAGGTTTAATGATATAATTAATGGACTTAAGGCTCTAGGCAAGACTTATTCCAATGTTGAAATGGTAAAAAAATTTTTGAATAGCTTGCCAAAATCTTGGGAGGCAAAGGTAATCGCAATAGAAGTGTCTAAGGATCTAAATACCTTGTCTTTAGATGAACTTATGGGCTCCCTACTTACATATGAAATGAAAATGAAAAGAAATGAAGTGCCTTCAAAGAAAGTAGGGGTAGCACTTAAGTCTTCCACTCATGAGATCATTGAAAATGATAGTGATGAGAGTGGAAATGAGGAAGAAAAGGAAATGGCAATGTTTGCCAAAAGATTTAATAGGTTCATGAGAATGAAAGAAAAAGAAAATAATAGGAGACATCAAAGAGGGGAGTCAAGTAGAAGAGAAAAGGACCCCTTAGTGTGTTATGAGTGTAATGAACCGGGTCATACTAAGTTAGATTGCCCCTTACTTAGGAAAGAAAAGGATAGGAAACCTAGGAAGAAAGCATTTGTGGCTGCATGGAGCGATAGTGATAGCTCCGATGAGGAAAACATAAATGATGAGGTAGCCTACTCATGCTTTATGGCTATTAGTGACGATGAGGCTAGCTTTAGTTCTAGTGAAAATAATGATTTTACATTTGATGAGTTACAAAATGCTTTTAATGAATTAGCAAATGAATTTCAATGCATGAATTCTAAATATAAGAAAATCATTGCTAATTTGAAAATAGAAAAGGAAACCTTGACCAATGTTAAGCTAGAATTAAAGAAGAAACTAGAAGAGGCCAACTTAGAAATAAATGAGTTAAATAAAAAGAATACAAATTTACATAACTCATTTTCTAGGTTCTATATGGATCAACAAAAATTAGATCATATGCTTGAGACCCAAAGAGCTTTCTTTGACAAAGATGGGCTAGGATACAATGTAATACATAAAGAAACTCATCTAAAGAATTTCCTTGTAAGCAAAATACTATGTATGATTTATCTCTTACATGCTCACTTTGCAATAGAATAGGACACTCTTCACAAGCATGCACTTATAGAAAAACAACATTTAGAGGAAGAGTAGTTAGAAAAATGTGGGTGCCAAAGCATGTAATAAATAATGATGATTTGAGTTTGAAATGGATCCCTAAAGGATCAAAAATTATTTGCACTAACTCTCATGAACCCAAGAAAATTTGGGTACCAAAACATGCTTAAATTGTTTGTTGTAGGAGTGTTAGAGCATGGGAATACAATGAAACAATGGAGTTCAAATGCTCTACATGTCCCTTGGAGTTTACTTGTGCCAATGAGAGAGAGGAAGAGCTTGAGGATCCACCCTTGGCAAGATCACAAAAATTCTTCAAAGGATAGCTCAAGGTGGACTCAACAATAGAAGGCAAAGCATTCTCTAGCAAAGGAGTATTGTAAGCTTAAATCCTTACTCCTTAAAAATCTTATTTGATTAAATTATTTGTGCTTAGATGAGAAATTTGGTTGATAATCTTTAATGCATTGTGATTGAGCAAAAGGCATGATAAATGGTTGTTGAGTGTTTGATGGACAATTCTTGATGAATGAATGAAAGGCATGATTTATGATTTTAAAATGATTATTGGATTTCTGCATTTTGAGCAAGTTTTCTTTGTGTTGATAATGTATTTACTTGCCTCAAAATACCAAATATGTCATTTATACAAAATGCTATGTCATGAGCATTAATGAAGAACTTGTATGTTGGAAATCATGGCATGTTGTTCACAAGATGTATGTTTTAATGATATATATGCTTAAAATCTATGTGAACAAGTTTGTTTTGACATATTTATGTAATTCCATGCATTGGTCTTGCCAAAACATGCATAACTCTCAAAATGACCTCCTTTGAGGCTAAAAATGCATTTTATTGTGAAAATTCTTCCAAAATTGCAAAATCTTTTGTAAAATGGTTTTTCATTCATGTTTTTCATTCATACAAGTCCAAAATCATGTTACATAAGTGTTTAAACCTTTACTTGGACTTAAAATACTCAAAAACAAAGTTTTGGCGTCTCAAAGGTTGGATTTTCTGTCAAAAATCTGCAGAATCAGGATGAGGGATCGATCCCTCTACATGCAGGATCGATCCCTCTACATGTAGGATCGATCCCTTTGGAAAAACATGCAAAAAATTAGATTCTGGAGTTTAGGGATCGATCCCATTTCTCATGGGATCGATCCCTCTAGGCAATTTATGCCCTTTTCTACATTTTCAAGCCTTAGTTGAGAAGTTTTCTTAATTTTCTTAATATCTTCTTTCTTCTCAGCTTAAAATCCAGTGTTTTAACTTCTTTTTGATGATCTTTAATATATGAAAATTCATTTTTCATTGATATCATGACTCAACTCCATCAATTTGTATCATTTCCAACAAATGGTATCACTTTCAACAATCAATATCATTTTTATTGAACTCACAAGTGCAAAATCATTCTTCTTGTTGAAAACATTCATGATTTGCATAACTCTTGAAATAGTCTTGAAATATATTTTCAATGAATGCTTAAACATAATTTTTGATATTTATTTCAATGATTTGTGTATATATTTGAGAATTTGATGAACTTGTGCATAATGAATATTCTTCATTTCTTTTGTTCATCTTAGTCAAGCATACTTATAGGATAATGTTTATTAGCTTGACTCAACTAGTCCACACTAAGCATCATGATATAATTCTTAGTGGAATATGAATAGTTAAGGTCATATACTTTAATGATTAAAACTTGACCTTAAGGATTGATGTCAAATATAAATTCAACAATAGGTATAAAGTCATAATTGTCATTGGCCTATAATTTGTGATGGTAAATGAATCCTAAATGTTCAAATGCATGAAACTTTGTCATCCATGTACTTAAATTTTTCTTATGGCCAAATTATTACAAAACTTGGCTTTTAATGACAACACCAACAATTGATATACATGCATTGTATCTTGATTGCTTTAATGATTGAACATGCATGTTTGCTTAAGTTGAATCAATAATCATGCCTATGAGATGAGAATAGTTGTTTTTCATGATATTATGTGCTTAACCTCACTCATAGATTATGGATTTTATTGTTAAAATATACTTAAGCATGATATTGATTTATTTAGACAAATCCATTTTAGTTAAAATAGCATATACCCTCTAGAACGTTAAATGATAATAACAACTAGGGATATGGCTATTAATTGATTAAAATGGTAATTTTGAATCTTTCCTTGCTCATAATTGGTTAAGGACTTGAATTGGAAAATGAGCATAGGATTTTTGTACTTGAAACCATGGAAGAAAATGTGTTTGCTTGAATTCTTTGATTTTTTTTAATCTTCCATATGGTATAAATTTATGAATATGAATATGGATTAATACTTTATGATAGTGTGCTAATGGTTAATTGATCCATATGCATATTTGATGATGTGTGTTGTGTTCTTGCATATTTAAAATGACTATTTTCTTGACATGAACACACTACACATAAATATTGGATTCATGCAAAATGTCAAGCCAACCATTAGTAACAATTGGCATTTAGATTGAAATAACAATTAGTATCATTGGTAACCATATTTTCACCAATTGGTAAGCTGAAACTAAATTGCCAATTGGTATGAGCTTTAAATTGACAATTCTTTTCTTGCTCTTTAGATTGAAATGACAAATAGGGAAGAATTCACATAAGCCACTTTTGCATGAAACACTTTTGTGCTAGAATTTGTGATTAATTGATATAATTCTATACACAATCTTACTGGAAAATGATTTATGAGCTCATGCATATGATATGTTATCTAATTTCAGCTCATAATTATGATGTATTAACATGCACCTTAATTGGACTTTAGAGAACAATTGATATACTTAGGTGCTTAATAGGATTGAAATGAGCAAGTCATAGACCTTAGTAGATATTTATACACAACTTGCTTCATTATTTACCAATTGGGAACTTCTTGCAAAACTATTTATAAACAATTGGTATAGGATCATAAGTCATATCTTTGCATGAATATTTCATACTCTTTGTGAATATTGACTTATTTATTTGTGCTATGAGTCCCATGTACTAATATGTTTCTTGTTGGATGGAGCATATTTTATCTCTTCTCACATAGCCATAATTTTAGGGGGAGCATATTTTTTATTTTTCCTTCTTTTTGCTATGACAAAAAGGGGGAGAGATAGATATTAAAAGGGAGAGATATTAAAGGGGAGAGATATTAAAGGGGGAGAAATAATGATTTGAAAACCCATTCTTATATTAAGGGGGAGTTTTATATAATCCTGCTTTATTTGAGGGAGAGTATTTTATTAAAGAATTTTCAAAGCAAATTTACATTAATTTTTGTCATATCAAAAAAGGGGAGATTGTTAGCTTTAAATTGACATATATATTTTGAAATGACAAAAACTTAAGTAAGTTTTAATGTTTTAATTCATATTGTAAATTTGCCTTATCACACATGATTTTCTCAATCCATTTTCAAGTGATCATATCAAACATTAAGACCATGATTTAATTACATATTCTTATTGGTCTTAATACTTCATAAAATGTTTTGAATATTTTAGAAAATTACTTGATGAATTTTTGGACCTTGTTTTCATTAGAGAAAGTCAAGAAAAACTCTCACAAAAATGTCAAAATGTTTTGGGTTAGATTAGGATCAAAGGCCACATCATTTCTAACTCAAAAAGTGCAGGAAATTACATTCTGGAATCATGGGATCGATCCCCTAAGGGAAGGGATCGATCCCTTTATGGCAGAATGCCTCCAAGGCATAAAATGAAGCATGGGATCAATCCTTTTTGCAAAAGGATCGATTCTTTTATGTCAGAAAATCTCCAACAGCTAGTTTTTGTGAGATACAACGGCTAGTTTCTGTTTTGGCTCTAACCAACGTCCACAAACCATCCAAGGGACTATAAATAGAGGCTTAAAAGCTAAAGGAAGGAAGAGGAACTACTCAATCAACTCCAATACTCATTTTCCTCAAATCATCAAGCCTCAACAACAAATCAAGAGCTACAAAGTCTTCATCTTTCATCATTCACATATCTCTTGTATTGCTTAGCACAAATATTGTATAGGCTTTTCTTTGTGCCTAATTTCTGTAATCATTTGCCTACTTAGAGGCCTTCTTTGATTGCACCACTTGTAAACCAACTCATTCCTTGTAAAAGGAGAGGTTTCTCTTTAGCCTAAGAAAAAGAGGGAGGTTTCTCTTTAGCCTTAGAAAAAGAGGGAGGTTTCTCTTTAGCCTAGAAAAAGAGGGAGAAGAGGTTTCTCTTGAGCCTAGAAAAAGAGAGAGGTTTCTCTTGAGCCTACAAAAAGAGGGAGTGTAACACAAATTCAATTATAGTGAATATGGGGAAAATCCTTGGGAGCGTCTCAAGGTAAAGGACGTAGGCAAGTTGCCAAACCTCTATAAATCGCTTGTGTAAATCTCTCTTTCCCTACTCTCTTTACTTGCAATTATATTGTGCTTATTGAATTGAATTTATATTGCATGCTTGAGTAGTCTAGAGAACTTAGAAAATATCAATCTAAGCTAGAGAATTTAGAGGAACTGAAAAATGAACCTAAGGTTAGTAAAAACCGATTCACCCCCCCTCTCGGTATAGCCTATAGAGCCAACATGCTTATCACAATGAACTAATTAGGCTTACTTGCATATTTTCATATTAGAACTAAATTATCAACATGTTTTATTATTACTTAAAACTAATTAATAGTAGTCCACCCATTGAAAAGTTGTAACAGTAAAAAGATCACTCAATTATGAAAGAAGATGCCAACTTTGGATAAAGCCAAGCCTATTCAAGCAATAAAAAAAAAATCCTCTTTACAATTGGAATACGAAGTAAACAATATATGTCAAGAGAAATAAGCTAAAATCTAAGAGAATAATCGCACCATTAGGAAAAAAGAGTTCTAGTTGTGAGCTTGGTTCAACCTTCATGTTAAGCACTTCCAATAGGAAAAAAAAATCAAGTTATAAGTGACAGAAATTGAATGACTGAAACATGCCTTTTTGAGCTTCAGTTTCAAGAGACTTTGGTGATGCTGCTAATGAATTATCTTTCTTTGTTTTCTTTTCTTGCTTTCATTTATATATGTGTGTGTAATTACAGATGATATTTATGTGAATTTAAAACTTTATATCAATATTATTTGTCTATTCCAATTATCAAATGCCATTTACCACTTCACATTGTTAGTGTTGTGTTTGTGAATCCACATAATTAAGGAATTAGGAGGTGAAAAAGTTAAAATAATAGTTGGCAAATTTAATGCAAATTTGTAATAAAATATTTAAATTTATTTGATAATACTTTGTATATCTTTAATAGATATATTAAAAAATAAAATACTCAACTTCATGTTTTTCGATGAAAGAAATAAAAAAAAAACAAAAATATTTTTGTTCATTAAAAATAAAAACAAATAAATGAATAAAAAAACTACCAAATAAAAAAGATGAATGTGCAATAAAATAATCCTCCCTATAATTTGACAAATATTTTAATAGTTGAATATATTTTATTTGTTTATCTATTAAATATACAAAATATTATATCAATTGTTTGCACTTGTTGAATGTTCTGAGGACAAGAAGTGATAAGAGACTCTACACCAAAGAACCACCTAAAGAAGCTTTTAAATGCAATAACTAAGCTAGGCATTCAAAGAAACTTGTATCTCAATTTTGGGGTTGCTTCATGATGCCAAAAATTATATTTAACGGGGTTTAATTTAGATACATTAAATTATTAAAAAAACAACATTAATTAATGATGATTGTCATAACGTATTAAGTTTTGGAGAAAACCTAATAGCTAGACACAAAACTATGGAGTCGCCACCAACCATTCTACCTAGGTGTGATTGGTCACCTATTCAAACTAAAGATAAGGCTTAGTCTGCATTCAAAGATACTAGGGTTCGGGAGTACGGTTACGTGTGAGGAAGGATTAGCACCCTCACAACGCCCATCCTAAAATGGTACCACTTAGTTTTAGGTCATCTTCTAAATTTGCTTATGTTGATCTTTAATCTTGATATAATTATTATTGAAAAATTTTTCTAAGTGTCCTCCATTAAGCTGGTGGGACAACTCAAAAATCTTTCTCACCTCAAGAGTATTCAAGTAGTACTATGCGACTTGCTTGAAGAGGCTCCGTCGTCGGATTCATTTTAATGTTTTATGAAAACTTCTAATTTTGTCTCCTATCTAATTCATTCTCGCTATCTTATCATTTTTACTACTTCTATTATTTTTCTATTATTTTATTAATGTTTAATTTTATTAATTTATTTTATTAGAGAATGAATATGAATTATTTTTCTTAAAAATTCCTTTTAGATCTTCCATTAAGCTGGTAAGATCTTGAAAGAAATTGCTTGACCTAAAGATTTCCAAACTATTACTTAAGCGTAATCTCTTTTGGAATCTCATCATCGGAAACAATCAATATTCATTCTCAATAACTCCTATTTATTATTATCATTTTATTATTTCATCAATTTTTATTACTATTTATTATTGTTATTTTATTATTATAGTTAACATGAATTATTGAAATTTTTTTATCTTCTTAATTAATTATTCTAAATTTAATTTAATAATATTTTTTAGATAAAAATCACTTATTATTGAAAACTATCTCTAGGCCATCCATTAAGCTAGTGAGGCCTTGAAAATAATCTTCTCACCTAGAAATTTTCAAGAAAATTACTTAAGCGTAATTCTCTCGATATTTCATCATTGGAGTAATTATATTCTTTTTTATTATAATTTTAATATCTAATTTTATTTATTCCACTCCTTGTTTTTTCTTTACTACTATTATTTTTATCATATCATTAATAATCATTAATATCTTTCCTAATTTCATAACTAATTGTTTTTATTGTAATTTTATAATAATTTTATTTTATATTTATTTTTTTTAAAAAAATGAATATGAATTATTTGTTATCAAAAATCCTATTTAGACCCTCCATTAAGCTGGTGAGGCATTGGATAGAATTTTTTTACCTCAAGATCTCTAAAAGTACCACTTGAGCGCAGTCCCTTTAAGAGTTCCATCGTCGGTTTGGTTTTAGCTTACCTTCACATTATATTTTATCACTTAATTAATTTTCATTGCTTTCTTATAATCTGCTATGCCATTGTTTTTATCACCGATTCTTAATGATTTATTCGGTTTTACTTATTCCAATTCTCTTTTATCTATTTGTTTATTCATATATACATATACCTTTGCTAGCTGTTATTATTTCTATTATTATTTAGTTATCCTTCTTTTATTTGTTATATTTAATCCTTTATTTATTCGTTGCTCATTGTTTGCATGTTTATCCATGATATTATTTATTATATTTCATAACTTAACTACTGACAAATAATACACTAATCATTACGAATTAAACTATTAAAATAAAGAAGCATAGGTGTAGAGTTTTACCAATTGTGGATTAAGCGAATCAAGTACTCTGAAATGAGCAGACCGAATTGGCTTGAATATACCGACTTGCCTCCTTTCAATGCTAGCGGGCCTGAAGTTGAGACTAGTCCATGAATCGAAGTTGCGACAGGTTGGTGCACAGGCCAAGACTGATGCAGGCACAAAGCAGCAGCGAGACTGTATTCACCCCAATCTTTTGTCCTTTATTTTCTTCTAGCTTAAACGTCCATTCCCGATCCCAAATGGCGACTTCTTTTATAGATCCTTGCTACGCCTCCAGCAAGTCAGCCGCACAAGCAGAACGCAGTAAAGTGATGTAGGAGCAGTGCACAGCAATAGGGAATAACAGAGCAGCAGATCAGCGATGGTGCAGAGTACACCGAGAGCATATGTAGTGGTAATAGCTGGAAACGGTGCAGCGAAAGCGGTAGCGCGACAGCTGAGATCGACTGTCGAGCGGTGGTGCAATGGTGGCTCGCAGAACGGCAGAGCAGCAGCAGGTAGCCTCGAATGAAGATGATGAGGTGGTGATCTGATGCGGTTTTGGTGCGAAAACAGCAGCAAATTGTTGATAGTGATGAAGGGGATGGTTGGTGTGGCAAGGGCGCAGCGACGAAGTGAAAGAGTAGTATGAAGGCGGTGCAAAGAGTGTTCGAGTACTAGGCGCGCTACAGGGGAACTAGGCAGTGATTTGTGGTGGTAAAAAAAAGTGATGAAAGAGGATGCCAAAAAGCATGAAGGAAGAT
The DNA here is from genome assembly GCA_031772115.1 of Heritiera littoralis. Taxonomy (NCBI): domain Eukaryota; kingdom Viridiplantae; phylum Streptophyta; class Magnoliopsida; order Malvales; family Malvaceae; genus Heritiera; species Heritiera littoralis. The sequence continues at coordinate 1,989,727 of JAPDPK010000064.1, forward strand.
GATGATCCCTCGGAAAGGTAGCAGCTAGGTTTTCTTTTTTTTTTTTAGCACCGAGAAAATCTCCTTTTTTTTTTCTTTTTCTTTTTCTTTTTCCTTTGCTCCTCTTTTCACTCCCCCAAAACCTAGCCGGTTCCCCCTCCTAGGGTTTTTCTCCCCCTTAATATATGTGTTTGTCTCTTTTTATTTAATTTTCTTTCCTTTCCTTGATATGGGTATTAAAACCCATTTTATTTCCTTTCCATCCATGCACAAATTTGAGTTTGACTTGTATCTTTATTGATTCTCACTTGATTCACTCATTGATTTTGATTTTTAAATTTTTGACTTTGCTTTTGTTTTAAGATTCTGATTTTTTTTATTTTTTATTTTTTTAATTTTTTTTCAAGTTTTCCTTCTTTGATCACTTTATTTTTTTTGTTATTTCTGTTCTATTTTTTTAATTTTTAATTTTATTTTTTATTTTTTAATAATAAACAGCATAGTAATACAAAAATTAGATTTGTCTTCTAATTATCAAACCCAATAGGCCCAATAACATTAAAAGACCCCGGACAAAATGGGGTTTCTACAGTTGCCCCTCTTTGTACATTTGCTATGAAATAGTAATTGTGCAAAAACATAAACATCCATTTTGTCCGCATCCATTTTTTTATTTTTTCCCTTTTTTTTTGATATTTACTTATTCTAAAAGAAATTGGTTTTCATCATGAAAATGCTCCTCCGACCAGGGAGGCCCTGAAACTTTAAAATTTCCCATCTCTAAAATGCTCCTTCGACTAGGAAGGCCCTGGAACATTAAAAATTTCTCATCTCTAAAATGCTCCTTCGACTAGGAAGGCCCTGAAACTTTAAATTTTCTCATCTCTAAAATGCTCTTTCGACTAGGAAGGCCCTGAAACTTTAAAATTTTCTCATCTCTTAAATGCTCCTTCAACTAGGAAGGCCCTGAAACTTTAAAAATTTGCCATCTCTAAAATGCTCCTTCGACTAGGAAGGCCCTGAAACTTAAAAAATTTCCCATCTCCAAAATGCTCCTTCGACTAGGAAGGCCCTGAAACTTAAAATTTTCTCATCTCTCAAATGCTCCTTCGACTAGGAAAGCCCTGAAACTTTAAAATTTTCTCATCTCTTAAATGCTCCTTCGATTAGGAAGGCCCTGAAACTTTAAATTTCTCATCTCAAAAATGCTCCTTCGACTAGGAAGGCCCTGAAACTTAAAATTTTCTCATCTCTCAAATGCTCCTTCGACTAGGAAAGCCCTGAAACTTTAAAATTTTCTCATCTCTTAAATGCTCCTTCGATTAGGAAGGCCCTGAAACTTTAAATTTCTCATCTCAAAAATGCTCCTTCGACTAGGAAGGCCCTGAAACTTTAAAATTTTCTCATCTCTAAAATGCTCGTTCGACTAGGAAGGCCCTGAAACTTTAAATTTGCTCATCTAAATGTGTTCAATTATGCTCGGAGGTTTTACGGATTGTACCCAGAGGATTTGATGAATCATGCCCGAAGGTCTTATAGATTGTACCCAAAGGTTCTAATGAATCATGCCCGGAGGTCTTACAGATTGTACTCGGAGGTTTAAATGAATCATGCCCGGAGGTCTTACAGATTGTACCTAGAGGTTCTAATGAATCATGCCCGAGGTCTTATAGATTGTACCCAGGGGTTTTAATGAATCATGCCCGGAGGTCTTATAGATTGTACCCGGAGGTTTTAATGAATCAAGCCCGGAGGTCTTACAGATTGTACCCGAAGGTTCTGATCTTATCTCATCATTTCAATTCTATCTTCTAAATCATCTTATCATTCCAGTTTCTTCTTTTTGTTATTTTCTATCTAAATATCACATTTTTCCATCTCATCTCATCACATCTTTCAATCTCTTTTTCATTGTCCCATCATATCCATACCTTTTTAATTTCCTTTTTCTTTTCAAAATTTTTAACATTTTTGTTTCAAAACTTCATACCTTTTTCGTCACATCTTATTCCCAATCCTTCTCACATTCTCTGATTCTTTTTTTTCTCTCTTTTCTTTTTTTAAAAAAAAATTTCCAAAATTTTAGTCATCTAGTCTTTCAGAACCTTTTTTTATCACATCTTATTCCTAATCCTTCTCACATTTTCTGATTTTTTTTCTTTTTCTCTCTCTCTTTTTTTTTACAAAAATTTTTTTTCGAAATTTTAGTCATATAGTCTTTCAGAACCCTTTTTTATCCTATTGTCTTAACAAACAAACCTTTTTTTGTGTCAAAATGCATGTAATGGAATGCAATGCCATGCATGTCATGAATGCAATGCAAATGATAAATAATGCCTTACCAAGTCACATCATCAGTCTATCTTATTCCTTCCTTCAAAAATTTATCATCCTTCAATCTTCTCTTTGCCTTATCATTCAATTTTTCACTGCCTCATGATTCTTCTTTCTTCAAATTTAGCAATCCTAAAATCACTTGCCCTATCATTGTCGTTCATTTAGTCTTCTTGTTGCCCCATAATTCTTCTTTCTTTTAGCAATCATCACTCGTTCAGTCTTCCCATTGCCCCATCATCATCATTCATTTAGTTTTCTTCTTGCCCCGCAATTCTTATCAACTCCAAATCATAACAACAAAATTATCTCAAACTACTCACAAGAACACTTCATCACTTCACATATCTTCCAGAAAATTCATGCTCTCATAACAACCAAAGATTGCCCCAAGAATAGTCTTAAAAACATCATCACCACACTTGATTTCTTTAAAACAAGAACTTGCTCCCATAAACTCAAAACTCTCATTTTTCACTTCCTCAAGTTTCTTTTTGAAAATAGAAAATTGCCCCATATAATAACTTTCCAAGATAAAAACATTTGACATTTAAATCTCTTAAAAATTGGTGATTACTATTGAGAACAATTAGAATGAGTCACAACTTGGTTTAGTTGAATAAATGTGCTGATTTGGTGCATCAAGGATGTTTGGTTATCAAGAAAGGTTCTATTGATCAATGTCTCTTCATCTTGGCTCACAAATGAAACAAATTCCTTGAAAATCATTATTCCTTTTGTAAAAGTAACTTTCACAGAACACAATCCATTTTAGCATTCTCTTAATTCGTTGATATGTGGATGTTAACAAATGTCAAGACTAGCTATGATGGCTCAAATTTCTGGGCAAGGATTCAAATCTCAAATCAAATTTTCAAGGTGATGGTTTTCTGAATTTCTCAAAAGGTCTTGATTGAAAGCATCACTCCTCTGGTTTTTCTTCTTTCTTGTTATTGCCTTAGCATAGTCACAAACAATGGCCTTGAGTTGTTTCAAATTTGCTCTAGACTGCCCTTTCATGGGTTTTCACCCTAGAGCTTCATTCTCTTTTTTCTTCTTTTTTTTTTGATTATTCTACCATGCATTTAAGAATTCAAATTTCATTCCAAACTAAATAATGATGATGGTTTCTCAAAGAAAAGCTTTTCAATACAAGCATCCCTATTTGATCAAAATGGACTTTTAAGCACGTAACATAAGCCGAGGTTTAAGGTTTTCAAAGAATGGATAAGTAGGCCCAAAATAAGTGTTTTTCAAGGTTTATCGAACCAAGGATCATTTCTTCGATTGTGAACATCTGTCCTTCCCACTCTTCGAAGCATTTTTCTTTTCTTTTCCAACATTTTATTCTCATTCATTTCTCTCTTTTTTTTTCACATCTACCTTTTCATTTTTTCAATTTCTTCTTTTTTTTTTTCATATTGATTTCCATCTTCACATATCCTTCTTCTCACATTTGCCCCTTAACAAGGTTATCATTTTCTTGCATTTGACATAAGACCAAACACCAATGCTTCTAAAACTCCTCTTATGTATTTGCCTCTCCAATGTAGAGGGTGATCCTTGGTCAAGGTTCATTTAGAAAAGAAATCAATAAGCTCAAAAGGGGTAACAAAAGGATGATTTCATTTCAGTGATAGGAATATGAAAGATGGCCATTTGTCATATCAAATGTTGACACTTCTATTGAGAACCAATCCTTAAGATGAAAATTTGGCTTTTGAATTCATTTGAATATCCCTCATGCATGGTTTAACAATCAATTTTTTTCTTCTTTCCTTTTCTTTTTTTTTCTTTTTTTTTACTTCCTTTTTCTTTACTTTTTTTTTCACAACTCATGCCTAGAATGTATCAATTCAAATTTATGAAGGCCATATGCAGCAATTTTCATCATCATGGTTTAAGATCGGAAAAGGGATATCAATCAAATTAAGAATGGCCATTAAAAGATATTGAGGTTATCAAAAGCTTAGCTCTTTCAATCATTTTGCCCCAAGGTGTAACGAAGGATGATTTGAGTTAGAAAGTTCAAGTTATAAGAAAGAATTTTGGGTTGATGTGTTTGGGACTCTTAGCTTGGCCTTAACATATATCAAATTTCCAAATACAAAGTCCTTAAGAGAATGCTTCATGAATTGGTCCTTCAAAACAACTCAAAAAGTTTTGCAAATTCATCAATCATTTCATTGCTCATCGCCGAAGATCATTGACTTCAAAAGTTCATCATGGTAAGCAAAAATGAATGAATTTCGAGCTTATTTGTCTCTATGGATTCCAAGTTTTCACTAAATCAGAAAGCATACTGGAAATGTAATGTAATGACTAGCTCTATTCATTCTCAATAAAAATCACCAATGTTTTCAAAATTATTTTTATTTCATCTACTTGGAAAGAAAATTATGGAAAGCTTTCAAAACAACTTGATGAAAATTTCAAGAATCTTGAGAACATCTCACATCCACAAATTACAATAGAAAACTTGGCCTATGGAGAAACAGACTTCCATTGTTCAATAAGCTCTTGATTCAAGGCACCACTACTGATAAGTTCTTTAACCTTTTCCTTCAATTGCCTACACTTTTTTGTTGAATGCCCAATTGCCCCCATGTGATATTCACATTTACTATTTGGTTCATAACTTTTTGATGTTGGGTTTGGAGTTGTTTTCAAAGGCATAGGCACCAGATACTGGTTCTTTATTAGCAAAGGCAATAGTTTAGAAATTGGAATTGGTAATCTCTCTACACTATTTCTTAGCCTTCTTGGATTGTTTTGTAAGTCAAAGAGTGATCGAGGACAAAAGTTAGGCTGAAAACCATTTTGAGGATTTGACTGATAAGGATATGGACAAAGGTGGTGGGATTGTTGTATGAGGTATGGGTAATATGGGGTATAACTTTCATACTGCTTTTCATTGGCCACAGCCTGAACATCTTGACTCTCGTTATTGAATGTTGCACCTCTCCTTGTATTTAAACATTTGATCTTCCCACTTTTTATAGCATATTCGATTATCTCACCAGAGAGTACCAAATCTGCAAAGTTTTTGGCGACATTACCAATCATTCTCTCATAGTATGGAGCCCTAAGTGTATTGACAAACATAATTGTCGTCTCTTTCTCTGTAAGGGGAGGCTGAACCTGAGCGGCAATGTCTCCCCATCTCTGAGCATATTCTCTAAAGCTCTCGGTAGCCTTCTTTTCCATATTCTGTAACAATAATCGATCTGGTGCCATATCCTTTGCATGTTGATATTGAACCATAAAGGCCCTCGCAAGATCCTTCCATGAATGGATGCGTCTTCTATCTAATTGGACATACCACCTTGCTGCGGACCCAATAAGGCTATCTTGAAAACAGTGGATTAGCAACTTTTCATTGTGAGTATGCCCTGCCATTTTTCGACAAAACATTGTAATATGGGCTAATTGGCATTTAGTTCCATCATATTTGTCAAAGTTGGGGACTTTGAATTTTGCGGGTAGCACCAAATCAGGAACCAAACTCAATTTCTCCACATCAATGTTTCCATAAATAGTGCTCCTTTCGATAGCCCTTAGTCTCTCCTCTAACATATCACACATACGATGCATCCCCTTATGAGAGCCTAGTTCAATCGCTTCCCTCTTAAGCTTCTCTTGCTTGATGGGGTCCTCCATTTGGGGTTCCACTCTAACGTTAGTGTCTTCATCAACTCCCTTCCCTTTTGCCAAGCTCATCATCATCTCCGTCATCTTGGCCATTTGTTCCTTAGACTCTTCTTGGGCCCTGACAATCTCTTGTTGCACCTTTTCAATTCCATCAATTAGTGCCAATTGCTCATTCTCCATTGTTCTTGTTTGCAAACAAGTATCGTATGGATGGTTGACAATTTTGACGACCAAGCTATCTTCTCACGTTTATTACCATAGTCTAAGTCAAGATGCCATGATATGCACATTCAAACCCATGCATGAAATGCATGCTCAATTTATGTATTACCAAAAATGTCTAAATGTATAGGTGCAATGTTCAAATGGACATGTTATGCATCGCAAAATCAAAGGAAAGCCTCATGTGATGAATAGACACATTTCATCCCTTTATTTTCTTTTATTTTGATTTTTCATTATTATATTTTTTGAAAAGAAGAAATTTTCCTTCATGTGTCCTAATCTTTGGTTATCTCTACATGATAAGCTAGCATGGCTCTAACTTAAGTTAGCCTCTTAGGTTTCTTTATATGCTTGGTTTGGATAAGTCAGAATTCTAAAGGTTCTCAAATTATTCCTCACTATCGTCCACATAGGACTAGTAAGGCACCCAATCCTCACCCATTACAGGTTACAAACGGAAAGGTTCAATTTGAGTGGGAGTATTTCGCTAGCCATTGCGGAGGTATTACCTCACGAGAGCATAGATACTTTACTCCCTCCTAAAAGGACTGAGCCCGGGTCGAGGGCTTATGCATGCTAATGCAAAGTGATGTGTGTGTATGAAGGAATAATGTTTTATTTAATGTTTATTTTCTACCAAGATCTCTTGAGCAAATTCTAAGATAACCTAAAACCAAGTATTGGCCTGACTCTCTTAAGTCCCCAGTGGAGTCGCCAAACTGTCATAACGTATTAAGTTTTGGAGAAAACCTAATAGCTAGACACAAAACTATGGAGTCGCCACCAACCATTCTACCTAGGTGTGATTGGTCACCTATTCAAACTAAAGATAAGGCTTAGTCTGCGTTCAAAGATACTAGGGTTCGGGAGTACGGTTACGTGTAAGGAAGGATTAGCACCCTCACAACGCCCATCCTAAAATGGTACCACTTAGTTTTAGGTCATCTTCTAAATTTGCTTATGTTGATCTTTAATCTCGATATAATTATTATTGAAAAATTTTTCTACGTGTCCTCCATTAAGCTGGTGGGACAACTCAAAAATCTTTCTCACCTCAAGAGTATTCAAGTAGTACTATGCGACTTACTTGAAGAGGCTCCGTCGTCGGATTCATTTTAATGTTTTATGAAAACTTCTAATTTTGTCTCCTATCTAATTCATTCTCGCTATCTTATCATTTTTACTACTTCTATTGTTTTTCTATTATTTTATTAATGTTTAATTTTATTAATTTATTTTATTAGAGAATGAATATGAATTATATTTCTTAAAAATTCCTTTTAGATCTTTCATTAAGCTGGTAAGATCTTGAAAGAAATTGCTTGACCTAAAGATTTCCAAACTATTACTTAAGCTTAATCTCTTTTGGAATCTCATCATCGGAAACAATCAATATTCATTCTCAATAACTCCTATTTATTATTATCATTTTATTATTTCATCAAATTTTATTACTATTTATTATTGTTATTTTATTATTATAGTTAACATGAATTATTGAAATTTTTTTATCTTCTTAATTAATTTTTTTAAATTTAATTTAATAATATTTTTTAGATAAAAATCACTTTTTATTGAAAACTATCTCTAGGCCATCCATTAAGCTGGTGAGGCCTTGAAAATAATCTTCTCACTTAGAAATTTTCAAGAAAATTACATAAGCGTAATTCTCTCGATATTTCATCATTGGAGTAATTATATTCTTTTTTATTATAATTTTAATATCTAATTTTATTTATTCCATTCCTTGTTTTTTCTTTACTACTATTATTTTTATCATATCATTAATAATCATTAATATCTTTCCTAATTTCATAACTAATTGTTTTTATTGTAATTTTATAATAATTTTATTTTATTTTATTTTTTTAAAAAATGAATATGAATTATTTGTTATCAAAAATCCTATTTAGACCCTCCATTAAGCTGGTGAGGCCTTGGATAGAATTTTTTTACCTCAAGATCTCTAAAAGTACCACTTGAGCGCAGTCCCTTTAAGTGTTCCATCGTCGGTTTGGTTTTAGCTTAGCTTCACATTATATTTTATCACTTAATTAATTTTCATTGCTTTCTTATAATCTGCTATGCCATTGTTTTTATCACCGATTCTTAATGATTTATTCGGTTTTGCTTATTCCAATTCTCTTTTATCTATTTGTTTATTCATATATACATATACCTTTGCTAGCTGTTATTATTTCTATTATTATTTAGTTACCCTTCTTATATTTGTTATATTTAATCCTTTATTTATTCGTTGCTCATTGTTTGCATGTTTATCCATGATATTATTTATTATATTTCATAACTTAACTACTGACAAACAATACACTAATCATTACGAATTGAACTATTAAAATAAAGAAGCATAGGTGTAGAGTTTTCCAATTTTGGATTAAGCGAATCAAGTACTCTGAAATGAGCAGACCGAATTGGCTTGAATATACCAACTTGCCTCCTTTCAATGCTAGCGGGCCTGAAGTTGAGACTAGTCCATGAATCGAAGTTGCGACAGGTTGGTGCACGGGCCAAGACTGATGCTGGCACACAGCAGCAGCGAGACTGTATTCACGCCAATCTTTTGCCCTTTATTTTCTTCTCGCTTAAACGTCCATTCCCGATCCCAAATGGCAACTTCTTTTATAGATCCTTACTAAGCCTCCAGCAAGTCAGCCGCACAAGCAGAACACAGTAAAGTGATGTAGGAGCAGTGCACAACAATAGGGAATAATAGAACAGCAGATCAGCGATGGTGCAGAGTACACCGAGAGCATATGTAGCGGCAATAGCTGGAAACGGTGCAGCGAAAGCAGTAGCGCGACAGCTGAGATCGACTGTCGAGCGGTGGTGCAATGGTGGCTCGCAGAACGGCAGAGCAGCAGCAGGTAGCCTCGAATGAAGATGATGAGGTGGTGATCTGATGCGGTTTTGGTGCGAAAACAGCAGCAAATTGTTGATAGTGATGAAGTGGATGGTTGGTGTGGCAAGGGCGCAGCGACGAAGTGAAAGAGTAGTATGAAGGCGGTGCAAAGAGTGTTCGAGTATTGGGCACGCTACAGGGGAACCAGGCAATGATTTGTGGTGGTAAAAAAAAGTGATGAAAGAGGCTGCCAAAAAGCATGAAGGAAGATGATGATCCCTCGGAAAGGTAGCAGCTAGGTTTTCTTTTTTTTTTTTATCACCGAGAAAATCTCCTTTTTTTTTCTTTTTCTTTTTCCTTTGCTCCTCTTTTCACTCCCCCAAAACCTAGCCAGCTCCCCCTCCTAGGGTTTTTTCTCCCCCTTAATATATGTGTTTGTCTCTTTTTATTTAATTTTCTTTCCTTTCCTTGATATGGGTATTAAAACCCATTTTATTTCCTTTCCATCCGTGCACAAATTTGAGTTTGACTTGTATCTTTATTGATTCTCACTTGATTCACTCATTGATTTTGATTTTTAAATTTTTGACTTTGCTTTTGTTTTAAGATTCTGATTTTTTTTTATTTTTTATTTTTTTTATTTTTTTTTCAAGTTTTCCTTCTTTGATCACTTTATTTTTTATTATTTTTGTTCTATTTTTTTCTTTTTTATTTTTTATTTTTTATTTTTTATTTTTTAATAATAAACAACATAGTAATACAAAAATTAGATTTGTCTTCTAATTATCAAACCCTATAGGCCCAATAACATTAAAAGACCCCGGACAAAATGGTGTGTCTACAATGATTATAATTTTAAATATCAATTATTGTCATAGCCCGTGACCACATTTTTCACGTTTTTTTTCACATCTTATACGGTTGAGCTGTCTGTAATACTTTACTTTTCATTTTCATATTAATTTCATCCTATTATAAATCACAATATCATTTACATTCCCTATCTTAATTTACAGGAAAGTAGTACTGTAGATAAGTCTAAATATATAAAATAAATGATCGTACCTCATGTAATAAATCAAGCTGTCGCAATGTATCCAAATGCGCAGTCGAGATCCTCAGATGTCAGACTTTCAGTCCTCGAAAATCTGAAATGTTAAAATTGGGGAGTGAGCAAATCACGGCTCAGTAAAGGAGTTATATGCAACTCTTGATATTCAGCTATCTATTTGCTGAAAAGGTTTTTTGTTTTCCTAGAAGTGTACTAGGCTTACATGTAGGAAGGATCCTACAGTCAGCTAGGGATCCAGATGGAGTAAGGCAGGTATTTTGAAATACATGTCTTGTCCCAGAGCTTAGAAGCAACTGTAGAGAGTAATAAATTTCATTTGAAATTTAAATCCTTTTCCTTTCATTTCGTATCATTTTCATCTTATGCTTTGTGAAGACCAAGAATTTTCTAAATAAATATAAGGTATCCGAAAAAATTTAATTTGGACAAATTGAAATCCAAATTAAATAAGAATGAAATTGGAAAAAAAATATAAATTTGGATATCAAGAAATCCAAATTTAATCCGAAATAAAGATATGTAATTATATATATATATATATATATTTATATAAGGTTGTTATATAAATATATTTTTAAATAAATGTATACATTCATATATGGAATATATGTATACATCATATGTTAAAATACCATTTTATATCATTGAATATATATACATAAATTTTTGTACATTTATGTATATATATATATAATATATATGAAATATATATATATATATAGTAATTTAAAGTAAAGTATACATATATAAATGGTTTATATATGAAATATATATTATATATATAAATATAATACATATGAATTATATGTATAGTATTTTAAATTTAAAATGTATAGATTTATACATGTATATATAATTGATACAGATTTTATATATGCATATCTATATATATTTAATTATATGATATATATATAAAATATTATAAATATTATAATTATAAATATATTTTATAATTATAAAAAAAATTGAAATTTAGAAGTGGGAATCGGGATACCCGATTCCCAGCTTCTTCTTTCTCCTCTGTTATAAACAGAGGAGAAAGACAAATAAAACCGCTGGCCCCTTGCCGGCCAAGAGAGAAAGAGGAAGAAGAGGGGAGCCGCCGGCGAGACGAGAGGGAAGAGGAGAAGCTGGCCGGCGGAGGAGAAAAGGGAAAAGGAAAGAGAAAACCGAATGTGGAAAGGAAAAACCTGAAAAGGAAAAGAAGAAGTGGAACGGCGGTGCCGGCCAATCCGGGCACCGCCATCGACACCAACGCCACCGGTGAAGACCCACGAAGGACAAGGAGGCCACTGGTGGTGAAGGAAACGGCGGAGGAAGGAGAAGAGAGGAAGGAAAAGGGCCGACACCCACGGACCCAGATCCGGCGCTGTCGCCGATGATGGAGCCAAACCGAGACCAAATCCGGCTTCGTGGCAACCTCGGCAAGCTGTTAGGTGGCCGAAACGCCAGAATGGGTGGCCGCAGGTGACTAAATCGCCCAGCAAAAGTTGAACCGGTCCAGCTTAGCTCTAAACCGGCCTGACCCGATTCGAACCGACCCGACCCGGTTTAGGAAAAAAAAAAGAAAGGAAAAAGAAGAAAAGAAAAGAAAAAGAGAAAGAAGGAGAAAGAAAAAGAAAAAAAAGAAGAAAAGAAAAGAAAAAAGAAAAAGGAAAAGAAAAAGGAAAAAGAAAAAGAAGAAGAAGAAGAAGAAATGGGTAAGGAAATTAAAAGTTTTGCTATATTTCTATGGAATTTATTAGAAATTGTTGGATTATTTCTAAATGAAAATGTGTCAATTATTGAAATTGTAGCAAAACGGAAATGAGACGTAAGTTGGAGTTCGGCGAGGCTCGAAAATCGGAAAGTGCACTAAGCTTTGGCGAACAAGTAAGATACTTTTATAAAGCATTAGTAGCTTTATATTGTATGTGGGAATTATGATTTTTATATATGATGCATTTATTTAATTGATTTTAAAAATGCTAAGGGGACCCACAACTGATGGTGAGGGTCTTAGTAAGAGATAAAGAGAATGTGACAATCAACGGCTGTAATTATAAACTGTTTTCCCTGCAGGAGGTTTAGTAAAAATTAAGCCGTTATGCTATCGAAATTTTTAGAAAAATATTTGAGGTAAAAGATTAAGTCTCTCACATAAATGGAATCTTGGAGATAATTATTGAAAATAAATATTGAAAGGATTTTATGGTATTACCGAAAGTGTTTGATGTTGAAATGAGAAGATAAATCGTTGAAAACGATAATGTGATGAATTACATGGTTTAAACCTTATAGAATCGATAAATCAAGTAATTTTAATATCACAAATGGTATCAAGTTGAGATTGAGGTGGAATTATTAATTAGATGGATCACGGATAAAAGTGATGATAATTATATGATATAGTTTGGAAGAGAAGATCACAGTTGAAATTTCGATGGTCGAATGATTGGATTGTGAAGTTATTAAAGGAGTAATGATTTCCAGAATTTACCGAGTCCGATTTCATGATTTTGAAATAATTCCGAAAGTGATAATATGGACAAATTCGAGAGATTGAAATGGAGATTGAATTACGACACAATCCGATCAATTATGGATTCAAAGAAATGAGTGATAAATATGTGAAAAGATGATTGTGCTTATAACCTTAGAATAGATCTTGAATAATAAGATCGACAATTGCATAAGTTCGGATAAAATCATAAAGGCCACATGAAAATTAATTTGAGGATTTAGACACGATTTTGTGATAGTAAATGAAATTGAACCTCAAATTGAAAATGATGAACATGTATCAATAGATCAAATCATAGATGGATTTGATAAGTGACTATCGATTTTGTGATTCTGTTATCCTCGATGTCGATTCTGGAGCAGATATTGAATGATGATATTATTATTTGCATAATTTGGGTAACTTGATGACTATTTAGAAACTGATGTTTAAATGCTTATAGAAACTTAGAGGATTCATACAAATGAAGCGATCCTAATATTGATGATGAGATGTATAAATGATTATTAGAATAGTCGATGACGATTGAGAAAGGATATTGAATACCGAATAGTCTGAATACCAAGTGATTCGATTCCGAATGAATTGAGTACTGAGCAAATTGAATACTAAATTAAATGAAGAGTGAAAGAATTAAATAGTGATTTACTTATTTAACAGAAAGAAAGTCTTGAAATCGAATAGTTGATGGTGATAAAGTTGAATGAATCGCTTCACTGTACTTGATGAGAATATTACTGAAGTTGCATACTGAAATGTTTTATAGCATCGCATTTAAGCATGCCTCCTTGCAACTTGAAACATTTTAATAATGTTTATATGAATACTGAAAAGTATTGATTTGTTTTGAAATGAAAGTATATGGTAGATATATATATATATATATATTTTGATATATGAAGTCTCATACAGAATTTTACCATATGCTTTACATGATATTGAAAAGAAAGTTATAGATTTAAATGTTTTATGAGACTGTAGGCATCCTAAAAGAATTAAATTCAATAAAGCATAGTAGAAATCGCCTAATTGGAGCTTTGCTCATTAGGCAGAGATGCTTGTCCAACAATAGTCATGGACAGGTCTCAGTCACGCCTGATCAGTGGGGCTGAGAGAGATGAGGTCTATGGCCATAGATAGCGCCCTAGTTGGTTTCTAGGGGACGATGACATGATTTTCACTGCTAGCTACAGTGATTTAAGTCTTTATTGATAGAGAGATGATAGGGATCTAGCCTAGTCTCTAATCGATATGATATGAAGTCTAGAGTATGATTTTATTGATATGAACTCTAGACTTAACATGATTTACACTGTACATGAAACAAGTTTGAAATGAAATATGTTTTGAAACAGTATATGTTTTAAACATGTTTTAAAAGTCCATGAGATATGATTTCGATACTTATATGATTTAGATGTGATTTTGTGTCGAACATGGCATGATATGCGGTCTAGAGTATAGTTGATTTGATATGAACTCTAGACCTGATATGATTTACAGTATATGTTTTAAAAGTACATGATAAATGATTTCGACACTTATATGAATTATATACGATTTTGTGTCGAATTTAAAATGATATGCGATCTAGAGTATAGATTGTTTTGATATGAACTCTAGACCTGATATGATTTATAGTATATGAAAAAAATGTTTTAAAATCGCACATGTTTTAGACATGCTCTGAAAACAAATACATGAATTGAGATTGAACATGTTTTTATCATGTCGTAAAGGTAGACTTGAATGAACTGAAAATTCATATGGGGAGCATGTTCTAAAGTATATATGAAACGATTAGAAATGATAGCGGTTTGTACAGTAAAGCTACGTAAATTGCATATTAAGCCCTAACATGATAATATGCTTCGTACATGAGAGTTACATGAAGAATGTCATGACTCGACATTAATGATATTTCATCTAGACGATGATATGATATGATACGATACATGAACATAAGATTGATATGAAGAGAATTGTGAACTACATTATGGTGATCATGATTTCTCTATATGGAAAGTGATATGAGATGATAGATTACAGGAGTACGATTATGAGACATAAAGTGAATTGATATGATGTCTCAATTGGACATGATGTACTCCGAGATAAAGGAAAATATAGACTAGTAGTATATGACATTCAATTTGGATACAACAGATTGTTGTGCGATGCACTATAGTGTAAGGACGAGAAGATTGAAAAAGTGATTATGATGATTTATTTAAAAGTATGAGGGATAGACAGTTGACAAGAAATGAGATAATGATATGTTATCGATGAGAAAGGATTAACTGTAATTGCAAACTTGCAAGTTTTTAAGTATTGCAGTTTAAGACAGTGTAATCCTACTCTTGTATTTATATTAGTATCTTACTGAGCCGTAGTTTTGCTCACCCCACTAAATTTTATCTCTTTCAGACTATTGAAGTTAACAACTGCCATGTGAGCTGCTAAGTGGGCATCGGAGACGGTGTATGGACTTGGTACTAGTCTTCTGAGGTATATGTTCCTTATAAAATACTTGTTTACATGTAAGACTTAAATTGATGCACAGTACATATTCTGTTTAACAAGTCGGGATGTAACTAAGAACCGTTTCCATGTTTGTTTAATATTTAAATGGAATGAGTATAGGTCACCTAGATAGTATAGTAACTACACTGACACCGAATACAAACCTTAAAATGAAAAAGAAAAATTTAGTCCATTAATTTGTAGTCTAAGAAAAGTATAAGAATCAAGTGAAAGTCGCGATCTTCGGGTCGTGACAGATTTAATGGTATTAGAGCACAGTCTGTCTAGTACGTGTCGGTGTAGTTGAGACAGTGATAGTGTTACATCCCATGTACTGTGTAGTGTCTGCATGTAAACTTGTTGATTTTCAATCTGTACCAAGATTAGTCAGCTATTGGTATGGGTGATACCAGTCGACGGCCTATTGAAACAGGCTGGGCTTTGACATAAAGATGCCAATCGATGGCCTATTGAAACGGATTGGAAACCATTAATGAATGGTATCGATGCAGTATAGAAGAATTGTGTATCACCTTAAAGGAATAGGTTATGAATGATCAAGAATGATTGATTGTGGCAATTTATATGGAAGATAATGGAATGATTATATAGAATATGATCGATATGTAAATTGAGAAGGATTGAAAGAGGTCAAGAAATGGCCAATGAAAATGATCGAACAAAAGTATACGACTTGATTGAAAGTGCAATTCCATCTTAATTATGAGGACTATTGAAAATTGAAAACTATGATTTCGAGTTATAAGGGAACACGAATATGAAACAGTTTTTGAATTTAAGACTGGAAGTGATTTCACTTTGGTTATCACATCGAGATGTAATAAGAATACTACATGAAAAGAGATATAGAAAGAAAATGATACATGAAAAGAGATATAGAGAGAAAATGATTGATAAATGTTGCATTCTGGCAAGAGATGATTAACAGTAAAGTCTGTAATGAGGTGCAGCCTTGATTTATCAATGTGACAATGAGTGGTGTGGGATAATACGAAACCCAAAAGAAATATGATATTATGGAAGTGATTATAGACTGGTTGATCAAATTGAATCACTTTTCCATTTTCAGACTTCTATATTTCTCTAATGCCTTAGTCGAAATATAAATATAAAACGGAGAGAATGTATGTGAAGTCCCAATGAACATTACATGTGATGGAATCTTGGATTGCCATATGTTTATGGAAAATAGTAAAAGGCTTTGGGATTCTAAATTCATTGACGGCATCGCTCCATACTGATATGAAAATTCGAGCGTAATGTGGAAACGCTCGAAGATATGTTTAGAGAGCGAATGCACGAGATTTAAAAGCTACTGGAACACTTATATACTACTGATTAAATCGGAAAACGATAGTTACCAAATTATATCGACTTGGCACCAAATGAGAGAAACGGATGATAAATAGTGTGAAACAGCTTTTAAGTGAAAAGAGATGAAAGTGATAACTCTCAAAGTGATAAGAAATTTTAGGAAGTATGAATATATAGTGGAAAAATGATATGTAATGGTATAAAAGGTGATTCGGATGTTGAAAGTATGTTACTAGTATTACTTAAAAGATGATTGAAAGGACAAGAACTATAAGCATACACATCACCATTTAATTTAAGTTGAATTCGGAGGACCGAATTTCTTAAGGTGGGGAGAATGTGAAGACCGAGAATTCTCTAAATAAATATAAGGTATCCGAACAAATTTAATTTGGACAAATTGAAATCCAAATTAAATAAGAATGAAATTGAAAAAAAATATAAATTTGGATATCCAGAAATCCAAATTTAATCCGAAATAAAGATATGTAATTTTATATATATTTATATAAGGTTGTTATATAAATATATTTTAAAATAAATGTATACATTCATATATGGAATATATGTATACATCATATGTTAAAATACCATTTTATATCATTGAATATATATACGTAAATTTTTGTACATTATGTATATATATATAATATATATGAAATATATATATATAGTAATTTAAAGTAAAGTATACATATATAAATGGTTTATATATGAAATATATATTATATATATAAATATAATATATATGAATTATATGTATAGTATTTTAAATTTAAAATGTATAGATTTATACATGTATATATAATTGATACAGATTTTATATATGCATATCTATATATATTTAATTATATGATATATTTATATATATAAATATTATAAATATTATAATTATAAATATATTTGTAAAAACTACAAACTTTGTACCATATTAGTGAATAAATAAGAGACATGGAATGAGTTAAGTACTATGATACATTTTGTAAGCATTAATCTTATGTCAAGTAATGAGGATGAAGTCTCAAATTTTAATAATTTATACCTATGTGTCATTTAGAAAACCTTATAACTAAGTTCAAGAATTAAATAAGAACTAATGAGATGCATATATTCAGCAAAATACATAGGTATGTTTGTTTTAATAAAACAAAATACACAAGTATACTAAAGGAAGTGTAGTATGCATAAATATTCAATAATTAAAATAAATTGAAGAATTCATATGTATACACATACCATACTAAAAATATATTAGACATGAAAATATATATATTATGTATGGCTATGTGTATGTATATATCTTTATATTTAAGATTTAAAATATAAATACAAATACATTTTACATGTAGTAATATAACAAATAAATAAATATATAAGAATATATATATATTATATACATGTATAAATATATATTATTATATATAAAGATAATTATAATTTATATGAATATAGATATATGAAATAAAAAAAAGATATAGATAAAAAAATGTGTTAGTGGAGTTTGATGGGACTTTACCCCATCAAATTCCACTAACTCCATCAGATTATTCAACAAGCTTCTCAAGGAAGCTTTACAATTAAAAAACGGAAGAGAAAAGAAGTGAAGGAAAGAGGGAAAGGCTCGGGTAGAACCAGAAAAGAAGGAAAACGAGAGGAAAGGAGGAGAGGCACGAGACAGAGTGCTGGAGGTTGAGTCCATCGGTGAAGAGGAAAGAAAGGAAATGAGCTGAAGCCGAGAAGAAAGAAAAGCAGCCGGAAAGAAAAGGAAAATGAGAGAAAGAGACGTTGCAGTGAAGGAGGAGGAACAAAAGCTGTGCAGTAAAGAAACGGAAAAGAGAGGAAATTTCAGATGTACAGGAGGAACAAAACGAGTCTGTGAAAATGGGGCTCATTCGGTGATGGCAGCTGGAACCGTGAGCTGAAGGAGGAGATTTTATGACAATGCCATGAGGAACTTAATGGTATAGCGAGGATGTTGTTCAGAGGCCATTACTGTCAGATTTTTGAGGTTTGTAACGTGGGATTTTGATGTTGTTTGAGGCTAGGTTTGTGAGGCTCAAAATAGGGAATTGAAGACTGAATTTGGTTGTTTCCTAGCTGTTAGAAGGTAACAATCACAGAGACTCTCAAGTGGCATTTAAGGCTGGAGGATAGGAGAGTCTCAGGTCGAAATTACAAGTCAAGATAAACACTGGAAGTGGCATTGAAACAGGGTTTCGAAGTGCTGAAATGGAGCTGAGATGATGCTATAAAACATCAGGAAAGTTAGGGCAAGGAACGTGAGGCAGCTAAGGAACCATTTAGTGTTCCTCTCGGTTTTGGAACAGGGCAACGAAGGGGGGAGCTTGGCTGGGCAAGAAGGCTACAGCAACAAGCCATTTGGTGCAGGAAAACCCCTCCCTTCAGCACGTACGGGGCAGCAACAAAGAAGCTTGTGAGCTTCTACCTTTTGGTCCAATGAAAACCTAGAACTAGTGTGGTTCGGTTTAAAGGTTCCAAGGGGTAAGATTTGTCTCCCTTAGTTAAGTTTAATAAATTTGTTTAATGTGTAAATTAATATGAAATGATGTTTTATTTATTAGGTCAATAGGCATATATATATATATATATCAAATAATATGGTGAGAATGGTTGAAACATAATTGGCTAAATGCATATACATATATAGATATATATGCATGTCATTAGTAAATATGAGGAATTAATTACGAGTAAGGTAAAATGATATATATATATATATATACACACACACACACACACACACACATACACACATATAGGTATATATATATATATTCAAGGAAGGCTAGAAAAAAAAAAGAAAAGAAAATACCTAGGTTTAAAGGTATATATATATATATATATATATATTGCTATATATATATATATTGCTATATATATATATATATATATTGCTATATATATATTTGTATATTTGAAATGAAAGAATAAAATCTAAGAATTTAGATCACACTAGTATCAAATACCCATATATATATATATATATATATATATATATATGTGTACATATATATATTACTTGTATATATATGTATGTATGCTACTTCCCTAAAAATGAAGAAATAAATAAATATATGTGTGTATAGTGCTTATATAAAGACATATAGTAAATTCTTAGAAATTTTATT
Organism: Heritiera littoralis; assembly: GCA_031772115.1. NCBI lineage: Eukaryota > Viridiplantae > Streptophyta > Magnoliopsida > Malvales > Malvaceae > Heritiera > Heritiera littoralis. The sequence goes on from JAPDPK010000064.1 coordinate 2,009,358, forward strand.
TTGCTAATGCTAAATACTTACATATATAAATACATACATACATATATATATATATATATATATGCTACTCACTTGAAAACTAAATAAAAGACAAAGAAAAGAAATGCAAAGAAAGGAAAAAGAGCTTTGTTGAGATATAAGTACAGGTATAACTGTATAAGTGTTTAAGATATAGTTATAATCATATATATACATATATATATATATATGTATAACGAAAGGAAAATAACGTATACAAATTAATAAACCTTTTATCATCTTATAAAGAATATAAAGTAAAGAGTTATTAAATCGAATAGGTAATGTTTGGCGAGACACATAAAGAATTTAGTTCCTCGCCAAAGAAATGAGTTAGAATAGTTTGGATTCTAAAATATACAATTAATATGTGATTAAAATGTAATTAAGACATGTTATTGAAACATCATCTGATTTAATTGTAGTGAATTTGGAGCGGTGTAGGAGTTTAGCTTGAGTTGAGGGTCGAGGAAAGGTAACCTACAAAGCATCGAGGTAAGTGGGTTAAATAAATCTTACTAGTATCATCTCGTAAGAGATGAAAGAACCCTCATTAAATAATTAATTAAATTTATATAGGATATTGGTTGGACATTACGGGTAAGACAAATAGAATAAGTATGGTAGGATTTTTAAATCGGACATAATGTGCCTGTGAAATATGCTTATTTGAAAGGTGATTTTGCTGAATTGTGTAATGAGTTATGTGTGATGGCTCTCTTATGATTACTGAACATGTTAACATATTTTTATGCTTCGAGTATGGATTTGTGATTTGAATATCAAATATACACATTGCTCCCGATGTTGAGTTAATAGACCTCAATTAGCACCTAGTCATATTTGTCGAAATCTAAGTCTTAAAGGCCAAACCGAGTAAAGACTCAATTTTTGTACCGTGTGAGCCACCTCTAGAGTCCTTTGGGAACTAAGTGCTACACGAGTTTTGATGTAAAGGCCAAACCGAGCAAAGACTCGATTTCTGTACCGTGTGAGCTACCTCTAAAGTCCTTCGGGAACTAAGTGCTACACGAGTTTTGATGTAAAGGCCAAACCGAGGAAAGACTCGATTTCTGTACCGTGTGAGCCACCTCTAGAGTCCTTCGGGAACTAAGTGCTACACGAGTTTTGATGTAAAGGCCAAGCGAGCAAAGACCCGACTTCTGTACCGTGTGAGCCACCTCTAAAATCCTTCGGGAACTAAGTGCTACACGAGTTCCGACGAAATATGAGAAATCGTAGGATATTGTGACGAAAAGTAAGTGATTGTGATTCGTGAATGCGACGAATGTCGAAGGATGGAATAGATCTTATGCATATGACATATGATGTGTGTAATTATTGGGTTATGTTTATATATGCCACTTGAACATGCGCTACTTGAATGTTCGTTTCTTTCGATTATTGGGTTATGTTTATATATGCCACTTGAACGTGTGCTACTTGAATGTTCGTTTCTTTCGATTATTGGGTTATGTTTATATATGCCACTTGAACGTGTGCTGGGTTATGTTTATATATGCCACTTGAACGTGTGCTACTTGAATGTTCGTTTCTTTTGATTATTGGATTATGTTTATATATGCCACTTGAACGTATGCTACTTGAATGTTCGTTTTCTTCCACACGTAGTCATACTGATAAAAAGAATGATGCCTTGTGAAATTAAGAATGGAATGAAAGCATAAACAAGTTTATAACGTCTGTGCACTTACGGAATGACAATAAACCTTAGTATAATCCATATATGCTAATTTACAATAACTTAAGCATGTATGATCGTGTTTTACGATTTGAGCCTAGTATGTTTTTATTTAAACTACATACTGAGACGTGGATTGCTCACCCCTTTATTTAACATCTGCAGATCATACGTGTTGATAGCCGACTCAGGCTTCGTATAGGCTCCTGGGAAACCGTACCTAGTAGTGGTACTCCTTTGCGTTCTCCGGAGCTAGCATTTTGTATTTTGAGGTATATTGCTAGTATATCATTTTGATAATCATGTGTACGTTAAATTTCACAGTACTAGGAAAGTATATGGGATGTACTTTGGATCGCACTAGATGACTATGTGAGTCTAGGTGGTTATCGAGTCCGATCTGGGTCCTAATGCATGTTTTAAATTATTTATATATAAAGTGATAGATGTGAACTTAGTAATGATTAAACTCTTGAGATCTTTGAAATACTCGATTGTATGAACTGTGGAGAAACACCAGCTGGTTGTGTTATGTGATTTAAAATGTGTTTTAGTGCAGGAAATTATAATGGGGAAATTGATAAAATACAAAGGGGAGGTTTTCGACCTGTTTCTTTTGGAAATAGTAAAATAAGGCGAAAATCATAAGAAAAACCTCCTTGAGAAACATGACATAGCACGAGAAATAATATGAGTAAGGCAGGATTTGATTTAGATACTACACTAACACCGAATATAAACCGTAAGTAGAAAAAGAAAAAAATTTGGTTCGAAATTTTCATAAGAAATCTAGTAAGTGTTAAGCGGACGTCATTGGCTGTCGGGTCGTGACAATATTTTATAATTATAAAAAAATTGAAATTTAGAAGTTCTTCTTTCTCCTCTGTTATAGACAGAGGAGAAAGACAAATAAAACAGCCGGCCCCCTGCCGGCCAAGAGAGAAGGAGGAAGAAGAGGGGCACCGCCGGCAAGATGAGAGGGAAGAGGAGAAGCTGGTCGGCGGCGGAGAAAAGGGAAAAAGGAAAGAGAAAACCGAATGTGGAAAGGAAAAACCCGAAAAGGAAAAGAAGAAGTGGAACGGCGGTGCCGGCCAATCCGAGCACCGCCATCGACACCAACGCCACTGGTGAAGACCCACGAAGGACAAGGAGGCCACCGGCGGTGAAGAAAACGACGGAGGAAGGAGAAGAGAGGAAGGAAAAGGGTCAAAACCCACGGACCCAGATCCGGTGCCGTCACCGGTGATGGGGCCAAACTGAAACCAAATCCGGCTTCGTGGTAACCTCGGCAAGCTGTTGGGTGGCCGAACCGTCGGAATGGGTGGCCGCCGGTGACCGAACCGGCCAACAAAAGTTGAACCGGCCCAGCTCAGCTCTGAACCGGCCCGACCCGACTCGAACCGACCCGACCCGACCCAACCCGGTTTAGGGAAAAAAAAAAAGAAAGGAAAAAGAAGAAAAGAAAAGAAAAAGAAAGAAGGAGAAAGAAAAAGAAAAGAAAAAAAGAAGAAAAGAAAAGAAAAAGAAAAAGGAAAAGAAAAAGGACAAAGAAGAAGAAGAAGAAGAAGAAGAAGAAATGGGTAAGGAAAATTAAAAGTTTTTCTATATTTCTATGGAATTTATTAGAAATTGTTGGATTATTTCTAAATGAAAATGTGTCAATTATTGAAATTGTAGCAAAACGGAAATGAGACGAAAGGTGGAGTTCGGCAAGGCTCGAAAATCGGAAAGTGCGCTAAGCTTTGGCGAACAAGTAAGATACTTTTATAAAGCATTAGTAGCTTTATATTGTATGTGGGAATTATGATTTTTATATATGATGCATTTATTTAATTGATTTTAAAAATACTAAGGGGACCCATAACTGATGGTGGGGGTCTTAGTAAGAGATAAAGAGAACGTGAGAATCAACGGCTGTAATTATAAACTGTTTTCCCTACAGGAGGTTTAGTAAAAATTAAGCCGTTATGCTGTCGAAATTTTTAGGAAAATATTTGAGGAAAAAGATTAAGTCTCTCACATAAATGGAATCTTGGAGATAATTATTGAAAATAAATATTGAAAGGATTTTATGGTATTACCGAAAGTGTTTGATGTTGAAATCGATGAGAAGATAGATCGTTGAAAACGATAATGTGATGAATTACATGGTTTAAACCTTATAGAATCGATAAATCAAGTAATTTTAATATCACAAATGGTATCAAGTTGAGATTGAGGTGGAATTATTAATTATACGGATCACGAATAAAAGTGATGATAATTATATGATATAGCTTAGAAGAGAAGATCACAGTTGAAATTTCGATGGTCGAATGATTGGATTGTGAAGTTATTAACGGAGTAATGATTTCCAGAATTTACCAAGTCCGGTTTCATGATTTTGAAATAATTCCAAAAGTGATAATATGGACAAATTCGAGAGATCGAAATGGAGATTGAATTACGACACAATCCGATCAATTATGGATTCAAAGAAATGAGTGATAAATATGTGAAAAGATGATTGTGCTTATAACCTTAGAATAGATCTTGAATAATAAGATCGACAATTGCATAAGTTCGGATAAAATCATAAAGGCCACATGAAAATTGATTTGAGGATTTAGATACGATTTTATGATAGTAAATGAAATTGAACCTCAAATCGAAAATAATGAACATTTATCAATAGATCAAATCATAGATGGATTTGATAAGTGACTATCGATTTTGTGATTCTGTTATCCTCATGTCGATTCTGGAACAGATATTGAATGATGATATTATTATTTGCATAATTTCGGTAACTTGATGACTATTTAGAAACTGATGTTTAAATGCTTATAGAAACTTAGAGGATTCATACAAATGAAGCGATCCTAACATTGATGATGAGATGTATAAATGATTATTATAATAGTCGATGATGATTGAGAAAGGATATTGAATACCGAATAGTCTGAATACCAAGTGATTCGATTTCCGAATGAATTGAGTACTGAGCAAATTGAATACTAAATTAAATGAATAGTGAATGAATTAAATAGTGATTTACTGATTTAACAGAAAGAAAGTCTTGAAATCGAATAGATGATGGTGATAAAGTTGAATGAATCGCTTCACTGTACTTGATGAGAATATTACTGAAGTTGCATACTGAAATGTTTTATAGCATCGCATTTAAGCATGCCTCCTTGCAACTTGAAACATTTTAATAATGTTTACATGAATACTGAAAAGTATTGATTTGTTTTGAAATGAAAGTATATGATAGATATATATATATATATTTTGATATATGAAGTCTCATACAGAATTTTACCATATGCTTTACATGATATTGAAAAGAAAGCTATAGATTTAAATGTTTTATGAGACTGTAGGCACCCTAAAAGAATTAAATTCAATAAAGCATAGTGGAAACTGCCTAATTGGAGCTTTGCTCATTAGGCAGAGATGCTTGTCCGACAATAGTCGTGGACAGGTCTCAGTCACGCCTGATCAGTGGGGCTGAGAGAGATGAGGTCTATGGCCATAGATAGCACCCTAGTTGGTTTCCAGGGGACGATGACATGATTTTCACTGCTAGCTACATGATTTAAGTCTTTATTGATAGAGAGATGATAGGGATCTAGCCTAGTCCCTAACCGATATGATATGAAGTCTAGAGTATGATTTTATTGATATGAACTCTAGACTTAACATGATTTACACTGTACATGAAACAAATTTGAAATGAAATATGTTTTGAAACAATATATGTTTTAAACATGTTTTAAAAGTCCATGAGATATGATTTCGAACATGGCATGATATGCGGTCTAGAGTATAGTTGATTTGATATGAACTCTAGACCTGATATGATTTACAGTATATGTTTTAAAAGTACATGATAAATGATTTTGACACTTATATGATTTATATACGATTTTGTGTCGAATTTAAAATGATATGCGGTCTAGAGTATAGATTGTCTTGATATGAACTCTAGACCTGATATGATTTATAGTATATGAAAAAAATGTTTTAAAATCGCACATGTTTTAGACATGCTCTGAAAACAAATACATGAATTGAAACTGAACATGTTTTTATCATGCCGTAAAGGTAGACTTGAATGAATTGAAAATTCATACGGGAGCATGTTCTAAAGTACATATGAAACGATTAGAAATGATAGCGGTTTGTACAGTAAAGCTACGTAAATTGCATATTAAGCCCTGACATGATAATATGCTTCGTGCATGAGAGTTACATGAAGAATGTCATGACTCGACATTAATGATATTTCATCTAGACGATGATATGATATGATATGATACGATACATGAACATAAGATTGATATGAAGAGAATTGTGAACTACACTATGGTGATCATGATTTCTCTATATGGAAAGTGATATGAGATGATAGATTACAGGAGTACGATTATGAGACATAAAGTGAATTGATATGATGTCTCAATTGGACATGATGTACTCCGAGATAGAGGAAAATATAGACTAATAGTATATGACATTCAATTTGGATACAACAGATTGTTGTGCGATGCACTATAGTGTAAGGACGAGAAGATTGAAAAAGTGATTATGATGATTTATTTAAAAGTATGAGGGATAGACAGTTGACAAGAAATGAGGTAATGATATGTTATTGATGAGAAAGGATTAACTGTAATTGCAAACTTGCAAGTTTTAAGTATTGCAGTTTAAACAGTGTAATCCTACTCTTGTATTTATATTAGTATCTTACTGAGCCCTGGTTTTGCTCACCTCACTAAATTTTATCTCTTTCAGACTATTGAAGTTAACAACTTCCATGTGAGCTACTAAGTGGGCATCAGAGACGGTGTATGGACTTGGTACTAGTCTTCTGAGGTATATGTTCCATATAAAATACTTGTTTACATGTAAGACTTAAATTGATGCACAGTACATATTCTGTTTAACAAGTCGGGATGTAACTAAGAACTGTTTCCGTGTTTGTTTAATATTTAAATGGAATGACTATAGGTCACTTAGATAGTATAGTAACTACACTGACACCGAATACAAACCTTAAAATGAAAAAGAAAAATTTAGTCCATAAATTTGTAGACTAAGAAAAGTATGAGAATCAAGTGAAAGTCGCGATCTTTGGGTCGTGACATGCTTTTATGAATTTAAAGCATTTAAATAAAATAACTAATATTTATCTATTCTTTTAGATAAATATTAGTTTAAACTGTCGTCATTCTCTTTTGAATCCCGTTCGTATTTTACTGTACAATTTATAATTAGTACAGTACTTTAAATAGCAAAATAAGCTATTAAATCCTTTTCGTATAACATATACATCATTTAAATCTAATATTCAATTTAAGAAATTATAATAAGAATATTAGATTTATTTTCCTCCTCTTTCCTTTTTGAAAACATATTACATTTTCATGTCACATATAATCTAATATTCCATTTGAAATCATAGTAAGAATATTAGATTTATAAACTCTTCCTCTTTGAAAACATATCACATATTCATATCACATGTCTTTTGAAAAATCATCATGCAGTATTGTAATCAGTACCGTAATAAGCATTATGTAAAATGCTGTAAATCATTTTGATTTTTCCTTATAACGTATAAAACATGTCCTTTTTACATGTCACGTATCATATAAACATTTTCATGTAACTTGTCACATATCATGTAAAACATTTACATTTAACGTATCACATATCATACAAAACATTTTCATATATGGAGACTGAGGCTATTATCACTCGTATCATGCTATAATACCCGAAGGTAGAAAATAAACATGTCAGATCTATGGCCATAGTCTATAATCATCCTCGGTGGATCACTAATCAAGTGTCGACCGGGACTAAACATATCACATATCACATATAACGTATGAGCATGATAGAGGGGCCAACTAGTCTCAAAACCGTGTTTTTCATCATCAGTAAACCTTTATGGAATTTATAAAAATAATAATTTCATAATTAAAACCATAAATGTCATATAAATCATTTAGTGAATATTTAATAAAATATTTATAAAATATTCACTTTATTTTCCTTTCATCTTCCTTTTCATGTCACATGTAGTTCGCATATCAAGAAAATTCTCGGTGATCTCATTATCACCAAATTCAAAAACATGAATATTTTAAAAATAAAATTCACTATATTCATGTTTTATGAAAAATAATTAATTTCTCATTTTCTGTGGTTGAAAATAGTTTCTCGCGTAATAAAATCATTTATTATGATTTTATGAGATTTTATGAAATTTTCTAAAATTTTTCGACAGCATAACGGCTGCCGACTGACTAGCCTCCCTGCACAAAACGACAGTTTATATTTCACAGCCAGCCAATATAACCACAATTTTCCAACCGATGAATCATCACAACATTTTCATAAAATAGTTCATAATTAAAATCATGCAGACTGAATATTCTTACAGGCTACACATGCCTCCCTTACCTATTTCGGGTTGGCGACTGCGTCACTAATGTTGCGCCCGTGATCCATCTTTCCCGATTCCATCATCTCATTCACTGAGAACAATTTTCTACAACAAATTCTACATTTTAGAATTTTTATAAAATTAAACTACAATTAATAATAATAAAATTATTATTAATTCTTTCTACCTTTCCTCCTCTTTTTCCCTTCTTCTTCTTCCTTTTTCTTCTTCTTTTTTTTCCTTTTTCCTTTTTCTTTTTATTTTTCTTTTTCCTTTTCTTTTCTTTCTTCTTTCTTCTTTTTCTTTCTTTTTCTTTTCTTTTCTTTTTCTTCTTTTTCGGTCTAAACCGGTCCAGACCGTTTCAGCCCTTTTCTGGCTGGTTCAACCTCCGACAATCGGTTCTCCACCGGTTCGGCTACTCCGAAGCTCGCTGAGGTTGCCACGATGCCGGATCTGGCCTCTTCGGCTTCTTCCTCTTCTCTTTTCTCCCTCATTTTCCTTTTTCCCTTCCATCGCCGGCTTCCCTTTCTTTCCCCTTACCTTCACTGGCATCGTGGTAGGTATGGCGGTGTCCGGATCGACTGACACCGCCGTTTTCTTCTTTCCTTTCTTTCCTCTCTTTTCCTTCTCTGTTTCGCTTCGTTTCTCTTTCCTTTCATCATTGTCATCAGCGGCCTCCTTCCTTTCTAGTCAGCTCGCGACGGCGTCTCTCTTTCTCTCCTCCCTCTTCCCGCCGACAATGGTGGGCTGCCATTTTTCTTTGTTTGTACAGAGATAAAATGGGAAATCAGGATACCTGATTCCCGTTTCTGTTGTTCTTTTAATTTTTTTTATATATGTTTTATATTTATATAAATATATATATAAATATAAAATAATAACAATATGTATATACATATTTTATATTAACAATATAAGTATATATACACACTTTAATTTAAAATAATGTTTATATTACATGTGTATATATATAAATATATACATATATTATACATAATGTACATATTACCGGTACACATATATACTTAATAATATATCCATTAATATACATATGTAAATGTAGATAATAATGTATATTTATTTCATAAATGTACAATATATACTATATTAAATATATATATTTCTACCCATTTTTTCTTCTTAAATTTTGGATTTCTTAATATCCAAAATAGTTATAAACATTTTCCTTTCTTATTAAATTTGGATCTCGTTATATCCAAATTAAATTTCTTCCATATAAATTCTCCAAATCCGATACTTCATCAACTATTGAATTTCCAAATATCTTCATTTCATAATAAATTCATTTATTTTCTTTAGTTTATCTATTTGTATTAAAATTAAATGTCTGACTATTTAATATTCAAATTAAAAAAATTTACGGTTATCACAATTATATTGTTAACGCAATTTTATATATTAAAAACGTTAAACTATAATTCCGTTACCAATGTTTACTTTTGTAATATACAACTAATTTATTATTCAACCAATGATCTCTCGTTAGATTATTCAAATAAGTTTTCGATATGTTTTCATTGCCGAAAATATTTTTTGGCAGCTGATAAAATTTATATCAACAACAAATAAATTAATGGATATATTTTATATTTGAATTATATATTATCCACTATATTGTCAATAAAGTTCTTAGAATTCGCAAGTGGAGTTAAAATTTTGACTCATACTTTTGAAAAAATATTAAAAAATAAATATAATAAAATATATACCATGATCTTAATCTTTTTTGTAGAATTTAAAATTTACATTGATACTATGTTAGATAATATTTTTTTAAAATTTAATAATTAGGTCTAAGAATGAAATTATTTACATAATAATCTTTTTATCTTTTCTAAACTAAATCATTTTCACATCAAAATCATCAACCTTTTAAACCCCATTGGACATTTAAATGCTCCATTGCCACTGGTCGCATGCATTGAGAGTTGACAAACACTTATAAAACAGACCGCCAATTTCTAGAGGTAGCAAAAGCTGGCTCGAGTTGAAAAATTTGTTAGAGACCAAATTCGGATTAACTCAAATTGATAAAAAATGTTAAAGACCTAAAATAGAAAAAACCTGAAATTGAAAAAGCCGAACCTGAATAAACCTGAATCCAATACAACTTGAACCTGATACGATTCAAAATCGAGATCAATCCGATCTGAAACCTGTAAAAAAAATAGAATTTATAAATAATAATTGTCAAGTAATAATAGCATTAAATTGTAAAAATTTATATTTATTAAATTTTAACTTTAGTTTAGCAATTCTATTATACTTTTATTTAACTATATAAAAAATTAAATTAATTATTACAATCAAAATTATAAAAAATACTTATAAAATTTCAAAATAATTTGACTAAACTCATCTGGTTAGAATCAAATCGAACTTGAAAATATCCAAAACTGAAAAAATCCGAGCCAAAAGTACCTAAATCCGAAAAAATCTGAATCCAAGAAAACACAACCCAAAATGACTCGAACCTAAAATAACTCGAACCCAAAAATAATCCAAATCAAACCTGTCCAAACCGATCCATGTGTCACTTCTACCAATTTCTCTATGAATCACATTAATTCATTAATTATGGATGGTGGATCTGTCATATGCATAAACAAGCTAAAATTAATGTAACCAAAAAAAAAAAAGCTAAAAATAAAGAAGAGGGAGGCTGAATTGATTTGAGATTACGAAATACTGAACGACTCAAGTACATATGCAGGTAACAGTACACAGTGCAATTATGCAATTTATATTGTCTACATGTTAGGAATAAAATGTAAAGGCTAATTAAAAAGTAGGTAAATATTTATGAAAATTAGTTAGTACCTTGTCTATCAATCAATCATCACTTCTTTTTTTATTTTTATTTTTATTTTTTACCATGGTTCACCGTTAAAACTTGAATTTTTTTTTAAATTAAGATTAATTTTAGCATCCTATTATTTTTAAATAATCACTATTCGAAAATTTAATAAACAAGATCCAAATATGAGATTTATTCTCATTCGCAAACTTTCAGCCAAAACATTATGAACATATAATTACATTATATTTAATGTTTATTAATTAATAATATTTTAAATACATATTATTACATTATATTTAGTAAATATATAAAAAAAATTTTAATGTTAATTATGTTCGGGCCGATCGGGTCTAGATTTCTATGGATAAAGCTCGAGTCTAGTTCAAAAATTTATCATGCCTATTTTTTGTAACGACCCTTTTTACTAAAATTATGAGCCAAAATTTTCCTTTTTCACTTACTTTTGGTTGGGCTGTGCTTAGTGTCTCAGATTTATTCTTAAGCTAAATGTACATTAGCTAAATCAATATCCTATAAACATTTTGATCCCAGTTCAAATTTTCTGACTAAGCATGCAATCACATATTAAAATTATATTACTTAACAAACTTTATGTCCATCAAAGTTGCATGCATCATTTCTTATCATGAATATACTAAGTGTTTCCTTTAATTACATCCCCCTACTATAAAAGTACTGAATAGCAAGTCTGAATATAAAATAGATATCTGTACATCATGTACCTTCAAGGACGATACAAAAACCTCGAAGGACGTGTCAGAACCCCTCGTACAAATCGCCTACTGCAAATAATCTGGAAGGTGGAGAAGGGGGGGGGTGAGCTTTTTGGAAAGCCCAATAAGGAATATATATAAAGAGACAGATACCGTAAGCTATATGCATGTGTTCTGAAACGATTAATAAGTTCTAAATCATAAGGGATATTTCTAAAATATGAAATCTTATCCAGCGAGAAATTCATGTATTCTGAAAATCGTATATAAATCAAATCAATATAACAGATCACATTAACAAAGTCATGCCATGCAAATATGTAAACAGTCGTCTTCAAAAATCATATCAGATTTCAAATCGAATCATAAAAATTCGTACAAAATCATTTTAAGATTTCAGAATTCAATCATATCAATCTGTATCATATCATTTTCTTATTCAGAGTTCAGAAATCAAATATTCAGAAATCATTCAGAAATCAAAAAATAACAGAAAGTGGAGACATGGCAGTAACTCGGTATACATCAAGCAGCAAAGATATCCTATAAGGATAATAACAGATAGACGTATGGCCATAGTCCAAGTGGTCTACAGTGAACACTGATCAGGTGTCATCTGTGACCGCTGCGGACTGGATCAAATCACACAGCAACATAGTGCGCAAAATTCATATCAGATACAAATACTGTAGGCCCCGAAGGTCACACTACAGCCAGATACTATAGGCCCCGAAGGTCACGCTATAGCCAGATACTGCAGGCCCCGAAGGTCACGCTGCAGCCAGATACTGCTGGATCCAAAATATACAGCAGTCCAGATACTGCAAGATGACGGTTAGCCAGTGTCTCAAAACATAAGTTTCATAGTTCAGAGTTCAAATCCGTAAGTCAAAACATACAGATATTTATAATAGTTCATAAAACAGATTATTGCATAAAATCAGAATTATTTTCCAAATATTTAAAAAACTTAATAATTTCCAAAATATATAAAGAAATAGGTTTTAGTACCATAATTTATAATAAATCCATAAAACCAAATTTAAGCTAGAAAAGTCATAAATCTTTAAAATCATGCAATTTAATAAGCTTTCAATAAAACTTGAATTCTTTAGATAATTCATGCTAATGCAGAGTTTTATAAATCCAAATTCAAAGGAGTATTTTCAAAACTCATAAAGGTTCCGAAAATCAATTAAAATGCAAGGAATTCCAAGAATCCGAAAACTTTATAACTTTTCATAAATATTTCTAAAACACTAACTTTAGGTAATTTTCATAAAATAAAATTTACTTTGAAAATTCACGAATATATTAAAATCATGCAATTTAATATTTCCAAGACTGGATTTCCTTAAAAGTTTTATTCTTAAAAAGTTTTCTTAGCTTTTTAGCCGAAATTGCAGAAATCAATATTCTTACAAAAATTCGATAGCATGACGATATCAAATTTCTAAAGTCTTGTAAAGAATACGCAATTCATAAAACACAATGCAATTAATCTTAAAATCATTTCAGTATCTCCTACGTTCCTTATACATATCCCTTACCTTACACACTTAGCAATTATCTCCTTCGAGTTTTCGATTTACGGCTTGAGCTCCTAATTGCTCCAAGACACTACAAATCAAAATCATCACCGTCTCAAAACAAATCTTAATCTCTTTATTCTTTAGCAATAAAATTTAATCATGTTATAAGGCAGAAGAAATTCTAATTCGCCTCCATGCACATTGCTTACCTATTCCATATTAAAATATTCTCAATTACTTCCTCTAAAGTCAAGTCAAAGTAACACATCCTTACCTTTGAAGATCCTCCAAATCAAGTCTTCCTCAAGCTCTCTTTAAATCTCCTCTTCTTTAATATCTCTAATCAAATCCTACAAAATATTTTAAATCCTAGTTACCATGACAAATATATGTTTATGCATGTGTATGTACATATAGGCACAAACCAACCCAACAATAACACTTTCTTTTATTTTCTTTCTTTCCTTTCTTTCTTCTTCTATTTTAATTATGATTATTATTATTTTTTGTCCTTCTTTACCTGTCTCTTGGCTGGTTCAATACGGCATCAAACAGCCCATTGTCAGCCTTGGTTTTCTTATTTTCCTCTGCTTCCAAGACCACACCCGAACAGCCCTTACACCAGCCTCGTATGGCAGCTCCTTCAACCACTGTTTCATGTAGATAACCGAAACCAAAACCATTAGTTCTAGGCCTTAATTGTTACATAACTTAGCCTCAAAATCTTTCAAAGATGCTAGTCGAATTACCTTGTCCTCGTTCTGGTTTACAGCAGCTCAAAGATAGCCCTCAACTTATCTTTGTTCTGCTTCTCCTTCACGTGACCTAGCGCTGTACCAGCCCAGTTCACTCACATCTTAGCTTTCTCAGTTCCCTCTTCCTTGACAGGATTTACTCTCCAAAACCGAGCCTCACATTACCTCTGGTTTTCTTCTTTCTTTATTTCCTTTCTTTTCAGTTTTCTTATCTCTCTCACGTGTCTCTCTTCAGTTTACTCCTTTTCTTTCCACTGCAGTGCACTCTTTCTTTCTCGTTTCAACCTTTGCTGCATTTTCTCTCTTTTCTCTTCTTCATCAAATGACTGCAACTCCTTTCTTTAACAACCTTTCGGCCTTCATTTCGCACGCCCACTCAGCCCTCGAAAGTCACGTTTCCAGCCTCTCCCTTCTTCTAACGCTGCAGTTTCTCTTTCTCTTAAGGCTCTCTTTTTTTTTTTCTCTCGTGGGTTCCAGCTCTGTTTTCACGTTTCTTCCTTCTCTTCTCTCATTTTCTCTCTTTGCTTTCTTTTCTATTTTTAATCGGGTTCTATTTTGTTTAAAAGGAACAAAGGCTGGTTTTGTTTTGTCTAAAGAGAACAGAGGCCGGTTTTCTCATAATCTGTGGATTCTACTGTAGGTGAGGGAAGTCGGTGGCTTCCAAGAGAAGCTAAACCCGACTTTCTCTCCTCTTTTCTTTTTTTTTTCTTTTTTTTTATATATTCAATTATATATATTTCAAATATATATATTTTTCTTTATTTATTTATTTATTTATTTTATTTGAAACCTATAAATATTATACTTAATATATGTAGACATATAGTTATATATTTAATTTGTATTACTCACATGTATACCACATTTAATTCAATATACATGTCTTTTTATTTAATTAAATAATTGTATACACTTATATATATATATTCTTTTAATTATTTAATCTCTCACATACTTGTACATATGTTTATAACCACACTTACGAAATCATTAACATATTTCATTCTTATATAAGAGTATCATTTATTTTCTTTATCAATTTAATATGTATATATATATATCTCAAACCTATATATATATATTCTAAGATATATATATATATTTATCGTTTATAGCCCAATGTACTACTCACATCTTTGATGTCATTACTAAAATAATTTCGAACTACGTCTCGATACTTACTTCATTTAAATTCCTTCTTTTATTTCACAAATTCAGTACGAAATTTACGGTCTTCACATTCTCCCCACCTTAGGAAATTTGGTCCTCCAAATTTGTATTGGACTAACTCAAACCAAATAGTTCTGGGTACTTTTCCCACTATACAATAACCTTTATCTTAGACGGATCAACCAACACCTCGTCCTTTAATACCACATAACCCAGAAATAATTTGATCCAACCAGAAGTCAAACTTACTCAACTTAGCATATATCTTACGATTTCCTAAGGGTCTGGAGGATAATCCTCAAAAACTGCTTATATTCTTCTGAACAAATAATATAAGTGCATTCCAAGGAGAAACACTACTTCGGATAATTCTCTTGTCTAAAAGTTTCTCATTCCAATATCCTTTAAACGGAATAGTATACTTTTATTTACTTAAAAGCAAAATTCACAACAGTCTAAATTAACTCTATTAGCAGATAGCCAATCCATATACATATTCAATAAAACTAGATCTGTTACTATTTCCTTCTTTCCTATCCTTAACTTACAGTTTCTATAAACCACATCAGTCATTTGGGACTCTATAAAAGAAGTGTTAGTTTGTAACATATGACTTAAGGGTTCAGGCTCTATAGACAACTTCATAGCAAAAGGAGAACATATAAAGGAATAAGTGAAACCAGAATCAAATAATGTAAATGCCATAATATCAAAGACTAAGATCTTACCTTTGATAACATCTGATGAAGTGTCAGCAGCCTCTTGAGTCAACGCATACACCCTGCCCTGAGCCACTACCTTCTTCCCTTTTTCTGTAACGGTGGCTCGCTTCTGAGGCTGGGCTGGACGCTCAGGCTCTTTCTGTACTGTCGAATTCTGCGAGCAATCTTTTATCATGTGTCCCTTCTGTCCACAACGAAAGCAAGCTCCCATAGCCTTATAGCAAGGCTTACCCGTATGTAGGTTCCCACAAATACTACATGGAATGGCTGCTATACCTTTATGAGTCCCAGTACTCCCCGCGACAGTAGTAGGTCTAACAGATCGATCCCCAATAGTCTTATCTCCTACCGACCTCTTATCAAAAGGCTCATCTCCCTTAGGCCTCTTATCAAATCGTCTAG